>CM031941.1:4388974-5092346 GCA_018703725.1 Brassica juncea
GATTACACTGGAATCCGAACAGATAAATCACCTGATTAATGACAGAAGATGCACGGTGAGGGCCGCATGGGGTTTGATCTGGCCGATATAATGGGATGTGTGTCAATAAAACTCTAGGATTCGATTTTGCATCTAACAAAAAAAAGGGATAAAAAAAACACTTCTGTGTAAGCTTCACATATCAGAAGAGGATAATAGCTGAATAAACACACCAGATGATATGTTATGTACAAACTTCTAAACATCTGATGCCAATTCCTTTTGAGGATTCCCTGAAAAAACATACATACATCCATCTTTTTCAGTTACAGAAGGAAAAAAAACGATAAAGGATATAAATAGAACAAAAAGCAAAGTTTTTGTAATAAAACCATCAATAGCTTGTGCATCAATGCTGATGAACTCAGTACTTCCAATAATAAATCTATAAGTTGCTAACATATATATATATATATATATATATTAGAGAGAAAAAGAGATGGGATAACTGTCATACGTCTAGCTTATGGGAGGCAACACGAGAATAGCCAACATCATGGTTCCCAGGGATGTAGAACGTAGGGATGTCTCCCGCTTTTCCTTGTGAGTTCAGACCAAACACATGTTTAAACCGGCTTAAAGACTCATACCATCTGTGATTCAAAGATAAGCTGAGTTTCATGTTGAGAAAAAGAAGAACAAGGAGAGAGGGGCTTGGCTTACTCTTCCTCTGGGAGAAACGGCCCTCCATCGAAATAATCGCCTAGAAACAAAACAACGTCTGGTTTGAAAGGCAAGACAGACTGAAAGAATGATCTCCGCATGTTTACATCAGTGTAGAATTGTGCAACCTCCAAAGCAAGCGTCTTTGATGATAAACGAAGCGATGTCTTATCCATGTGCTGCCACAACACACAATTGGCTCTCTATTAACAACACTCAACAGTATTGAAAAAATAGCATTTGAAAAGCTTATTACCTGCGGATCAGTGACAACGGCTACTTTAGTAAACTTCCCATCACTCGGCAAAACAAAAGAGGAAGAAGCTAACAGATATGACCAATCACAACAACTCATTGTCTTCTTCAAGAACAGCTTATGCAGATTATTTGGGATGCTTACACATCAAACATCAAGATTGTTCTAAAAATCGGTCTACACTGCAAATCACATCCAAAGGAAACAATTTTTCTAGAACAATTTCTTTAAAAATCGGTATAGACACCTGTTTAATCAATAATTTCCTATAGTTATCGCCTAGAGATTTCTTGAAACATTGCTCTGAGACAATGTATGTTTCAATTTCAAATCATTTCTTTACCATAAAAAAAAAAATTATAGTACTTTTGGACAGAACAAGCAAGTACAAGATCAAAGTGTGATTTTGCATCTAAAGTCTCGTTCAGACACAACATTGCTGCTGATCAGTTAATTGAAAAAGATCCAAACTTTAGAGAGAGAGAGACCTTGAGAAGATGATGGTGATGTAGAAGCTCAAAATCAGATTAATACAAACGATATAAAATAATCAAAAGTTAAGGAAAGAAACGGAATATAAGTTGAAATACACATAAAGGTGAGATATGATCTCTTTCCTTAACTCTTAATATTCGCTCCGTAGTGAGACGGAACTGTACGAATATGGAGTCCCAGGATACAACTATGGCGAGACGATTCACGCTTCACTCGTGAACGCCCTATCGAACTATAAACTCTACGAATCACTCTCGTAAAAGTACTTACGCTGAGAGATTTTTTGTTGGTTTGTTTGCGGTGAAAAACCTTCAGGAATGATTGAGAAGAAACTAGTATTTAAAGAAAACCGAGAGTTTAAAATTCGTAACTTACGAAGAACGTTAGCGAAAATCTCGGGAGTGAAGAGTTGAGAAACTTTCTCCGCAAGATTTTCTTATGTTGACCCGTTCTGATCTTTGGCGAACAGACAAACACCGTGTTGTTTTCAGACGAACTACGCGTCGTTCTATCACGAACGTCATGCTGTTTTTTGGAAATAGAATGGCAAAACGTTGAGCTTAACTTGGTCCAAAAAGAATCTTATTGGGCCGGAGGCCCTCCACCAAGACCCAAGACCCAAGACCCAAGCTCAAGCCCAAGCCCAAGCCCAAGCCCAAGCCCACGCCGAGCCGAGCCGAACGGACGGACGCCGGCGGCGCCGGCGCGCGCGTGGGAGCCCGAGCCGTGCTTGTCACCTTCTGTGAAGCCTTTGACGAGTGATATGTCTCAAGACATATTTATACAACTTAGAAGCATTCAACTTACCTGATGTGGGACAAAGTTGAGTTATAACACTTAGTCATATTTGACAGTGTTTCACATTTTCGAGTTCATCACTTCATCATATTATTTCTCATTCAATTTAGCTTTGTTTTTGACATATGAATATGCTGGATTGTAGTGCTCGTTACAAGCTTTCCAACGAGCTAATAATCCGATCAAGACGACCATCGGTTTGGCCGGAAAAGCCACCGGAAAAGTAAAAAAAGTCAGCCTCCATATTCTGTTATAAAACAGAGTTCCAACAATCCCCCACATGAATAAAAATGACTCTAAACATATGCAGATTAAATGCAGACTCGATAGACTCTAAAAAACAAAATTTACTGACTAGACTTACACTACTGACTAGACAGACAAACTTATCGAGAGTGCTTGCGAAAAATTCGCTGTGTTTGAGTAGGTGGCACTTTTAAGCCTTGAACCATTCATAGTTAATATCTGTCGGGTTTACTTTACCAGAAGGTGAACATGATGTCTTGAACCAACCGGTGTTTTATGTAGACCGAGACAACAAGCATAACGCAGCTTCATTTTCTCAAAGAACTTAGTTCTCTATTGTGTTCATTGTGGCCCTGAACTATTCCTGGTTTTCATGAGTGAACTTAAAGAATATAGTCTTGCATTCATTATCGTAGAAATGGCCCCATTTCACACTCATTAGGTGATTGACCATGAAAAGTATTGAGTAATATTCCGCTTAAGAAAGCTATGGAATCATTAAAAGCTGATGCTTATCCTTCTCACACATGTTAGCACTTTTATCATCTTAGGAGCTGGGATGAGACTACTCTGTCTCAAAGTGCTTTGGTTAGATTATGTTTGATTTTGTTTTCCCTTTGAACCTACGTCTTGGGATCTCCAGTCATGATAGGTAGGGTTGCAATCAAGCATCCTCATTCGTTATAGGCTTTAAACACATTCCTTTTGATGATTTAGCAACAACATCTCGTGGCAAACCTTTAGTAAATGGATCCGCTAAGTTATCAGCCGATTTGATGTAGTCTATTGTGATTACACAATTTGAGATAAGTTGTCTAATGGTTTTATGTCGTCTTCTGATGTGACGAGATTTACCATTGTAGAGGTTATTCTGAGCCCGAGCTATAGCTGATTGACTATCACAATGTATTCTTATAGCTGGCACAGGTTTCTCCCACATAGGAATATCTTCCAAAAAAATTTCTAAGTCATTCAGCTTCTTCTGCTGCTTTGTCTATGGCTATGAACTTAGATTCCATGGTAGATCTGGCTAACACTGTTTGTTTGGTAGATTTCCATGATATTGCTGCTGCTCCTAATGTAAAGACATATCCACTTGTGGATTTTGAATTTTTAGAATCTGATATCCAGTTAGCATCAATGTATCCTTCTAAAACTGCTGGTTCTTTACCATGGTGAAGCCCAAAATCTTTGGTGTAGCGCAAGCAATTGAGTACTCTCGTTATAGCTTTCCAGTGTGTATGACCTGGATTACTTGTATATCGACTCAGTACATTTACTGCATGCGCTAGATCTGGTCTAGTACAATTGGTCAAATACATAAGACTTCCAATCACACGTGCATACTCGTTTTGTGAAACCGCTTCACCTGAATTCTTAGTCAAGTACATTAGGGGATCTAACGGAGTTTTTGCCGTGCCATTAGAGTAATTTTTAAATCTCTCTAATATTGTTTGAGCATAATGGGATTGGGTTAAGATAATTCCATTTGAATTTCTTGTGACTTTAACCCCAAGAATAACATTTGCTAATCCCAAATCCTTCATCTCAAATTTTCCTTTGAGCATGTTCTTTGTTTGATTGATTATGTCTTTATTGTTTCCAATAATGAGCATATCATCTACATATAGACATAGCAAAACATACGCATTTTTGGTAGTTTTGTAGTATATGCATTTATCACATTCATTAATTTTGAACCCATTAGATATTATTGTGCTGTCAAACTTTTCGTGCCATTGTTTAGGGGCTTGTTTAAGCCCACAAAGTGACTTTACAAGTCGGCATACTTTGTCTTCCTGTCTTGGAATGACAAAACCCTCAGGCTGTTTCATGTAAATTTCTTCTTCTAAATCACCATTTGGAAAAGCGGTTGCTATCATTAATTTTTACATCCATTTGATGAATTTCTAGGTCTCTTAAAGCTGCGATTGCTATCATCAGCCTAATTGATGTTATTCTTGTTACTGGAGAATATGTATCAAAATAGTCAAAGCCTTCCTTTTGTCGGAATCCTTCAACTACAAGCCTAGCTTTGTGTTTTCCACCAGGTGTTCCATCAGGGTTTGGTTTTCGTGTCAGAATCCATCTATTCCCTAATGCTTTGCAGCCAGGTGGAAATTCGTAATGTACCATGTATAATTTTGCATGATAGAATCGAATTCACTTCTAACAGCTTCATTCCAAAATGGAGCGTCTGGTGAATACATGGCTTCTGCCAAAGTTTTTGGAACATTTTCTACTAAAAATGCCATTAGAAAATCTTCACCAAAAGATTTTTCCTTTCGAGCTCTTTTGCTCCTTCTAGGTTCATCTTCT
The DNA here is from genome assembly GCA_018703725.1 of Brassica juncea. Lineage (NCBI taxonomy): Eukaryota > Viridiplantae > Streptophyta > Magnoliopsida > Brassicales > Brassicaceae > Brassica > Brassica juncea. Next base: position 4,393,791 of record CM031941.1, read on the forward strand.
TTTTCATTTTCTGAAATATCATTTATAGAAGTATCGACGTTTGTCTCAATTACTGAGTCATTATCGATTTCTCTTTCTTCTCGAGTTCGTTTAGAACCTTGTTTTTCCTTGTATGGAAAAATATTTGCATTTCTTGATTCCATGACTGTATTTTCATGAATATCTGATATTTCAGATTTATGTACCAGAAATCGATAAGGATTACTATTATGTGCATATCCAATGAAGATTCAATCCATTGTTTTAGGTCCAATCGTGACCTTCTTTGGTGGCGGTGCCGCAACTTTTGCCAAGCACCCCCACACTTTGAGGTATTTATATGAAGGTAAATTACTTTTCCATAATTCATATGGAGTTTTGCCAGTTATTTTGTATGGAATTTTGTTGAGGATATAATTAGTGGTAAACAACGCTTCCCCCCACATGTTCTGGGGTAACCCAGATTCCTGCAACATTGCATTCATCATCTCTTTAAGAGTTCGATTTTTACGTTCAGCAACTCCATTAGATTCTGGTGAATAAGGAGCTGTATTTTGATGAATAATTCCATGATCTTTACATAAGGCGTTGAACGGTCCACCATACTCACCTCCTCTATCGCTTCTAACTATTTTAATAATTATTTTAAGCTGATTTTCTACCTCGATTTTAAATTCTTTGAATTTTTCTAAGGTTTCATCTTTGCTATGTAATAGATATACATAACAATATTTTGTGCAGTCATCTATGAAGGTCACAAAGTACTTTTTTCCACCTCTAGTTGGCATGTATTTTAAATCACATAAATCGGTGTGAATTAAATCTAGAGGATTATTAGTTCTTTCAACACGAGGTGAGGGCGTTTTTGTGAACTTAGCATGTCCGCATACTTCACATTTTTGTTTACTTGTTTTATATTTAGGAATTAGATTTAAGTTCATTAATCTTTGTATAGATTTGTTGTTTACATGGCCTAATCTTTCATGCCATATATTAAAAGACTCAACCAAATAAGCAACTGGCTCTTTCTTATTCATTGAAACTTTTTGAGCAACAATTTTCGGAAGGACTGTCATTACATTCAACTTGACAAGTCCTTCCTTAACATACCCCTTTCCCAAATACATCCCATTCTTCCTAATCACGAGCTTGTCCGCCTCAAAACTTGTGGCGAATCCATTCTTGCTGAGCAAGGTTTCCGAGACCAGATTCTTCCTCATGTCAGGCACATGCTTCACATTCGTCAGAGTGACCTCACGTCCAGATGTCATCTTCAAAATCACATTGCCACGTCCTTTAATCTTGGAGACTGCAGTGTTCCCCATTTTAAGCTTCTCCTCTGTCTTGCTTTTCTGATAGGTTCTGAACATCGCCCTATCGGTGCAAATGTGGGTGGTTGCACCAGTGTCATACCACCATTTCTTGGGGTTGTTGCTTTCAACCATGTTGGCCTCAGTCACCACAGCAACGAGACCCTCCTCAGTGAGATTTGCCTGAGCCTTCTCATGCTTGATCTTGCTGCGACACTCAGCAGTCTTGTGCCCCACTTTGCGGCAGTAGTGACATTTCCCCTTGAATTTCTCCACATGCGCATTGATTTCAATGCCTTTGTTTTTGAAGTTTTTTCCAGTAGCCTTCAGGGCTGCAGCTGCTCTGGAAGGCTTAGCAGGAGATTGAGCATGTGCCTTTTTTTTGCCTTTGTGCTTAGCCATGTTGACACTATGCTCCTTAGTATTTGCAGTGTCAGCAAGTCAGTTCCTGGATTCCATCTGAAGCTTCATGATGAGCTCCTCGAGCCTCTTCTTCTTCTTCTTCTTGTGCTTCAGGTAGTTCTTGAAATCCGCATAGCTTGGAGGAAGCTTTTGAATGAAGCTGAGAGTTGTGAATATCTCGCAGATGGACATTCCTTCAGCGGCGATTTCATGGCAAATGAGCTAAAACGCTTCCACCTGATCCATGATGGATTTTGAATCCACCATTTTGAAGTACTGGAATTTTGCAACCACATACTTCTGGCAGCCAGCGTCCTCACCTCTGTACTTCTTATCCAGTGATCTCCATAGCTCCTTCACAGTGGGGATATCACAATAGACCCGATACAATGGATCAATGAGGCGATCCAAAATGTACTCTTTGCAGATGAAGTCGGAATGCACCCATATGTCAACACTTGCGAGAGTGTGCACATCATCAATCCCGTAAGGAATCAGGGACTTGTCCTACTGGATGAACTTTTCCAGCTTCAATGTTATCAGAAAGAACATCATCTTCTTCTGCCACGTTTTGAAGCCTTTTCCATCAAACTTGTCGGGCATCAATCCTTGAGTGAACACGCCAGGTACTGTGGGAGGAAATGAAACTACAACCAGAGCATTTGAGGTTCCTTCAATTGAAGCCGTTTGATAAAGACCAGCACCGAAAAGGCTACGGCGAGTGGTTTTATTTGTCACAGTTGCATCAGCATTACCCACTGGTAGGATAGTTGTTGTTGTCGCAGCAATGGTGCCAACATTTGTCACAGTTGCATCAGTTGCTGACACATTGATTCGAGTTTGAGTGATGGTGGTGTCAATGGGGGTGGAGAGTTTAAAATTCGTAACTGACGAAGCACGTTAGCGAAAATCTCTCGGAAATCTCGGGAGTGGAGAGTTGAGAAACTTTCTCTGCAAGATTTTCTTATATTGACTCGTTCTGATCTTTGGCGAACAGACAAACACCGTGTCGTTTTCAGACGAACTATGCGTCGTTCTATCACGAACGTCATGCTGTTTCTAATAAAGAACAATGTCTATGGTAAATGTTAAGAACCATCTATCTATCTATTACTATAAAGAAGAGGATTATTCTCTTCTCCTCTTGCCACCTCATCAAATAGAGTGTTGAGAATCCAACACGTGTTGATTTTTTAAAACGCAGCGTCTAGATAATTTCGATCTTCGTCTGATTGTTTTCGTTGTTGGGCCATTTCGTTGTGTAGCCCATGGTGTGTTTAATCACCATCTTCGTGATGAAAGGCTGCGTTTTTCATTAGGTTTATCGTGTGTTTCTTCGCGTCTCCAAGGCTAATGGTGATTTCCGTTGCGCAGCCGATCTTTCGTCTCCTTCGTCGCACGATACCAGTAACCGATCAATCATCTTTAAGCCCCCCATTAATCGATCCTCTGCAACGGCACATTCATCAACGGCTCCGACTATTCTCTTTCTCAACGACATTCTTCCCGGTGGCGATCTGAAGAAGACTGAATCTGGAAGGCCTCCTAATTGATCTTGAGATGCTGTTGATAAGAAGATGAAGATAGAAGCTGCTGCTGCTGCTGCTGATTCATAGAAAATAACGATCAGCTTTGGCGCTCTAGGCTTATATCTCAGGTACTTCTTTAACTTTCTATTTTGCTTTTAGTTATTTGATTAATATAATTTTGTCCCATTGAACTCATGTTTGAATCATTGACTGAAAAAAAAAAACGCTTTTGTGTAGTGATTGTTTTGTGATGACTCATCACTGATGAGTGCTTTGATTTGATGAAATCCGCTTGGTCTGATCTGTTCATGAACCAAAGAAATAAAAAAAGCTACTCGGTCGTTTATCAGTTGTTACAATTGTCTTAGTAAAACACAGTTCCAGTTCATTGTGAGGTTGCATGATTAAGAAAAAGTATATGAACATGATTCCTTGAAAGTTTAAGTTATGTATTAAAAAGCTGAAGCCTTTGATGTGTTGATGGAATCCTTTAGTTGCTGGATGTTGATTGTAGGAAATTACACGCTTATGATTTGGTTTCTATATCGTGATGGGAAATATTTGATGCAGAATTTGTGTTCAGTAAGCGAGCTACACGATCGTTTAATCTGGTTCTGTGATGCAGCTCTGACTGTAAACCATTTTTGACGAACTTTCTTATTTTGTATTCAGCTTGGGAGTTGGAAGCTGCTATGGAGTTTGTACGTCATGAGAGCTCCATTCTTCACCATGTACACAAGGTGAGTGAGGAAATTAATATGTATATCTCTGTTATTCTACGGTTTCAGTCATGTTTTGCTTTCATAATGGAAAAAAAAAAATCATTGATTTTCCTAGCAGTTTCTTGATCTCGATTGAATAACTATAATAACCAAAAAAGCCTTTTATGTCTGTTTGTGATCTTCTAACAACTTGACCCTCATCTATGGCTGTGCAGAATTCCTTCATTCCGTAATCAGTACGGTGCTTCTCTACGAACCGGTATGATCATCAAAGTTGATCGGTTTGAAGTCGGGTGATGCATTAATATATACAAGAGTACGGAGCATCCTTTAGTTATCCGTTTAATCCCCACCACCACTGTTGATGAAGTCCTCAACGCTTCCCCTGTCATTAACCTTCAGAAGTTCATGCTGAGAAAGTTCGACCACCTCCAAGCTTTAGCAAACACTAACTTAGAACTTCTCAGTATTGGTTCATATTTTGCTTCACAAGTCTACAGAAAACAATCCCCTACATTTATATACACGTCTGAGATTTTTAATTTTTTTTTTTTGTAGATGTTGTATGCCAAATACGGTGTCCAAGGTTCCGCTCTTAACAACGTCACCGCAACTACTCGAGCTGTGGTCTGTTTTCTCATTGACCCGTAAGCCCTCATCAAACATTTTGTAGCTTTGATTTTCACTTATTTGTCATATTTTTAAAAAAAATTTAACAAATTTTGACTTATATATATTTACGCTAAATCTGCTGCTCAAAATATAGTCCTCTCAATACATATCCCTCATTTGTAACTTGAACTAACACATACTCGCTCTTTTTCAGGTAACCTTTATCTGAACTCCCCCCCTCAGGACCAAGTTCTACGTTGACACCAGTCACCACCATCCCAGCCATTGAAACATTCACAGAGAGGTCCGTTTAGCATTAAAAACAACACCTAGCTTGGGGGCAGCGAGAGAGGTTTTTACACATGTTGAAAACATGGGAGCATTAAAAAGAAAGAACTTGTGACAATTGGTGATCTTCATACCTACCTCTCCAGCTCCAACGACCAGGTAAGTATCATACTTTTTAAAAAAAAAAATTCTCCATGTGAAATCGAGGTCAGTCATTGTTAGACTCTAAAAAAAACCTTAAGTGCGGGAATCGTAGCTCAAATGGAAAGCAAGGAAGTTGTGGAGATGGCTTGGAGGATGTGTAATAACCAACCTTTTCTATGGATCGTTCGACCAGGCTCTATCCTTAGATCAGACGGGATAGAGACATTGCCAAATGAAGTCAGTACAATTGTCTCAGAAAGAGGATATATAATGAAACGTGCACAGCAGATAGAAGTACAAAGACATCCTGCAGAGGGAGGCTTCTGGAGCCACTGTGGATGGAACTCAACACTATGAGAGCAATGTTAAAGGAGTTCCACTGACATGTAGGCCTTTCCAAAGCGAACAGAAGGTAAACGCGCGTACATAGTGTGGGAAATAAGGATTCAGCTGGAAGGTGAAATAGAAAGAGGAAAGGTCGAGAGAGCTGTGAAGAGGTTGATTGTGAATAAAGAAGGTGCAGAGATGAAGAAAGCCTCTTTGACAAGTGGAAGTGGAGGCTCCTCATACAATGCTTTGGAGAGTTCATCAAATACTTGAAGACAAAGTAAAGATGGTGAACTTAATGTATTTATTACTAAAGACCATTGATCATATCGAATTATATGGATCAACTTGATATTGTAAAATCCAATGAGCACAATTTTTTGGAAATAAAAACCAGTTGATCCTGCACGGATACAGGATTTGTTTAAGACAAATCCGAGAATATCTCTGTGAATCGTTATTAAGTTACAAGTTTAATTCTATAACACTCAATCAACCTTTAATGTGCAGAATACACATGGACTAAGGAATTTTGTTACAGAATCCGATAACTTACTTTTTGTCTCTTAATATGAAATACTCTGGTTCTGAGAAAGTAGAACTAAAATATATATACTTGCTTAGTCCAACAAAAACATAATGTACAATAACGTGATAACAAAAATAAAATAATAGAAATGAAATTACATAACTTATATTAAAACAAACAGATTAAAATATCTATACCAACATAATAAAAATAAAACACAGTTTCATTAATAATGGACAAAAATCGTATTAGAAATTTTAGTCAACCCAACGAAACTGATTTTGTGTCTTTTTACAACAAATGAGTTCAACGAAAAACAATGAGAAAATAACATTAATTAGAATAAAATTCTGTAAAATATAATGGAGCATATAAAAAACTGTCAAGAAGTTATAACTATGAAAATTCTATTACAGCTTACACATATGATTTCGAATAAAAATAATAAGTAAATAATTAAAGTTAAGGTTAATTTAATTTAGACGCATAGAAAGACATGATGAAATGTGTTTTAATCAAATTAAAAACAATATAAAAATGATAATAATTAAAATAATAAAACGCCATAAATCATATTTGATAGTCAATCAAAATAAAAAGCAAGCCAAAAATATAAAGCCACATTAGACGTTAAGCAAAATAAACATAATGAAATTTGGTAAGGAAGTGGATCTCATAAGTAATATATGTTGGATTTTAACTTCAATTTTGAATAAATTAATAAATTTTACTTATTGATTATAACTTTTTTTGGAAAAAGAATAAACATTATGAAAATGTTAAACAATGAAATTTACATCATAATATTTTTTAAATAAAACAACTTATTATTTTACACAAAATAACAAATATTCAATATAATATTATTTTATATCCTTCTTTTGCATCTCAACATCCTAATAATAATACAACAAGAGTTTTCACTTTTCACCATCTAGATATCCCAAAAATCTATAGATCATAGTTTCAATGTTCCCAACACTTTCATGTCAGTACATGGGAACGTTGAACGCCGCAATGACAATGCTCATCATGATTGTACGTATCACTCTTTGGATCACAAGCCTCGTTCTTGATTTTGATGCTGATCTCATCAGAGGATCAGACACACCAGCACCAACAATATTTGAGTCCATCACAATTTCGATCTCGTTCTTTCTAGCTGCAGATCTCATCACAGCATTGCCCCTTAAGATCAAAAGCAGAGGATATCAATAAACTTGTGCCTTTAGTGAGTGAGCAATGTTTGTTGAAGTCCCTCACTCACCTTTCTACAACAGGTTTATCGTTTTGACGTTTCACTCACCTTGTTAAGATGGCTTTACTACAAGTTTTTTTATATTATAAAATGGAAAAAAGGTAGAAGTTTACATTACTTCTTGATCTTGAAAATGGCGCCAAAGCCGCTGTAACATCATTTAAAATACATTAGACCACACAACAAAGTGTTCTGATTCAGTGTTCTAAAAATTGGTCTATGCAGTGGCTAGGTCTAACAATTGATTTAGACATTTGAAAAATCGGTCTAAGTGTCTTGCCTAAGTAATAGTTCACTAAAAGTTCATAATCACTGCCTAGCTATTTCTTGAACATTGGTTTTGAGTTTGATTACACTGGAATCCGAACAGATAAATCACCTGATTAATGACAGATGATGCACGGTGAGGGCCGCATGGGGTTTGATCTGGCCGATATAATGGGATGTGTGTCAATAAAACTCTAGGATTCGATTTTGCATCTAACAAAAAAAAGGGATAAAAAAAACACTTCTGTGTAAGCTTCACATATCAGAAGAGGATAATAGCTGAATAAACACACCAGATGATATGTTATGTACAAACTTCTAAACATCTGATGCCAATTCCTTTTGAGGATTCCCTGAAAAAACATACATACATCCATCTTTTTCAGTTACAGAAGGAAAAAAAACGATAAAGGATATAAATAGAACAAAAAGCAAAGTTTTTGTAATAAAACCATCAATAGCTTGTGCATCAATGCTGATGAACTCAGTACTTCCAATAATAAATCTATAAGTTGCTAACATATATATACTGTCATACGTCTAGCTTATGGGAGGCAACACGAGAATAGCCAACATCATGGTTCCCAGGGATGTAGAACGTAGGGATGTCTCCAGCTTTTCCTTGTGAGTTCAGACCAAACACATGTTTAAACCGGCTTAAAGACTCATACCATCTGTGATTCAAAGATAAGCTGAGTTTCATGTTGAGAAAAAGAAGGACAAGGAGAGAGGGGCTTGGCTTAAGTCTGGTTTGAAAGGCAAGACAGACTGAAAGAATGATCTCCGAACGAGACAGACAGTAGCTCGCGTGAAGCTTTTGGCGAGTGATATGTCTCAAGACATATTTATACAACTCAGAAGCATTCAACTTACCCGAGGTGGGACAAAGTTGAGTTATAACACTGTCATATTTGACAGTGTTTTACATTTTCGAGTTCATCACTTCATCATATTATTTCTCATTCAATTTAGCTTTGTTTTTGACATATGAATATGCTGGATTGTAGTGCTCGTTACAAGCTTTCCAACGAGCTAATAATCCGATCAAGACGACCACCGGTTTGGCCGGAAAAGCCACCGGAAAAGTCAAAAAAGTCAGCCTCCATATTCTGTTATAAAACAGAGTTCCAACAGGTGAGGCCAAGAACAAGTGAAGAGAGAAGGAACCCAGAAGGCGAACATCTCGCCGTAGAGGATCGACGCAGCCCAGATGAGACATAAAGCCACCGTGAGCTTGTGGTGTTGTGAGACGGTGACTTTCCTGTCACACGTGCCGGATCCGCCGTTGATTCCAAACTCAATTTCAACCTCTCTCTCTCCCCTCCCCCCCAAATCGCCATTCTTGAGATTCTCGAGAGCGTTTAATTTTTTTTTTTTTTTAATGTTCTTTACTTATTAAAAGATAACAAAAAGATTAGACTAAGATAAGGATTGCGAAATTAAAATATAAGATTAAGATTAGAAACCAGATTAAAAATAAAAGACGGGACGGGAGTTTTGAAAGAAAAACAACATTAAACATATCCTAGACAACATAAAACATCCGAACCACAGATAATTAGAACATCCGAACAAATTAAAAAGGGGAACAACAGATAATTAGAACATCCGAACGAAATTAAAAGACACCGCCAACGCCAACGCCACCGCCTCAGCTACCGCCAACGCCTCCCCCTCCGCCACCGCTGGTCCCTATCCTCTTCTCCTCTTCCTCTCTGTCCACTTGTGCAACAGCCTCGAAGTAGTTCATCCTCCACAATTCAGGGCTTCCTTCCTCATCCCACCTTGCCGTGCATGCGTCCACCTTGAACTCAATGATGAAACGTCTTCCGCTTGAAACAGAACCTGTGAAACCATCTTTCTCAATCTTCAATTCCTTCTTGCTTACTTTGTAGGCGTAGAACCCACATGCTTTCCAGGTCCTGGAATCAGCAACGGACCTTCCCTTTCTGGCTATCCCTTTTGGAGGAACCTTGGATCTCATGTCGCTGAAAAAGACCGCTATGAAATCTAGCAGCTCCTTCAAGTCAGCTTCTTTGTTCCTCTCGTAATGAGCTTGTTCTTCCGCGTCAAGCTGAGCATATTGCATCCTCTTGAGCTCTTCTTCTGCTTCTTTCCTCTTGTTCTCTTCAGCTTCTTCAGCTTCAAGCTGAGCATCTTGCATCCTCTTGAGCTCTTCTTCTTCCCTTATTTTTTTTGCAGTAGTCCACAGTAGAACCAAGAGAAACCAATGCTGCATCCTCTTGTTCTCTTCTTCTTCTTCCTGTGCCGCTTCTTGTTTGATCAACTCAGGCTCACACCATTCGGCATACTCAGAATCTTCCTGCTTCTTCTTGGCCTTGGCTGCTTCTCCTTCTTCCCTTATCATTTTTCTTGCAGTCCACAGCAGGATCAAGAGCACCCAATATTTTCTTACCCACTCCTCAAGCTCAAGCTCAGACCAACACGGAGGAGGAGGAGGAGTCGAGTTGTTCTTCTCATCTCCATCATCCTTCTTACAGCACAAAACCACCGATTGTTTGGAGATGATCAGAGTGGGAAATGAAAGTGAGAATGGTTTAACCATTCTCACTTGAGATTGAGAGGACCTTCTTGCAAAACCTCCAAAAGGGAAGAGAACCGAATGAAGAGCTCTGTTCATCTTTCCGATTCAAGAAAATTTTTTTGAGTTAGAGATATCGACCAAGACCTCCTCCTCATGTTGGCTTTATCGAGTTTGAATAGGTGTAAAAACATTACCGCAAATGTATTCGATAAGTGAAATAAGGTGAAAAAAAAGTTTTATGATTATAAATGGTAATGGACTCATCAAAAGTATGGGCGCATCTGGGCGCATCTCTGTTCTCTCTTTTCTTTGACTTCTCTGAAGAGGAGACAGACCTGTTCTGTACGTACGAATCGATAGATATATATATATATATATATATACATACATATATAAGATGGCTTTTTGAATGTAACTAAAATTTGTCAAGTTATTTAGTACAAATCAGTGAGATACTGAGATTGTTACGTAAATATAGTTAGGGATATTTAAATAAGTTTTATCTAATTAGTTTTTGAATATATGTAGATATATTTTATAATTTGTTTACTTTTTGTAAAAATAATTGTTTTAGTATTACGAATATTTCTTTAATATTAAAAGAAATCTCAATCAAAATATAAAAATTGTATATTCCAAATCCATAATTTAAGGGGCAGATTATCCATAACACAAATCTAAACAATTGTTTTGCTATATTCAGTTATGTATGTTTCTTGTTAATTTTGATTTAATCCAAATTAGTATATTTTTAACCTTTTTATAAGTAATATAACTAAATGCGTGTATATTTAGTATTGATAACATTTTAAGAACATTGGTACTATACAACTATGGTGGTCAACAACATTTATTAGTTAATAATTTTATATAACACAACTACTTGTATCAAGAATATAAGGTAAACTTTTTTTGAATTTTATGTAAACATATACAGCTAAAATTGTCACGAAAGCACTGTATTTATATATGTAGGTCAATCTCATTTTCATAAACAGTTTGGTGTAACATAGTTTACTACGTTTAATGTTAAAACATTAAATTCACCGTTAATGTAGTGGAGTAGATTTAGGAAATATTTGTTAGTACATCAAAAGTTAAAAAAATATGTATATATTTGTTAGTTTAAGTAAATAAATTAAATTAAAATGGTAATGGCAGTCTTATGTAAATATTTTGAAAGACTAAGGGGATGTAAAAAAAAAACTGTTGTTTTAATTGTATTGATTGATATATAATAAAACAATTTAAAAGTTCTTTTTTTGTTCACCCAAAATAAGTAAGTTCTATTTTTCACTTATGTAATAAATAGTGTCGAACTTCTGTAATTAATAGTGTGATTATTTAGAAAATATAATAAATGAAGTGATTAAAGCTAATTAAAAACATACTGAAAATCTGAGAAATCATTTAAAATGGGTAGATATTGTTTTTACTTCGGTTTTCGGTTTTAAAAGAATACTAGATCTTGATCCCCACAATCGTGCGGGTGATTATTTTCATTTTATACATATAAATATTTTATTTACATAATATTTTCAAGCACAACAATTTCATAGTTCGCGTGCAGTAATTTAATTTATTGTTTCAAATTATTAGTGATATTTTTCTTATTAAAACATGAACATTAATGAAAACCTTACATTGTGATATTTACGATAAATTATGTTCAATTTAATATTAACTTATATATTAATTTCCTTAAGATTGTACTTGTGTTTTAGGTTTGGTCATACATATATGTTAACTGAATTATTTGTATGAACTAAATCTTTGACTGAATAACCTATATTAAGTGTAATTTATAAAATATCTGATTTATTTAAATTATTAAATCAGAAATTGTAATGCATTGTGTTTGTTTTTGTCCTTTTAAACCTAAATTTCCTCTTTATTATCTTTTTTTTGAGGTTTCTTATATTGTTATTGGTGATTTAGACCTTTCAACCCCGAAAATCTTGAGTCATTTACAATGAATTTTTAATGTTAAAAATTTTATTTTCAATTTTTCATCTATTATATATAATGTTATATAATGGGAAAATTGACAAAACAGGACAAAAATTCAGCATGGTTGTCCCAATAGTATAAATCCATCATTTAGTTGTCCTTTTAGTATAATTTTTTTCATAATCCCAAAAATAACCTGGGAATAATCTAATTAAACACATTGAACTAATATATTTTTTAAGTTAACTAAAAACGTTTAAAAATGGAAAATAAAAATAAAACTTTTTAAAAGGTTTTACTTAAAAAATTCCTAAACTTTATAAAATAAAAATAATTAAAAAAAATTGTTTTAATAAAAACTTTAAATAAAATTTATAAAAAACGTTTTACAGATTTTTTATTTTTATAAAAAGATTAAAACGTTTTTGATAAAATTATAACAAAATCAAATTTGTAAACTTTATAAAAATAAAACTTTACAAAAAGTTTTTAATAAAAACTTTATACAAAATATTTTACAAAGTTTATTTTTATAAAAAAGTTTAAAATGTCTGTAAACTTTTTAATTTATCAAACTTTTTAATAAAAATAAAAAAAAATTTAAATTTTTTTAATAAAAAGTAAACTTTATAAAAATAAAAATAAAACTTTACAAAAATTTTTTAGTAAAAAACTTTAAATAAACTTTATAAAAACTTTTACAAAGTTTTTTTTATTAAAAACTTAAAACGTTTGTAAATATTTAATTTTATTAAACTTAAAAAATAGAATAAGAGTTTGTGAAAATCACAAGACAAACTATGGAGATATCATATATTAATGAAGAAAAAAATGCAAAATCATTTTTTCATAATTAAAATCGACCATAACATATTTTAGGAAGTAGGATTATTTTTAGGAGATTTTTTGTTTTTTTTTTGTTTTCTTTTGGCAATTTTCCAAAAGGACAACAACCTAATTTTTTTGTTTTCTTTTGGCAATTTCCCCTTACATAATCAACACTTAAACCTAAAGGCTAGAACTACATTTGATAATAAACACACTGAAAATAAAATATTCATGTGAAATATATTTTTTCATCATTCATCTGTTATTTTTGCTAATAACATTGATTGTACACTACCTATTGGACTTTCAAAATTTCACAAAATAAAAGTAACAAAAAACAATTACATTAATGAATAGTATATGAACATTAATGTATCATTTTTAATATCATTATATTTCTGGTTCAACCAGAGATCTAGATTGGATATGAAAACATTTCTTAAAATTTAAACATTATAGAACAACTTTTACATTATTTATATTTTATAATAAATTAAACTTCTTACAAATTTTATAATTAATGTATCATTTTTAATATCATAATAACGCATAGTTGTTTATTTTCCATATTTTTAATTCATAAAAATTGTTTTCTATATACAGTATACGTAAGTCTTACTATATAAATGTTGGATATAGTTATATTTTCTGATTTATAAATGCATTTTCCTAAGTCGAATTTAAAAAAATAAACACTGCAACAATAACTTAAAGTAGTTATTAAACATTAATGTAGATCTGTTATATTCGTTGGTTTAGATCGAGGGGAGATATATTTAAGTGTGCTTGAATTTTTCTAATTTAAATAATAGAGTTAAGCATTTAATGTCTTTTCTTAATTTAAATAATAGATTCTCTTAATCAAATCTTTATGAAAATAGATTTTATTAGTATTTAAATAAAAAATCACACATCATAATCAATTTATATAACATATAAATAAAATATAAAATAATTTATTCATATATTATTAGTATAATGGTATGATATAATAGAAGACCAAAATCACAAAATATAATTATTTAACATAATAAATAAAATTGTTATGTTTTAAAATGTTATATTAATAATTATGTAATACATTTTAATTTACAAAGATATATATTACTACAAAGAAAAAAACTGAAAGAAAATATTTATACGGTCACAGATCAAGCTCTAGAAATAAACAACAACAGTGCAAAATTATTTTACAATAAATTTATTTTAATAGAAACTATAGTTCCAAATATGTTTATATATTTTATGTATTTATAAATTTATTTTATTTGGGATGCTAAGATTTTGGAATTGGAAAAAATTATGACCCACCTCTATATTATTTTAATTAAGAAATTTAAGTTTTATATCAGCCTATTTTATTAAGCTTTTAATTTTAATTTTTCTTGTAACTGCAAAAAAACAATTTCAATCTGGATTTATGTGTAAATATTACAAATTCATCATTTAATATAAAAAACTAAAAACAAAAAATAAATACCCGCCCGGTCGGGCAGGTCAAACTCTAGTGTTATATTAAACCAATTACAGTACTAATATGAATAAAACATTTAGTACAAACACAAATTAAATACTCAAAATAAATATTCGTGCAGTCGCACGGATCATGGTCTAGTTTTGCATTAATAGGTAGAATATATGGAAAATGATAGAACCTTTTTTTTTGGTTAAAAATGATAGAACCATTAAATATGGTGATTTTCTAGTAGATGATCAAAAATGAAATATCACACATGAAATAAGTCATAATTTCTATTTTAATAGAACATATATTAAAATTAATAAAAATATTGATATCGGTAATGTGATAGCTTAAAAATAGAAGGTGTTAGGTAAAGATTGATATGGTAATATCTAGGCCTGAGCAAAAAAAACCGGAACAGAAGAATTAAACCGGAACCAAACAAAAATATCCAAACTGAAAACGAACCGAGGACCCTCACATATCCGCATGGTTCCTATATTTCTATATCCGAAATAACCGAACCGAACTAGAACCGAACCGAGAACTGAACGGATAGCCGAATATATAAAAATATTAATTATATATACATATAACATAACTAAATATATATTTATAACTAAAAATTTTCTTAAGTGAATCAAAAAATATTTGAAGATAACTACATTATTATAAAATATCTGAATTACCTGAACTATCCAAAGGTATCCGGATAATTTTATCCGAAATATCCAAAGTAATCCAAAATATTCAAACTTTTTTATCTAAATCATCATAATTATTTGATATTTTATCCTAAATAACTAATATTTTATCCGAACTATCCAAACCCGAACCGGAACCAAATGAGAACCGAAATTATTTCGGGTATTTTTTGGTTCCTAGTTTTACTATCCAAACCGAACCAAACCCAAGATTATCTGAACCGAACCGAACCGAAAATAAGTCAAGTACTCAGTGGATCATGTAACCCCCTATCCGGACTATCTGAAACCCGAAATATTCGAACTGAACCGATACCTAAAATGCCCAGACCTAGTAATATCAGTTAGTGTGATGGGCTTAAATATAGGAGCTGTTATGAATCGGTTCAATATATCACTAAAATCAATGCTATTAAAACAGGATCATGTCCTATTGATAAATGTCTGGTCCAACTTAAAAAATCTAATTAACAACATTTATTCTATATATTTTGTAATCACTAAGCACCACTTTAGCTCCTTAATAATCGAGACCCACTATCATTCTTTCTTTTGCTATTAGTCTCAGTTGTATGTATCAGTTACAACCGTTAGAATCAATCTCGAGGCCCAATGAAAACATAATAAAATGTGGTATTTATATTTGATTTATTAAAAAAGGGTATTTGGCTTATTCTCGTAGACAAAAATGATGGGGGCAAGAAGTTAAACCAATAAATTTATTTAAAATTTTTAGTATTTTACTTATAACTAAATAGGTTATTATTAAATATACCTTCTAATCTAACACATTGTTTCAATATTTTCAGAATGAGATATTTAAAAAGATATTCTTAACAAAAATTTTAGTTTTTAATTTCAATCACCATTTTCTTCATTAAATTTAAAGAATCATAATCATATAGTTTATTCAAATTAGTACTCTTAAATATATATATCAAAAGCTGAATCATTTTAAAACAATATAATCAGATTTATATGAATTTTTATCGGGTTAACCAGTGCCGGATAGTGGATTAGTGACGAACTTTACGGGTTTATCTGGTTTTAAAATATTAGATTATAATTAAATCTAAACCATACAGGTCACCGGATTTACTGGTTCGACTGCAGGTCTGGATCGAATACAAAAACATTGGTAAAAATTATTAAACTCCTACAAATAAATATTATTAAATTAGTCTAAAATATTCTAAGTAAATCTTATGTCTCTCCAATTCAACAAATATAACTCTTATTAAATTTATAAAAATATATAAATGTTGTTGTGAGATAAGAATATACATACAAAATCTCAAATAAAAAATTGATAGATTATATAAATTTAAACAAAAAATATACCCGTCCTTTTAAAGAGCGGGTCAGAATGTAGTGTAATTTAAACATCGTGAAATAGTTTAAACCTTAGGACTAGACTTATCCGCGAGTAAATAAATAGATTACAATATTATTAGGGTTGTACTCTGTTTGGTACGATAAACATTTACAGAAAACCAGAACCAAATTCCATCACTGAAATAAATTTTAGGCAGAAACTTTCACAATTAATCACAGTTAATTTATTGGTGGTTATGAAAACAGTATTTAGATGAATCACATTTCTTTTGTAGTGATGATCTTAATGCTACAAAAATGTGGATAGTAGTAGTAAGCTTTTTGTCCTTGGTTGACCGGAATTGGTTTATTAATTATGTAAACAGCTTGGTTTTATGTTACGATTGAAGCTGGAATTTTGGGTGGCAATCTAATTGAAAACCGACGTTTGGTTTCTTAAGGAGAGGTTAATTTGTCGTTTTAATTAGGCAATCGAATTTGTATGGTTTAGGAATGTAATTAAATGACAAAAAAGACAGTGGCATAAAGTGTAATATAGAGGTGAAATAAGGGTAATTTTTAAATGTACTTCAATTTTAATATTTTAGATTTAGTTGTAATGTTTTTGTTGGTAATCTTTATTGTTACTAGGGTAAATCCGCACTTCGCACAAGAATTTGTTCCATTGTAATATTCTTTTAACATTTTTTAGTTTAAATGATTTTATCTTAGATTATGCGTAGATTGTTATTCTGAAATTATTTTTTAAAATTATCATCTTTTCCGTTAAACTTGTTCTAATCGACTCAATGTCAGTTTCCTTATAGTTGAATAAGTTCTATACGATTGTTGTGATTATTAATGGAGTAGTGTTCTGTTTCCTTTATGTCGGTATATGGGTATTGAATTCGGTAAAACCAAACCAATTTAAGCCGAACCAAACTGAAATAGAAAAAATGATTTGGTTTTGGTAATGTCGAATATACCGAATAGATGTCATTTTATAAAAAAAACAGTATATGGATATGGAACCGAATATACCGAATGGATCAAACCGAATAAACCCATCAACTAAAATATAGTAATATAATTATGTCTAAATTATATAAAATAAATTTCATATTTTATTTTAAGTTAAAAGTTATGATTCATTTTTATTAAATTAAATAAAACATAAATTTTACCTTTTTGTTAGCAAATATGTGTGCTAATATTTAGTTATTTATAATATTATGGATTATTAATTGTTATTATTTTTATTCTATAAAAATTATTATAATTATTAACTTAATATTTTTACTAATTAATTTAAATATTAAAATAAAATAAAAAATAGGCTATTGAAAAAAAAACCCAAATATCTTCATGTTATATAAAAGCGGATATTTAATCTTATAAAGTAAAAATTCATAAAATATTTTTAAAAGATAAATAAATTTGTGTTTTTTGGTATAAAACCAAATAAACCGAGAACCACACCAAAGTAAATATGCTTTTAATATGGTAGCTATTTTTTATAAACCGAAAAAATGAACTGAAACCGAAACCCGATATCCGGATTGAACACGCCTATGTCGGTATAATATTTTAATTTGTTTGTTTAAAATAAATTATCTAATTTAACTTTTGATTTATTTGTTTCCTGTCAAACTATTTTATACGGTGTCAAAGACAGATTTTATTTTCATATTAATATAAAAATTATGGTTGAAATTTTTTAATATATAATTTTATATTTTCACATTAATTTGAGTACCGTTTTGAAAAGAGACACATGTCGAGCTGTCATTCTCTTATTTGATGACGTGTCATCATGAGAAGAGAATAGAGTTCTTCTTTATAGTATAAAGATTTTTAATATTTTATGTAATATAAAATCTTAAATATCAAATTAAATGTTTGAAAATATTTAATTTCAATTACTAATAGTTTATTTTGGTTGTTTTGTAAAATTTTAGATAAACACGATGGATTATGGTTAAATTTTGATGGAGTTCGGGTATCAAAAACTACATATATTTTATAAAAATTTCAACTATAGACCTGAAGTGATGCGGATCCAAAAGAATCTATCTGAATCCAAACTAAAAAATCAAGTATGTAGTTGAGTTAAAATGTCTAGGAACAAAAAAAATGGACCGAAAAAACCCGATCTGAACCGGATCTAAAGACTCAGATACATGTACCTATACCTATATCTATATTATCAAAACTTAAGTACAAATTAGGTTTGTTTGGAAACATGAATAACAATTTTTAAAAGATGTTTGTTTGAAAACTTGGATAACAGTTTAAAAAAATAGATTTGTTTGGAAACATGAATAACAGTTTAAAAAGTGGTTTATTTGGAAATATGAATAGCAGTATAAAAAGAGATATAATGTTATTTGGAAACATAAATAGCAGTATATTAAGAAAAGAATGAATTTATGTTATTAAGAAAAATTAAAAATCTATTATACCATGAGAAACTATATATTTGGACCAACTTTAAAATATACAAAAATGAGCTAATCTAATTATCTAAAAGTATCATTTGGATAAAATAATCATAAAACAAAATTTAAACGCTATATATATATATATATATAACAAATCAAAATAATAATTTAAAATTGATTTATATAAAAATTGATTCAAAATATACATATATTCAAAAATTTATTTTTAAATTTATTTTTACTAAAATATTTTCCGATACCCATTATTAAAAAATGTTTTGAATATATATAATAAAAATATAATACAGAGTCAAATTTCATATACCAACATAAATTATGATTTTAATATTTCACATTAATTTTTAAAAATATAATATACGTGATTATTATATGATAGTAAGTATAAAATACTATTAGTTATATATTTCCTCTGTTTTTAAAGGAAAAAAAAAAACAGATTGTGAATTAGGGGTGGTCGTTCGGGTACCCATTCGGGTTCGATTTGGGTCTGTTTGGGTTTCGGGTTTTCGGGGTCAATGATTTCAGTCCCATTCGGATATTTTAAATTTTGGTTCAGATTCGATCCAGATCTTTGCGGGTTTGTTCGGATTCGGATAACCCATTTAAATTATTTTTAAAATTTATTATATACTTTAAATTTTTCAAAATCTATGAACAAAACTATATATTACGTATAAATTTGAATAACATATGTCAGAATACCTAAACTTAACATATAAATTGGTTTGATTTAAATATTTGGATAGAGAATCAATAATTATTTTAGGTATTTTTGGTGTTTTGAGTATATTTTAACTATTTTAGATGTTTACATTTGACTATTATATATATTTTCAATTATTTAAACCAACTTAAAAGTATCATACATATTTTGGATGTTTTTATATACATTAAATCTAAAATAATAATATATATAAGTATATAAATCTATTTCAAATACATTCGGGTATTCGAAATACTTTGGTTCGGATTGGATTTGGTTTAAATTCTCTAAATACAAAATTTTTGAATAATTTGGATATTTAATCAATTTCGATTCGGGTTTGGTACTTCTTTTTAGATCGGGATGGTTTGATTTTTTGGATTCAGGTTTTTTGTCCAACTCTAATATTGACATAAAAAATAAATAGCAATATATTTTATTAAAAAATATACCCTATGATATTGAGTATGTATTGTTTATTAGAACACAACAACTAATTCATCCGAATGTTATGTTATTTAATGATTTAGAAAATCCACTATCCAATTATGAGTTTAAGATGATGAGATCCATGCATTTAATACAACAGAGCTGGATAAATCATAAATATAACGAGTGACTATATCCATGTGTTGGTTGTCTTATTGTTAACTAAAATGGCATGAAAGAAGGGAATGAAAAACCTTATTTGAGAGACAGAGCAAGACTCATCTTCTCTATGTACTTCCTCATATACTGGTAATTAATGAGTTTGAATAAGTTAAAGGACATACCATAAATATTGTACAGAGTGAAAATATGGTGAAAGAATGTTTTTCATTCTAAATGGCAATCAGCGTGGGGGATAAAGGATCTGTTGTCCTTGTCATTCTTTTGTGTCTCGGTGACTACGATATTTTTTTCTTTTAAATAAGTTTCTTTTGATTAAATACACAGTCAATTGGCCACTTATCCTAACGGTCAAACTAAAGGAAGAAAAACACAATTTTTTCCGATCACATATATCTGATACTTTCAAATTAAACCGAGAGAAAATAATATTTGTCTAGTGGAATTACTAACTTTTATTAGAATGGGTCTATCCAAAGAATCTAAAATTTTGGGGCCATATAATTTTACTATGAATTACTTCTCCAAAATTTTGAAGTCTATAGCTTTATACATATGATCTGCAAAAAAAATTATATTTCACTAGAATATACTGGGATCCCGCACTTGTTTCATCGTATCTTCCCTCGAGTATATCCGTAAGGATAATAATGTTTCTTATATTTTCTTATGAATCTTATTAAATGTGGTAAACATTTTTAGTTTATAATTTGCAAAATGAATTTATTTAGACTAAAAATAATTAGGAGAATGATTTATTCAGATTAATCATAATGAATGCTCTTTTTATTTTTTTTTTGAACACCAACATAAATGAATGCTCTTTAGAGTTTGGGATTCAGCACATGGCCAAACTGAAGCCGCCTACGTGGAACATAATGACAAAAAATCCATCCATCTTTCACAAGCATTAAAACGACACCAAGTGCATCAAGGAACACAATGAACCGGGGCGTTGTTCTTGCCTTAAGGCAACGAACTACACAAGCATTAAAATATCTATGTGAATGTAATGTACTACCTTTTGCATTTTAAATTTCAAATAAACTTATAAATATTTTGTCATTTTTCTTTAATTGGGATTTGAACTTGAGAAGAGGCAAAAGAAAATAATTAGTCAAAAAAAGATGGTTTCTTGTTTAACAAGGAAAAAAAGAGAGAGAGAGTAAAGAGATCAGTTTCTTATACGGAGATTCTCAAATACGGATGAGCAGAAAACTTGACCGTAGAATTTTTGTTTGTTTTTGGTGAACTTGTTTTAGGGTTCATTAACGGGAATTATATCTGATCATTGTGCCTTTTATTATTATTGGTTTCATTCCAAAATGATACTCTCCCACTAATTTAAACCGTTTGACATAATATTACAACTACACTAATTTAAACCATATATCTTTTTTTTTTTTGACATCAGAAGCTCCGTACTTTTATTATAATGATTCCAACCAAGTGGTGTCTAGCACCAGCCAAGTTGGGACCTCAGAGTTAACATGGGAGAAACAAAAGCTACGAGACCAAGCACCTTTCGCAAGGCGATCAGCCCGAATGTTCTTTCAACGTGAAATAAAAAAAATGGAGCATAACAAAAACTTAGAACGAAGATCAATGATTCATCAAACTCAGCGATAAGACTTGGCCATTCTTCTTCTTCTTCAATTAGCCTAAACAGTTGTAGGCATCTGATTCAAAAGCCATCGAGTCGTGACCGAGAAGTAGTGAGGATTTCATGGTCCACGGCAAAGTACAAAACCATATATCATATACATATTTCAATATTATTATTTTCGTACATAGTATTATTTAACGTCTGATATAAGTTATACAAAAAATTTAAAAATATTATTTACTATTGTTTTGTACATAATATTGATATGGCAATTTAGAGTGTTCAAAAACATCTTAAAAATTATCATAAAATTAACTTTTAAAACAAAAACAAACAAAAATACAAAACTTATTATATGTTATTAATAACGAAAATAAACTAATATTTTCATATCAATAAATTTTGTTTTTTCTGTTATTTTTTCATTCCGTTCAAATAAAATAATAAAATTCTAATAAAATCCAAAAAACATAAATTTAGTCAATTTTATATAGTATTAAAAATTAATTTGTTTTTTATTTTATCGTATCTACCAATAGTCGATTACGGGTTAAGTGTGGGGTTTTGGTGTTTTCTGGATTTTATTAGATTTTTAATTCATACATTTTTATTAAATTCAATTTTTATTATATTCAACTTGGATTATATGCGGATTGAAAGATCTAATGTTCCACCATAGGTCCAAGTCAAATATGAAAACACGGTATAAAATACACAATTTATAGTAGAGTAATTTTTAAACTACTAATTTTCTAATAAAATATTACAAATTCATATAAAAATTTCAAATAGTTAATAAAAACAACTCGCCCTTTCAAAATGCGGGTTTGTTTTCGAGAAAAAAAAATTGTTTGATATAAATCTGTATTTTTGATTGTGTATTTATATTTTAAATGATTTTTTGTATTTACACTTAAAATAAAAAGGTAAATGCAGTCCAACCCAAAAAAAAAGTTGGTAAAATATATCTATTTAATTAAAAAATATAATAAAAAAAAGTGGTCAGAAAGAGAAAGAGATTAAGGGAATGGGCCCCGCCCGTTTCAGATATTATGGATGAAATCATCTTGATGGCATAAAAAAAAACTGCTTCTTACAAAAACGTTAGGTAACTGCTTTATAACCAGGGACGGATCTATTTACAAGGTAGGGGGTCAGCTGACCCCACTAGATTTTTAAATTTATTCCTTAATTACATCAAATTTCAGTTACTGACCCCCTATTAATCATGTTTTTGACCCCTTTCCATATTTGATTTCACATTTTTAAAATAAAAACTTTTATTTTTCTTATTTCTAATGAAAACCCAAACAAATAACTGTGCAAATATAGTTTCTATTTTTTATCTTTATGATATTAATTATATGCATAATTGCACGCATTTACTCATATCAACATTGTCTTTAGTGTCTTATGAATATTCTCTCTCCGTAAATAATTCTAATTGAGGTCTGATAGTACATTTTATTAATATGTTTCTCTTAACTTGGATTAAACATTTAAACTATTGAAGTAATCCATAGAGTTTTATTATATAAGTTCAGAAAAAGTTTTCTTATATGCAAGAGAGATAGAATTAGAAAGTTAAATATTAATGCATATGAAAATATATGGATACGAATAGAATCATATAATATTCGATTTTTTGTTGCTTTTCAGCCAATAAAGTTTTAAAATATATCGAAAATTCATAATATTATGAGAAAAAAATGTAGATTTAAATCTATGCATAAAATATTATTACGCTTTTTCGTCTTATATGTTTATTGTTTTTGTATCAATATTTTTTGTATATACATTGATCCCAGTAAGATCTAATCCTGGTTCCGCCACTGTTCATGCCTCCCTTTTAACTAATTTTAGATTTAAAGTTATTCAGTTATTTGTATAATATTATTAATATATGTAAGTCCAGTGGCTAAAAATGTAATATGGTAAGTAGTCTGAAAACGAGAGGGAACTTGGTTTCGTGGTTACATACCTACGAATTTAATTCCGTACGTGGTCTGAACCTCTGAGCCATTTAGAGGGTTCATAAACGGGAATTATGGTGGTGAATATTTAGGAGATTAATTAAAAAGAAAATATATAATTAAGTTCTTCCTAATCCTAACTGCCCTGATTTTTTAAAGATAGTATGCCTTCAATTTTGCAAAGCTAAACTTATACACATACTTGTAATTTATTAACGAGAGAGAAAGAAAAAAAAACAAATAATTCGTAACTGAAACAACTTTCAGTTGGGGAAAATATATACATTATTTTTGGATCTTTTCGATTTAATAGGGGTTAGCTTTACATTTGTGATAGAAACGGGTTGATTTTAAATCTTAACTACAAATTGAAGGATATTGGACAAAAATGAGAATATTTTATTGTGAACAGCACATTTTATTGATGCACGCATGACATGAGGAAGCTTATTGAACGATTCTCTATCTATCCGATCAGCTTCTCGATTTCTTGCAAGAGGCCGTTTTGCTAGACATTCCGACGTTGTAGAGATATGTCATTTTTCGTGATATGGCTTTTGTTTGTTTGGGTAAAATACAAATATCCATTGGCTGGTGATATTACGAGTATTTTGGGTTAATTATTCTCTTTAGACAAAGACTTTGATCGGTTCTCTCTTCTTGTCCACAAGCATCATTTGTTAAAATATCCACTGATATCATTGAAAACCAAAGGTTTTTTGTATTTGTTCATTAAACGTTAAAATGGATTTTGGTTTTAGATATATGAGATATCTAAGAGTAAATACAGCCAGTACAACACCATTTTAGTTTTTACACATGACTCAGATATACAGTCTGAATAGAGATTATTCTTTGAATAACTACAACTTGTACTTGTAAATAGTCATGTTTCCATAAGGTGGAAATTGAAAATATCCACACTGTTAGATAATTTTCCTTTGAAACAAACAAAATAGCCTAAAAACTTGTTTTTATTTTTTATTTTTGAAACTAAAAAAGAAAACAACTTGTTTTTATTACAATAAGTAAACCAATTTTTATCCTTACACGACAGTTAAAATAACGCATCAAAAGCAACTATCCTCTCTAGAGTGCTTCGTCGCCGCCAAAACAAAAACAAATAAGCATTTCCTTTAGATTTGCTTCTTCTCTCTCACTGTAGAAGTTTTCATCCCAAAATGTTCAGATCCATGCTTGTCCGGCGCGTGAGGCTCTCAGCTCCTACAGCCATTCAGTTCTACGATGTTCAAGATAGACTCGGACCAAGCAAAGCCGTTGATTGGCTTATCAAGAAAGCTAAATCCGCCATTGATAACCTCGCCGAGCTTCATCCGTGGAACCCCGCCAAAAGATCCAAAACTTTGAAATTTCGGTGGTTCCGGTGAAGAAACAGAGCATCATCATCATCATCATCATCATCATCAAGCGAGTTTTCTCCCGGCGTCTGTTTTAACGCCTCATTATCCTCAGCCACCGTCACGAGCCAATACACAAAGCCAAGACCTTCGCCTCTTGCTTTATTCCGTCCAAAAGGGTCCTCCTTTCGCTGATCAAACAGAGCATACTCTGTTTTCTTGTGTTTGCTTCCCCGCTACAACGACGTCGTTTCAGCCACAAAGACAGGTTTTTTCTCAAGAGGGGTCCCCTTCACTCCATTAACACACTAATTCTTCGTGCTTGGTTTGATCCTTACCATCACCATCATAAATCCATTACTGCTAACGACCATCATCATCCTTACCATATTCCAGGCATTAGTGCTGAATTATCTGGTGGTTTACGTTCACCAGCACGGTATCAGAGCGTACAAGATGATCACAGAGATAAACCCTCGTCTGCTTCATCTGATTCTCATCATTGAAACAAGATCCGAAACATTAGATTGTTCGACAGAAATGGTTACCGTGTGTTATCAACAGTTTCATCTTCTTCTTTCTCCCATGTACCTACTAAGCCTTTGATGATTTGAATTCAATTTGTATCAAATTAAACCATTTTCTGTAGCATATATGTTCTTGTTTTAAATACATTTATGTAATCCCTCTTGTTTTAAATACAACTTTTGGTGTGTAATTTAATTAGAAGAACCAAATTTGATCTAGTTGATGAGATTCAATTGAGGACCCCAGAGATATAGAAAAAAGTGAGAAGATGTAAGATGGGTCTTTGAAGATCGATCACATTGGCTATGGGTCCTTTCACAGAACACAAATGTTGTAAGTTATTGATATACTAATTAATTTTGTTTAACTGGAACTCTATTCTCACAGAGCACAAACTAAACATATTTTATTTTGATGGATGAAAGCTTTTAAATTGAAGACAGACTCTAGACTCAACTCAATCCCAAACTTAATATTACTATATTTTGAGGTGGAAGAAAGTAAGGGGCCATATGGGTGAATCCATTACCAAAGAAAGTAGAAGAAAAAAAAAGAACACCTTGCTCCTTCCATATGGGGGAAATTGTTTTTATTGTTAACTAGTGATATTCCGGCGCTACGCGCCGGATTCATATGTTGTATTCTTACTTAAATTTATAATTTATTATATGTTCTTAGTAAAGAAAATATGTTAAATAAAAATATGTAAAAAATAATATTTTCTGATCTTTTTATAGTGGTTTGCGATCGTAGTATATTATTTTGTTTGAAGTTGTTTAGTTCAAAGTAGAATAGTATAAGTAGTTGTTACTAATCGATTAATAAAAATAGAATAAAAATCGATAGTCGTAGAAAAGTTAATTTAGTTGGAATCTTAAATACTCATGTCATAAACTGAGCTTTCTTTCAAGAAATGTTTGAAGGTGTTAAACCTGAGAAAGTTGATTAACGCATGTAAAAGCACCACCCGAGAAAAGAAATGATGCATAAAAAACTACTACTGTAAAAGTAAGCAATCATTAACTGGTAAACTGAAATAAGAAATCGGTGTACCTTCCCGTTAATCAACAACATATCAACCCCAATATCTCACCCCTTTCTTAATATTTGAGGCTTGCCAAAATTGTTGTAGCCTAGTCTTAATATCTCTACACCGATTTGTCTTCAACTCCGAGCAATGAAACTGAGAATTCGACAATGATTGAATTGGAAAAAGTAAAGAGATTATCGTCCGAACTCTCACACCGTCTATACATATACAATGAAACTGAGAAAGCAGGAACTAAAGAAGCATTCAATAAGAGATAGTGGGATGAGTGAGATTTCTGGATTGATTATATGAACAATTACGTCGATTGCGTTAAAGAAGAAGAATTGTAGAGGCTATATTCTCCATCGTCAACATCAAATACAAAGAATTCCTATAAACCAGTGTTTTGAAACCTAATCCGGACATTGAATCGGATGATTTACCGGATCACTGGATCATTGGATCAACCGCAGATGAATCGCGGATTAATAAATGAATTAGTTTTATTATATAATAATATATTAATTAGCTATGAAAACAAATATATATATATAAAAACTAAAGTTAAGTATTTTAAGTGTACATACAAAATATTAAGAAATAGTTTAGACTATTTAAAAAAAATTGTAACATAAGAGTTATGACATCTAAAAAAATCAAGACATAAAATTAAACTTCCAATCCAAAATAAACCAAGATTAAAACATCATTGTAATAAATTATCAATAACAAAAATAAACTAACACCAGATCACATCAACTAATTTTGGTTTTCTCTAAATTTTAAAACTTACCAACAAAATTTTATAAATTTGTCACTTCATCATCTTTGGGCTATTCTTCAGCAAGAGCATTCTCTAATTTATTATAATCAAGCTCGCCAGGTTTTTCTTCTTCAACAATCCAAAACTCTGTTTTGTAATTCACATGATCATATGATTTTATTCTTTTTGATCTGTAAATTAAAAAATGTAATGATTTGTTATAAACTAAGTTAAATAAAAAATAATTTATTCACCTTTCTTGCAAACGTAAATTGTAGTGTAGAGGAATAATAAGCCTCATCGTGCTTTAGTCTGTTTTACGGACGTGCGGCTCAAGCACAATCATGACTCACCTTTCTTGCAAACGTAAATTATAGTGTAGAAGAAAAGGAAGCGACAATAAAACTGAAAATTTTAAATTTTTAATTAGAAATTTAGAATATAAAAAATAATTTTAAAACATAACTTGAACTAAAAATAGTAAAAAAAAAAATTATATATTGGTTCAACCAGTGCTGCAACATGTATCGGGTTTTAGTGAGTTTTTGTGTGTTTTATGGGTTTTTCACAAAACCCAAATTCGATTTATATTGGGTCACCGGATTTATCGGTTCAACTACGGATCCGGGTCAGATTCAAAACACTCTTATAAACGTTTGGACTTGTATGAAGAAAAAATTAAAACCCCCAATTTATTTCACAATTAATACCAAAATTCATTAAATTTAAATTGAGAAAATATTTTAATTATTAAAAAGAAAATGCCACATGGCATTTTTTTCCCCAAGGAGATAAAAAAGTCTACTTTATTAGTATAAATGTTTGATAAACCAGTATATTATCTCTTTGTCTTTTGTTGTAATATGTTTCCAAATTTTTAGCCTTTAGATCATTGAAATGAACAAATATTCTTTTTTTCTTTTTGTTTACTTCTATATCGGTTTCATTTTGGGTTGTTCAATTCTTGTCATAAACTTTATAAAGATTGGTTCAAAAGAACCAAGATCACTGTCCTTTACCTTGCTCATATCGCTCATATGTTAGTATTCTTATACGGAGATTCTCAAATACGGGTGAGCAGAAAACTTGAATGTACAATTTTTGTTTGTTTTTGGTGAGCTTGTTTTAGCTAATTTCATACCTTTATATCTATTCTATTAAATACAGAATCATTGTTAACAATTAACTTTGATACACCTTGGAATCTACTCCTTCTGTTTCGAAAAGATCCATGTTTTGGAAAAAACTTTCGTTTCAAAAAATACATCTTTTATATTTTCAATGCAATAATTAATGAAAATTGTACATTTCATAAATATAATTGTGTTTATTAAAATTTTATTGGTTAAAAATTATGGAAAATTGTTAATTAAGAAAAATAATGCATTAGTAACTAAAATTTTATATTTTCCAAAACATACATTTTTTTGAAATAGAGGGAGTAATATATAAACAGAGAAGTACATATATATAATAACTTTTAGTTTTCCAACTTATTTACAATGGTATGCCACTCAAGTATTAAATGAACTTATTTTTAATTAATTATTGTCTTTTCCTATTTATTAAACATTTTCTAAATTAAACACTTATTGTATACTTAATACTATTTGTATATTGGATGAATAAGTTCAATGTATTAGCAACTAAATCAAAATAGAGAGTATGTCATACAAAGTCACACGCACATAAATACCCTTTAAGAGCATGTTTAATGGGGGTGGTTTTTAGGATGAGATTCTTAGCGGAATATAAGAAATCGTCTTTTAACTTTTAACTAAAAAAGCTAAAAGCCGATTCTTAAATAAGAGTTTTAAGAGCCGGTTCTTAACTTTTTTTAGTTAAAAATTAAAAGACAATTTCTTATATTCTGTTAAGAACCCTAAGAACCTCCATTAAACATGCTCTAAGGTTCCCTGTAAGAAGTTAATACCACTAATAACACAAAATCTGATAACATGTTTAATTGTTCAAAATCAGTCAAGTTAAACAACTCTTTTTTTTCTTACTTTTTATTAACTAGTTCGCATAAGTTCATCGTTTTAGCAATGAAATAAAAATAAGTCTTTCCATACCAGTCTCTCGCACAGAAAAAATCCACTTACGATTATTTGTTGGCAAAAAAAAAAAAAAAAAAATATATATATATATATATGTGTGTGTATATCCCTCCCAATAGAGTAGTAATTTTTTTTCTCAAATGGTGAACTAGAGCACGAAAATGAAAAATTCTATAAAAACGAATACTCCCAATACATTAAAACTCATTACCAACTGATACATAAAAAGTGTTTAGAATTCTCACACATAAAAAGAAAATTAATCAGCTCTGAACAAAATGTTGGCCACTGGTAATCAGTTAATCACACGCATATATAATAGTAGTATACTAACTTGTTAGAGATAGCTCGGGCCTCAAGTTATGTCAATCCTAGTTGAGTTAAGATTAGGAAAATTACCTAAAAGAGTTTAGGAAATATGATCTCTATATAAATAGTTGTAAGAGTGTTACATACCTTTAACGAGTTGAAAAAGATTGAGTTTGAGAGGTTTAAGGTGTCTGAATGTTTCCTTGAGAGAGATTAATAAAGAAGAGTTTCTTTACTTGTGTTCTATACAAACTTTGATACTATATTTGGTATCAAAGCTTAGTCTATCATGGGAGATATAACAACCCTAGCAACCAAGACCAAAGGAGGAGGGGCGTCCACAATCACGTGCCCGATGCTTAGTACAAC
The DNA here is from genome assembly GCA_018703725.1 of Brassica juncea. Classification (NCBI taxonomy): domain Eukaryota; kingdom Viridiplantae; phylum Streptophyta; class Magnoliopsida; order Brassicales; family Brassicaceae; genus Brassica; species Brassica juncea. The sequence continues at coordinate 4,423,731 of CM031941.1, forward strand.
AAACTGTACCGTGTGGTCTATACGGATGAAGAATTTACTGAAAATCCACGAGGTATGGGATGTCGTAGAAGAAGAAGCAAGCAACGATATAAAGAAGAACGACATGGCAACGGGACTCTTATTTCAAGCAATACCTGAAGCCCTAATTCTAAAAGTTGGTGAGCTAGAGACTGCGAAAAAGGTTTGGGATGAAATTAAAACACGTCACCTTGGTGCTGACAGGGTAAGAGAAGCAAGATTACAAACTCGTAACACCGAGTTCGATCGCCTGAAGATGAAAGACGACGAGAGTATTGATGACTTTGTCGGGAAGCTATCTGAGATAACATCGAAGTCAGCCGCTCTAGGAGAAAATATGGATGAGACCAAGTTCGTGAAGAAATTCTTGAAATGTTTACCCAGGAAGAAGTTCATTCATATGGTCGCGTCACTCGAACAAATGCTTGACCTGAAGACGACTAGCTTTGAGGATATTGTTGGCAGATTAAAAGCTTATGAAGAGCGCATATGTGATGAAGAGGAAGATACCCAAGATAATCCACAAAGCAAATTGATGTACGCAAACACAAAGTCTCAATCTAGCAAAGAATATTACAATGATTATAGAGGAAGGGGTCGAGGAGGACGAGGCTACTACAGAGGAAGAGGACGCGGCCGTTCATATTGGGACAGTAGGGACGCGTCCAAAGTAACGTGCTTCAGATGTGATAAGGTTGGTCACTTTGCTGCAATCTGTCCGGATAGATTACTCAAACTGACCGAAGCACAAGAGACCAAAGAAGATGACACACAAGAAGCGGAAAAACTGATGATGCATGAGATAGTATATCTCAACGAGAGAAACGTGAAACCTGCGGAGTTCGAGTCGAGCATGGATGGAGATAAAATCAGGTATTTGGACAATGGTGCCAGCAACCATATGACCGGAAACAAGAGATACTTTAAGAATATTGATGAAAGTATCATGGGGAAGGTCAGGTTTGGGGATGACTCGAGGATTGATATAAAGGGCAAGGGATCCATATTATTCATATGCCAAACCGTCGAGAAGAATCTTTTGACCGATGTATACTTCCTGCCGCACTTAAAGAGTAATATCATTAGCCTTGGTCAGGCTACGGAAGCTGGATGCGACGTAAGAATGAAAGCAGATTATCTTACACTACATGATAAAGATGGGAACTTGATTGTGAAAGCCAATCGATCAAAGAGCCGTCTTTACAAGGTTCTTATGGAGATAGGAGATACACAGTGTCTGCAATGTGAGATACAAAGCGATTCCGCAAGGTGGCATGCGAGGTTAGGTCATATTGGAGTTGATTCTATGAAGCTGATGATAAGGAAGGAATTGGTTCTTGGCATCCCAAAGATCGAAGTGGAGAAGGAGATATGCGAATCATGCTTACGTGGTAAGCAAACTAGGCAACCTTTTCCGCAGGCAACCAACTTTCGAGCAGCAGAACCACTGGAGCTTATACATGGCGACCTTTGTGGCCCAATCACACCGGCCACTGCAGCAAGAAACAAATATATATTTGTTCTTGTGGACGATCATTCCCGTTATATATGGACTATTCTGTTGAAAGACAAAGGAGATGCGTTTCAGAAGTTCAAGAACTTCAAAACAATGGTCGAACAAGAAACCAAGAGGAGAATTAAGACACTAAGGACTGACAGGGGTGGTGAGTTCACATCCATCGAGTTCCAGAAATTCTGTGAAGAGTCAGGAATTCAACGACACTTAACAGCTCCGTACACACCGCAGCAAAACAGAGTTGTCGAGAGACGCAACAGAACCTTATTGGAGATGACAAGGAGTATTCTAAAACATATGAATATACCTAACTACCTTTGGGGGGAAGCCATACGCCATGCAACATACCTAATCAACAGGGTAGCAACGAGAAGCCTGAACGCACAAACTCCATACGAGGTATTTAAAGGGAAGAAACCAAGTGTCAAGCATCTTAGAGTCTTTGGATGCATTGGGTACGCAAAAGTCGAGGCACCTTACTTGAGAAAACTCGACGACCGGTCAAGGACACTAGTACACCTCGGGACAGAACCTGGTTCCAAACCTTATAGAGTGCTTGATCCAACCAGCAGGAAGGTAGTAGTGAGCAGAGATGTAGTGTTTGATGAACACAAAACCTGGAAGTGGATTAATACAAGCAAAGAAGACGAAGAACCAGGGAGGTTCAAGATCACACTCGGAGCCTTTGGTAACCAAGGCATATGCGACAAGGAAAGTGACAACGAAACAGAGGAGAAAGACGGTGTTGAAGTAGTCGATATCACTGATGCACCGTCAGAATAAGAAGTTTCTCCCCACGAAGAAGTAAACCTGAGACGATCAACTAGAGTTTCCAAGAAGCCAAGCTACTTGGATGACTATATATGTTTAGCAGAAGCCGAGGGGGAGAGACTATTATTGCTCATTGACGAAGAGCCTTAGGATTTTAGCGAAGCAATGAAAGATAAGGTATGGAGAGATGCATGTGAAGACGAGATATCGTCTATCATCAAGAATAATACGTGGGATCTAGTAAACCTACCCGAAGGAGCCAAACCAATAGGTCTCAAGTGGATCTTCAAGATCAAACGCAACTCGAATGGAAGCATAAACAAACACAAATCGAGGCTAGTAGCAAAGGGATATATACAAAAGCATGGTATAGACTTTGAGGAAGTCTTTGCGCCAGTGGAACGTATTGAGACCGTGAGATTCATAATTGGGATCGCAGCTTGCAATGGTTGGGAAGTAAATCATTTAGATGTTAAGACCGCGTTTCTCCATGGAGATCTAAAGGAAGACATATACGTGACACAACCAGAGGGTTTTGTAGTCATGGGAAGCGAGAACAAAGTATATAAACTAAAGAAGGTGCTATATGGATTGAGACAAGCTCCAAGAGCTTGGAATGAGAAACTAAACAAGACTCTTGAAAAGTTGAAGTTTAGCAGGTGCTTAAAGGAACCGTCCCTTTATCGAAAGCAAGCTCCGTCAAGCAATCTTCTCTTAGTTGCAGTATATGTGGATGATCTCCTTATAATTGGGTCAAGCAAAGCAATGATCAGCGAATTCAAGAAAGAAATGTCTACAATATTTGAGATGAGCGATCTTGGACTACTAACATATTATCTTGGAATCGAGGTCTTGCAGAATGAAGAAGGGATAACCTTAAATCAAAGCAGATACGCAGCTAGGATCCTTGAAGAAACGGGCTTGAATGATTGCAATGCAGTTCACATTCCGATGGATGCAGGTCTGGTTCTGTCAAGAGGGCTGGGAGAAGAAAAGGTTGACAAAAAGGAGTTTAGGAGGAATATAGGATGCTTACGATATCTTCTACACACTCGTCCCGATCTCGCGTTTAGTGTTGGCCTGCTGAGTTGCTACATGCACGACCCAAAGACGTCACATGCTGCTGCGCTGAAACAAATATTAAGATACTTGAAGAGTACTATGTCACTCGGTCTGGTCTTTGCGAGATCAAACAAGATGGAGTTGGTTGGGTTCAGCGACAGTAGCCATAATATCGACAAAGATGACGGAAGGAGCACCACGGGATATGTTTTCTACTTGAATAAATGTCATATTACCTAGTGCTCACAGAAGCAAGAGACAATAGCTCTATCATCCTGTGAAGCCAAGTTCATGGCCGCCACTGAAGCTGCAAAACAAGCAATATGGCTGCAAGAACTCTTAGAAGAAATCACTGAGCAGGCGTGCAAGGAAGTGAGGATATGTATCAATAACAAGTCAGCGATAGCTCTAGCAAAGAACCCTGTTTTCCATGGATGCAGCAAGCACATTCTCAAGCAATATCACTTCATAAGGGAATGCGTCGAGAATGAGCAAGTGGAGGTACAACATGTACCAGGAACGGAGCAAAGAGCAGACATTTTAACCAAGGCACTTGGGAGAATTAAGTTCAAGGAGATGAGAGAGTTAGTTGGAGTTCGAGACATAGTTAACTTCAAATTTAAGGGGGAGAATGTTAGAGATAAACATAAAGTTAGCTTGGACCTCAAGTTATGTCAATCCTAGTTGAGTTAAGATTAGGAAAATTACCTAAAAGAGTTTTTAGGAAATATGATCTCTATATAAAGAGTTGCAAGAGTGTTGCATACCTTTAACGAGTTGAGAAAGATTGAGTTTGAGAGGTTTAAGGTTTTTGAGTGTTTCCTTGAGAAAGATTAATAAAGAAGAGTTTCTTTACTTGTGTTCTATACAAACTTTGAGACTATATAACTAATTAGTAGTTCCTTGCTCTCAATTCTTATATATTTTTATTCATTTTATTTTGTAAATGGTGTTAATAAAATTATTGCCGCAGAAAGTTAACAAGAATGATAGGTTTGGGTATGATAGCAATCAGTAATCACATCAGTGTAATAAGTTACCTCGTAGTTTGCAAGGCATCTCTATGGCTTCTTTCGAACCAGATTTCTTTCTTCTGGTTTCCTCGTTCCCTTTATTTATCTATATTATTAAAACTCAAGTACAAAATTGGAGTATTTGGAGACATGAATTGCAGTTTAAAAAGGAGTTTTGTTTGGAAACATGGATAACAATATTTAACTAGATTTTGACCCGCGCTTCGAAAGCGCGGGTTTGTTGGATTATAAACAAAAACACATTTTGGTATGAATTAGTATTTTGGGATTGTTTTCAAACTTTTAGATGTTATAAATTCATATTATATCAAAGAAGAAAAATTATTTAAATCTAGTTAGTTTATTTGACATTTTGTATGTATATTTTATATAAATTTCTATTAGATATATATATATTTTATCTGCACCCAAAACCCGAACCAAAACCGACAATGAAATATATATTTAATCTGGGTCAAGGTCCAATACAAAGTACCTATTGGGTAAATAATTGGACCCGCGGATCTTGGTTCGATCTAATTTCTATCAGACATCCGGACCTGTTGTCGAAGCCGTAAAACCGATGACCGGTACATAATCTGGTTCAGATTTAATGAAAAAGTGTTTAATTAAAAAATTCAAACACTTAAAGTTTGATATTGACTTATAGAAATAAATTGGTATTGATTGTTTAAAAATTTTAAGTTTGATATTGACGATTTTTATGAAAATCATGAAGATATTTCAAGAAGTTACAAAATTTAGAAAGTAATAAATGCTTTCTAATTTTGTAAGGTTATTTTAGTTTGTAATTTGGAAAGTTTGGTATTGAAAAAATTAGTTAATATTAGTATTGACTGCTTAAAGATCTTCCAAAAATATTTTATCTTGTTCCTTAGTTTGTTGCTAAAAATATGGAAGATATTGGAATGTGATTTTGAAAATTTATGGAGATAAATAAATTCAAACCGTAAATGCTACATATGAAAAGTAAATAGTTAGTTTTGTTACGATTTTGATAGCTAAAATCATAGCATGATTTGTATTTAAATAGTTGAGTTTAAACATTCTGGAATTTAAAATCATAACATGTATTCGGAATATATTATAAGTTGACATGTTTAATAATAATTTTCTTTATATAATATACTATTTATATTTCAGTTTGTGTTTTTATTTTCACCATAAAAAATGTAAATAAATGTGTAAATAAAAAGAGTTTTAAATATGTTATTCATGTTTATAAACAATTCTCATTTGTTATTAATTTATTGAAAATACAATGGTTAAATGTATAAATAAAAGGAAGTACACATCTCTACTATCCATGTTTCCAAACATATTTTATTTATTCTACTATCTTTGTTTCCAAACAATCCAATTGTGTACTTCAACTTTAATAATATAGATGAGAATTGTTTGGAAACATGGATAGCAGTATATTTACTTTCTTTTATTTACACATTTAGTCATTGCATTTATAATAAATTATGTATTTCCTTGTTGTAATTCTTTAGATTAATTAATTACAATTCTAAACTTATCTTTGGAAATTGATATTCATATATTGATCATTATTAATATTGTAAAATATTACTAAATAAAAAATTTTCTATTTCACTTAATTTAGCCAAAAACACATATAATTTGTTTTTTGTTTACGGAATCAGTTAGGCATAAACATTCGGGTACCCATTTAGGTATGATTCGTTTCTTTCGGGTATAGATTTTTTGGTTTTTGAAATTTCTTTTTAGGTACTTCCTTTTTGTGTTTCTTTTTATTTACAGATTCTACCATTGCATTTAAAATCAATTTAAATTAATTAATTACAATTCCAAAACTTATCTAAACAAATCAATATTCATATATTGATCATTACTAATATTGTAAAAATATTAGTGAATAAAAAAATTTCTATTTAACTTCATTTAGCAAAACACATAAAAATATTTTTTTTATTTGTTTACGAAATCAGTTAGGCATTGACATTCGGGTATCCATTTAGGTACGGGTCGTTTCCTTCGGGTATATATTTTTTGGGTTTTGAAATTTCTTTTTAGGTACTTCCTTTTTTTATTTTTTTATTTAAAGATTTTACCACTACATTTAAAATCAAATTAAATTAACTAATTACAATTCCAAAACTTATATAAAAAAATCGATATTCATATATTGATCATTATTAATATTTTACAAATATTACTGAATAAAATTTTCTATTTCACTTAATTTAGCCAAACACATAAAATATTTTTTATTTGTTTACGGAATCCGTTAGGCATAGACATTTGGGTACCCATTTAGGTACTGGTCGTTTTTTTCAGGTATAGATTTTTTGGGTTTTGAAATTAGGCCATGTTTGGATATAAATTTATGTGTGACTTTCAAGTTGGATATCCCGGATCTGTATGAATTTTGTTCTGATGTATAGGAAACTAAAAATATTCATATAACGAATGTATTTGAAAATGAACCGGATATTTGAACCAAAAATAATGGCTGCACATAACAAAAAAATCAATATAAAAGTATTGTATATTTGGATTCAAAATTATTTCCTTTAACAACAAACTACACAAATATGTTGATTTGTATAAAATTTTAAATTACAATGCAAATATTTAATTAATATAGAAATATGTCACATTGTTTAAACAAAATATCAATATAAATTATTGTACATTTGCGTTATAAAATCATTTATTTTAACAACAAGCCAAATAAATATGTTGATTGGAGAGAGAATAAAACAAAGCCAGAAAAACACATAGTCTACCAGAGAGACTCTATGTGTCGAATTTATTATAAAGAAAATTTTACTAAGATAAATATATTCAATAATTACAAACAAATAATATATTTCATAAAAGTGAAAAATAATACCCGCCCTTTCAAGGGCAGATAAAAATCTAGTTCTATCTTTAACGCACTTTCGTATACCCAAAATGTACACCCAAAGGTAAACATCTATCTATTATTATAAATAATACTTTGCTCTCTCCTGAGCCCCTCCACTTCAGATACCAACACATAAATTCGAATCATATGGTGTTGACACGTGTTCTCCTCTTAAAAAACGCACCTCTTAAAAAACGCAGCACTTCATTTAAATGAGATACAATACGGGTTTTTATGTATTGGGCTTCTGTTTCAATGAAAATATCAACTTGCCAGCCAAACCTGATAAAAAAGACCAAGATCTTCCCCAATGAGGATATATACGTTTTATGACATCAGGAGTTTCATCGTCTTCTTCAGCTTTGACAACCTAAAGCCATCAATGAAATTTCATGAGGTTGAGTGAGATGAATCGTCATGAAGAATCTATGTGTCCAGATCGATTGCGTTGTTTCATCTTATGATCTCATCTCTTCTCCTTTCTGGATTCAAAACTGGTGCTGTAAACTACCGTCGAACTCTTTCTTCTCAGATTTTGCAAGCTCAGGAATCAGGATGTTAAAAGAGACAGCAAGCTTATGGGTCGATCTACATCTTCTTGACGCTAAGGTACCTCTGGCAATTATGGAAAACAAACGCTTCCCTTTTCCTGATTTATATGTAGCAATAGATTAATCATTCTATGGGTTCATGGTGTTTTATTATTCTGATTCTCCATTAACTCTCTCATTCAATCTCTCTCACGATGTTGATTTTTAATATCCCTTTTGCAATCTCTATCGCTAATCCCTAATTCTTCCATTACAAATAGAGTTGCAGAAAACTCAGAATCTCATTGCTTCACCTGATTCGACTCTTCTGCTCCCTTACAAAGACAACCTGTAACAATGGTTCCATCACATACATTTCTTTCTGAAGATACTAGACAAGACATAAGTTCCAAAGAGGTTAATATAGTCTACAAAGTTATTTAGAAGAACCTACGGGAAGCCTAGGTGAGATTTAATATATTGAATTCTTACTCCTAAATGTACGACTCACATTGCTTTCTAACTTACAAAATAAATTATACGCTTGGGCTCCCCTGTTTCTAACACTCTCGATGTGCGTTTGCAGCTTAAGCAAATGGAACGTGGAGCCAATCTCAAGCACACTCCCAATTTCTGAGAGGTCTTAATAATACGGAGCTGTCATCATCTCTACAAATACTATGTATTGCTTAACTGAGGTTGGAGTTTTTTAATTTATAAATACAGCAAAATATGCTCTGTTATATGCTCAGTACTTAACATAATCAGTTTTAACAGACCACTCCAAACGAATAACAAACAGTCAAACACACCCACCAGGAAATCATGTCTGATCCCAAGTTTTACTCAACAGCAGAACTTATAAAATCAAACGCCCACCTCTGACTTACGGAATCAGTTTTGTCCTCTCAGTAACTCCAATCTCAAACTTGCTCAACCTCCCATGCTATGATTGAAACACACGATAGAGGCGTAGACGCGAAGTGGAAGAGGAAACATACACGACAAAGAGGCTGTGAAAAGGACGGGAGCTTATTGGGATGATATGCTGCTGCTTGATGAATAGTTACACCTTTAAACTCAAACACGGAACCATCTCCCTAATTCGTATTCCTCTTACAGTCGACTCTAATCTTGGAAGCCTTATTGGAAGATTTATTTGGTATATATTCTTTTAATAATTGCATAAAACTCTGAAACACGACTTGAATTGATTGTCTTGATTCTTTCATTTTGCAGTGGTACAGAGCTCCTGGTTTGAGTCGGTCACAGAAGGTCTGTCTATGTGGAAATAGTCTGGCTCTGTGTTTGACGAGGGAGAAGAAGCTGCAAAGTGGTTTTCAGATTATCTTGGAAAACAAAGCCATTTGGTTCTGTTCAATAAAGGTTTCGATGGTTTTCATTGTCATTTCTAATTTTTTTAATACATATGAATTTTCATAAAAAAAACCAGTTTCAACTTTTTGTTTTAAAATGTAAAGTGATATTATAAACTAACCAAATTTAATACTCCCTCCGTTTCGAATTAGATGTCGTTTTAGAGCAAAATTTTTCTTTCAAAATAAATGTCGTTTTATGATTTCAATGCAAAATTTATTGACTTTTTATTCTAAGTTATTTTCTATTGGTTGAAATTTGGTTAGGTGTATTGGTAATGATGTTTTTATCTAGCAAAATATACAAACTTAAATGTTTTATTAATATGTGTGTCGAAGTTTAAAACGACAAGTAAAATGAAACGAAGGGAATAAGATTTAAATAATCAAATATAAATTTAAAATAAACATATAAGAGAACAAAATTTATGATAAACAGGATCACACGTTTCAGACTTTGTATGTTGGAAAAACTATGTTATAAAATAAGAAGTTTTTTTTCTTTTCTTTGAACACATTTTTAAGTTACATTTGCAAAAAATATGACATTTGTAATGATCAAACAGTAAGGTGCATTAACAATTTTTATATTTTTTTAGAGTCTGGGTTAAAAATATTAAAATAATATGTTATACTAGTAAAAGTTTTGATTGTAAGAATGATAATATTTAAAGTAAAATACAAAGTTTCGTGTTTTAGGGCCGGCCCTAACCTAAACGGGCTTAAGCCCAAAATATCTAAAGTCCAAATGGGCTTAGCCCGAAAGACCCGATTTTTTTTTGCTTATAAAACTAAGTCCAAACCCGATAATTTTTAGGGTTAGACGGGTTTGGGTTTCGTGTTTCGGTCCTAATTGACATGTCTAGCCAAAGTATACCTTAGTTGATAATGGAGCCGTTAGAATATTTTCACTGGAATAATATTTGAAAATAGAGTTTTTTTTTTTTTTTTTTTTGGTAATCGAAAATAGGGTTTTAAACAAGTTAATGAAGTATTTTAATAGAACGTAGTCATATTGTTATAATATTTAAAGGAAATCTGAATCAATTAGAAAATAACAAAACGTTTCCATAAGTTTTCATGAGACAGTCAAATGATATAATATGTTTTGATTCTATTCATATTTTTTCTTTCTTTTAATCTTGAGATACTTTTTCAGAACCTTCCATCAAAAATGTTTTTGCAAGTTATAATATTTTATGAGGTGGTACAGTGGGGTTCGGTATACCGACATTTGCATAGTTTTATATGTTTTTTTTTTTCACTGATAAATTATTAAACAAAGTCATAATTTACAAAGAGGCCCAAAAGGTAGGGCAAACAAACATAAAGAAAAAGGGGTCCAACATGAAGGACCAACAACACGAGAACGCCTGAGACAGCCCAAACAGTTGTCCCAGACTTAAAGATTAAAAAACAAGGCCCACATACGGCCTAAAGGTTTGTAGGCACACTGGCCTTAGCGATGAAGTCGACACGAAGGCAAGCTCGAAACACGTGTGGGACACAAGGACGAAGACGTACACGTGTCTAAAGAGACGCTCCACCGCATCAACATCGACACTGTAATCTTCACCGGAGCTCCGATCACCGGAAGACGGAAGGTCCGACGACGACGAAAGGAGAAGCTCAAAAAAGAGTAACCGTTATGAAGAGAAAGAAGCCGACATCAACTAACAAACCTCCACTTTGATAATGAAGAATCGAAAGCCTTCAATCGATCTAAAAGATCAAATTCACCTACAATTAAAACTGTCACCTTTAAAGATACAGAGAAGCACGAAGGTGAAACAACCCTAATCTAGGGGAGGAGAAAACAATCTGATCTTCAGATGGAGAGGCAATCGAGCCAAAGAGTGCTTAGAGAAGCGGAGGTCAAAGGAAAAGAAGCCGGAAGATCCGGTTCCAAGCTCTCCGATATCACCACAGAAGAGGATGAAAATCGAGAGAGAAGCCAGCGAAGACGGTGCTAAAGGAGCCACTGCTTCCCGGAAACAAAAGCTGGCGAAGCTGGTTCTAAAAGAACCACCGCTTCCCAGAGACAGAGCCGGCCGACCATCGATGGAGAAGATGCGACGCCAGAGACAATCCGTTCGGATAACACCGAAGCCGGAGAGGAAGCCCAAACCATGGGCTAGAGAGCCGGAAAAAGAAACCGGCGACAAAAAGTTTCATCTCTCATCTTTCTCTGTGAAAGATTTAGATAGGGAACAGAGAGAAGAGAGAGAGAAACACAAGCCTCTAACGCATAGTTTTATATGTTTTATCCAAAGATTGATTTACAAAAAGAAATTATTGGAACATAAAATTTTATGTCGTCATCCTCCCCTCTCCAAAAAATGTTTACGACATGAACAACAAATTTTTTAAAAACTATGATTTAATCAAATTTTTAAGCAGCGTTCGCCGGCGATAAAGCTATCGCCCTATCGAACACCTTCAAAGCCTAGCCGAACAAGCCTTTCCTATACATCTCGTTACCAACTCTCTTCACCTCCTCAACCAAGAACCGCTTTCTTCCACACCGTTTCGCCGCTTCTGCTAGTTACCGGAGCGAAAGGTTTCGCCGGAGATACGCCGCTGCTTCCTCCACCGCCGCGCATTATGCTGCCGTGACCGTACGTACCCGTGCCGGATCCGAGAACGTCGCTTCTGGAGCGGCTCTGCGTCATTCTGGTGAGTTGGATCTTCCCGGAGGGGCAGATGTTTCCGGTGGGAATCGCCGGAGAAGTGGCGGAGGAGGTTGAGTTCGATGTGACCGAGTCGGATCTAGTTTGGTTCCCGCTGCTCGAACCGGATTGAGTACTACTACCACCGCGAACCGAACCGGATCTTCCGATAACCGGGGGATGTCTAGTTAGAGATCCGGAAGAGCTAGAGCTGATGCTGCTCGTTGTGGTTGTGGTGAGTCCACGTGGCTGAGAGCGGAGCGGAGAACCGGTGAACCGAAATCTAGCTCGCGGAAATCCGGTTTGTTGATCTCGGAGGTTAATGAATCACGGGGAGGGACCGGTTTACCTGACGGGGACATTTTATTTTATTTTTCTTAATTAAGAAACAAAGAGTGAGGAAAAAACCTAACGGAGGTGATTGAGAGCAATGAGCCGTCAAAGGCATGTGTTGGGAATTATCGATCGTTTGATTGCTTAACTAAATAACACATAGAATTTGATCACCGAATTTTCGGTCTCGAATCAGTATATCTCGGGTAGAAACCGTCTCCCACAACATCCACTATCAATCAAAGGGGTTTACACAAATACTTTATTAAAATAAATAATAAGTAATATACAATATAAGAAAAATATAACATTAAAAATATATTATAATATAAGAATAAGTAAATATAAAATATAAGAAAATAAATATTACATTAAACATTTATCGTAATACTAAAATTTTATATAAAATAAAAAAAGTAATTATACAATATAAGAAAAAACAAAAGAAAGTAAATATACAATATAAGAAATTGAAAAACTACATTAAACAGATATCTGAAAAATATATAGGTTTATATTTTTATTATTTCTAAATATTATTATATGTAAATATAAAATATAAGAAAAACAAGCATGCAATATAAGAAATAGAAAAATCACATTAAACAAATATCATAACATTATCTGATAAATAAGAAGGAATATATATATAAGTAAATATACAATATATAAATAAACAATCACCAAGTATACAATTAAAAATGAAAAAACTAAATTAAACATTTCTCTCAAAAATATATAGTAAATAAATAATAAGTAAATATACAATATAAGAAACATAAATATTATATTAAGCATTTATCGTAATATTAGAATCAATAAATATAAAATATAAAAAAATCTAAAAATTAAGTAAATATATAATATAAGAAATAGAAATATTGCACTAAACATCTAAGTAATATTATCGTTTGATATAAAGCAAAAAAATAGAATAAGTAAATATTAAGCATAGGAAAAAATAATTAATAAGTAAATATACAATATCAGAAATGGTGAAACTAAATTAAACATCTATCTAAAAATGTATAGTAAAATAAATAGTAAGTAAGTATAGAATATAAGAAATAGAAATATTACATTAAACATCTATCATAGTATTAGATTAAAATAAATAAATGATAATTAAATATACAATATAAGAAATAGAAAACCTACATTAAACATATATCTGGAAAATATATAGTAAAATAAATAATAAGTAAAGATACAATATAAAAATATAAATATTAAATTAAACATCTATTGTAATACTACCATTTGATATAAAATCAAAAAACTAGAATAACTATATATAGAATATAAGAAATAGAAAAACTACATTAAACATCTATTTGAAAATGTATAATTTTACATTTTTGTTAGTCTATATATTTTATAAATAAATATACAATATAGGAAAAAATAAATAATATGTAAATATACAATATAAGAAATAAAAATATTACATTAAACATATATTGTAATATTATCATTTGATATAAAGCAAGAATTTAGGATAAGTAAATATACAAAATAAGTAAACTAAATAATAAGTAAATATACAATATAAAATGGAAAAACTAAATTAAACATCTATCATAATATTAGATAAGTAAATATACTATATTAGAAAAATAAATAATAAGTGTATATACAATATAAGAAATAGAAAAATATATTAAATAACTATGTGAAAAATCTATAGTAAAATAAATTAATAAGTAAATATACAAAATAAGAAATAGAAATATTTCTAAAAAAAAATAGAAATATTACATTAAACATCTTTGGTAATATTACCATTTGATATAAAATCAAGAAAATTAGAGTACATAAATATAAAATATAAGAAAAGCTAAATAATAACTAAATATACAGTATAATAAATGAAAAACTACATTAAATATTTATCTGAAAATATATAGTTTTCTGGTTTTTTCAAAGGATATATGTGTAAATATACAATATGTGTAATTAGATACGTTTTGATATATGTTATTCGTTGCGGCATTATTTTCTATTTCCAGAAAAAAATAAATGGTTAAGCATCAATATCACTTAGATTAAGCTCACAAACAACAACAAAATTAAAACATCACAAAAAATGTTCACATTAACATTACAATACAATAATTTAAACTTAAAAATATGAAAAATTTCTGTTATACAAACCATAAATAGAAATCCCTCATGTATTCATACAAATATACAATTCAGAATACGACGTCTAAATAATTATATAGTTAATATTTAAAAATCAAAATAGCTCTGCGCGTAGCGCGGATTAACCCCTAGTAACTATATATTAAATGTACAAAATTACACTTTCGTCTTCACTTGCTGTGCTACTTCACGAGACATTTTTTTTTCTTTACTCTTTTCATTTTGCTTCCATTTTTCGGTTTTGTCGTTTAATCAGAAAATTCATTTTTATAAAATAGTTAGTATATGTATAAATTATGTATATTGTAAAGTATACTTACAAAATCTGCTTACTTCGATACTGTTTGATTTTTCTTTGTACTTTGACGCTTACCTTACCGAAAGAAGAGCAACTTTTATTTTGACCAAAAAAAGTGAGCAACTTTTACTCCTTGTTAAGTGAATTTGAAATTGATTATAGTAAGCAGAGAAAATTATGTGTTCAATACATTTTACCACTACGTACTTTCTCGTAGTTATAACTTATAAGCTTCTTAACTGCTTCTTTTTTTTACAATAAAACACTTGTTGTAGATTTTATAGTACTGTTTGTATTTTGGATGAATAAGTTCAATGTATTAGCAAGTAAATGAAATAGAGAGTATGTCATACATGTCACACGCACATAAATACACTTTAAAGTTCCTTGTAAGAAGTTAATACAACTAACACAAAATCCGATAAACATGTTTTAATGTTCTAAATCAGTCAACTTAAACAACTTTTTTTACTAGTGTACGTAAGTTCATTGTATTAAGCAATGAAATAAAGTCTTTCATACCAGTCTCTCGGACAGAAAAATCCACTTATAAGGTTCCTTGTTGGCAATTATATATATACTCCCAATACATTAAAACTCATTACCACGGATATAATAATTAGTGTTTCACATTATAAAAAAAAAGAAAATTAAACTGTTTAGGACTCTCCCACTGTAAAAAGTAAAATTAATCAACTCTGAACAAAATGTTGGGCACTGATAATCATATGCATATATATAGTAAGTAGTTACTTACTCTCAGTTCTTATACATTTAAATTCAATTTATTTCGTAAATAGTGTTAAAAAAACTATTGCCGCAAAAAGTTAACAAGTATGATAGGTTTGGTATGATAGCAATCAATGATCACATCAGTGTAATAAAAATATAAGATATTTTATTATTCCAAGTTTAATTTGATTTTTGGTTCTTAAATAATATTTTGATATGGCCAGATAAATTCTTATGTTAATAAAATGTACAGTCTTTTCACTATAAGAAAACACAATATTAAGGACGAAAATTAACGAGGAAAACTAATATTCGTAAATTTACGTCGACTAATTAACGACGAAAATCAACAATTTTAAATATCCAATAGAATTGTTGTTGAAAGAAAACATCTAACTAAAATTATAAACATTTTGTCTTTTTTCTTTAATTGGAATTTGAACTTGTGAAGAGGCAGAAGAAAATAATTAGTTAAAAAGAGATGGTTTCTTGTTTAACAAGAATTAACAAGGAAAAAAAAGAGAGTAAAGAGATTGGTTTCTTAATTCTCAAATACGGGTGAGCAGAAAACTTGACCGTAAAACGTTTTATTAAAAAGAGGGGACTTAGTTCGGAGGTTATATACCTACAAATCTAATTACGTGTTCCGTAAACCTCTGATCCATCTAGAGCGTTTAGATACACGGATTATGGCAGTGGATTAATAAAAACAGACGATAGATAATCATGTCAAATCTTAAATCTCAAAGTTCCTCAAATTTCCCTTTGATTTATTAAAAAGATACAAAATAGCAGACCCAGCCTTTTTCTTTAGGGGTATCAAATGATTGGGCTCGCCCAGCATAAATTTTTTTTCAACAAAAATAAGTAAAAAATTGTCATCTGATAGGTACGAACACTGGAATAGGGTGTCAAGAGAGGAAGCTTTACACCAACTAAATTATGTTTTCTTCCTGTCCATTGAATAAATTCTCTAAAATTTCAACTTAACCTCTGGCAGCTGCAACCCCTTCCCAACACATGGGTCCGCCTCTGAGTATTGTTGATAGCTGAACTTTTGTTAAGCACATCAAGGTTTTGTTGGGTTTTAGTGAATTTCACCACCAAACATACCAAGATATGGGTTATTATGGACGTCCACCACCAGACCAGTACCATGGTTAAGTAGCTTAACCGTCTTGGGTATTCATGTATAGGAACTTTTCAGTACGGAGCTATTCACTCTGTTTTGTGAGAGAAACTGAGTTAGCACTCTTTGTATTTGATAATTGGTTTATTTATTGCATCTTTTCAGTCTTATACCAGTGTATTTAGTGAAACAAGGAGTAAAAAGGGCAGCTCTATAAACTACCGAGTCCATTGATTCCAATCGACGTGGTGGTGAAAAGGGATTTCCAGCCAGATCAACTCAATTTCAACCTCTCACCCCCCCCAAATCGCCATTCTTGAGATTCACGAGAGTTTACTTTATTTTTTTTTTAAATGTTCTTTACTTATTCAAAGATAACAAAAGATTAGACTTTGATAAAAAAGATTAGACTAAGATAAGGATTGCAAAATTGAAATATAAGATTAAGATTAGAGACCAGATTAAAAATAAAAGACGGGAGTTGTTGAAAGAAAAACAACATTAAACATCCTAGAAAGAAAACTTAAAACATCCAAAGGAAATTAAAAAGGGGAACAACTGATAATTAGAACATCCGAACGAAATTAAAAGACACCGCCAAATTTAGGGGGGCTTATTGGAATGGGGATTTAAGAAAATTCTAATTTTTGTTCAAATCTCCCCTTATTGTATTGAGTATTTATAAAAGTTCTATCAAATCCACCCTTATTGAATTAATTATTTATTCAAACCCTTCCAAATCTCCCCTTATTGGAAAACAAGGATTTCACTCAAAATATTTATCAAGAGTTATTTGGAATTATTAGATAATTGGATTTATAGACAAAATTCACTAAAAACAAATACCATCTAATGAGATGGTATTCTATTTCAAAATAAAATACATAAAACAAAATTTTCACCTTCTTTGTTTAATAATACGTCGTTTGTCTTGTTCATTAGCTTTCGTTCTTTACAGTGCCAAGACTACTTTCATTTATTACGCACACATAACCAGTCCTCTGTTTCTCTGTGTACGTTTTGAAACGTTGATAGCGAGAGAGAGAAAGGGTTATACTATATCATCGGAAAAAACCAAACAGGGAACAAAGGAAGCTGGCCTAAGAAAAAGAGAGCTGAACAAGATGTGCTTGCCCAAGAGAGAAGGGAAGCATGAGTCGGTTGCAAAGACGACCGAAGAAGACTTGAGAAACTCACGCACAAGACTTCAAGGCGAACGTGAGAGATGTCACGGTAAACTTGATCAGGTGAAGAGAAGAAGCTGTGGAGGACGTGATGATTAAAGAGATTGAGCTGAGAGCTTAAGGAGAAGAAAAGGAACCATAAGACGAGATGGTTCAGAACAAGAGAAGAGAGGGAGATGACCATGAGTGAGAGAGGCCAAGCAAAATCAAACAATCGTTATATACAAATCTCTTTCTTTTGTCTAATTTTTTTGTTTCAAATGGTTTTTGTCATGGTTTGGGCTTTGGTCATGTTTTTGTCCACTCTATGCCAAAACTTTTTGTGTTACTTTTTTATCAAGTCTATCTTTGATAAAATTTTATGTTAGTTATGATATTGATAATGATTAAAATATATGGATATGATATCTGTTGCATTGATAAGAACTGCTTAAGATTATCTCTTCTTTAGTTGAACTAAAAATTGCATATATATACGTGAGTATCAAACTCCCAAAAATATACGTGCAGCACCTTTCAGTGCTGAGATTACCCATTACTGTTCTGAAAAATAAAGGTTAGTTTTCTCTAGTGTTTCGTATGATTCTTTTGCCTTTGCTATTGTTTATGTTGCTTTGACGTTGAGTGATATTGTTTTTGACTTTTTTTTGGTTTTCTCTAATGCTTGTATGATTTTTAACATTATTAAACGTTTGGGTATTTATCTTTCTCGTTAAGATGGGAGATATATAAGATGGAAAAACTAAAAATCCATACTTTTCTTGGTCTCCCCAAGAAACCAAAACATTGTTGCGCTTATTGGTTGATTGTATTAATTAGAACTGGACTGATGGAAGTTGTTCATTCAATAAACTTACTATGGAGCAAAGAATATGATAGCTTTGATTGTTGTCAAAGCTTTAAGAACAGAACCAGTAACAGTTAAAGTTTGAGACTTTATTTTTGGGAAATAAATCTTGCCTCTTTTTGGGTTTTTTATTGATATAAATACTGGAGTTCAACTACTGCAACTGGAAGATAAAGGAAACGTGGAGTACAACTCCTACAAACTTGGAATCACAAAGAAAATGGAAACGTGGATAAACAACCCACTTGCTTATTTGCAGGAAATAGAAACAGAGAAGAAGACTTTGTCAAACGACGCAGTCTGATTAATACTGTGGATTGGGCTTGCGAATTACTTTGGGCCTTTGATCATTGTCAAGCCCATCAGAATACTACCAGAGCTAAACAAAATTTGTGGATCTACAAAAACTTTATCCCAGTATAAAAATAAAATGAAGATTCTCAGGAAAAGGCCTAAGGGTTTGTGGATCTTCTCCGTTTTAGTTCTGGATTTGGTTGGGACTCAGACACGAAGAAATTCACTGCTCTAAATGAAGTCTGGGAAGAATATTTGAAGGTACGTAATTTGTTAAAGAAACAGTTATTCTCATATGAATTTTGCTTTTGTCTTGTATGATAACAATTTTTGTAATTATTATAGGGTCATAGGAAAAACAAAAACTTACGTGATGATACATTTGAAGGTTTTGAAGACCTAGAGAAGATCTTTGGAAAAAATATTGCAAAAGGAAACAATGCAGTTGGGTTAGGCGATACTACGGATGCTCGCACTTGTGAAGCAGGAGATAATGAATGGGAATATCAAGGAGGATCTCCTAAAATGATGGGTGATGATGAGGATGATGATACTCATGGTATAGAACAAGCTTCATCTTTGAGACACAGGAATGTGATTGAAAAGCTCCCAATAAGAAAGAGAGCTAGGACTGAAGTATATAATGTGGAGAAATTTTCTGAGGAGATAAGTGCTGTCACTGGAGCAACCAACCAAATTGTCAGTATGATACAAAAAAGATGGCAAAAAGAAGCTGAAGAAAAAGAAGCCGAGAAAAAAGTTAATACTGTATGGGATGCTATCAAGAAAATTCAAGATCTAGAAGAGTATGACCGTTTTGATGCAATGAATTCAGTTCACCAGTTTGGTATGAAAGATGCATTCATGAGTATGACCAGGGAGGAACATTTTAGATGGATTAAACGTAGTTTATGTAAGCCATGAAATTTGGTTTAGCTTTTTATGTTAGTTTTATTCGTTTAGCTTTTAATGGTGTTTATGCTTTTCATTGCGTTTTTTTTTCTGGTTAGGTACTTCCTTTTGTGTTGCTTTTAATAATAAAATACAAGTTTTCATGGACTTTTATTTTCTTGTAGGTTTTAGTTTACGTTGATCACTTCCTACGCCACAAATAACAATTGGTAATGTTTGTTATCTCTACATTATAATTTATTAGTGCTGTTACATGTGTAAGTGTTGTATCATGTGTAAGTGCTGGATAATAATATAATATGCTTAGTGCTCCCTTACTAGAAGAGAGCTGTAAATGCAGAGCTGTAAATGCACGGGTCTTGAATACACAATAAGTGCAAGGCATATATATGTCTATATTAACCCACTTTTTACTGAATACCTAAAAGAAATTCTCTTCCGTTTTAAAATTCAGGTTCTTTATTCATGGATCAAGTGACAAATGAGAAAGAAGAACTACAACTAAGAAAAAGAGTAAAAAGAGGAAAATGAATTTTCAATCAGACGTGGATATGCTTTTGTTGATGTCAACTATCAATGTGAGAATATGCTCTTTAGCACATTGTCTATTTTCACAAATTCAACGTCCGATCAAGAAGCCAACTACAAGACTGGGAAATGATTATATACACAATATTTTGAAGGAAGATCCATAACATTTTCGGAGTCTATATCGTATGTATCCAGATGTCTTTTTGGATTTGTGCGCTCTTATTGGAGAAAAGACATCCTTAAGAGATACAAGATGGATTTCAGTTGAGGAAATGCTTGCTACATTTTTGCTCATTGTTGGCCAGAGTACGAGATATATTCTCCTTCGAGATGTATTCAAGAGATCGAGTTTTTCAATGAGTAAGAGCTTTAACAAAATATTAAGGGTACTAAACACTATTGGCCCAAGTTTGATGGCTAAACCAGGAAATGGAATACCTTTGAAAATAAGAGAAAGCACAAGATTTTATCCTTATTTTAAGGTATGTAAAAAACTATCTTATCATTTTATTTATTTTAAGTAGTTAACAATTTTATTTTATATATTTCAGGATTGTATTGGAGCAATTGATGGAACACATATTCCGGCTATGGTTGTAGGAAATGAAACTGCTAGCTATCGAAACAGAAAAGGAGTTATATCTCAGAATGTGCTAGCTGCATGCAACTTTGATTTGCAATTCATATACGTTCTAACTGGTTGGGAAGGTTCAGCTCATGATGCAAAAGTGCTAAATGATGCTTTAACAAGAAGTAACAATAAATTTGAAATCCCAGAAGGTAAATGCATTTCTCAATAAAAATATATATTATGTGTGTTTACGAGAGGTTATTTATTATCAGTTTTATGATTTTTATTTATATAGTTTGTTATAAAAATTTCAGGAAAATTTTATTTAGCAGACTGGGGATATGCAAATCGAAGAAAATTTCTAACTCCATTTCGAAGTACTCGTTATCATCTAAAAGAATTTGCTGGAGGAGACAGTGATCCAAGAATAAAGAAGAATTATTCAATCATCGTCATGCGTGTTTGAGAAATGTCGTCGAATAGATTTTTGGTATTTTCAAATCAAGATTTCTGATATTCAAATCTGCTCCTAGTTTTCCATATAACACCCAACCAGAGTTAGTGCTTGCATGTGCTGCATTACATAACTTTTTTACTTCAGAAGTGTCGTTCTGATGAGTTTCCTACAGAAGAAACATCTGATGAACAAAATGTTACCCAATCTAAGTACTGGTCATCAATTTCTTGGCACACAAGAACAACAAAGAGAACAAGCTAATGAATGGAGAACAACCATTGCTTCAAATATGTGGAATGATGCTGTTATTAGTGGATCTCAGTGGTGATATAAGCATGTGTAAGTTATCCCTCTTTTGTGTTTTTACATGTTTATGGTTGACAAAATAATGATCTCACTATGTGGTTTTTTGGATGATAGGTATGAGATGGTTGAAGTCAAAGTTGCAGCCAAGTGAAGTACTTGTTATTTTTAATGACTTTTGAAACAAATTACATTTTTATGCGTGGTTTTCATAAATTCTGGTTATTTTTATTATTAGGGATGTTTTTCTTAAAGATCTTAGCAAATATATATATTTTTTAATTTTAAAATTCTACCAAATCCCCCACTAAAATCCCTGTTAAAATCCTCAAATTCCCGGTAGATTCTGCTTAATCCCATCATATATAAAATTTCTAAATTCTTCCAAATCCCCATTCCAATAAGCCCCCCCCCCCCCACCCCCCATAGTTTCGAGATTTGTGTCTGAAATTATAAAGCAAACACTGAGGGGGGGGGTAGGTATATCCCTCGCCGTAAGATATTAAACAAAGTTCCACATTGAAAATTAGACAAAAGAGAGTCTAATATATAAACAGAGTTTCAATTCTAATTAGTACTAGATCTTAACCCGCACAACCGTGCAGATTTTTTTTCTATAAAATACTTTATTGGCTTATATATTAATATTGTAAATTTTATATTTCTGATGTAACAATACTACTTTACATAAATTTTTGTTTTATTTCTAAATTTAAAATTTGTATGGAAATAAATTAAACTGGACCTATATAATAGAGAAGAATACATATATAAGTGGATAATTTTTAAAATTTGAAATATAAATGGATCTTTCTAGCAAAATATTAAAAAAAAATTGTAAGACTTTTTTTGAAAATTAATCAGTTGAAATTATTATCTTCACTAATATAATTAAAATATTTATATAATTTTTAATTTTCTTTTAAAAAATAAATATAAAATAATACTCACCCTGTATCACAATAAGTGGTTTTAAAGGTTTTTGCACATCGATTAAGGAATTACAAACTTTTATTCAATCTTTCTTTTTTGCCTAAAAACAACAATAATTACAGTTAATTCAACCAAAAAATATCATACTGCACAATACAAATAGTCAAAAACATCAAATTACATTTATTTTTTTTATATAGAAACTTGAAAAATCACTTAAAATGAAACAAAAAAAATTCTTAAAAGACCACTTAAAGGTGATACAGAGGGAGTAAAATTTGAATTTCTAGTTATAGTTTATGATAATTAAAATTTAATTTAAGTAATTTAAGTTAATCAGTTGAAATTGTTATCTTCACTAATATAATTAAAATATTTATATAATTTTTAATTTTCTTTTATAAACTAAATATAAAATAATACTCACCCTGTATCACAATAAGTGGTTTTAAGGGTTTTTGCACATCGATTAAGGAATTACAAACTTTTATTCAATCTTTCTTTTTTGCCTAAAAACAACAATAATTACAGTTAATTCAACCAAAAAATATCATACTGCACAATACAAATAGTCGAAAACATCAAATTACATTTATTTTTTTTATGTAGAAACTTGAAAAAATCACTTAAAATGAAACAAAAAAAATTCTTAAAAGACCACTTACAGGTGATACAGAGGGAGTAAAATTTGAATTTCTAATTATAGTTTATGATAATTAAAATTTAAGTTAAATAATTTTTGGACATAGTTTTGAGAATGAATCTGAAAAGATTTGTTTAGAATTTTTTAAAAAGTATTTATTTGTATTTCAAATAAAATATTATAACTAAGACATGTAAAATTTGATAAAATTTTAAGGAATTTTCCAAATTAAAAGATTACACATGAAAGAATTCATGATTTATGTTTTAATAGTATAGAAATATAAGAGCGGCATAAAAATATTATTAAAGACATATATCAATCCATATTGAATGTTCAAAATATTTAGAGCATTATAAACTAAACAACAAAGTATAAAAATAACATAGATGTTGTGAATTAGTGAGAAAATTTATCTCATTCATCAGCCAAAGGCTCCATATATATACACAAGATTTAGACCGTCATAAGAATAATGAAAAACTAACAATTCTCAGTCTAACTAGGAAAAGGTAAATACAAATATGGAAAGAATATAAACCAAGAGTAATATGGAAAACAAGATGTAGCCGACTTCTCTCTTCTTCATGGGCGCCAGCTCTCTCTCTTCCTCATGGGTCTGGTCATGGACCGGACCTGTTTATGGGTCGTCCACCATATGATTTATAACACTCCCCCTTGGACGCCATAACCGTTCAGGGTTTGTAGTATGTTAATGTTGCCTTACCAGGAAAATCCAGTGGGACAAAACCATGGTGAAGGAAAAAGAGTACAACACACACTACTCCCCCTGATTTGAACCTCCCTGAAGGTTGCCGTAACTTGGATAATTTTGTAATGCTTGGACATCTCATGTCCTTTGGAACTCCGTTGGAATTTGGACAAGACGTGCATCTTTGCTGTTGATTACTCCACGCTCTGATCGAACGGGTTGAGTTATGTTCCTAGACCAACTACCCTCACGTGTACTCTCTTTGCCATCATGATTGGTGCAGATGCTGTGGTAATAGATCACTCGTGGCTTCTCGTTGATTATGAACGTGGTGACCTTCCTTTCTCCTTGCCATAGGCCATGCCACATACTTAATCAAATATGTTGGATTATGGTCCTCGACCAAAACATACTCCTGGTCACTATCTCCGGCCATTATGGTTCTACTTTGCCCACCTTTTGATGGCGCCTCATGACCTTCATTTCCGTGGACCACACCACGCACTGAAACATATATGTTAGGTCACGGACCTTGTTCACACGCGCCCACAACTTGCCCATGAATGGCTAATATATTGTAGCCTGATGTTACTTTGCCGTAACTTTGAGCTCAATAACTTTTGGTACCTTTATTATTATTATCCAGTGGACCATATACAGCTTACTACATTCTTTATATGTTAATCTAATTTCTTTCTTATGACCAGACCTTATCAATTCGAAATATATAGTAGCATCCACCACATGGGAGTATATCTCCTCATAGTCTATTCCTGGTCTCTGTGAGAATCCTTGTGTAACAAGCCATGCTTGAATGCTGTAACTAGAACCATGAACAACTTAGACCACGTGATCATGTTCTACATCTCACGATTTTCTTTCCCTCACAAGACCCATTTATATCGACTGGTTTATCATAGGGCGTCCTTATATGTATGGCCAATACGCCTCTCTTTCTTTAGATACTTTAACCCCACGTTTCTTTTAAACTATTATGATCTTACGAGTACTCTTTCGTGGGTTCATGATCCTCGCTTATATCTTTATATTCAAGTGCTACTTTCTTGCGCATCCTTATATGAATATATCATCTATGTGTCGACACTCTTATGTGATTCCATTGTGTTCCAGACATGATCTAATCGATTTGAGATTATTATCTAGGACCTTTATTACCTTGCAGCTTGGCGTCCCAAGCTACATGGTTTGGTACCTTAGATGTTCAGCTGGCCAGCCTTATCTAGATGTCTGGTCTGGTTTCCTCAGAACTCGGATTTGTCATCATTTTATGCACCTTTCTCTTTTCTTTCCGAGAATTCTTATCTTATGGAACTTATTGGTCTATCTTGTATAGACCCTGTAACAACTTGACTGTGTCTCTTTAGGACATCAATCTCGTTTGGTGCTAAGCTGGTATGACTTAGTCATTCTTTTCTTTTCTTTTCGGGTCAATATGTCTGGCATATGATTAGCTAGCTTTGTATAATCTTTTGGACGTCTATATATATGCTTTTGGTCCGAGGATCTTGCCAAGACAATGATGGTTAATTCCATTCTATTTCTTTTACTCTTTTATTCTTTCACCAGCTTATTACTTTCTCCCCCTGATGTTGGATAGTAGGATTTACTAACTCTTGTAATCTGTGTTCTTGGCCACTAAATAGATCACCCATGTTTGGTTCAAGGTATTTTAAACTCGTGGGAGAAAACATATTCATATCCAACATATATTCCCATCCTCTTCTGAGGTTCCATCTTAGACGGCACATATGTCTGTGGTGGTTTATTCAAAATCTCTTAAGATGGTATATGTCTGGCTCATGACCCGTTATCAATCTGAGATGGGAATATCTATGCTCACTTATATGGCCTGATGCGTTATCAACTCATATGCATGTAAAACGTATGTCCCTAAGCTTTAGGCTGGACGTTTTGAACCTTATAGGTAATGGTTTATGTGTTTTATAAAAAGGTCTAGCCAAGCCGTTTTATAGTATGGTCATGAACCATGGTTTGTCCTCACTCCCCCTCATGAACATACTATAATCTTTAGATGCTTGGGACATTATAGCCTAATGAGTTTCCCTTGTGTACATATTACACACGTGAGATTTTATGGGATAACTCTGTGTGCCCTTTTCAATATCAATCTTTGCATCAATTTAGACCAGGATGAACAATCCAGTCATGCCATAAAGTGCATAATTTCGTGGTAAACACTCTTGTTACCATGGTATTTGCCTCTTATCATACTGATCTTGGCATAGTAAAGATCAGTGGAGGATGCAGGTATAGTCTTCACCACTTTCTTATGGCCTTGGGCGAATTTTATTTCTTTCTATAATCTGAAGGAACTTTGTTTCCTTTGTCCATTGTTTCTATATGAAAACCATTTCTATATCATATAAATCTCAATGGTCCTTTTCTTTGGGTGAATATAATGCCCTTTAGGCAATGCCCTAGTCGTGGTCCATTAATCAGTTTGGCTATACCCGCAGCTTATACTCATATTTGCATTTCAAAATCATTCAACTTATTAAGACAATAGAAATGAAAATAAACTTAAAGAAATCTTATTGTTATAAAATCGTAAATAGCAAAGCAAACAAGGCAAAAGCAAAACACAAAACACAAAATCAGAATGTTGAAATCTCATTCTTTTTAGGCAATGGTCAAGCCGGCCACTCCCTTTATTACTTTGGACGTGGCTTCTTGGGATTCCTCCTTAACCTCTTCAGCCTTATTGGCTTCAGGAGGTCTCATCTCACTGGTTTTCTTTAGCAACTCATTATTCTTCTCGACTAGTAATAGGCATGAGATCAAACTCGTATAGGTGGTGAAGCCTTTTTCTCTGTAGATATGTTGTAACAACGGATCCCTTGGATCGGCTGTGAGGAAGGTCTTTTCCAGTAAATCCTTCTCTGTTACCTCTTCACCACATAGTTGCAATTTAGAAACGATTTTGGATAGAGCTAAGTGGTATTCATCCCCGGATCTAAAATTCTGGAATCTGAGATTCATCCACTCATGCCTAGCCTTTGGTAATAATACTATTTTATATCTGGATTTTAACTATGTCCAAAGGTCTAGAGGGTTCTCAATATTAAGATACTGATCTCTGAGATCCTCAGTGAGATGGTGGCGAATAATTGTTATTGCCTTATATTTATCACTTTCAGTTGCATAATCGCCATTGATGATACATCTGCCAAGTCCTCTTAACTTCAGGACAATGGCAGTGTTCATTGCCCATTCTAAATAATTATCTCCAGAGAGATTTTGGGCAGCATAATCCAAGTTGTTGATTTTCGACATCTGAGATCATATAATCAATCAATGTTTAGGATTTCAATCATGCGGACAAGTAAATCAAGTCACACGGAATGCATATCAAACTAAGTCTCTCGACCACAAACAATTCCTATTCGACCATGGTGCGAGATAAACATAGAGTGCATGGTCTATATGCGGTCAAGAAGATTAGACCACACGGCCGAATGATATTATGATGCAACAATGTACTAAGGCCATACGGCCATGAATGAATATGCACAAGCCACACGACTTTCGGTCATATGATGCAAACAAACTTAGAATGAATGTAAGGCCACACGACCATGAGAGTATATTCACTAAGCCACAAGGCTAAGATACTATAGTGCAACAAAGAGGCCACACGGCCATATTATCAGACAAGGCCACACGGCCACAAGTATGATACAAGCAAGGTCACACGACCATTAGATTATGGTGCATGATACGGCCACACGGCCATCAAGTAATCTATCACCTTAGTTCTCATGCAATAAGATCAATCAGATATGCAAACAATTGCTAAACCTCAAAACAAGGTCAATTCGCAGATTTAGAGTTTCAACCTTTAGGGGATTCAATTTCGAGATTAGGGTTTAGGATTATAGATATATCAAATATATCAATCAGTCTATCAACCTAACTCTCAAGAGCAATAAATCAATACCATTAATCGTGGAATTCGGATTTAAAACAAATAAGGTTTCAAGGCCCTTTAGGGTTTTAGATTCTAGATTAGGGTTTCAGAATTCGAATCATAGAATCAATAAGTCTAGCAACCTAAACCTCAGAACATCAATCAAGTTTAATCAATCAAGGACAATTATCAATCAGAATCAAATTAGGGTTTTAATCAATCCTAGCACCCGGGTTCTAAGTTTTATGTAAACCTTAATTAAAACAATCAAGCAATTAATCAATTTAAGCAATATATCATTAGGTTCCATCTAGCAACCTAAACGATCCATTCAACCTAACAATTCTATTTAGGATTCGCCAATTAGGGTTTCTATTTTAGGGTTTCGAATCTAGGGTTTTTGATTCTTTAAATTAAAGTTTCAGAATTACCTTTAGAAACCTTAGGGGTGTTGATTTGGACCACCAAAGAGAGAAGGAGGCCGCGTGCTGATCGTTCGCCGGGTCAGATTGCTATCGGCCGGACGGGGTTGCTTTTGGCGGCCGGACGGATTGAAGCTGAGGCGGGAACGCGAGCTTGCTGTGGTGGCCTCGAGCTGGAACGTCAGGAACACGAGCTAGATGGTAAGTCGGCTAGGGTTTATGGCCGGAAGGGAAAAGAGTTTTGGTGATCAGAAAAGAAAAAGGAAATATGGTGGGCAGTTTTAGCTTTAGGGTTTTTAGAGTCGGATCGTGCTGATAACGTGTTGTGAATTAGTGAGAAAACTTATCTCATTCATTAGCCAAAGGCTCCATATATATACAAGGTTTACACCGTCATAAATAGACCGTCATAAGAATAATGGAAAACTAACAATTACTAGTCTAACTAGGAAAAGGTAAATAAAAATATGGAAAGAACATAAACCAAGAGTAATATGGAAAACAAGATGTAGCTGACTTCTCTTTTCTTCATGGGCGCCAGCTCTCTCTCTTCCTCATGGGTCTGGTCATGGACCGGACATGGTTATGGGTCGTCCACCATATGATTTATAACAATAGATTATTTCTGTGTATATGTTACTGCATTTACCCCTTATTTAATCTATATTTATTGTCTTATAGTTTGTTGTATCATATGATCTAAAAATCTTTATGAATAACATGTATTATTATAGTGCTCTTGAACTCAGAAAAGATACGTTTTATAGTGATCCTTTTTAATTAAAATCATGGTTATATCCTAGCTACAATTAAACCAGCAAAATTAAATACCACAAGTTAAAATAAAAAAGAAGCATATGCTTAGGAAAGAAATCAGGAGGAAAAGATATTATTAACAATATTTTTAATTAGTTGTTAAGGAAAGAAAATAATAAATTAAATACCACAAGTTAAAACAAAAAAAAGAAGCATATGATCTTATTACGCAAATAAATAAATTTATTAAAGTAATTATCCAGGGGATGGTCCAACTTAAAAAATAATCACACATGAAAAAAAATTGTGACTTCTGTTTTAATAGATAAGATGAGACCTTTTGTGAAGGGCACCAAAAAGTAAATCCATGCGGGTCAGTCTCTTAGACCCAAAGTGGACAATATCATATTAAACAATAAAGAGTTAGACATGAGCTTTCACAATCCCAACATTTGGTATTAGAGCCATGTTAACGGGAAATCTACAAGAAGACCAAAATACCCTTCAAGATATAAATGGTACTCTTCGAATTAGGAATGAGAGGTATATAGTAGAGATCAAGTCAGAAGATCATGGAACCTGTGATGTTGTGGGAGACGCATTCTCAAAGGAAGAAAAACACACGAGATGAATGTGGTCCTTAGTTTGAGGGGGGAAAATGTAAGATATTAAACAAAGTCCCACATTGTAAATTAGACAAAGGAGATTATAATATATAATGAGATGTCCAACTCTAATTAGTACGATGCGTTTTGGGAAGGACACCAAAAAGTAAATCCATCCGGACCAGTCTCTTAGGACCAAAGTGGACAATGTCGTACTAATCGGACAATAAAGAGTTAAACATAGGCTTTCACAATCCCAACAATTGGTATCAGAACCAGTTTGACGAGAAATCTACAAGTAAGACGAAAATATCCTTCAAGATATGAATGGAATGGTACCCTTCAACTTAGGAATGAGAGGTATGTAGCAGAGATCAAGTTAGAAGATCATGGAACCTGTGATGTTGTGGGAGAAACATTTTTAAAGGAACGAGATGTTGTGGGAGATGCATTCTCAAAAAACACACGTGATGAGTGTGATCCGGGGAGAACGTGAGATATAAAAAAAGTCCCACATTGGAAATTAGACAAATGAGAGACTAATATATAAAGAGATGTCTAATTCTAATTAGTACGAGGCCTTTTAGGAAGGACACCAAAAAATAAATCCGAGCGGTCCAGTCTCTTAGGCACAAAATAGACAATATCGTACTAATCGGACAATGAAGAGTTGAACATGGACTTTCACAATCCCAACAACCCAATCAGCTTATTTTTTGTTGGGCATTTGTTCAAGACAAACAACCAAGTGAGGAATCTCTTACTGATGAGCATCTAACGATGTAGTATCAAGTAGAGTCAGTTGAATTTTGATTATTTTGTTACTAGCGTGTAGTAATGTTACCTCAAATTTAGTCAACTAGTTTTTGATGCTTTTGTTACTGGTTTCTAGGTGGTGTTGTTTTCTTTTTCTTTCTCTTCTTGTTATTATTTTTATGTTCGACAAAATTTGAGAGATTGGTGTTCATCTCTAACTTGATATTAGGAGGATCAATGTTATTCTTACTCTCATAAAACAAGAGTTGCATCCATTGTTTTCATTCAACTTTATTGAATTAATAAAGAGAACTTCTTCTCACATACAAGTCTTTGATTCTTTTAGCTTTCTTAAGAAGAAACATAAGAACTAAGCAACAAGCGTTTACAATATCCATTGATTGTAATAAAGGGTAGAAAGATGTCATTGATCCTTGAATCTTCAGCTTAGAAGGATGGTTGGCATTCAAGAAGTCTGTAATTCTCCAAAAGGAGACCAACTGTCAGTTAAAAACTTTGAAGTAAAATTACCACCCGTTCTCAACTTTATCGAAGGGAAAGTCGCATTTCTTATTTTAGTAGTTTACTCGCTATCCACGAGTTAGCTCTGTCTCTTTTTGCAGTCCAAAAAGGTACTTAAATTTCTCTGAAGCGCCTCAGATTTAAACCATGCAGATCCATACACTACCAGCTCTCAAGAAAAGAAGACATATTAGTTTGAGGCAGCAGGCCCTGTTCCAGACTTCAAGATCATGGACACCCATTCCTCTTTCCCCTTTTGATGGGGTTATTGTTGATCAGGAAATTTTTACAAAGTTATGCACCTGCATATTGCCAAGGAACTACTTAGGGAATTGATGCATGTTAAGCAGGTTTTGGGGAGGATGAATGCCGAACACCTTAAGGTGAATGTGGATATCTCTGTAGTGACGATTTTGATAAAGAGAAGCCATCCTGTAAATGAAAAAGTCTTGACACTCTAAAAGGTAAACTTGCTCTTAACTTAATCAAGCAAATTCTCACAGTTTAGTAGCTTAACTTTTTAGTCTATAGAGGAACTTCTAAGTATCTTATAAGCAAGGAAATTGAAGACATTATCAATAATCTAATGTATAATTAATGACCAAAATACTTCTAAAGAAATTTCTAGAAATAGTTTTAATTTAGTGGTGTTTTTCTTTTTGTAAATCACACTCTAACTAAATTTTAGTTATGTATTGTGCTTTGGTTTTTATAGAAAAAACGTGCTATTTCCCCACGAGAAGTATCGTATCCTCCCATATGTCTCCCAAACTATGACTTCATTTTAGATGTTCCTGAAATAAAAGTTCGAAACCTATTTTCCCATGAAACTATAGCATAACTTTTACATCTCCCCGAAATAAAAGTTTGAAAGCTAAAACCCCATAAAATTAAATTATTCAGTTTAAATCTATAAAATAAAACCATTTTGGTTAATTAAACCATTTTTAGACTAATAATGACCCGATTAAGATCCGATTACAACAACCAAACCAGAAATTATAAATTATGGAATCATTCTTTATAATTTCTGGTTTGATTGCTGTAATCGGATCTTAACTGGGTCGTTATTGGTCTAAAACAGGTTTAAATTAACCAAAACGGTTTTAGTTTATAGGTTTAAACCGAGTAATTTAATTGTATGGGATTATAGCTTTCGAACTTTTATTTCGGGAAGATATAAGAGTTATGTTATAGTTTCATGGAGAAATAGTTTTTGAACTTTTATTTCGGGGTCATCTGGAATGAGGTCATTTTTTTGGGAGACATATAGAAGGATACGAAACTTCTCGTGGGGAAATAACACATTTTCCCGTTTTTATATTTTATATTTTTATGTTCAGCCAATTGAATATTAAGATAGTGATTCAACATTTATGAAAATGATACTTCATTACGAAATTTCAATAATAATATTTCATAAATAAGGAAAAAGAAAATAGTATTTGTGTGTAATTTACACGTTATCTCATTTAAAATACTTTTAGATAAAATTTATAAAACTATCATTACTATCTCATTTAAAAATTTTAGATGAGTCTTTACTTGGACTCCATTGACACCCTAAACCAATAACTTAGCGAATGATGTGTAGCTAATATATTCATCTCGTCCTTCAACACCTTCAAAATACATAAAAATTTATTCCAAATATTAGATAAACTCATGAGAATAAATGATCATTACAACTTCGTAAACAAAGCCAAGAAAACCCAAAAACATGTGAGATCTTGATGCCATCTTGGTCCTTTGTGAAGACAAATCCAGCAAAAATTAAATAAGTTAATAGGGAAAAAGATTGATTGTGTCTTGATGAACACTTATTGGATGGATGCTTACCCAAACTCCTTTGCTAGGTTTGAAACTAATGGTATTTCAGATCATACGCGCAGTATCGTCCACCTCGACTCTCCAACAGTAAGTAAGAGACATCACTTTCAGTTTTTTAACTTCATTACGGAACACCCAGATTTTATGGAGTCAGTGGCAAATGTTTGGAGCGAAACAGAGCCTTTATTCCATTCCAGGAAAGCTCTGCATCTGTTACAGAAAAAACTGAAACGCTTAAAGCCAGTTTTGCGTGCCCTCAACAAGGAACGAAATGGAGATATTACAAAGAAGACAAAGGATGCTTACGAAGATCTTTGTAATAAGCAGGAAGTTGCCCTCTTAAACCCATCTTCTGAAAATTTCAGAGAGGAAGCGCTTGCCTCAGAAGTCTGGAACCATTACGCGTCAGTTGAGGAGAAAATTTTCGAGCAGAAATCGCGCATCACATGGAACAAGTATGGGGATAGAAATACAAACTTCTTTCACCGAGCTACTCAAACAAGAAATAGTAAAAATGCTATCAGAAGCCTTCTCAATGCGGTGGGTGTGAGGATTACAGATCCCGAAGAGATTAAAAAAGTTGCTGCTGATCATTTTAAAAACTTTCTCCAGCAGGAAGCTCATAATACTTGGTCAGGAGAAATGCAACTATCTCAGCTCATTGATTACCACTGCCTGGATCATATAGCAGACCAGTTAGTGGCTCCTGTCACCGAGGAAGATATTATGCTCACGTTGAAAGCGATGCCATCAAATAAAACTCCTGGTCCTGATGGGTTCACTAAAGAATTCTTCATTGCAGCATGGACGGTAATAGGAAAGGATGTTACCATAGCCGTACAATCTTTCTTTTTGAATGGTTTTATGCCGAATGGTGTGAATGGAACAATTCTGACTCTTATACCCAAAGTCACTGATGCGCAATCTATGAAAGACTTTCGTCCTACAACCTGTTGCAACACTATTTACAAGATCATCTCTAAAATCATTGCTCGACGTCTAAAACTGGTTCTGCCTGAAGCTATTGTTCTAAATCAAAGTGCATTCATTCAGGATAGAATTCTACTCGAAAATGTCTTGCTGGCTACAGAGTTAGTTAAGGATTATCACAAGGATTCTATTACCTCTAGAGCAGCCTTAAAACTGGACATATCAAAAGCTTTTGATACGGTACGTTGGGACTTTATCATTGAAGTTCTAGCCCCTATGGGACTTCCTGCTGTGTTTATATCCTGGATTTACAGTTGCATCACCTCAGCTTCCTTCTCTGTTTGTGTGAATGGTGAATTCGAGGGCTTCTTGATAGGTACAAGCATACGTATGAGAGAAGGAAGTATAAGAAGAAGGAAGCGGGAGAAGGAAGTAATTGAAAGAGCTGGAAGTCCTTTTAATAAGAAGACACGTGTTTGTATTGCAGTAGAAGTATAAATACTCATAGAGACTCTGTTTTACGGTTATGGTTGATTACAATTGTAAACTTAGCTTGTGAGCTAGGATCTACTCAGGTGATGAGAGTAGAGATACTCAGGTGATGAGAGTATCGTTACGATTGTAATTTCCCAAGTGATTCATCAATATACAGAGGTTTACAGAAGATACGATCTTTGATCTTATCAACTGGTGCGGCGAAACTGTTTCCGAACACGCGACGGCGACGAGGTGATTCCGATCATTCAGATCTACGGCGATAGCGACGAGTCAGAGGTGCGATTGCGAAGTAGCAGTGTGAGCAATGTCGAAGGCGAAGGTAACATCGGAGATACCAAATCTAGATTCCGAAGCTGAGTATGAGATCGAGGAATCCGATATGACGGTGGATTTCTTGCGCGGTGGTTACTCACGGCTCAATCGAGCTTTGAAGGAGGTAGAGAGTAACCAAGAAAAGGCGAATCAGGAGCTTAACGCGATGCGACAGATCTTGGAACGCCTTGATCCCTTACGGAGTCAACAACATCAGTCGCAGCCAGGTTCATCGCGAGATCAGGTACATCCTCGAAACTGGGAACGGAACCGGGAAGAATATCCGTTAGGTTATCGATCTGGGAATATGAATTTGGATACTCGAGATTCAATGTTGAAAAAGATTCCGATGCCTGTGTTCTCTGGAAAACAACCATATGTGTGGATCACAGATGTTGAGCGTTGGTTTAGTATTGGGAGATATGAAGATATGGAGAAACTGGAGTTGGTTGCGTTAAGTCTGGAAGGTTGTGTAAAGAAATGGTTTGGCTGGGAACTGAAGAGGAGAGGGTTTCAGAATTGGCAGGACTTCAAAGATAAATTGGTTTTACGGTTCACAGAATCTATTGAAGAAGAGCCAGCAAGCCGTCTTATTGCTCTCCGACAAACGGGATCCATTGCTGATTACGTCAGTGAGTTTGAGGAGCTATCAGAATTGGTTCCGGGGTTGGATGATGAGTTCTTGATAAGACTCTTCTATAATGGTCTTAATCAAGAAATGAAGGAAGTTATTCGAATGAAAGAACCAAAAGGCTTGGAAAACCACATTGCTGCAGTGTTGAGAATGGAAACAAGTGCTTTCTGTAAGGTTGTCAGTACAGGGGCCAAAACAGAGGGTGGTTCACAACAGAAATCTACATCAAGTGCTCTGAAATCTTCATCTGGTTACAATTCTCACAGATATTGGACAGATGCATATAACAAGAAGAATCAAACAGGGGGAAACTCTTCAACAACAATGAATCAGAAGAAAGACAATACTAGTAACATGACGAATTCGGATGTGAGACCACGTTTGAAACATTCCAAAGAAGAGTTGGACAGAATGAGGAAGGAGTCTATTTGTTTCAAGTGTGGTGCGAATGGTTGGACACGAGCTCACAAATGTCCTAATAAGGAGTTAAGAATCTTGACAGTGATCAATGGGCTGGAGATGGAGGTGTTGGATGAAGAAGAAGATGTAGAAGAAGAGATGATAGTTTACACTCCAGCTCAAGAATTACGAGTCCTATCACTAAACTCGTTTTTGGGAATTCATTCTCCGAAGACAACCAAAATTCATGGGAGGATTAACAAGACCAACGTCATCGTGATGCTTGACAGTGGAGCTTCCCATAATTTCATAAAACCTGATACGGTGCAGAGGCTCAAGTTGAAAGTTTGTGCTGATCCGAGCCTCGACATTCTGCTAGGCAATGGAGTCACAGTCAAAGGCACAGGAGTGTGCAAAGCTGTTACTTTCGGTCTTGCAGATACCGAATTTACTTCGGATTTTATAGCTTTAGAATTGGGAATGGTTGACGTTATTCTAGGAATTCAGTGGCTAGAGACGTTGGGGAAATGCGAAGTCGATTGGAAGGAACAAGAACTATCTTTTATGTATCACGGCAACAAAGTGACCTTGTTCGGTGATCCTTCCTTGCATGGTTCCTCATTCTCTTTTAAGTCACTGTCTCCTATCCTTAATGCTGATAAAAGAGGAAGAGGAGAGCTCGTTTTATCAGCAAGCGGGGTAACCTCAGTCATTCCGGAAATTCCACAAAAGCTGCAGACTCTACTGGACAAGTTTGATCATGTATTTGCCTTACCAACGGGTTTACCCCCATTTCGCGGCTATGATCATTCTATAAACTTGCATCCGGGAGTTACTGCCATCTATGTATGACCCTATCGATATCCTCACTCAACCAAAACGGTCATGGAGAAAATGGTGAGTGAGATGTTAGAATCAGGGATCATCAGAGCGAGTACAAGTCCCTTTTCAAGTCCTGTTTTGTTAGTCAAGAAGAAGGATGGCACATGGCGTTTTTGTGTTGACTACAGAGCATTAAATAAGGTGACTATACCCGACAAGTTTCCAATACCGGTGATTGATCAGTTATTGGATGAACTACATGGAGCCTCAGTTTTTTCGAAGATTGACTTACGATCTGGCTACCATCAGATACGCATGAAAGAGTCTGATATTGCGAAAACCGCGTTTCGAACCGTGGAGGGCCATTACGAGTTTCTTGTAATGCCATTTGGACTTACGAACGCTCCTGCCACCTTTCAAGCGCTGATGAATTCAATCTTCAAGACATATCTACGACAGTTTATCTTGGTATTCTTTGATGATGTGCTGATTTACAGCCGTAACTTAGAGGATCACGCACAACATCTCAGGATCGTCATGGAGATATTAGCTGAACAGAAGTTGTTGGCTAACAAGAAGAAGTGTTCGTTTGGATTGACTCAAGTTGAGTACCTTGGACACATCATATCAAAGAATGGTGTTGCAACTGACGCGTCCAAGACTAAGAGCATGCGTGAATGGCCTATCCCCAAGACGGTGAAACAATTGCGAGGTTTCCTGGGACTTACAGGTTATTACAGAAACTATGTTCGTAACTACGGCGTCATAGCTCGCCCATTGACCGAACTGTTAAAGGACAGTTTTAATTGGTCAACAGAGGCACAAGAAGCGTTTAATAAACTGAAGAATGCAATGGTTTCAGCACCGGTATTAGCTTTACCAGATTTCACAAAACCATTTGTGATTGAGACAGATGCATCAGGTTTTGGAGTGGGAGCTGTTTTAATGCAGGACAAACGTCCCATTGCCTTCTTCAGTCATGGGCTGACAGTGAGAGAAAGACTAAAACCAGCTTATGAGAGAGAACTGATGGCAGTGGTGTTAGCTGTGTTAAAGTGGAAGCATTACTTGGTGGGCAAGAATTTTGTTGTTCACACGGATCAACGGAGTTTAAAGTACCTATTGGAGCAGAGAGAGGTTAACATGGAGTATCAAAAATGGCTAACCAAATTGCTGGGCTATGATTTTGATATTGTATACAAGCCGGGGTGTGAAAACAAAGCGGCCGATGGGTTATCAAGGATTGAAAGAGAGGAGTTGTTGTTGACAGGACCTCAATGTGTGGCATTGACAGTTCCTTCAGTGATACAAATTCAGGAAGTTTACAAGGAAATTGCTGAGAATCAGGATTTACAGAAACTCATAGAGCTGGTGAAGAAAGGGGAGTTATCTAATCCACATTACAGAGTTGTCGAAGGGAAATTGTGGTACAAACAAAGATTGGTGATTCCAAAAACATCAACAGTGATTCCGTTGATTCTATTCGAGTGTCATGATGGGAAGATTGGAGGTCATTCGGGGGTGTTAAAGACAGTTAAAAGAGTCCAAACTATGTTTCATTGGGAAGGTCTTTACAAGACGGTTCAACAGTATGTTTCTGAGTGTGGAGTGTGTCAAACACATAAATATTCTACGTTGAATCCAGCAGGATTATTGCAGCCATTACCAATACCTGTTCGAGTGTGGGAAGACATTTCAATGGATTTTGTCGAAGGGCTACCGAATTCGCAAGGAGTGAACGTCATTATGGTGGTGGTGGACAGACTGAGTAAATATGGTCATTTTATGGGCCTTAAACACCCGTTTACTGCAGTGGACGTAGCTGATAAATTCATGAAGGAGGTAGTTCGACTTCACGGTTTTCCCAAGACCATCGTCTCAGATCGTGACCGTATTTTTCTGTGCAACTTTTGGAAAGATCTGTTTCGTTTGTCCGGTACTAAACTGAAGTATAGTACGGCATTCCATCCTCAGACAGATGGACAAACGGAAGTTCTTAATCGTTGTATGGAAACATATTTGAGGTGTTTTGCGTCAGGACATCCCAAGACTTGGTTCAAGTTCCTTGCATGGTCTGAGTTATGGTACAATACCTCTTATCACACGTCGTTAAAAGCAACTCCTTTTCAGATTGTGTATGGTAGAGAGCCACCGCAGCTGTTGCGTTTCGAAGAGGGGTCGACGCAGAACTATGATTTGGAAGTAGCGTTGCAAGAACGCGATGCAATGTTATCACAAATAAAGCTTCATTTGCTACGAGCGCAGGCTATCATGAAAGCTCAGGCAAATAAACATCGACGTGATATACAGTTCAATGTGGGGGACATGGTGTATCTTAAGTTGAAACCATTCCGTCAGAACTCGGTGGTGCGACGTTATTGCCAAAAACTCGCAGCAAAGTTCTTTGGCCCTTATGAAATTACGGAGAGAGTGGGCAAAGTTGCTTATCGTCTACGATTGCCACCAGAGTCAAAGATACATCCTGTTTTTCACATTTCGCAACTTAAGGCGGCTGTGGGTACGGATCAGGTGTTGCAGGAGATTCCACCGTCGTGTACGGATTTAGAAAGTATGGTGATGGAACCGGAGGAAGTTCTTGCTTCGCGACTTCGAGAGGATGGAACTGTTGAGGTGCTTGTACGTTGGAGGAATTCATTGGAGAATGACAATTCGTGGATGTGTTTGAGTGATTTCGAAAGTCAATTTCCAGATTACAAGCTTGAGGGCAAGCTTGCTGTGAATGGGGGGAGTATTGATAGGTACAAGCATACGTATGAGAGAAGGAAGTATAAGAAGAAGGAAGCGGGAGAAGGAAGTAATTGAAAGAGCTGGAAGTCCTTTTAATAAGAAGACACGTGTTTGTATTGCAGTAGAAGTATAAATACTCATAGAGACTCTGTTTTACGGTTATGGTTGATTACAATTGTAAACTTAGCTTGTGAGCTAGGATCTACTCAGGTGATGAGAGTAGAGATACTCAGGTGATGAGAGTATCGTTACGATTGTAATTTCCCAAGTGATTCATCAGTATACAGAGGTTTACAGAAGATACGATCTTTGATCTTATCACTTCTTCACCAGTAAACGAGGTTTGCGTCAAGGATGTTCACTCTCTCCGTATCTGTTTGTGATTGCAATCAACGTCCTCTCTCTTCGACTCAACAACGCTGCAATAGAAAATAAAATTGGGTATCATCCTCAGTGCGAAGATCTGAACCTGACCCATCTTAGTTTCGCAGACGACATGATTATTTTTATGGATGGATCAGAGTCATCTCTTAGAGGAGCCATAGAGGTAATGGACAATTTCGCCCAGGAATCTGGCCTTGTCATTAACGCTGCTAAATCTTCTTTGTACATTGCTGGGATATCTCAAGGGGGCACATTGCAGTCTGCTGAAGAACTAGGGATCCAAATTGGTCAGCTTCCCATTCGGTATCTAGGACTTGCGCTTACAACTCGAAGCATGAAGAAAGCAGATTATGAGCCTCTCATTGATAGAGTTCGTTCGAGGATGGTTTCCTGGTCCAGCAAATCTTTGTCTTTCGCAGGCCGGCTTCTTCTAATCCAAGCAGTAATAAATAGCATCATCAATTTCTGGAGCTCAGCTTTCCGTCTACCAAAGCAATGTTACGATAAAATTGAAAGTCTATGTGCCGCTTTCCTTTGGTATGGTTCACTGCACATCACTTCAAAAGCAAAGGTGGCTTGGGATGACCTTTGTGTCCCTAAACGGGAAGGTGGTTAAGGACTTCGGAAACTACATGAAATGGCGCAGGTTTTTTCTTTGAAATTAATTTGGCTGATTATTTCTAATGTGGACTCTCTCTGGGTGAAATGGTGTAAGCATTACTTACTGCGAAATCAATCAATATGGGATCCTGTAGTTGGTAATCGGGGGTCATGGGTCTGGAAAAAGCTAATGCGGATGCGAACAGTGGCGTACAATTTTCTTCGAGTCGAGATAAATGATGGTCACTCAACGCTCTTTTGGTTTGATAACTGGACAGGACTGGGGAAGTTAATAGAGATTGCTGGTGAGTCAGGAACTAGACTTCTGGGATTGCGTAGGATGGCTAAAGTTGCGGAAGCAGGAAATGGAACCACTTGGACCATTCGTCGCTGCCGGGGATCGCATGTACGTGACATGCTCAGTCACATACGCTCATCCACTCCACCTAATGTGGACACAGGGGAGGACCAACATATGTGGAAACATGGTGAGGACGTTTACAAAGATGATTTCTCTGCAAAAAAGACCTGGGAACAGATTCGATCTACAAGGAAATATAGTAGACTGGTACACTACTCTCTGGTTTCCGCAAGCTATTCCCCGAGCTTCCTTCATCACTTGGATTGTGATTCGTAACAGACTCCCAACAGGTGATAGAATTTCTATGTGGGGAGAGAGAGTCATTCATGTTTCTTATGCGGAAAGCCTCTTGAGACAAGAGACCATTTATTTTTTGCATGTCCATTCTCCTACACTGTTTGGACGATATTATGCTCAAAGGTTTTATGTAGCCGAATCTCACCAGACTGGACCACAACGCTCCAATCCCTCTCGCGGAATAGGCTGTCAAGATCTGATGCAATTCTTGTGAAGTTGGCTTTTCAGGTAACTGTCTATGCCATCTGGAGAGAGCGAAATGGGAGAAAGCATCAGAAGCCTATTTACTCTCCCCTGAATATAGCGTATAGAATTGATGCAGATATTCGCTATCGGCTCAAATCTCTTACGTCAGCTACGAACAATAGCCCAGACTTAGTGTCGAGATGGAACTCCATGACTTCTCTTCCTAGTGCTAGCGGAAGGTAGCTCCTTCTCAGCCACGTACAACATCGTTGCAGTAGCCTCTATGGGATACTTGGTTCCTATGTTATAACTTTTCCATTGCTCTGTTTTTTCAATGTTTCTGTTCTTCTCTGTTTTAAATCTTCAACTTTCTCTATCTTGTACTGATGCTGCTGCTGCTCTGCTCCTTAGCAGATGTATGCTTTAGGTTGTAAGTATTTTTTTCTTTTGTTGATTAATAATATTCACATTTCAACAAAAAAAAAAAGTTGGTAGATCATGCCATCACATTTCCAGTAAACAATACATGTAAAGATAAATAAGCAAATAAAGTCAATTCACAAAACTTACTAACATGAACTCAATGGCACATAACAAAATCAGTCGGTTGGTAAAGGTAAATAAGCAAATTTTGAACTCTAAGCCTTTTTTGAAACTGATATAAAACATATATGTTAGTTTATAAAAAAAATAAATTTTCAACTGCACTCATATGACTCACTGAGAGGTCGAAGATGTGGACATTCTCACTTTTCAAAACTTCGAGAGAACCCACTGTAGAAACAAGATTTTGGATAAGAATTTATCCGTAACACTTAAAACCGTACTTCTTATTAGAAATCACTTGAACAAACTTTACAAGTCCTGTTCAATCAGATTTACAAGATCACACACAACCGTGTATCTAGACTGATCAATTTCTATTTAGAGATTCAAGTCAATCCACGATTACTTGATCTTCTAGAAAACAGTTTAACCTAAAACCCTTTTTCCTTGTTGCAGGCAGCTCTTCTTCTTTTTCTTGTGAAAGGCTCACCTAAACTCTCCGTTTCGTCTTGTTAAATATTCGTTTCCTTTATTCTCTCTTCTGTATCTTGAACGTATCACACCAGCTCCTATTGTTTCCTTAAAACACTTGAGCTTACAATTTCTCCCTTTTTGTCTGCATAGATCATCTCATTCGAGAACCTACAATAACCATCATACATACGTACTCGAGCACAAATATATTGTGATCAATTTCAGATTAGTAACTTGAACATGATCAGCCACATCATAACACGAAAGCAAGCATAATTAAACATGCAACGAGGTTTTAAAGTTATTACAAACCGGAAATTGTTTAAAAGAAATGGTTCAAACATTTTGGAAAATATGAACCATACATCCGAAAAACAACAGAAACTAAGGAACCACACCACCAACATCAGCATCTCCCCCTGAATGAGTGAACGATCTGGCAAAAACAATCAACCATCGATCCTTATGCGTCCTCGTGGGCCATGGTTGTTGAGTGCAGGTGAGTCAGCTGGAAAGCTCCCAATGATAACTCCCTCTCCAATGGGTGCTTCATCTCCGGGAAGCACTGGAAGCTCCTTCTGAAACTGCAAGACCTGATAGTTAAGGTTCAGAAAGATGACCTTCTTCTCCTGATCGAACTGACGCGACATAGCAAAGACCTGATCGTACACCATCTCTCCTAAGTTGATTGGACGACGGTTGATGAGAGCATGGATCAAACAGATGCGTAGTTTGATCATCGCGTCAGTGTCTGGTCCCTGAAGCCAGTTTCGCTCACATATGCGGTAGAGCATCTGGTAAGGAGCGGCGAGAGCAGTCAGCGTGAATCTAAACCAGCCAAAACAACGATATCCCATGAGGGCCGAGATCGCCAAAGATAGGTCGCAGTTTTCCCAATCAAAAGATTGCTTGACATGTGGAGTGAACATCACCGTGTTGATCACATCAGGATCAAAACGAAAGAGTGTTCCATGGATCAGCACACCATCAGCACCGTAACATAAGTTCAATATCATCTCCCTAACAATACTAGGGCAGAAGGCACGAACATGCAAGACGGTGTACTCCCACTCAACCTTATCTAGAATCCTAAAGACTTCAGCAAAGTCAGAGTTTTGAGGAATAAGCTTACCTTGAACAACTAATCCTCGGAGACACAAGTTCTCGTACGTGCGACAAGCGCTTTCGTTCGCGAAGCGCCTCTGAGGAGAGTCGACGGGAAGACCGTCGTCTGCGAAGATTGCACGATTCGCTTGGAGACGTTCTTCAAACAAAAGATATGGGATGGGGAAACAGGATTGAACGAACGAACCGCCATGGAAGAGTTTTGAGAAAGCTTTTAAGAGAGAGATTCTTGAGAGAGATTAGAGAAATAGAGAGGCAGCAACAAGAATCAGAGATATCAAGAAGAAAAGGAATGCAAATCGTCAAAGCCTAATGAGAAATTTGGTAACCGAGGGAAGAAAAGAAGAGGGAACTGTCACTCAACCGTTCCATCACTCTGCACGCTCTCGGATGGCGTGAGCAACACACAAGCCCAAACCCAATCTCACAAAGTGGGCTCAACCCAACCAAGAAGGTCCAGACCGAGTTGCATTTCATCAATGGTTTTAAGTGTGCCAAGACATTTAAAATAAACCCACAACTCCAAACAAGGCATTTCCAAAGAAAAACTTGGAAGCAAAATCTCACATCCATAGAAACTCGATCAAATCCTATTTACCAACTTTTAAACAATGAACACAACAATGCTTTAATCATAATTTTCGAATCATTTTAACCTATCATCATTCACCACCACCACCATAATCTAAGATGAGTCTCAAGAGTGGTACTACATTTCTTAGCCAAGACGCATTCATACCTTTCTCATGTAATGACTCTTTCCTATAATGCTTGTTTATGTCAACCTTAAATTTAAGAAGTGAACTAACAAAAACAACTTAAGTCATCGAAAGATACTATGCTGTTCCAGAGCATGTGTTTTTAGAGCTTTATCTTTATAGAGCTGGAAATTGATACTGCGTTTCTCAGCTGAGATGCATTTATATCAAGAGTTAACAATGTTAGTTTACTCATTTTTCACATATGTTGGATTACTCTTCAACATTTTTCAACATGTCTCTGGAAATTCAGCAATATCTTCATAACTATATACTAACTCATCCAACGAATTCAAGGTTGGTTTTACTAGTAGTAACAAGTCCAATGTTTTCAATTCACTCGGTCTCAGTTCAAACATTGAACACAGCCAGATGTAAACTGTGTTAGCAACCTAATCCAGTGTGGGTGTTCTTCTTTATGAGATTTGACTTTGACACTACTAGAGCTAACCACAGTAGGTTGACATTTTCCACAAGGAGACACATACCAGAT
Organism: Brassica juncea; assembly: GCA_018703725.1. Taxonomy (NCBI): domain Eukaryota; kingdom Viridiplantae; phylum Streptophyta; class Magnoliopsida; order Brassicales; family Brassicaceae; genus Brassica; species Brassica juncea. The sequence goes on from CM031941.1 coordinate 4,468,016, forward strand.
CATAGTTACAGGATTAATATCAACAATAGGTAAATCATCTATGATATTTTTTATGCATTATTGTTCACAAATCCCTAACACCTTTCGCAGATGCAAGAAGGTGTTAAGATCCAATGGTTTGGTAAATATGTCAGCCAATTGTTTTTCATATGATACATGTTCTATGATTACAAGTTTCTCCTCAACCAGTCCTCTAACAAAGTGATACATAATATCAGCATGTTTGGTTCTAGAATATTGTATATGGTTTTTTGAAATCTCTATAGTATTCTTATTATCACAATGCAGAAGAAAGGAGTGTGTGTTGATACCATAGTCATCAAGCATGTGACGCATCCACAAGAGTTGAGTGCAGCAACTACCTAGAGCAATGTACTCGGCTTCTGCAGTAGACAAAGACACACAATTTTGTTTCTTACTATGCCAAGCTATAACATTATTACCAAGAAAGAAACATCCACCTGAGGTACACTTCCGGTCATCCAAACATCCAGTCCAATCTGCATCACAACAACCAGCAAGATTTGAATTAGTTTCCACATAATAGTTCATACCATAGTTGATAGTCCCTTTTACGTATTTGATAATATGTGAAAGCCTGGAGGTGTGATTCTTTCGGATTGGCCTGATTCCTAGCACATAGCCCCACACTCAGACACAAGTGTGGTTTACTTGCGGTGAAGTAAAGCAAACTGCCGATAATTTCTCTATATAATTTTTCATCCACCTTTACTCCATCATCATCTTTGCTCAACTTCACTGTTGTGCTCATGGGTGTTCGTGCACTTTTACTTGTCTCCATACCAAATCTTCTCACCAGATTTCTAGCATATGTGCTTTGAGAGGAAAATCTCGCGTTCAGTTTGTTTAACTTGCAATCCAAGAAAGTAGTTCAATTATCCTACCATGTTCATTTTGAATTCCTTAGTCATGGTTTTCACGAACATGTCAATTAGACTTTTTTTTTGAAGCTCCAAAGATAATATCGTCAACATAAATTTGGAAGATTAGGATATCCGGTCCTTTGTTCAGGATAAACAACGTCTTGTCCACATTACCTCTCTTGAAGCCAGCAGCTAGGAGTAATTGAGTGAGTCGTTCATACCATGCTCTAGGAGCCTGCTTGAGGCCATATAGTGCCCTTTTTAGTTTGTAGACATTATTGGTATACTTGGGGTCCTCAAATCCTTTTGGTTGAGCTGCATACACTTCCTCTTGCAAAACCCCATTTAAGAATGCACTTTTAACATCCATCTGTAGAACTTGATTCTTAGTTTACAAGCAATTCCAAACAACAGACGTATATATTCAAGATGAGCTAATGGAGCGAAGGTTTCATCAAAATCAATGCCTTCAATCTGAGAATTTCCTTGAGCTACAAGTCTTGATTTGTTTCGAACAACATTACCCTCCTCATCTATCTTATTTTGAATATCCACTTGGTTCCAACCACATTAACCCCTTCAGGTTTTGGACACAAGTCCCATACATCCAATCGAGTAAACTACTCAAGCTCCTCATGCATGGAGTTAGTCCATAATTCATCTTCAAGAGCTTCATTTAGAGTCTTTGGCTCGACCATTAATATGAAGCAAGCCATTTTTACCATGGCCTTGAAGTCGATATGTTAATTCCTTGTTTTTCGTCCTTCGTTCAAGTCTCCAATCACATCTTCCAAGGAATGATTCCGATGGACCTGAGGAGGGATTGGTTCTTCTACCTGGGTCTCTTCAGTTACTAGAGGATCATCTTCGTCACTTTCACCCTTCACTTTAGATTCATTGCTTGAAGGTGTAGTTTCCTCATGTTGTGAAACCACATGTTCTAGTAGAAGGCTTTGGTTGTCATCAAACACAACATCCACAGCATCTCCCAAGTAGTAGGTTCTCTTGTTATACATTCGGTATGCCATGTTGTTCATTGAGTATCCAAGAAATATTCCTTCATCGCTTCTTGAATTAAATTTACCAAGCTGATCAGTTTCATTCAATATGTGGCATATACACCTGAACACATGGAAGTAGCTCAGATTTGGAGGTTTTCCTTTCCAGATCTCGTAGGGAGTCATTTTGGTTCCGGGTCTCACATACACACGATTAATGGTGTAACATGCAGTATTAACTGCTCCAGCCCATAATCTAGCAGATGCATTGTTTCCATGCATCATGGCTCTCGCCATCTCTTGCATGGTTCGATTTTTCCTTTCGACCACACCGTTTTGTTATTTAGTATATGGGGCTGAATACTGATGCTTGATCTCCTGTTCCTGGCAGAATTTATCAAACGCTGCATTCTGAAATTCACCTCTGTGATCACTTCTGATCTGTTCTATCCCTTCCTTTTCTGACTTCAGTTGCAAGGCCAGAATCTTAAAGCTATTGAGAGCATCAGATTTGTTATGCAGAAACATGACCCACGTATATCTGGAGAAATCATTAACTAACACAAGAATCTATCTTTTCCCAATGATACTCTCAGTCTGTACTGGTCCCATAAGATCCATATGGACCGATTCAAGAACTTTCTTGGTTCTGATGTCAGATAGTTGCTTGTGTTGTACTTTTATTTGTTTTCCTTTGCAACAAGCGTCACAAACAAGATCGGTTGACGTTTCCAGTTTTGGAACTCCTCTTACAACTCCGCTATTCACAATCCGGCCCAAGCCATGTGTCCTAATTTCCTGTGCCAGATATTGAGTTGAGACTTGACAGTGATCATGCATTGGTTTGCTGCGTTCCACATGTAGCAGCTATTTCCTGATCAAACTCCTTGGAGTTTCACATTTCCATGCTCATCCAAGGCTTTACAATCGATCTTTGTAAGGATCACTGTAAGTCCCTCATCACACAGTTGACTGATGCTGATTAAGTTAGCCTTCTGACCGTCGACAAGGTAAACATTTATCAGATCTGGTTGTTCACCATTTTCAGTGTGACCAACTCCTTGTATCTTCCCTTGTTTGCCATCACCAAAAGTCACTTTGCCTCCTTTTATAGGGGATATCTCAGCTAAGATATCTCTATTTCCAGTCATATGTCGAGAACATCCACTGTCAAAATACCAGTCATCTGATTTTCCTCCTTCATCTGATGTGTAGGCGACGTAAGCACATTCATCTCGACTTTTAGGTTTAACACTCCTTTTTGGTTGCACATGAGTTGAGTAGATATCACTTTTAGGTATCCAAACTTTTCCAAACTCATGCTTTTCTAGATAGCACTTCCCTGCTCTCCACGCTTGTATGATTTTCCAATTCCATTGCCTGCATGTTTCTTTTCTGTGACCTGATTTTCCACATACCCGACATCGTTTACGTCCTGATTTCTTTCTTGAGATGTAAGGTTTTCTCAGTAGATTCTTGTCAGTCTTCCTCGGTTGTTCCAGGGATTTAGTGATCTGTGACTGTTCCATCTTTAAGACATTGATCTGCGCTTTCAACACTGCTTTGTCCTTTAGAAGTCTGAGGTTTTCTTTGCTCAGTTTTGAAAGGTTGTCACGCAGTTTTTGATGCATGTCCTTCTCCAATATGGTGCTGTAAATGTTATTTTCATCCATGTCTGTCTTATCCGAATCTTTCCCAAGATCTCAACCTGTATTCGATCTTAATGTATTGCACAGAGGTTGACCGTGCTCTGATACCAATTGTAGAAACAGTATTTTAGATAAGAATTGATCCGTAACACTTAAAACCGTACTTCTTATTAGAAATCACTTGAACAAACTTTACAAGTCCTGTTCAATCAGGTTTACAAGATCACACACAACCGTGTATCTAGACTGATCAATTTCTACTAAGAGATTCAAGTCAATCCACGATTACTTGATCTACAAGAAAACAGTTTAACTTAAAACCCTTTTTCCTTGTTGCAGGCAGCTCTCCTTCTTTTTCTTGTGAATGGCTCACATAAACTATCCGTTCTATCTTGTTTATATATGTTAATCTTGTTAAATATTCGTTTCTTTTATTCTCTCTTCCGTATCTTAAACGTATCACACCAGCATCTATTGTTTCCTTAAAACACTCGAGCTTACACCCATTTCACGTAGATTTTTAAGAGAAATATATCCATTTAGATTCAATCCAGATTTTCCACCAGCATAAACTAAAAATGAAAGATCATAAGGAATTCAGTCACAACATAAAACAATAAGATGCATCGAATAAAACACATATTTCACCATCATTTCCAACTGAAAGATTTTCCACAGTGAAAATTATATCACCCCTCTTGCAAGTTTCTATAGAATACATGTTACGAGAACATTAGTTTTTTTTGTGTAAAAAAACGAAAATATTAGTTTCATTTTCCCAAATGGAAAATTCCTTCATCATGAAATAAGCATTACAAAGTCATTCATAAGATACATAATCCAATGCTTCAAATTTTGCAACACTGTTTAAAAACAATGCGACAATTGGAGATGTAATAATATACATGCCAGAATACTATTAAAAAAAATCTCAATAGTAAAAGTAAGTTTTTCTTTGTGAAAATCTCACTCGAAATTATATATGTTCTTTCTTAGAATCCCGAAAACAAATTCCAACAACGCTTTAATAAACATATATATTATATAGCCAGCTTGGATAGCCAACAATATGAATAACTTAAGGGATATTAGGTATTGTCCCTATGCATACACAATGCATTTCACAAACGAATAACTTAAGAAAGATTAAAGCATTATCGCAGTGCGTTTTGTATATTCAAATTAAAGAAGGCAATGAGAATGATCGAAGCCTGAGCCGCATGACTAAGGATTAACAAGACCTGCTCACATCAACTCCTTTTCTATCTAACAGGTTTTAAATGTTGTTCTCATTTATGTTTGTGCTTGTTGCAGCAATGGAGAGTGGGAGCTCTGTATTTTTATAGTTGTCTTTGTTCTTCCTGGTCGCTTTTATGTTTATTAGATGTTTGATCCTTAAAAACCACAGTACTCAAAAAAGAACACAAGGCACATGTTGAAACCTGTAGAAATCTTCACCACATGAAACCAAGCAAATAGCAAAAACCAACTGTGCTACTACATGAACAAAGATTAGAACAGTTTCAATTTTTATAATATTATTAACTATTTATTTATACCGTAAGAAATTTTCGTTATAGTTTATAGAAGGTTTTGGCTTTTCCACCTAAAAGGGATCATAACATCCAAATTCTTAAAGGTCACAGTACTCAAAAACAACACAAGGCACATGTTGAATCTTGTAGAAATCTTCACCACCAGGTGCCAGCTTGTCTTTGAATGCCTTTGTCATGTTCCCAATCTCCACTTCTTGTAGTTTCTTCAAGAATCTAATTCCTTCAGGAACCGACTTCAATTTCTTACAACACTTCAGCTCCAAAGAGACAAGACACATCATGGCACCGTCTTCTACAGCCCACTCTTCTAGATTCTCAAGCTGTGACAATGTCAAAGAATGCAGCTGAGGGAAACCATTTACAGAACAATGAAGCTTACCACCAACAAATGATCCTTCAAACAGTTGAAGAATCTTCAAGTTTGGAAGCTTCTCAAGAACCAAAAACGGGTCATCCACTAGACCGCATTGCCACAACCGCAAGGCACCGAGATTAGTGGAGAAACTCTGTTCGCCAGGGAGCTTTTCCAGTTTAAGAAACAGTTCCAGCTCAGAGAGATTAGCAAAAGCAGAAACCAGCTGTGTTATATCAACTGGTGGAGGCATAGGTTCACAGGGAACGTTAATCGTCAAGCCACGGAGACGTTTCAAAACTCTACTTAAAGAAGACACAACCTCGAAGTCTGTGTTCTGAGAAGAAAGATTGATTGACAATCTCCTGAGAGTCGTCATTGCCAGAAGATCCCTTGGATTGCATTGGCCAACAGGGAAGTCCCATAGTTGTTGCAGGTTTCTTAGAGTACTCAAGTCCAGCTTCGTTCTTAGATCAAGATCTGAAGGCATGCACAGATGTCTCAGCCGCTTTAGCTTCCATATCACATCTGGGATATACAGTTTCCCCTTCACGAACAAGTCTAGAGTAATCATCAACGTCAAGTTTCCAATAGATGATGTAAGTTCCTTCACATTAGTCAACCTCAAACTAAAGTTTCTCAAATGGATGAGATCTCCTACGTCATCTGGCAACTTCCCTCCTTTGATTTGAGCTCCCTCGAGATCCAAAATTCTAAGGAGTTTCATCTTTCTGAAGGAGACCTTACCAAGAAGTGACCATTGACTTCCTTGATTTTTCATCAAATACACAAGAGATCTTATGCAGTTCACTCGAGAAAGTCTCTCGACCCGGTGTTCCTCCGCACCACCATGTATTTGTACAGAGATTCTGCGAGATGTGTTGGTCAACAGAGACGGGTGAGCTTCAGCTTCAGCTTCATCTTGTTGCCTTGAATCAACAACTTGCACAAAGCTCTCTTGTTCTGCTTTCTGTAAACACACCTCCCTCATTAGATCATGCATACGACATGTCATAACTTCCGAGGTGACAATGTCTCTTTTACCAACCATCACAATGCTTCTCTTCACTAACTCTTCAAGGTAATCTTGCCCTATATCCTCTACCGTCGTCCCAGCTTCCGTGTGTTTTATAGGCATAACCATTCCCTCTGCGATCCAGTAACTAACCAATGTTCCCACATGAATCTCATAATCTTCAGGATAGTGAGCAAAGTATAGGAAACACTGCTTTAGATGGGGAGGCAAGTCTTCATAACTCAAGGACAAAACATCTGAAACCATCATACTCTTACTTCCACTGCAACTAGCTCCACTTGAAACATATGATTTGATGTTCTCTTGCACTCTTTGCCATTGGTTCAATGTGTTTTTCATCGCCAGAAGTCCTCCTAGAACAGTTATAGCTAGAGGTAAACCTCCGCACCTTATGGCCATCTGCTTCCCAATCTCCTCCAGTTTCTTGACAAACATTGGCTCTAAGAAATGGTAAATACAAGTCTGAATTTTGTAAAACATGGTAAAGTCTAATGAATATCATAGCATATGCTAAAATATAATTAGCTTTTATTACCTAAATTCTCTCGTCCCTGTAATGAAATTTTCTCCAACAGCTCCCAACTCTCTTCATGTGTTAGCAATCTCGGCTCATGGAGTACACCTCTCGGATCAGCATACAAAGCAACCTCCTTGTTCCTTGTGGTGAGTATTATGTTGCTTCCTGCAGTGTTGTGACAAAAGAATTTTACTTACGATAATAGAAACACTGAGTCGCATTTGACCATTAGCAAGTTACCTGTTTCATGTGGAAAGACGTGTTTCAGACCATCCCAAGCATCAGTGCCCCATATATCATCAAGCACAATGAGACATTTATTCCTTTTCAAGAACCGATGCAACTCCTCTCCAAGCTGTTCATCTCTCAAGCTAAGTATCCTGTGGTTCTCATCTTTATAGCTAAGGTTCAAAAGAATCTCTTGCCAAACATGACTTCGTCTAAACTCTTGAGAAACATATACCCATGCAAACCTATCGAAATGACGCCTCACTCTACAGTGATGGAAGACCTGTTTGGCTAGAGTTGTTTTCCCCAAACCACCCATTCCGCAGATGGACATGACCCTTAGTTTCTCACCACCGGAAACTAAATCATTCACTAACTTCTCAAGACTCTGCTCCAACCCAACAAGATTGTGCTCAACAGCGTATGCAAAGGACTGCCTCTGTTCTCTTAAACTATTAAACAAGCTCAAACTTTCTCCGTCCATAGGCTCTTTTATACCGTAGTCTCGCATGCTTTCTGCTATCTTAGAAAGCCTGGAAGTGATCTCTCTAATCTCTGATCCAACACTACGAAGTGAAACCGCCTCGCTGAAGATGCAAGCAGCCCTCCTAAACACCTTTTTGATCCCTTTTCCTTTCTTTGACTCCGCCTCGAGGAAAAATGCTTCTAGGACGTCTTCTGCATCGTAAGCAGCTTCTCTAATCTCTGCTGTCCAATTCCTCACTCTCTCTCGCTTTTACTCTGCTTCTCATCGGCATCTTTCAAGAAGCACCTCAAACGCTTCAGTTCGTCTTGAAGCTGCTTCACCTGGTCACCTATACCAAACAAGAGCAACGGTTCTTCAAGGAGCCACTCCCCTAGCTTCTGCACTGTCACAGAGACAATAGCTTCTGCCATTTGCCTGTTTCTTGATTCACAACTTTGACTCTCCCATTCTATACTCCCTACACTATAAAGAGTCAACAATGAACTATCATGGCAGAAGATTCCAGATCAACTTAAACATAACACTATTTGTCCCTTTCTGATTTTCAACTCTTAGCACCATGTGAACATAATTCTCTGGTACAGCTACCAAACCACTTCTTGAAATGTTTCTTTTGTGATGGCCCATGAACCACCACATCCACATATTCGTCCATCACTTTGGTGGGAGACTTTCAAAAGTCTTCCTGTCTCCTAAAACCACACATTTCATTTCCATTCTCACCTTTAACTGCAGATGCTACAGTAACAAAGCTGGAGTTCTCTAAGAAGCTGCAAATACTCAATACAATATAAGAAGCTTACTCAGAACAATTTAAGATCTAAGGAACTTACTCAAAATAAATTAAGAAACTTACCCAGAATTAAACAAGTACTAATCATGAAAACCAATTTAAATAAAGAGGCCAGAAAATCCTGCATAGAGAGAACCTTATTTTTTTTATACACCATGAATTGTGGCTGTTATCAAAACACCAGATCTCGCTTTCTTAATTTGCTGATAGAAAATAAAGAGATTACATTTAACAGATAACTCTTATTAATTATTATCATCGTTGTCATTTCAATTGGTGTGAAACCATAACGTGTTATAACTGATGAGTATGAACAATATAACATGCGTCTTTGTTTTTGTTTTCCTGATCCGAAAGGTTAGAGAAAACCACCATACAGATATACAAAAACGTTCTTACATTTGAACCTAAGAACTATTGTAGAGCTTGCACTTGTTTGTTCCAGCACAAACGAGACATTCGTCTGCATCACCTTCAACATGACTCAGACAATGTTGGATTCTGTCGTCCACAACATCCTGCAGACAAAAACATAAGCAGATTACTAAAAGTTCAGTAGCCAGAAGAGAAATAGATCACTTATTGTTGATGCATGAGGGTGCTCACACCCTCAGTAGCAAGTTTGGGAAAGAAAAAAACATAATTTGTTTCTTACGATGAGGAGATTATGGAGGCCGAGAGGTGCAGTAATGAGGTATGAGATGTCAGAGAACTCCTTTGCAGCATCAGCCGTCAAAGCAGGAATGTCCTTTAATAAAACAAGAGCCATAATCCCAACAGGTCAGTAGTTTACAATCCTCCAAAAAAATTCCCCAGTAAGTAGAGCGACTAAAAGCTTAAAGAAAAACATACCTGATGCCAATGTCTTCCAGGAAAGAGAAAAAATGGGCTAACAACTACACGTTTAGCTCCTTGTTGAACACACAAGCTGAATGCACTTTTAATAGATGGCTCAGCCAATTCCTAATGTAATTTTTATAAAATAAGAACATGGAAAGTAAACCAAAATGAACATCAAATAATGCATATTGAGCTAAGCCTAAAACATAACCAGGAAAACTACAAACAAACTGTATCAAATTCATAAGAATGCAACTCTAGTGGTTCAAACAAGTGAACATGTAACTGAAAATTATCAGGGCATACTGAATTCTAAATGAACATAGAAAAAACATTACCATATGAGCAGGCTCGACAATAGGGTAGCCAGTGTTGTCTTTGAACATCTTCACAAACTCCTCTGGAAACTCAGACAATTACATAATGTAATGAGACAAATTAAACAATCAACAAAGCATAAAATTACGAAGAGAAAATCTTACCAAGCATGAGATTAGATTCCCGGCGACGAGAACCGTGATCGACGATTATAATCCCATCAGCATCACCAATCCCACTTCTGAGCAACTTACCATTCTCGAAGCTGGCCAAACATGGCGACCCTCTTCTGCTTACTCGTTGGGATCGAAAGTTGTCGACTTTTAATGAAACTGGCAAAGCCCATGGCCGATTCGTCCGAGTAATCTCACAAGAAGGAGATGGAACACGAGCATCCGCTCTCAGATTGCTACAAAATGAAAATTGAGAGAAGAAAACTTCAGAAGAAAGCGAAAAAACAAAAGAGAAGAAAAAGGACATAAGGTGTTATGATTAAAGAACCGTTGAGAGGAGATTCCGTGAGAGAGGTTCAACAAGAAGTGAGATTGAGTCGCTGCTGCCATTGAGCTCTGGTCGGGGAATGACTCGATTTTTCATTTTATTTCTTCGCATAAAACCTCGAGGAAACTGCAATATAAATATAACGGGCCGTTAGTGAGCCTTTAATAGGCCTTCCAAGATAAATTTCTATGAAAAAACATTAATACGGACACAAACGTTTCTGCAAAGATCCAAATGAAGGAAACATTCTTTCTTATTATATAAAGTAGACATGATCTCCCTTATCAGAGTGCCACATCACTAAATAGGAGAAGAAAATACTGATACGTGTTCAGTTTCATTAAGATGTGTTGCTTTCGATTGTTTCTTTATTTGGGCTACCATGTCAGTTATGTTGGGCTTTGTATAATGTTATTTACGTTTTCGTTTTTAGGCTTGGATTTAATTTTTTGGGCTCGAAACCTAAAATAAAAGCTAAGTCCAGTTGTCACTCCTTCAACAACAATGGCGTCTTTTAGATTTCTAGAGTTCATCTCATCATATATAGTAAAACATATAGTAAAACAGAACATATATCTTTTTTTTAAACACCAAGTAGAACTTTTTAAATCGGTGTGACACTTTATTCTACTACAAGAAAATGATAGATTTTTGTTTTCATACAAAATATTAGTGTCGTTTTAAATTATTTGTTAGCCTTATTTAAAAAATATTAACAGTATATTTGACGATGTAACAGAGTAGTTTTAAAGGTTTTTAGCTCTATTTATTTGACATCTCTTTTAAAATTATAAGTTCAAAATTTAGTAGTATGTCTAAATTTTTAAAGTTTTAAACCATAATTTATAAATTAATCTCAAAACAATTTTAATTTTTTATATTTTTGATTTGGACTCTATATGATCGCTCCATTTCCTGATACTATTAGACTGGCTCTGTAAAATATGTCAGCTAATTGTTTTGGAGTACTATTTCGAAAATAATAACTAATACAAAATTACTTCAACTCCCTTAATAATTACAGAAAAATATTTAACAAGTTTAGAACATGAGAATTACAGACAAATAGTTAACAAATTTGAACGAAGGTAAAAAAACTTGCATCCGATCTTACATAAAAATAAACAATGACATATGCCCACATTCTCCACAACGTAGATACGAAACTATAACATTCCCAAAAGAATCATGCAACATATGGGTCCAAACCAAAGAACAACACGACCCAATACACTTACAAACAAACTTCAATTTTTAACAAAATATTAAATCCCGTGCGTATAGTATATTATAAAATATATATATATATATATATATTTGTGTTTATAAACACATGTTGAAGCTCAAGCTTCTGTGTGATTCATTTACAGAGATGTTTCGGTTTGAAGCATATTTGTGGTTTGAATTGAGAAGCTGGTTAAGTTCGGTTCAGTTGAAACTGGTTAATGTGGGAACCGAAATTCGTACTGTCGATTTTAATGAATAAGATTACGGAGGAAAGCCACGTTAACTCGACTTTCCTTGAAGGTCCGGATTCTCTGTGTTGCCACACGAAATCGAGAAAGTTAAAAGATGACAAAATAAAAAATTGTGACAGTTGCTCGAAGGCGTTTTATTAGATGAAAGATATGAATACAAGGATTCTCCGAAAGACAGAAAGATTTGCGATTAAAGAAAAATATAGAGTCGCAGGCAGCCAAACGTCCTAAGCCTTGCTCCGCTAGTCTAACCACCTAAACCCTAATTCTTCTAAGTTAGCAAAGTGCTCTAAGTCTAATTTTCGGATCCCTTTCTCCTCTGCTCTTGCTCTCCTTATATACTCACTTCTAGGTCGGTCTGCCTTAGGATGATGGACTTCGCCTTTGGGCCCAAGTTTATCTCTTCAGGAAATATTCCATTTTCGTCGATCTTCGTATTTATCCTCGAGTTTTCCCCTATTTTTCGGTGACTTGATGTTTATCCGATGTTCGGAAAATTGGATAAACCGTCATAATCTGATTGGGCCTGAATTCTCAAAATCGTAAGTAAGTCCGTGGACTTGTCTTAAGTCATTGAACGTTTTATACGATTTCGCGGAAAGACTATCTTTCTCGTAAAATAAACCGTATAGCCTAAAGGATCGATGTTCGAGTTTAACCGATCTTGTTTTACACGATATCCTCTACGAGAAATCCAACTTTTCTAATTTTTGTCGTAAAACATCGAGGATGATTCCAATCGAGTCGAATCGAGAGATGTTAATTCCGTAACCGTGATCGTATCAAACCCACGAGGATTGATCCAAGCGAGCCAAGACGGGATCAGACCGAGCACGATGGGACCGAGACCAGGACGAGGACCGAGACCAGGACGAGGACCATCGACCGGCGCCAGAGGGCCTGCCGCCGGCGCCAGGCCGGCCGCGTCGCAATTGCCGCCGGTGCCAGGCCAGCCGAGTCGCGCTTGCCGCCGGCGCCAGGCCGGCTGCGTCGCGCTTGCCGCCGGCGCCAGGCCGGCCACGTCGCGTCTGCCGTCGGGGCCAGGGGGCTTGCCGCCGGCGCCAGGCCGGCTGCGTTGCGCTTGCCTCCGGCGCCAGGGGGCTTGCCTCCGGCGCCAGGCCGGCTCCGTCTCGCCTACCGCCGGCGCCAGGGATTCTCTGCCGCCCGTGGGTTCTCCGTCGCCCGATCCTTCCCCCGTTGGCCGTTCGTGCGGGAAATCTTTGAGTTTGGAAGGATCTTTTAGCCGTTGATTTCGAGATAACCGTTTTTGACCCCAACATTTAGCCCCCCAGCTCGTAAGATCGGAGACGATTTTGCGGGCGAATGATTCGAGTTTTCTGAAAATCGAAATTTTCGGCTAAAGATTCTTCTCCGCAGGAAACCTATGTCATCATTCCTCCTTTTTTTTATAAATAGCCAGTCATCCCTTCTCATTCTTCACATCTTTTCAAATTCTCTCTTCTTCTCTCTCAAAAAGAAAAGAAAATGTCTTCATCCCTAGTTGAAAAGAATGATTCTGATGTTGAGATGGGCGAGGCCAGCCAGGCTCCGTCGGTTCCGGCCTTTCAGGACGCTACTCCGTCCCTCATTAATGGGTTTGACTCTTTCAAGGCTAAGCTATCCCGGCGCAGTGCTGCGAAAGGCTCAAAGCGGGCGAGGACTGAGACGCCCGATGTTCCTTTCACGGCTCCGACTCCTTTGCCTGTTCCTTTGGCCCCTTCGCCTGTTCTTCCGGTTTCCAACCCCGAAGTCCCATCCGATGCCCTCCTGCCTGCGGAAGGGGTTATTGTTCCTGAACAGATTCCTGAACAGGTTCCTGATGTTCAGGTCCATCCATCGGGTTCTTCGACTGCTCCGATCGTGATCTCCGGGAGAGAAGATGCAATAGAATCTACACCTCCTCCCCCGGCGAAGAGGGAACTCGTCTTGGGACTGCCAGCGGCTGGTGCCGCGCCGTTGCCCAAGGGAAGGGAAAGGGCTGGTGCGGCATCCGGAGTGAAAAGGAAGCAAGGTGCTAAGAGCGAGGAGGGCGGACTTTCAGAGCCGTTGGCGCGTCATCGTTCCAAGGTTTGATTTCGATCTATCTGCAATTCTTGCATCGCTTTTCTTTTTTGTATGATGATACTTACCCCTTCTTTTGCGGACAGTTTGTGTCGCTGATTGACGGAATGCTTGGCAAGTGTGGGTCGGAATTCATTCGTCTATCGAAGGAGCTGGAGTTGTCGCAGGAAGCGCTGAAGCGTACTGAGGCTGCACTGTAGACCGTTGAGAACACCCATGCTGCCATACGTCCCAGCTTGAGGTTCGTATCAGCGACCTTGAGCGTGATCTTGGGAAGACCGCGAGTTCACTACTCAAGGTGAAGAAGGAGAAGAAGAGCAAATCCTCGGAAGTCCGCTGCCTTCAGCAGAAGATCCAGACTCATGAGGAGATGGACGCCCATAGATCCTCGGAGGTTGCCGATGCTCGTGACGACTTCTTTGGTCGTCTGACGAGGATGGCCATCCTGTTTGAGTCCTTGATAGCTGTCCGCAAGAGGGACTTGGCTTTAGCGGGAATCGAGGGGAGTCCAAAGACGGGGCTATCAAGGACTCAAACAGGATCGAGGGGACTTTGGACTCGGAGGAAGCCAGACTATCGTCCTGTAAAGGAGAGTGGACGACCTCCGAGGAAAACTTCGATTCGATCCTTGCCAGCCTGCAGGCCGAATGCAACCTAGCGCCGACCTCTGAGGACTCAGAAGATCAGGAGCGCGCGGGAGAGGATTGCGAGGCTGGTGTGGACGAGGCGGGTAGTGGCGGTGCGACCGAGGGAGGCGACGGCGAGGCTGTCCCTATCGCGGGTGAGTTTGAGGATGAAGGTGACGCTCCTGGGAGCGTCTAGGTTTATCAATCCCTTCGGGGATTTTATTTTATATGTGTTTCGGCCGTTAAGAGGCCATGATGTATTTACCGGGACTGGCCGTTGGTGGCTTCGAATCCCTGCCCCTTTTTTGGGCTTTGTTTGAACTTTTGCGGTCTCAATCTATGAAACTTTTTTCGATTATTTATGAACTTCAGTTTTTTCGAAGTATGAGAAAGAGGGTGTGAGTTGTCGTCTCATTCCTAGTTCCCTGATGATCACCGTACCTATTGTTTGCATAAAGCGAGATTTTCCGCGGTTTACCGATTTACGCAAAAAGTTCGTGAAACGAATAAGCTTAAGTGAAGAGACAAATTTTTTGATATCGTATACCATACTATGTCTGTGAGATGTCAAGATCCAGCGTGGCTGGGTTTAGGGCAAGACCTAGGTTTACTCTCGGACTGAGGCTTTGCGATGACAAATCGGCTTTCGTTTTGCCTGTTTGCGATTTTAACCTGACTCGTACCGTTTAAAATCCGGGAATTGTTGTCGGCTTATATGATTTATCTGGGCGTGAGTCGAGCTACTTCCTTTACGAAGACCTAAACCAAAATTTGGATTTCTTGTATAGCGCGCTATGTTTATCCTTGTCGGATGCAAGAGAGCCTACCCCTTGAAGGGCGGCTATTTGTCTGTTTAGGACGTTAGAGTTCGTTTATTGTGATCAGCAACAATGAAATGATACCGTTTGGAGGTGTGAAAAGTTTGGGAAAATGTTTGTTCGAGCGTGAAGCGACGTCTCGCGGTGCTGCGAAAAAATTTTCTTTATGCCATAGTAAGGTCTATGGGCTTTGTAGGAGAAGTCCGCGAATTATTTCGGGTGAATTTTTGGATGTGGTAATCGCTTTGTGGATACTGGATCCGTTGTCGTGGCCGTTTCGGCTTATTTGAAAAAGTCGTGAAAAAGTTTCGAAAATTTTAGAGTCTTCGAAATTTGTGGGAGTATACGAGTATACGTACCACTCCCCCCCCCCTTTTTTTAATTGAGGGGATAGCTGAACCCGCCGGTTGGCGAGTTGCCTACGTACCCTTGTCTAGGGATCAAGCCATCTCGTAGTTCTTTTGTACCACGTTTTATCGTTTAGTGGTTGTATTTTTTGAGGTGCATCGCATTCCAAGTTCTCGGGATTTTGACATCTTGCATGTTCGCGATTTGGTATGAGCCTGGTCGGACTACTTTTATTACTTTGTAAGGTCCTTCCCAGTTCGTCCCCAGTTTTCCCGCGTTTCGTTGGGCAGTGTTTTGGAAGACTTTACGCAAGACTAAATCACCTTCCTTGAACCTGCGATGGCGTACGTTTGCATTGTAGTATCTGGCGGAAGCGTGCTGGTAATTTTGTATCCTGATGAGCGCTTGGTCGCGACGTTTGTTGATCAGGTCAAGATTATCCAGCAGCATGGCGTTGTTCAGATCTTCCCGTTCGGGGAGAAATCTTCCGCGTACGCCGGGAAATTCTACTTCCGCTGGGATTATACATTCTGTTCCATAGACCAGGGCAAAGGGAGTTTCTCCCGTTGCCCGCCTAGGAGTCGTTCGGTGAGACCAGAGAACTCCTTCGAGTTCTTCGGCCCACCGACCCTTCTTGGCTTCTAAGCATTTTTTCAATCTGTCTAGGATAGTTTTGTTTATAGTTTCAGCCTGTCTGTTGCATTGCGGATACCTGGAAGTTGACTTTGTAAGTCGTATTTTCCACTTTTCGCAGAATGCTTCGAATCGAGCAGAGATAAACTGAGATTCGTTGTCTGTTACGATTTCGTACGGGACCCCATGTCTAGTTATGATATATTTCCAAACGAAGTTCTCGACTTGTGTATCTTTGATACTTGCGTAGGATTCTGCTTCTACCCATTAGGAAAAGAAATCCGTGAGGACTAGGAGGAAACGTTTTTGTTTTGATGGATGCATAGGTCCGACAATGTCCATGGACCATCGCATGAAAGGATACGGGGACAAAATTGAGGAGAGGATTTCCGCGGGTTGATGGATTGTTGGAGCATGCCTTTGGCAATTCTCGCACTTCCGGGCGAATTTCTCGCAGTCTTTTATCATGGTTGGCCAATAATAACCGTGGCGTTTGATTTTGACTGCGAGAGATCTTCCACCAGAATGATTTCCGCATGATCCAGAATGGACCTCTTCCATGATTCTTCTTGCCCTTTCTCCTTCTGCGCATGTCATGAGAGGACCGGAGAAACGCCACTTATAAATTTCTCCCTCTATCTTAACGTACCGTGCCGCTTGGGTTTTCACTTTACGGGCCGCCCATTTTTCGGCGGGTAGGGTTCCATTCACGATATAGGCCTGGATTGGTTCTATCCAAGGGCTGTCGCAGCCATACTCGGTTTGGTCCGCATCCGCTTCCGGTTGATCCTCGACTTCTTCTGCATCTTCAATCTCTCCTCGGATTAGATTGACGACCACTGGTGGTCCGATGCTCGGTTGCTCGATGAATTCGACCGGGACTATCCTTTTGACCCCTGGATCTGAGCTTGAGGCGAGGGCAGCCAAGGCGTCGGCCTGGACGTTTTCCGAGCGAGGGATTCTGGTCAGGGCGAACTGGTCGAAACTACAAGCCAGTTCTTGGACGAGTTTCAGATATGCGTCCATCCTTTCGTCCCTTGCTTCATACTCTCCGCTGTATTGGTTGGCGACTAACTGAGAATCGCAGTAAGCGTGAATATTACGGATTTTTAATCCATTGGCTAGCCGCAAGCTTGCGATGAGTGCCTCGTATTCTGCCTCATTGTTTGAAGCATGAAAAGCCAATCGGAATGACTGTTCTAAGATTTCCCCGTTAGGAGAGGTGAGTCGAATTCCGATTCCGGACCCTTGTTTGGACGAGGATCCGTCGACGTGGAGGACCCAAGTTGAGTTCGGCTCCTCGTTAGTCATGTCTCTAGTGGGTAACTCTACCAAGAAATCCGCAAGTACTTGGGACTTTGCACATGTCCTTGGGCGATATTCGACGTCGTATTTACTCAGTTCGATTGCCCATTTTGCGAGCCTACCAGATTGGCTCGGACTATGCAGGATTATCCGCAGTGGGAATGTGGTGAGAACCACTATAGTATGAGACTGGAAATATGGTCTCAGTTTTCTTGCCGAGGTTATGACAGCGAATGCTAATTTTTCCATTAGCGGGTATCGAGTTTCCGCATCCAGTAATGTCTTGCTTACGTAAAAGATTGGCTTTTGTTCGCTGCGTTCTTCTCGTGTCAGGACGCGGGACCAAGGGGTCGCGTAAATTTGACCCAGGGAAAAACGTCTACATTCACTTTGCTTTGTGAAGTGTTGGCCCTCCGGGATTTGTTTTTTTTTTTTGGATGTGATAATCGCTTAGTGGATACTGGATCCGTTGTTGTGGCTGTTTCGGCTGATTTGAAAAAGTCGTGAAAAAGTTTCGAAAATTTTAGAGTCTTCGAAATTTGTGGGAGTATACGAGTATACATACCTACTCCCCCCCATTTTTTTAATTGGGGGGATAGCTTCCGCCGGTTGGCGAGTTGCCTACGTACCCTTGTCTAGGGATCAAGCCATCTCGTAGTTCTTTTGTACCACGTTTTATCGTTTAGTGGTAGTATTTTTTGAGGTGTATCGCATTCCAAGTTCTCGGGATTTTGACGTCTTGCATGTTTGCGATTTGGTATGAACCTGGTCGGACTACTTTTATGACTTTGTACGGTCCTTCCCAGTTTGCTCCCAGTTTTCCTGCGTTTCGTTCGGCAGTGTTTTGGAAGACTTTGCGTAAGACTAAATCGCCTTCTTTGAACCTGCGATGGCGTACGTTTGAGTTGTAGTACCTCGCGGCAGCGTGCTGGTAATTCTGGATTCGAATGAGTGCCTGGTCGCGGCGTTCATTGATGAGGTCGAGATTGTCCAGCATCATAGCGTCGTTTAAATCCTTTCTTTCGGGGAGGAATCTTCTCCGTACTCCGGGAAATTCTACTTCCGCGGGGATCATGCATTCCATTCCGTAAACGAGGGCGAATGGAGTTTCACCCGTAGCCCGTCTTGGGGTTGTACGATGCGACCAAAGAACTCCTTCGAGCTCCTCTGCCCATCGCCCCTTCTTGGCGTCTAGGCGTTTCTTGAGTCCGTCAAGAACGGTCTTGTTGATGGTTTCTGCCTGTCCGTTGCATTGCGGATATCTGGGAGTTGACTTTGTAAGTCGTATTTTCCATTTTTCGCAGAATGCTTCGAATCGAGCAGAGATAAATTGAGATCCATTATCTGTTACGATTTCGTATGGGACCCCATGTCTAGTTATGATATGTTTCCAGACGAAGTTCTCGACTTGTGTGTCTTTGATACTTGCGTAGGATTCTGCTTCTACCCATTTGGAAAAGAAATCCGTGAGGACTAGGAGGAAGCGTTTTTGTTTTGATGGGTGCATAGGTCCGACAATGTCCATGGACCATCGCATGAAAGGATAGGGGGACGAGATTGAAGAGAGGATTTCCGCGGGTTGATGGATTGTTGGAGCATGCCTTTGGCATTTCTCGCATTTCCGGGAGAATTTCTCGCAGTCTTTTACCATGGTTGGCCAATAATAACCGTGGCGTTTGATTTTGACTGCGAGAGATCTTCCGCCAGAATGATTTCCGCACGATCCAGAATGGACCTCTTCCATGATTCTTCTTGCCTTTTCTCCTTCTGCGCATGTCATGAGAGGACCGGAGAAACACCACTTATAAATTTCTCCCTCTATCGTGACGTACCGTGCCGCTTGGGTTTTCACTTTACGAGCCGCCCATTTTTCGGCGGGTAAGGTTCCATTAACGATATAGGCTCGGATTGGTTCTAACCAAGGTCTGTCGCAGCCGTACTCGGTTGGGTCCACATCCGCTTCCGGTTGATCCTCGACTTCTTCCGCATCTTCAATCTCTTCCCGGATTAGATTGACGACCACTGGTGGTCCGATGCTTGGATGTTCGATGAATTCGACCGGGATTATCCTTTGGAGACCTGGATCTAAGCTTGAGGCGAGGGCAGCCAAGGCGTCGGCCTGGACGTTTTCCGAGCGAGGAATTCTGGTCAGGGCAAACTGGTCGAAACTACGAGCCAGTTCTTGGACAAGCTTTAGATATGCGTCCATCCTTTCGTCTCTTGGCTCATATTCTCCGCTGTATTGATTGGCGACTAACTGAGAATCGCAGTAAGTGTGAATATTACGGATTTTTAATCCATGGGCCAGCTGCAAGCCTGCGACGAGTGCTTCGTATTCTGCGTCATTGTTTGAAGCATGAAAAGCCAATCGGAAAGACTGTTCTAGGATTTCCCCGTTAGGAGAGGTGAGTCGTATTCCGATTCCGGATCCTTGTTTGGACGAAGATCCGCCGACGTGGAGGACCCAAGTTGAGTTTGGTTCCTCGTTAGTCATGCCTCTAGTGGGTAACTCTACCAAGAAATCCGCAAGTACTTGGGACTTTGCACATGTCCTTGGGCGATATTCGACGTCGTATTTACTCAGTTCGATTGCCCATTTTGCGAGCCTACCAGATTGGCTCGGACTATGCAGGATTATCCGCAGTGGGAATGTGGTGAGAACCACTATAGTATGAGACTGGAAATATGGTCTCAGTTTTCTTGCCGAGGTTATGACGGCGAATGCTAATTTTTCCATTAGCGGGTATCGAGTTTCCGCATCCAGTAATGTCTTGCTTACGTAAAAGATTGGCTTTTGTTCGCTGCGTTCTTCTCGTATCAGGACGCCACTGACTGCTGTTGCGGAAACTGCGATATAGAGGAAAAGGGGTTCACCTTCCACCGGTTTTGCGAGGACTGGTGGAGTGGCCAGGTAATGTTTCAACTGTTGGAAAGCTTTTTCACATTGCTCGGACCATTCGAACTTCTTGTTTCCTTTCAATGTTTCGTAAAACGGTAGGCACTTATCCGTAGAGCGCGATATGAAACGGTTCAAAGCCTCGACTCTTCCGGTTAGCCTCAGGACTTCTCGCTTGGTTCTCGGGGAGGCCATCTCTATCAGTGCGTCGATTTGTTTAGGGTTGGCCTCGATTCCGCGATACGTTACGAGGTATCCGAGGAATTCTCCCGATGCCACCGCGAATCTACATTTCGCCGGGTTGAGTTTCATGTTATGCTGGTTGAGTCGTGCAAAACATTCCTCTAGGTGGGCTACATGATCGTGTTCGTAAAGAGATTTTACGAGCATATCATCGATGTATACCTCCATAGTTTTTCCGAGTTGCTCAGCAAACATTCTGTTGACGAGTCGCTGATACGTTGCACCCGCGTTTTTAAGACCGAAAGGCATTACCTTGTAGCAATACGTTCCGCGGTTTGTGATGAACGCAGTTTTTTCGCGGTCGTCGGGATTCATAATGATCTGATTGTAACCGGAAAAAGCGTCCATGAATGACAGAAGCTTGTTTCCCGCGGTTGCTTCGACCAATCGGTCGACGTGCGGGAGCGAGAAGCAGTCCTTCGGACAGGCTTTATTCAGATCCGTGAAATCGACACAGACTCGCCACTTGCCGTTCTTCTTTTTTACCACGACAGGGTTGGCAAGCCAGTCTGGATACCTAACTTCTGTTATCGACCCTACTTTGAGGAGTCTTTCGACTTCCTCGTTGACTGCGGTGGCACGCTCAGGTCCTAGCTTTCGTCTCTTTTGCTTTACGGGTTTGTGAGTCGGGTCGATGTTAAGTTCGTGACATGTTACGCTAATGTCGATTCCGGGCATATCCTCCGCAGCCCAAGCGAACGTACTGAGGTTCTTTTTGAGGCATACGATGAGCTCTGCTTTTATTGGTTCGCGGAGGTTAGCTCCGATTTCGATGCACCGTTCCGGGAAGGAATCGTCGAGGCAAATTGAGACCACCGGTTCGCAGGTTGGTTCACGCTTCCCTTCCAGGGCCTCAGCTCTTTGGGACTGCTAGAAGGTTTCCGGCGAGTCGTGAATCGTTTGCCTTTTCCGAGAGGTCTCGATTTCGGAATTTTTCCGTTTTAATTCGGTAGCGAGGTAGATCTGCGCTGCTCCGTGACTACCATCTATTGTTTCGACCCCGAAAGGCGTCGGGAACTTGAGGCATAGGTGGAATGTTGATGGGATCGCTCTCATGGAATTTAGCAGGGAGTTCCAACTATCGCGTTGTATGATGTTGGACAATCGATCACCAGGAATTCCGTGTTTTTGGCGACGCTCCCGGCTCTGACTGAGAGGTTAGTCGAACCAAGGGTCATAACTTCTCCCGAGAGTCCGAATACTGGGCTGGGGTCATCTGTCAAGATGCTTAGATCGACGCCCATCCTCTCGAGGGTGCTTTTATAGATAATATTAGCCGAGCATCCAGTGTCGACTAATACCCTTGCTACGTCAATATCCTGGATCGTGAGCTCTATTACGAGGAGATGGTTGTGAGGTTTGGCCATACTGGCCGTTGCTCGATCCTCGAAGGATACGATGTTGCGGATTGACGAAGTAGCCATACTTGAACTTTGATCGATTGGTGGTTTTCGAGTTAGAGAATCCGTCCCCCCTCCTTCTAGCGCCAAACTGTGGGAACCGAAATTCACACCGTCAATTTCCGATAAATAAGATTGCGGAGGAAAGCCAAGTAAACCCGACTTTCCTTGAAGGTCCGGATTCTCTGCGTTGCCACACGAAATCGATAAAATAAACAGAAGACAAAGATGGGAATTGTAATATTTGCCCGAGGGCGTTTTATTAGATGAAAGATACGAGTACAAGGATTCTCCGAAAGACAAAGAGATTTGCGATTAAAGAAAAAGATAGAGTCGCAGGCAGCCAAACGTCCTAAGCCTTGCTCCGCTAGTCTAACCACCTAAACCCTAGTTCTTCTAAGCTAGCAAGATGCTCTAAGTCTAATTTTCGGATGCCCTCCTCTTCTACTCTTGCTCTCCATATATATCCACTCCAAGGTCGGTTTGCCTTAGGATGATGGACCTCGCCTTTGGGCCCAAGCTTATCTCTTCAGGAAATATTCCATTTTAGTCGGTCTTCGTAATTATCCTCGAGTTTTCCGCTATTTTTCGGTGACTTGATGTTTATCCGATGTTCGGGAAATCGGATAAATCGTCATAGCCTTATTGGGCCTGAATCCTTAAAATCGTAAGTAAGTCCGTGGACTTGTCTTAAGTCGTTGAACGTTTTATACGATTTCTCGGAAAGACTATCTTTCTCGTAAAATAAACCGTATAGCTTAAAGGATCGATGTTCAAGTTAATCGATCTTTGTTTTATACGATATGTTCTACGAGAAATCCAATCCTTCTAGTTTTTGTCGTAAAACATCAAGGACGATTCCAACCAAATCGAAAGATGTTCATTCCATAGCCGTGATCGTACCAAACTCACGAGGATCGATCAAACAAGCCAAGATGAGATCAGACCGAGCATGATGGGACCGAGACCAGGACGAGGGACGTCGACCGGCGCCAGGCCGGGGTGCCGCCGGCGCCAGGCTGGCTTGCGGAACGCGTGCCGTCGTCGCCAGGCCGGCCCGCGTGACGCGTGCCGCCGGCGCCAGGCCGGGTGTGCCGCCGGCGCCAGGCCGGCCCGCGTGACGCGTGCCGCCGGTGCCAGGCCGGCCCGCGTGACGCGTGCCGCCGGTGCCAGGACGTCTTGCCGTCCGTGGGTTTTCCGTTGTTCGATCTTTCCCCCGTTAGTCGTCTGTGCGGGAAATCTTTGAGTTTGGAAGGATCTTTAGCCGTGGATTTCGAGATAACCGTTTTTGACCCCAACAACCGTATACATCTGCAGTTGAAGTTTTACACTTTCAAGATGGATGAGTCGTTGAGTGTAGACAGGAATGTGGATGACTTTCTCAAGATTGTTGCTGAGCTTGGAAGTTTGGATGTGAAGGTTTCAGATGAAGTTCAAGCAATATTGTTCTTGACATCTCTGTCGTCGAGCTATGATCAGCTCAAGCATACTTTAAAGTATGGAAGGATTTCTCTAACTCTGGAGGAAGTCGTGTCAGCTGTGCGATCCAGAGAAAGAGAGATTCAAGAAGCTACTAAGGATTACAAAAATTCTGGAGCAAGCTTGTACACTAGAGAAAGAGGAAGGTCTTCCTCTAAAGGTCCCAAGGAGTCCAATGGAAAAGGGAGAGGCAGATCAAACTCAAGATCAAGAGTTACTTGCTGGTTTTGCAAGAAAGAAGGACACACAAAGAAAGATTGTTATGCAAGAAAGAAGAAGTTTGGCGCTGAGGGTCAGGGAGAAGCATGAGTTATCATTGAGAAGATGATTGATGCTGAGGCACTGAGCATAAATGATCAGAAAGCAAGAGATGTTTGGGTGTTAGATTCAGGTTGCACATTTCACATGACCTCGCGTAGAGACTGGTTTGTTGATCTACAGGATACTGGAGGTACAACTATCTTGTTGGGTGAGGATCATACCGTTCAGTCACAGGGACAAGGGTCAATCAGAATCTACACACATGGAGGTACGATCAAGATGCTGAACAATGTCAGATATGTGCCTAACTTGAGAAGAAATCTCATCTCCACTGGAACCCTGGATATGCTTGGGTATGGGCATGAAGGTAAAGATGGTAAAGTCAGGTACTTTATGAATAAGAAGACAGCACTGCGTGGTAACCTTGTGAATGGTCTGTATATTCTGGATGGAGAAACTGTTGTGTCAGAGACCTGTAATGCAGAGTTGAACAAGACAGATAAAAATGCTTTGTGGTATACCAGGCTCGGGCATATGAGTATCAACAACATGAAGATCTTGACTGGAAAAGGGCTGATTAACAGAAATGAGGTTAAAGAGCTCAAGTTCTGTGAACATTGCTTGATGGGAAAGTCGAAAAAGCTGAGTTTTAACCTTGGAAGGCATGATACTAAAGATGTTCTTGGTTATGTGCATGCTGATCTGTGGGGGTCGCCGAATACTACACCTTCACTGTCTGGGAAGCAATATTTCTTATCCATCATCGATGATAAGACAAGGAAGGTGTGGTTGATGTTCTTGAAGACTAAAGATGAGACATTTGACAAGTTCTGTGAGTGGAAGAGCCTTGTGGAAAATCAGATGAACAAGAAGGTGAAGGTTTTGAGAACTGACAATGGTTTGGAGTTCTGCAACATAAAGTTTGATGATCATTGCAGGACAAATGGCATAGAGAGACATCGCACCTGTACCTACACGCCACAACAAAATGGTGTTGCAGAGAGAATGAACTGCACACTGATGGAAAAGGTGAGAAGTATGCTGAATGAATCAGGTCTTGGAGAAGAGTATTGGGCAGAAGCAGCTGCTACAACAGCCTATGTGATCAACCGTTCTCCAAGCTCTGCAATAGATCACAATGTACCAGAAGAGCTGTGGTTGAACAGAAAACCAGAATACAAGCATATGATGAAGTTTGGTTCAGTTTGTTTTGTGCATCATGATCAAGGGAAGCTGAAACAAGAGCATTGAAAGAGGTTTTCTTGGGATATCCTTCAGGAACAAAAGGCTACAAGGTGTGGTTGTTGGAAGAACAGAAATATGTGATAAGCAGAAATGTCATGTTCCAAGAAGAGTTGATGTATAAAGATGTGAAGTCTGAAGAGAAGAACATGAAAGGGAACCCTGAGACAGGGAGTCAAGTAGTTCAAGCAGAGTTGAGTTTCATGTGGATGTTAAACCAGAAAACGAGGTTGAACAACATCAGTCAAACACAGAGAAGTTAGTTGAAGGTGGAGCTGATATGGAGAGTTCTAGCGAGTCTGATGAAGAGTTCATCGATGCAACAGAAAATCAGAACGATGAGGAAGCTGAACTTGCAGGCTATCAGTTGGCCAGAGACAGAGCTAGGCGTGTTACTGCTCCACCAACCAAGTTCACTGATTACAGCATGGTAGCATTTGCACTTCTTGCAGCAGAAGATGTGGAAATTGAAGAACCAAAGTGCTATCATGAGGCTAAGAAATCGAAGGATTGGGTTAAGTGGAATGGATCAATGGGTGAAGAAATGGATTCTCTGGAGAGAAATTTGACTTGGGATATTGTTGACAGACCAGAGGGGAAGAAGGTTATCAGTTGCAGGTGGCTGTACAAGAAGAAGCCTGGTATTCCCGGAGTTGAACCTGAGAGGCATAAATCAGGATTGGTTGCTCGTGGGTGTACGCAGAGAGAGGGCATAGACTATCAAGAAGTCTTTGCACCTGTTGTTAAACATGTCTCCATAAGGATTTTGATGTCTGTAGTTGTTAATCAAGATCTGGAGTTTGAACAGATGGATGTAAAAACTGCATTTCTACATGGAACTCTTGATCAGGAGCTGTATATGGAACAACCTGAGTGATTTGAGGTGAATCAAGGGAAGGATCAGGTATGTTTGCTAAAGAAATCTCTTTATGGCTTAAAACAGTCACCAAGGTTTTGGAACAAGAGATTTCATCAGTTCATGAAGAAGCAGAATTTTCTGAGAAGTGAACAAGATTCCTGTGTTTATGTGTTGAGAGTTGAAAGCGGCTGGGTGTATTTGCTACTTTATGTGGATGATATGCTTCTAGCTGCAAAAGAAATGGCAGAAATCATCAAGCTCAAGGCAGTGCTGAGTTCAGAGTTTGAAATGAAGGATATGGGGGCTGCAAGTCGGATCTTGGGTATTGACATCAAGAGAGACAGAAAAGAAGGTGTTCTGTACTTGTCTCAGTCGAACTACTTGTCCAAGGTGGTTCAGAGGTTTAACATGCACGAGGCTAAGACAGTGAACACACCAATTGGAGGACACTTTAAGCTATCTGCAGTAAAGGATGCTTCGGAATGTATTGATACAGAAAGGTTCCCATACTCAAGTGCAGTGGGAAGCCTTATGTATGCAATGGTGGGAACAAGG
Source organism: Brassica juncea (assembly GCA_018703725.1). Classification (NCBI taxonomy): domain Eukaryota; kingdom Viridiplantae; phylum Streptophyta; class Magnoliopsida; order Brassicales; family Brassicaceae; genus Brassica; species Brassica juncea. The sequence continues at coordinate 4,494,379 of CM031941.1, forward strand.
CCAGATTTGTCTTATGCTATTGGGTTGATCAGTAGGTTCATGAGAAAACCTGGAGAGTTACATTGGGGGGCAGTGAAGTGGTTACTCAGATATGTTAAAGGGTCGTCTGATCTGAGCTTGGTGTTTACGAAGAGTAAAGAGTTCAGAGTACAAGGGTATTGTGATTCAGACTTTGCTGGAGATTTGGACAAGAGCAGATCAACCAGTGGATATGTATTTACGGTGGGAGGTAATGCAGTGAGTTGGAGATCATGCCTTCAGCCTGTTGTAGCACTATCAACTACAGAGGCTGAATATGTTGCATTATCGGAAGCTGTGAAAGAGGCGATATGGATAAAGGGTTTGATCAACGATATGGGGTTCAAACAAGAGAAAGCAACAGTCTGGTGTGATTCACAATCGGCTATATGTTTGTCCAAGAACAACACGTTTCATGAGAGAACAAAACATGTAGCAAGAAAGTATCATTTTATCAGAGACATCATTGAAGATGGTGAGGTTGAAGTGAGCAAGATACACACTTCAAGGAATCCAGCGGACATTCTAACCAAGTCTGTCCCTGTTAATAAGTTTGTTGCAGCTTTGGATCTTCTAAAGCTGACCAACTGAGATGAAGAGTCATCACTGCCGGAGGTTAAGTCCTAAGTTTGTGTGGTATATTGAGAAGAAGATGAAACTTGAATCAAGGTGGAGAATGTTGAAGCTCAAGCTTCAGTGTGATTCAATTTCAGAGATGTTTCGGTTTGAAGATGATTTGTGGTTTGAATTGAGAAGCTGGTTAAGTTCGGTTCAGTTGAAGCTGGTTACTGCAGAGATTAAACCAGAGCTTGGTAAGGAAGCAAAAGAGAAAAGTGAAGCTTCTGGTCGCGACAGAGAGTTCACTTTTACGCAGGGTTTTACTATAAAACCTTACATTCATGTCTTCTTTACGGTGTGTGAGAGAAGAAGCATTTGAGAGCTTGTGAAAGTTGTTGCTCTGTTCTTAAGCTGTAAAACTTCATCTCTGATCAATATATTGCCTGGATTGAATCCGGCCCCAAACGTAAACGTCATCACACCGATGCGTTGAACTGGGTTAAAAAGTGTGTGTGTGTCTCTGTTTTCTATTTTATCTCGTTTCTTTCTTGAACACAAACACACGAGAGAGATTGAGAGAGATTCACAAAACAAATCACTCTCCTCTGAGTTTTCATAACAACACAAATCAACCGAACAAAATACAAATTTCCATAACACAAATATAGACACCCTGCGCGTAGCGCGGATCGACCCTAGTATCCTTTAAAATATAGTTTTAGGGTTAGGAGACACATCACAAGCACATTAGTCTAATCTATCTACCCATATATATATTAGGGGTTTGTCCGCGCAAAAGCTTTGCGTAGGTTTGTTGATTTTAAATACCACCGTTCAGTCCACCCCGACAGAAAGTTTGTATTCAAGAGGGAGTAATTCTGAGTTATCTTAAGTAGTATGTGGATCATTTGAAAAAACGCTGGGTAACTGATCGTTTAATTTGAACCATTAGTTGATTAGTTGATATGTCATTGCATGTGTGCACTGAAGTGATGGTTTTGGTGTAAAAGACAGCAAAATGTTATGTATTTGTGGCTTGTAGTCTAGTCATGTATAGTTGATAACTAATTGGACTTTTTAATAATGTGGGCTTTGTGTGCAACTTTAGAGTTGGAAGACTTAGCTAAGATATTTTTGGGATTCAATCTTTAGTCTCTTTTACCAAACTGCTACAAAGTGTGTAGGATTCTATGGAAAACGTAGACGTTAAGGTAGGAAAGGTGGAAGGCGTAGTGTTTTTCTTTGTGAGTTTTAAAGTACGCATAGGTAGACTATTGTAAAGGGAGAAAGAAGAAATAATTGACGATTCAAATGTGGATAGCAAAACGGAAACGGTGATGCATAGAAATCTTGGATCCACTTGAGGACCGTTCACATAGTTCAAATAAAATGAATTCTTCAGTTGCTTAAACGTGGAATAAAAGTTTGCAGTAGTTTTTTTGTCATTTACATGACAGCTCTACGGTGGGTAGAGCTTTCGCCTGTTTTGAGACTGTCATAACGGCTTAATAGGCTAAGACCATCTCCAATATAATTTGCTATATTCTCCTCTAAAATAGAAGATCTCTATAATAGAGATGGAGTTTGCTTCAATGTGTTCCCCTATAATAACAATCTTCAAAATATAGAGTAAAAAATAGAGATTGCTATTTCTTCCCCTAAATATAGAGAAAAAATGGCAATCTCTATTTTAGAGGAAGAAATAGCAATGGATTGGAGTGAAATTGACTCTAAATGCTATAATAGAGATAAAAATAGCAATGGGTTGGAGATGCTCTAACACCGGGAACGCCCATCGTTAAATGCTTTGAGGCATTGTTTTCTGAAGGGAAGGTGAACAAACCATTTAGAAACATATTTAAATCATTTTCCTTAGATTTTTTATAGAGCGTAGTCCAAGAGGGTGATTTATGTTAACCAGAGACCATGGAAGTTGAACTCAAAAATGTTGCAAGTCTCATATCGGTTGCTTAGATACAACATTTTATACACACTTGTTACTCAAATGCATATGGAGTTCTGGTGTTTGACGCTAAATAGAGAAAAGAAAGCAAATAAGTGAAGAAACCGCAACTGCACCATCTTTGATTGGTGTGTGTTAATATGCAGCCGCATATCTGTTGCAATAGAGTCTCATCAAAATCCAAACTTAAAAACGCCAAATATGATAACATTTGGATTACTCATCACGTTTAAAAAGCCAAAAATTGAGCCACTGAAGGTACATGACAAAATGGAGATGAAGCTTACGTACTTGGATGTGCATAATGGTGTTACGGCTGTAAATGATAGTAAAATTGACATTTCTGTCTCAGACATCAAAGTATTGGACGAATATGGTTTAAAATAACAATGGTTTCGCTATTAATGCAAGCCGAGCAATATTATTTACTACAAAGCCGATACTGATTGCGCTGTAATAATTATCAAAGTAAAGTATCGTTGTTTCAACGTTTCTTGATCTCGTTGAAGCTGTGCTGTCCATCGTGATAGTTATAGTCGTAGCTTCTCTCGATTACTTTGAGGTTGTGATGAGGTCAAATAAATGCTGCAGAGAGGGAAGAGTGGATTAATTATGTAGAAACTGGGATTAAAGTGGTTATCAGTGCAGATGTGAGATGTTACGGAGATGCAATCGTCGTCTTTGATCTCTGCAAAATTTCGTCGCTAAGGTTACGAAGAGAAAACCAAGAAGACGCTAAAATTCATGGGCCTAAACCTATTCTACTAAAAACTCAAGCCCAAACCGAAAACAAAGTGCAATCGAAAATACCCTTTCAATAGCATGACAAGTGTCATTTTCCCCCTATAGAGAAAAAAAGCCTACTTTGTTGTATTAGATTCCAATAAAAAATTTACTCATAGCTCCTAATACCATTCTAGTCAAAAAAAATTTGGGTAAACGACCTATTTCCACACAAGAACTTTCATATAGTAGTAAATGTACACAATCTTTCAACCTCGTCATAATTGCACATAATTGAAGTATCTAAACCTATTACCTCTCAGTCGAAAAGATAGAAACACGAAACCACACAAAGTTTAAAGAACTAACCAAAACCGACAAATTAGCGGTTCAAAGTGGGTTTAATATTTAAAAAAAAAAACTTAACCACAAATTAATCCGATTAAGTCTAAAACGACCCGATTATGAACCGATTAGAAAATTTAAACCGAATTAACCCGAAATTGAAATTCCTAAATTTCTAAATCCCCAAATCTGAAACTATGTCTCTCTCGCCCAATAAACCACAACGGCAAAGAGGGAAGTGGTAATTGAAGGATGATGTTTCTCCTCAACTAGTTTCTCTCTCTGTTGTTGTTGAGCATAAACCCTGTCTCTTTCTCTGAGGTTGTTGTTCCTCAGTGGTTGTCTCCCTTTGTTGTTGTTGACTTTGTCTCTTTGTCTCCTTTTTTTTTTTGCAGAAATAAAGCATGTTTTCATGGATTTTCAATTTAGGATTCATAGGGATTACACAATCGATCTGGTTTAAGCTTTATTAGGAGTTTGGGTCGGGTTTGAAGTTGGATATGAGGTCTGGTCGGGTTATAAATTTGGTTTTGATCTCGGTATAGGTGCGGTTTAGGTTCTAAACCATCAAAACCATGTCAAACCTTCGTTTGTGTGGTTTCGGGTTTCGATCTTTCAAATTAGGGGGTAATAGGTTTAGATACTTCAACTGTGTCCAATTATGACGAGGTTGAAAGATTGTGTACATTTGTTACTATATGAAAGTTCTGGTGTGGAAATAGGCCGTTTACCCAAAAAATTTACATTGCAATTTCATCTTCAACAACAACAGATTTCGTCACCTAATTTTGGTTTCTCACCAACTGATTAATCATCGCGCATCTCCAAGAAATTCTGAATAACTCTTTTTAGTTTTTGTTTTTAGGAAAATAGATTGACCTTATGGTCAAAACCGTATTATTCTTTATTCTTTTGTTAGGCTGAGTTTCAAATTATATATTCACACACTAATATCTTATATTTTTTCGAAGTCCAGTTATTTAACTGATTTTATTTTTTGTCTAAATATTATAAAACCCATATTGTTTAAGATATTTCTTTTTTTGTTATAAAATTCAATTAATACTGAAATATTTGATCTACATTATTTTTAAATTTTCCAAATATTAAAATATACAATGAGAAATCTATTTGGTATTATATTTTTAAATATAATAGTTTGGAATAATTAAAAAATTTATTACAATAACTGATTAAAAATTATGTGTTTACAAAAATAATTTATATGAGTATAAATACACAACTTTTATATCTTATCTAACCTCTATGAGTATTTTCAAATATAAACATTTAACAAATTGTAAATTCATTAAGTTATCTTACATAAAATATATCATCTTATAATTAACAAATCATTGTAGAATTTTAAAATGAAACAAATCACGTGCTTTTAAAGCTCGGGTCAAAATATAGTGTATATTAAAACATAAGTATTTTAGAGAATAATCTTATATTAGTATATTATTTAAAAGTATATTATGCTTTTTACTTTAAGAGCATACATAGTATTAATATTTTTTTAGAATTTATTAAAGAATATTTTAATTCATAGCTTTTCATGAAAGCTATTTCCACCAATTTACTATATAAATAAGACATTCTCAACACCAAAACGAAGTCATTGAGTTTTTTTCTTTTTGTTTCTGATCCTTTCAAAGAATGTTTATGAGCAATCTAGAACATGTTTCAGAGCCTTTCGTAACATGTTTTAGAGCCTTTTTGAACATTTTTATGAGTCTTTATTAAAAAAATTTGAGCCTTTCTGAACATGTTTAGAATCATTTATAAAGCTAAAAAGGTTTTCAGGTAATCCGGCGGTGATATCACTCAAATTACTCTAATGAGTTAATTACTCTCTCAAATAAGAGGTTCAATTGTAGTACTTGGAGATCTAATCCACATAGAACTAAGACACACAATAGATCCTAATCAGCAGTGATTAAGCTAGGTTTAATTATTATTTAAATAAAATAGCAGGGGTGAACAGTTGTTCCATTGATTGCGGTTTAAGTCAATATTAAGAAAGCGCTAGATCTATGGTTTCTATTCAGGTAATCAAGATTATAGTTATATAGAAGCTAATATTATATGATATATTAGAACGCAATTTAGCAATAATCTATCAAATTTCGTTTGTTTAAATTATCTATTGCATAGGATCACGGTATCTCAGCTTTCGCTTGTTGATCCGAGCAAGCGTCGAATAATTCGCCTTTCAGAACGTCGATCGATTTATCTATATGATAATCGATCGATGGTTTTATCCTAGCAAGCTTTGCGGACAGGTTGGATTAAGTTCACTTAGATTTGCTAGATCAACTGTCGTTTATTTCTAACAGATTTAGCTCAATAAAGATGATTCAGTTTAATATATCTATCAACCTAGATCAATGCTCTAGTTAGCTACTCTAGAACAAAAAATAAGCACAATCTTATTGATGAATACCACAACTTAGCAGTTCTATATTTTGGGCTAATCCCTCATAACCTATTTGAACCCTAAATCTAACAAGTGGATTACTCAGACATAATCAAAGAAAGCATAATCATAGTCTGAAGAAATTGCATAGATAGTAGTAAGTAAACTAGAGTTCATATCACAAATCTCTGAAGGGGTCTTGGATCTTCTCTCCAAACTACTAAAAACCCTTGAAACCTTTTGCTGTGATGAAAATAAGAAAATATGAAATCGTGTGTTGCCTAGAACAATGGCAGAGCACATAAATACTAGGTTAAAACTCGTCAGGGTTAATCTTGTAATTTGGTGTTGATTTGCGCTTAAAGTTGGCCGGGCTCATCTCGCTTTGCCGTCGATCGATGGCACAAGGTGTGCATCGATCGCTTTTTATCTCTGATCGTCGACCTCTGGTCTGCTCGATGGCCAGCTCGGGTAACTTCTCCTTTTGTCTTCAAAATGCTCCAAAATCATCACTTTATTCCAAAACACTCCGAACCTGAAAACATACTAAATAGACTCAAAACATACTAATTATATCTAAAACTATCTATATACCATGGCTAATAATGGATAAAATCCATGGTATATCAACTCCACCAGACTTACCCTTTTGCTTGTCCTCAAGCAAAACAAGAGTAGTCCTGTGAAAGAGGTTTGAAAATAGCAGGGACTCACATAAATTTTTAAACTTAGAATCATCACCTCTACAATGTTGTAAGCCACATCAAATATTTTCTAAGTTCAGAAGTACTTTATATACCATATCCTAGCTTAGCAACCAAATTCATCTAGCCAACAACTTAGCAAATCCTGTCTGACTAACCCCTCGACTAACCTCATTTCTTGCATAAAATAAATGTGTAGGCTTTACCTTGGGAGCATCGATCAAGGGACACATGAACTCAACTCAAACAAGTTTCTGGACTAACAGGTGACCTTCCCTGATCCCTTTCTTCCCTCTTTCTCTCTTCTCTGAATCTTTTTATTTTCTCTCTCTTTTTATTTACTTCAATGCCAATGAACATTTTTTTCATCTTATTGATTCTTTCTTTTGACAAAGTGTAGACGAATAATGGGGTCACATGTAATTTACCTATCCCTCGCTTCCAAAAATGTGTGATTATTCCTTTCTGAATTAGAATACTGGAGACATAGGAGACACTTTTACCCATCTGCATCTTCCAGGAAATCATCTCAATCTTTTATCTTAAAGATGCTTGAAGAGAGAGAGAAGGAAACCAGAAACACATGCTTTTACCTTCCAGACTTGCAGGAAGAACCCGATCCAATGAATACCAAGCCCCAAGACAAGAAATAAAGTCAAATTTAAATTGGAGGTCAGCTTTGGTTCCTTCAAACATTCTTAGGAAGTGTGGTCATAGTTGACAGGTGATCCACTTTAGTATCTCTAATACCATCTGCAGTCAGTAAGTCTAAAAGTGGTGCAAAAGAGTGGTTAGATAACAGGTAAAATTTTGAAAAGGTTCATCATCCCCTTCTTGACTCAATAAAACTTTTGAAAACATTTAAAAAAGATTGACAAAGTAAAGTGAAACCAGTAAATCTCCCCCAAACTTAAATTACACTTTCTCCAATGTATATCCAGTCGGAGTTATAGTGGAAACATAATTCAGATGGACTTAATTTAACAAGTATAAATGATATTCCTCACCGAATGTGTGATCGATCGATGGAATGGTGGTACCGTCGATCGTTTCTTGTCTTCTGCAAGCGATCGATGTCGTCCTCATCTCATTGGTTGATTTTTGTACTCGTCTACTTGGATCTTTTTTTTTACCTTCAATAAAAGTTTCAAAACGAAAATAAGTAATTGTGAAGAATAAAACTAAGTAAAATTACCTAATAGTGGGTTGTCTCCCACTCAGCGCTTAGTTATTGTCATTTAGCTTGACTTTGGAGGTGTTTGGTTAGTATGGAGGTGAGAGACTACTTGCTGGAAGGCAAGTGTCTACAGCTTCTTTGTCCTTCAATACTGCCATTGTACCACCCACTACATGCATCCTTTCCTTAAGATATCCAATGCTCCTCTGATGCATTTTGAGTCTAGCATAGATGCACCCTGAAGTATCCTCCAATTCCTGAGTGATCTCTTTCCTCATCAGGTCCTGAGAAAAATTAACCTCATCAAGGCCATCTTCGAATGACTTTAGTCTTTCCTCTAACGATGCAAATCGAGAATCGATCGATTTCTGGGTGTAACCGTCGATCGATGTTGATGCTTCTGCTTCGATTGCACGCTGTGTCGGCATCCTGGCTATGTCGTGCTTCATCTCCTCCATGAATGTAGTCAACCAGCTAATATTGTCATTGAGCGGATAGTAGACACCGTTGAGCTTCATGTAGAAGTCATCTTCAAAACTCCCCTGAGCTCCACAGATTCCGTGTATCATTGCATGAATCTCATCTTTGCTGTAGGTATCTGGTGCTGGCCTGATCTGTTTGAATAGCTCAGAATCTTCTGGAAGGCATATATAAGTGCGTTCGAGCGTTGAAGCTCTTCCCAGAATGGCTTTGATGTCCTCTTTTGACACATGAATGGCTCTACCATCTAGAGCTCGTGCATATCCATGCTCGTCTATGTATACACCAAACTCATCTCTCTTTTCCCAATGGAATCTCCTCTGGCTGTTCTGATCAAAGGCTCTCCCCCTAAACTCGCGACATCCGTCAATCGATGGTAGGACTGAACCGTCGATCGATTGTCGACCACGTGTTCGTTTCTGACGCTCGTAGCGAGTCTCCAATCCACAAGCTGTAGCAAAAAAACTCATCTGTAACTCTCTGCTGGTACTCTGGATCTCTGCTTTGCAAAAGGAAAAGGTTATATGGTCCATTGGCAATCTGCAGGATGTCTACAATATCTACTCTGGATACTTGTAGAATATGTTCATCCATAGCTTGTGCACGGTCTTCTGGATCCCTGAAAATATCAAATTCATCCAGTGTTAGATATCCATGATGTGTATTATCTTCTTGTACCTCGGATTTTGGTGTAAGATGAGGATCGATCGATGGTGAGCAGTTGTCGTCGATTGATTTTGCTTCCTCTGTTCCAAGGGAATGATGGAGAACTCTTTCATTCATAGCAAGACCTTGATACTTAATGACTTGTTCCGCTCTGTAATCCTCATCATATTCGTCGGATCAGAAAGCGGTATCCACTGCAAAGGTCTGTTGACATTGATCATCTGCCCAGCTCCCAATCGAGTAATTGCCTTCTCGAAAATCATTCTGCTAAAACTCAGGATGATTGTTGATCGATGTCTTCTTCCTACAGTCAATCGCGTTTATTGGAGAAGGGTCGATCGATGGATGGCAGCTAGAGTCGATCGATTCATCATACTATGTCTCGTATTTGGCTCCACAATGGCATGCTGCCGTGAATCCTATAACATCTCCAATCTCTCTACTGGGCATCTGTGACTTCACATCTCGAACATGATTATAGTAGACAGTAGGGTCAATGAGCATGAGACATAGTTGGTTAGTCTGCATGTTGCGAACTACTCACACATTAGCCAAAAAGGCTCTTCCAAGTAGTAGCGAGGAATTTCAGTTCAGCTTAATACCTAGAACTTGAAAGTCTACTGGAACTAGTGCATTACCAAACTGTACCTCAAGGTCTCTGATAATTCCTCCTGAGTTTCTTTGAGAACAGTCCACAAAAGTGAATGAGTCCTCTGAAGGTTCTATCTTCAGGCCTAGATGGTCTGCCATCACTTTAGGCAGAATGCTGGCCGAAGCACCTGTGTCGCAGAGCGCACATGAGAATTCAATGCCTTTCACAAGGCAAGGAATGGCAAATTTCTCTGGATCACTCTTCTTCTCCAGTGTAATCCTTTGCTTCATCTTTTCTCTGACCTGATGGAACATTCTCCTAATATCCTCTTCAGTTTCCTTGGTCTCCCTGAAGAACATCCACAACCTGTGGGTAAAGTAAGCCTCCTCGAATGGCTTATCCACTGGGATCCTAAGAACCCTCTTCGTAAAGCTGACCATCTCCTTCTCATTAGCTCCCCTATTTAGATGCTTAGGAGTTTTCTCCCTTTTCCTTAAGGTTCTCTTTTCAGTTACCTCATCAACTTGCATGGGCTCTAATGCATCCCCAGATGATGTACTGGTAGTGTCTGTTGCCTTTTCTGAAGGTTTAGATGGGTTTCTGAGTGCGTTCAGTCGTGCTACATAGATCTTAGGTAGCTGCACTCGGTAAGTAAGAGGTGGCCGTCGATCGATGTTGTCTGGCTGCTGTAGATCATCTACGGACTCTCTTGGTCGATCAATTTCCAGTTCAGGAGGTCGACCAATTTCTTCCTTGACACGGAAGAGCTTGGGTGGATAGAGATGTCTTGCTTCGAATTCTTCGTGTGTGATGATCTTGACTGACTCGCATGATGCGATTAATTCGCAGGATCCAACTGATTCAGCAGTCGTCGATCGATATCTGATAGGGGTAATCAATAGATCTCTTACAGGCATAGTCGATCAATGGTCATCTCTCGGCGTCGATCGAAACCAGTGTGAACTGCTGAAACTCATGGAGCTCTCGACTTCGAAGTCTCCTTCCTGGAGTTTCTCTTCGTAAACCACCTACTAGAAATCATCATCAATGATGGCATACATTTGATGCTTCATTGCTTCATCACCTTTTCCCTTCAGGAAGGCTTCTTGCCTTCTAACAGCTTCTCCTGTCTGCACCACTTGTATCTACAGCTTCTTCACATGAGTGCTCAGAGTCTCAAACTTCGTGTTCATGTTGGTGTAGACAGCATCAATCTTCCCATTAAAATCCACTGTCATCCTCTACTGACCCTCAAGAACCTGATCAAGCATTGCTTCAATCCTGCTCTCTTGAGTGGTGGTGGATTATGGTAAGAAAAATTTCCATATCCTCTGTTGTTGCTGTAGGGTTTCTGGTACTGTGAACTCTGGTTGTAGCTGCCTCTCTGTCCAAAGAGGTTCTTGTTTTCATTTCGATTCCCAAATTTCTGATTCTGAAATCCGGTGCCACTGATGAAGTTCACTTCCTCCTCTACTTCTCCATTGCTGTTAGCGTCCACAGCTTCCACTTCTCGTGCAAAACTCACCTACTTCTTGAGAAGCATATGAACACTGTCCAACTTTGCCTTTACATCGTCCCTTTGCTCTTTTCCAAAGACATTAGTCGATTTTATCCTCTCAAATTCAATGTTCTTGGTATTGTTGCTGGATGCCATGTTCTGGATAAGTCTCAACGCTTCCTCTGGATTCCCAGTGTTGAAGTTTCCTTCACTAGCTGTGTCAAGAGCCATCTCATATGCCAGCTCAATGCTTCTGAAGAAAGTGCTAAGCAGCTGCACTTCCTTGAATCCCTGGTGTGAACAGTCTCTCTGATAGGACTTAATTCGGGTCCAAGAGTCTCTGAATGATTCTCCAGGTTTCTGTGTGAATATAGCAATCTTGCTCCTTAAGCCAATGTGAAGCATCTCCAGCAAGTGAGTACTTGAAGAGCTTGCAGAATAGGTAATCCTCAGGGACTCCATTGACTTTAATAGCAGAAACCAAATCCTCAAACCTTTCCAGATGGTCCATAGGATGCTCATGGGATAATCCAGAGTAGAGTGTCTGTCCCACGAGTGTATAGTAGTGGGGCTTTAGCTCGAAATCATTCCTCTGGATAGCTGGAGGGCGAATAGCATATCTGTTGGCGTAGTATTGATCTGGACGGTTATAGTCGGCCAACGTTCTGGGTCGAGCAGCCTGATCTACAACAGCAGTTGCAGCATCGTCAGGATCAGGGATTACAGCTCCCTGATCGTCTATCTTCTGACCTGCTACATCACGCATATGACCCTCCTGGTCATGCAGGTTTCCATTCTCGTCTTGTACAAGGACTAAAGTCGCAACTGTTGGGGTCAAAATCGGTCAATGACGAAATCGTCACCCGAAAATCCTCGAAAGAAAAACCAAGCGACGATCAAATCCAAGAAACGGGTCGTCGCTCGATAAAATTCACGGAAGGCTCGTCCACTCCCATCTGGCGCCGACGGTGAGGGTCCTGGCGCCCATCCGTGCGATCATCTCATGATCTCGGGCAATGGCTGCATCTTGGTCCCTTGAAACCCATGTCTGGATCGTCCGAGATCTACAATGAGTCTTCCGTAAAGCCTTCCCGATTGTTTAAAAGATTCATCTTTTAACACGTCTAAAGCTCGAAACCACATTGCTCGCACCCTCGACGACGGAAAATCTACAAATCCAAGTCCATCTCAAATCCCGATACTCGCGGAATTTCATTGGATTAGAAACGATTATCTCGAAATCTACGGCTAAAGACCTTCCCAAACTCAAAAGAATTTCCGCAAACGACTGACGGAGGAAAGATCGAACAACCCACGGACGGAAAGATGGCCTGGCACCGGCGGCACGCGTCACGCGAGCCGGCCTGGCGCCGGCGGCACCCCGGCCTGGCGCCGGCGGCACCCGTCACGCGGGCCGGCCGGCCTGACGCCGGCGGCACCCGTCATACGGGTCGGCCTGGCGTCGGTCCATGGCCCTCGTCTCGGTCTTGGTCCTATCGTGTCTGGTTCGATCCCATCTTAGCTTGTTTGGATCAATCTACGCGAGTTTTGGAACGACCACGGTTATTCTGAAACACCACTATCTCGACTTTACGAGGAATTGAGGTTCCTTCTGAAACACCGAAACCTTCAATGACCGTCCTTTCAAAAAACCGTAAAAACGCCTAAATGGCCCAACGTGGTCAAAATGGCCCACGTACGATTTTCCAAAAAGGAAGGATAACTATGACGGTTTATCTTTATCCTCACATAAGAGATAAATGTCAAGTTTCCAGAAGATAAATATCAAGTTTCCAGAAGATAAATGTCAAGATTTCCGAAGATAAATGTCAAGTTTCCCGATAAACACGAAGATGGACGAAATTGGAAAAAGCCCGACTCAGCCCGCGAGAAGATAGACCGTCTTAGGAGGAGTATATAAGGAGAGCTTTGAGCAAGAAGCAAACCAGATCACAAACTTTCAAGCACTTAGCACTTAGAGCGATTTAGCATTCTTTTCCGTTTTCACTAGCGAGCTGCGACTCAACTAGGATAGACTTAGGCGACCAGACTAGCGGACTCCTCGACAGCCCTTACGGCCGGTTTCTTTTCTTGTTGTACACGCTCAAACGAGAATTCAGAAATAAGATCTTTTTCGCTCAACTTTTACGATTTCTATTTTCCGCAACTTTATTTGATTGTTTCGTGTGCGGCCCAACAGATATCCGGGACCTTCAAGGAAGATCGGGTTAACTCGGTTTTCCTCCACAAATCTTTATCGAAAATTGACGGTGTGAATTTCGGTTCCCACAGTTTGGCGCTAGAAGGAGGGGGGGTTACGGATCTATCTATCTCGCAACTGCACACGCTGGATCATGTCAGCCGACGCCACCAAGGATCAGCCAGCGCTAGACGGAACACCCGTCGACGCCAACGCTGAGAAGACTCCAGCTGGAGACGTGTCCGCAGTCACTGCTGATGCAAACACTGAGGCGCTCAGGCAGATGAAGGAACTGTTTACCTCCGCCCAGGCACGGGCGGAACAACAGGACAAGCTGATAACCTCGCTCGCAAAACAGGTCGATTCCTTAACTGCGAGGAGCAAGTTGCCGCGCGGATCCACCAAGGCACGCCGCGGCAGGAGACTCGACTTCGGATCTCCCGAAGCACGAGAAAAAGATGCCCCGAAAGAGCCCACTCCCAAGGAAACGGCTCCGAAAGGACAGCAAACGACCTCGCAGAACCTTCCACTCCCGGCTGCGGGAAACAAGGAAAGCGACATCGAGCGCATCGATCTAGATATCAGCGACCGATCGGATCCTTCCGATGAAGACGCTGACATCCACCCCAGGAGAACCCGAAGCCAGTCCGCTCGGCAGACGGTATCCTTCGATAGGCCCATGACAGAAGAGGAAGAAGAACTCTACTGGATGGAGCAGGAAGAACTCGCGGAAGATCAAACTCGGATCTATCGCGACCAGCGCCGACAGGTTCGGAGGAACGCCGGCAGCAATAGTGAGATCCATGATCTCCGCGAATCTCTCAAAAAGACCGTGGCCGAAGTGAAAGCGGTAAAATCACAAATCCATCAGGCAACCAGTTCCGCACCCGAGATCGATAGACTTCTCGAGCAAGCACGGAAAACGCCGTTCACCACTCGGATCACGGAAACACGCATCTCAGACCAAGGGAAGATCAAAATCCCGGTCTATGACGGTACGACGGATCCTAAGTCGCACCTGCAGTCCTTCCAGATCGCAATGGGTAGGTGCAAACTCCCGGAGCGCGAACGGAACGCAGGTCATTGTCTTCTCTTCGTCGAGCACCTCAAAGGTGCTGCGCTCGAGTGGTTCTCCCGGCTCAAAAGGAACTCCATCGGAAGCTTCCGCCAACTGGCCTCGGCGTTTCTCAAACAGTACTCCATGTTCATGGACAGAGAAACGTCCGACGTGGATCTATGGAGTCTAGCTCAGAAGGAAGACGAGTCACTCCGCGACTCTATGCGAAGGTTCAAGTGATAGCCAGAGTAACGGGCATCAGCGACAACGTCGCAATCGACGCCCTGAGGAAAACTCTCTGGTACAAGTCGAAATTCCGAAAGTGGATACTACTGGAAAAGCCGCGGACAATCCAGGATACTCTCCACAAGGCAACGGACTTCATCATCATGGAAGAAGAGATGAAGCTTCTATCGCAGAAGCACGGACCGCAGAAAACCGCATCCAAGAAGAAACCCTCTCGTAACGACAAATACGTCCATCACGAAGGGGAAGACGCCCAAGGCGAGCATAACTACGCCATGAACTCGGAGCAAGGCAAAACCTCCGGAAACACCTGGACCAGGAACCAGTACACGGATAACTCCTATTGCGAGTTCCACGAGACCAGAGGTCACTCCACTGCGAACTGCAAGGTTCTCGGCGCCCGGCTCGCCGCAAAACTCCTCACCGGCGAACTATCAAAGGTCAAGAGTATAAAGGACTTGCTCCTGGACTCCGACCGCCCAAAGACTAACAAAACTGTCTCCGAGGACCGCGCGACCGAAAACCAATCAGGGGAAAAGCGCGGAAGAAGACAGGACGACCAAGGGAACAACAGCAGTCGCCAGAGGGTAAACATGATCATCGGAGGGTCACAGTTCTACCAAGACTCTGTCTCATCGATAAAAGCCTACGGGCAAAAAGCCGAGACCAGTTCCAACTGGTTCCCAGACAGCGATGTTCCTAACCACACAATCGCTTTCGAGGAACACGAGACCGTCGGAATCGACAAACCTCACTGCGATCCTTTGGTAATCGACCTGGTCATCCAGGATCTCGAAGTCGGCCGCATTCTCGTCGATACAGGAAGCACGGTCAACGTCATCTTCCGCGACACCCTCTACAGGATGAAGATCCCACTTGGGGAAGTCGTCCCTGAGCCAAAACCTTTGACGGGGTTTTCGGGCGTCACTACCATGACCCTCGGGAGAATTAAACTCCCAGTCATGGCAAAAGAAGTTACAAAGATCGTCGAGTTTGCAGTAGTCGACAACCCGGCCATCTACAACACCATCATGGGAACCCCTTGGATCAACTCCATGAAGGCAGTAACATCCACATATCACCTCGGTATCAAATTTCCGACTCCGACCGGAACCGCAGCCATCTGGGGTAGTCAGAAACAATCGAGACTCTGTTACCTAGCCGAGTTCAAACTGCGAAAAGATCGGAACGCCCCTGCGGCCAACCCGGAACGAGCAAAGGAATCACACAACATTCCCGAAGACTCGAAGAAAGATGATCCAGAATCATCCGAACAGGCAACGATTCAAGACAGCGACAAAGCCTCTGAATCCACCGCCGTAAGAGCGGACAGCTCGACCCCCGCACAAACCACTGATCCGACCAGCACGATCGGAACGGCGACGCACGGGGAGTAAAAACGTCCGCGGCAACTATCAGAACTACGAGATGGCTTGATCCTCGAAAGAGGTACGTAGGCAGCTTGTCGAAACCCGGCGAGTTCAGCTATCCCCCTCACCAAAAGGGGGGGGGGACTGGGTACGTATACTCCTATACTCCCACAAAAACGCGAAAAATCCGCACATGTACTCTAACTTCTCGAAATTTTTAATAAAATTCTTTCTATCTTTCATGCTCACTTAAACGCATCAACGTTTCGGAAAAACGAAAATCATATCTTCAAAAGAAACGCGAGACGTCGCAACTTCTTAAAAAGATAACAAAACTCGTATTATCCGCAAAAAGACAGTCCACCTGCGACTTAAAAATAACCCACGCCCGTCGATTGGCCCCGACGGACGCACACAAGAAACGTTTCACTCGATACAAACTCGTAGTCAGACCTACAAGGTCCTCTTACATCCGACAAGGATATCATAGCGCGCTATACAAGAAATCCAAAATTTTGGTTTAGCGTCTCGGATATACTCCGAAGATAGCTCGATTCTTTTAACACAAGTCATATAAGCCGGCGACTAGTCGCAGACTTTAAACGAAAAGAATCAGGAAGAAATCACTAACAGGCAAAACGAAAGCCGATCAGTCATCGCACAGCCTCAAAGCTGAGAGTAAACCTAGGTCTTGCCCTAAACCCAGTCTTGCTGGATCTTGACATCTCACAGACATAGTATCGTATACGAGATCCCAAAACATGTCTCTTATCGCTTACACCTAAAACGCTCGCTAAAAAGTAGCATACGGACCAAGCGACAAAAAAGAGTTAGGATACGAAGTGACTACTCGCATCCTTCCCTCTACACTTGACGAAAGTATAAATCAAAACAAAAGACGAAATCTCGCAAATTTTCATATTCATAAAAGCCGGAAAAGACGGCAGGATTCAAAGCCACCAACGGCCAGTCCCAAAACATAAGAATGCAACCTCCAACGGTCGCAGAATAAAATTACTAAAAACGGCCACACACGGCCAAAAAATACGATTCACAAAAGGAAGTGAACATTGAGAAATCCGGATGCAGAAATCCCAAATGAACTAGCAGGCTGGTCCACTTCCTCATTCACGCCTTGAGCGTTCCCACCACCCTCGGCGTTCTCATCGGCTCCGGCCTCCACCGTATCCTCGGAAACCTCGATAGGTTCCCATAGTCTCCGGACTCTTTCTTCTACTGGAGGAACCAAGGACTCAGCATGAGCGCACTCGGCCATAAAATCCTTCATTTCAGCAATCTCGGAATCGAAGGAGAAATCCGGGTTCTGAGACTTGTGAAGGTTTACGACTGAACCCCGGCACTCGCGGAAATCACCAACAAACTCCTGAGCTTCTTTAAAACATTGAAACTCAGCAGTAAACGATTCCGCCCGTCTTGCCACCTCCGCTGCGACCATCCTTCTTCCTCTCCTTTCCGCCCGAACGAGAGCTCGAGCGTGAAGCTCAGCTTGCTTCGCATTCTGCGCCTTTACCTCTTGTCGGAACCGGAAAAGCTCTCGCTCTGCTTCTGTGGCCTTGAAGTTAGCAATCCTGGATTTGCGGAAACTCGAGTCAAGCGCCTCGCTAAACACTCTTAGTCTCTGCATAAGACTCAAGATCAGCAAGCATGCTTATATACAGATTCGAACGCAAGGTTAAGCAGTTCGAAGGGCCAAACCTCGTTGACACGTTGGGAGCCCTCGGAAAAAACCCGTTGTTTCTCCTCATCCTCCAGCGACTCGTGAGTAGTAAATTCCGGAGGAAGGCCATCAAAGAAGTTGTTAGGTGGAAAACCGCTGGCTCCGCCTTTTTCCGTTGGAGCAAAACTAGGTTTTTCTCCCAACGGTGAAGGACTTTCCGAGCCTTCCCCATCATCGATTTCCTTCCCCTTACGAGACCTCTGTCTGCGCCTCCGAGTAGGAGCCGCGGTGACAGGTTCGGCGTCGTACGACGGGACAGGACCTCGGGACCGATAAAGCCTAACCGCGTCTCGGATCCGTTCGAGGGTGAAGGATTTCCAGAAAAACGGCCTTTGACGAAGAAGATCTCTCTTGACAAAGACGTCGCCAGACAAATGCGCGGTAGGGTTGTTCCCTACAAAACGAAAAATTTTCACTAAAACTCGCATTTCCGAAAAGGTGAGATAGAAAACGGGGTTTTCGTCGTATTACCTCGGTTGAAGTTCCATGCTCGCGGAAATAGATGAAGACAGCTCTCCTCGACATACTCGCCATCTATTTGGACGAAGAAGAAACGCTCCTGCCACGATTTGGGATTCGAAGTAGTCCCCTGAATCACGGCCATATCCTTCTTAGGAAGCATGGAGTAGTAACCATCACTCCCCGTCGGCCGAGTGCCCCAAAGACCTTCAAAATCATCGGGACCAAGATCAATCCCGAGTTCGTAGCTAGCGATCAGTACGCCAAGCCAACTCTCCAAAGCAGGAACACTGAGTTGGCTGATCGAAAGTTCGAAGCGGTAAAGCGCACGAACAATGGCACCAGGGATCGGGAACCACATAGGGCAGTACGTGAAGAAAGCTTCGTAACATGTAAAGAAACCTTGCGGGGGATTCCTTGCACTCTCATTACCAACGGGAATCCGGAATTTGACTCCTTCAGGAACCTGGTAAAAATCTCGAAGAACCTTGAGATATTTACGAGAAACCGAGCTCGGCGCAAAGGGAGCACCGGGCTGCCTCAGAGGCCTCCTCGGAACAGGGATCTCTGGCAGTGTTGGGGGCGAACCTACAAGGACTCGGTAATACGCATTCTTCTTTTCCTCCTCGACCAACTCCTCCTGCTTCACCGTCACATGGGCAGGAGAGTCATCCGAGGATGAATGGGAAGAAGAGTTTCTCTTTGAGGATCTTGAAGACATTGTTCTTAAAAAGAGAGAAAGGATTCTTGAGAGAGAGAGTAAAAATCTTGTGATGAAGTAAGAATGAGATTTCTTACTCCATCCATATAAAGGAGGTAAAATCACTATTTACCTCGACTTTCGGCAAACGATTACGTCTCAACACCTTCCCACACGGCTATACCGCAAGCTAGGATCCGACAGACTCTACGGTTCCTAGCTAGCTGGGGGGCTAACTGTTGGGGTCAAAATCGGTCAATGACGAAATCATCACCCGAAAATCCTCGAAAGAAAAACCAAGCGACGATCAAATCCAAGAAACGGGTCGTCGCTCGATAAAATTCACGGAAGGCTCGTCCACTCCCATCTGGCGCCGACGGTGAGGGTCCTGGCGCCCATCCGTGCGATCATCTCATGATCTCGGGCAATGGCTGCATCTTGGTCCCTTGAAATCCATGTCTGGATCGTCCGAGATCTACAATGAGTCTTCCGTAAAGCCTTCCCGATTGTTTAAAAGATTCATCTTTTAACACGTCTAAAGCTCGAAGCCACATTGCTCGCATCCTCGACGACGGAAAATCTACAAATCCAAGTCCATCTCAAATCCCGATACTCGCGGAATTTCATTGGATTAGAAACGATTATCTCGAAATATACGGCTAAAGACCTTCCCAAACTCAAAAGAATTCCCGCAAACGACTGACGGAGGAAAGATCGAACAACCCACGGACGGAAAGATGGCCTGGCACCGGCGGCACGCGTCACGCGAGCCGGCCTGGCGCCGGCGGCACCCCGGCCTGGCGCCGGCGGCACCCGGCCTGGCGCCGGCGGCACCCGGCCTGGCGCCGGCGGCACCCGTCACGCGGGCCGGCCTGGCGCCGGCGGCACGCGGGACGCGGGCTGGCCTGGCGCCGGCGGCACGCGGGACGCGGGCCGGCCTGGCGCCGACGGCACCCGGCCTGGCGCCGGCGGCACCCGTCACGCGGGCCGGCCGGCCTGGCGCCGGCGGCACCCGGCCTGGCGTCGGCGGCACCCGTCATACGGGTCGGCCTTGCGTCGGTCCACGGCCCTCGTCTCGGTCTTGGTCCTATCGTGTCTGGTTCGATCCCATCTTAGCTTGTTTGGATCAATCTACGCCAGTTTTGGAACGACCACGGTTATTCGGAAACACCACTATCTCGACTTTACGAGGAATTGAGGTTCCTTCGGAAACACCGAAACCTTCAAAGACCGTCCTTTCGAAAAAACCGTAAAAACGCCTAAACGGCCCAACGTGGTCAAAACGGCCCACGTACGATTTTCCGAAAAGGAAGGATAACTATGACGGTTTATCTTTATCCTCACATAAGAGATAAATGTCAAGTTTCCAGAAGATAAATATCAAGTTTCCAGAAGATAAATGTCAAGATTTCCGAAGATAAATGTCAAGTTTCCCGATAAACACGAAGATGGACGAATTTGGAAAAAGCCCGACTCAGCCCGCGAGAAGATAGACCGTCTTAGGAGGAGTATATAAGGAGAGCTTTGAGCAAGAAGCAAACCAGATCACAAACTTTCAAGCACTTAGCACTTAGAGCGATTTAGCATTCTTTTCCGTTTTCACTAGCGAGCTGCGACTCAACTAGGATAGACTTAGGCGACCAGACTAGCGGACTCCTCGACAGCCCTTACGGCCGGTTTCTTTTCTTGTTGTACACGCTCAAACGAGAATTCAGAAATAAGATCTTTTTCGCTCAACTTTTCCGAATTCTATTTTCCGCAACTTTATTTGATTGTTTCGTGTGCGGCCCAGCAGATATCCGGGACCTTCAAGGAAGATCGGGTTAACTCGGTTTTCCTACACAAATCTTTATCGAAAATTGACGGTGTGAATTTCGGTTCCCACAGCAACCATGTCTCACGATTTGGGATCGATCGATGGTAGGAGTGATCGGTCGATCGATGTCACATCGATCGATGTCGGGTGGAAAGATTTGGTCGACAGTCGAGGTGTCGAGGTCGGCGGTGGATGGTTAGAATCGATCGATGTACAAGTGCGGCCGTCGAGCGATGTGGAGCATCTCTCTTTACGGATCGAGCATTCCAAGCGTGAGGGATCTGAGACAAAGAGTGGTTGTTTATTGTTGCTTCTAGTGCTACTGGGCATGCACCTGAAAAGACAAGAGAAGATTTTATTAGAACAGTAATTAAGCAAATAGCCTAGACTAAATAAGACTAGATAGAATCTACTGGCGATCAAAGCTCCCTTGCAACGGCGCCAAATTTTATATCACTCAAATTACCCTAAGGAGTGAATTACTCTGTCAAATAAGATGTTAAATTGTAGTACTTAGGGATCGAATCCACAGAGAGCTAGGGCACACAATAGATCCTAATCAGCAGTGATTAAGCTAGGCTTAATTATTATTTAAATAAAATAGCAGGGGTAAACAAGGCAGTTGTTCGGTTGATTGAGGTTTAAGTCAATATTAAGAAAGCGCTAGATCTATGGTTTCTATTCAGGTAATCAGGATTATAGTTATATAGAAGCTAAAGTTATATGGTATATTAGAACTCAACTTAGCAATAATCTATCAACTTTTGATTGTTTAAATTATCTATTGCATATGATCTCGGTATCTCAGCTTTCGCTTGTTGATCCGAGCAAGCATCGAGCGATTTTCCCTTGCGGTAGTCGATCGATTCGCTTTTCTGAACGTCGACTAATTTATCTATATGATAATCGATCGATGGTTGTTTCCTTGCAAGCTTTACGAACAGGTTGGATTAAGTTCACTTTGATTTGCTAGATCATTTGTCGTTTGTTTCTAAAAGATCTAGCTCAATAAATATTATTCAGGTTAATATATCTATCAACCTAGATCAATGCTCTAGTTAGCTACTCTAGAACAAGAAATAAGCACAATCCTATTGATGAATACCACAACTTAGCAGTTCTATATTTTGGGCTAATCCCTCATAGCCTATTTGAACCATAAATTTAACAAGTAGATTACTCAGACATAATCAAAGAAAGCACAATCATAGTCTGAATAAATTGCATAGAGAATAGCAAGTAAAATTGGAGTTCTAATCACAAATCTCTGAAGGAATCTTGGATCTTCTCTCCAAACTACTAAAAACCCTAGAAACCTTTTGCTGTGATGAAAATAAGAAAATATGAAAGCGTGTGTTGCCAAGAACAATGGCAGAGCACATAAATACTAGGTTAAAACTCGTCAGTTGTAATCTTGTAATTTGGTGTTGACTTGGGCTTAAAGTCGGCTGGGCTCATCTCGCTTTGCCTTCGATCGATCAATAGCACAAGGTGTGCATCAATCGCTTTTTATCTCTGATCGTCGACCTCTGGTATGCTCGATGGTCAGCTTGGGTAACTTCTCCTTTTGTCTCCAAAATGCTCCAAAATCATTACTTTATTCCAGAACACTTCTGAACCTAAAAACATACTAAATAGATTTCAAAACATACTAATTATATCTAAAACTATCTATATACCATGGCTAATAATGAGTACAATCCATGGTATATCAGGCAGATGAGTAGCTAAACGAGGCGGTTGTGGTTGAGACATGGCTAAGCATTTTAAGCACGAATGTGAGCTGTCAGAGAAGTTATCGCTTGTTTCAAAGTGGCTATGAGTTGCAGCGATACCGATGTGGGTTCTAAACATGATATTTCCAAACACCTTTATGAGCCATTCAGAACAAGTTGATGAACCCTTCAGAATCTGTTTCTGAAACCCTCAAAATATGTTTAAGAGCCCTTCAAAACAGATTCATAGTTTGGTTTTAGAGGAATTAGAAATAGGATTATGAACTCTACAGAAAGGTGTTTTGATCATTACAAAACCGTGTCTGAAAGGCTCATAAACATTTTCTGAAGGGCTCAGAAACGGTTTTTGAATGCGCTCAGAAACGGATTATAGAACAGGTTTTTTACTCTTCAGAAAGGAATTATGAACCCATCAGAACATGTTTATGAGCCATTCAGAACATGTTTCCTAGCCCTTCAAAAATGTTTATGATCTTTGTAAAACATGTTCAGAGCCTTTCTGAACACGTTTCTGAACATGTGTGAACCCTTCAGAAAGAAATTATGAATTCTTCAGAAAGAAATTTTGAACTCTTTAGAACATGCTTCAGAGCCTTTCAGAAAATGTTTCCGATCCCTTCAGAAAATGTTTTCGAACCCTTCAAAACTTGTTTTAAAATCCGTTTCAGAATAGTTCAAACGGTTATTTTCATTATTTTATGAGTTTTCATAAAATGTTTCAGAATTCTTTTTTGAAGGGTTCAAAATTCTTTTCTGAAGGATTCAAAATTCTTTTTTGAGGGTTCAGAATTTTTTTCTTAGGGTTCAGAACTCTTTTCTGGAGGGTTCAGATCATTCTAAATCAGGTTACTAACACTTTATTTTCCAGAGTCTTTCAGAATTTAGAACCTGTTTTAGAATCCGTTACTGAACCTTTCAAAAAATGATTATGAGCCATTCAGAACTCCTCAGAACATATCTTTGAACTCTTCTGTGCATATTTTGTATCCCTTCAAAACTTATTTAATATTGTCAGACGGATTTTCAAATTTTAAAATCATGATGACCATATGTTCTGAATTCATGGCTGGCCAATATGACCATATCGACTCATGACTATATTGACATGGTCAGGAGAATGGTAAAGAAACTGTTGCGAAAACTGTTATATGAAGTGTTCAGAAATGGTTGATAAACAGTCTATAAAGAGATTCAGAATCTTTGAAAGAGGGTTTTTAGGAAGAGGTTTAGGTTTTTGTACCATTGCATAAACTGTTTCTGAGCCCTTTAGAACTTATAACCAGTTTTAAAATTCGTTTCTAAACCCTTGGAAAAATGTTCTTGAACCCTTCATAACATGTTTCTAAGCATTTCAGAACATGTTTCTGAGCCCTTCATAACATGTTTCTGAGCCCTTCAGAACATATTTACTATCGTCAAATTTTAAAACCTTGGATGACCATATATGACCATGGCTGATGATATATATGACCATATCAAATCATGGCCATATTAATATTATCAGAAGAATGGCAAAGAAACTGTTTGTTTCTGACCATTTAGGAAACTGCTTTTGAACCCTTCAGAACATGCTTTGTATCCTTTCAGAATGGGTTATGACCATTTAGAATGTGTTTCTGAGCCTTTCAGAATGTGTTTCTCAGCAATTCAGAACATGTTTTTGAACTCTTCAGAACATATTATTGACCTCTTGAAAACATGTATAAAATATAATAAAGCCGTTAAAAAAAAATATATAATAAAGCAAGATTATTCGAGGAACATCCTAGATGGGGGGTTTGAGCATTTCATAACCTATTTCTAAACATTTATGATGAAGTAGTTTATCAAGTTTTTTTAAAATATTTTAAACAATTTAGAAACAGTTTAAAAAGCCTTCAAACATGGTTTCTGAACTCTTCAGGCATAACTGATTAGAAATCTTGTCTAAAGAGTTTAGAAACCAGTGTCTGGGGATTATGAACTCTACAGAATGACCGTGTGTGAAAGGTTCAGAACAATTTTCTGAATGGCTTATTGCAAGTGTATGTGTTTATTCTGAGGTAAAAGTACAATCAAGGATTACATTAAGAAGATATCTTTTACTGAGAAACATACACTGAAAAGTAAGATTAAATTTCAAGAGGCGTTGGAGTTAGAACAGGGAAAAAATATAACTTTTAAGCATGATTTGAATTGAATGAAACATATAATAGATTCTCATATGTTAAACAATGGATGTGCAACATTTTACAATTTTATGGGAATAACTAAGAATGCAACTATTTTGATAAATCAGTGCTCTAAAGCCTTTTAGGCGTTAAGCTCTCTAAAACCGTAGCGATTTTCTTATAAACTGCCTAGATAATTATAATGTGATAATAATAAACTGCCTAGATTTTTTTTATAAACTGCCTAAGATCGGGTGTCAAACAATCATGAGCCAAACATCTATTCAAGGTTTTACTTTGGCGCAAGTCTAGAACTCGGAATACAAAAATAGATTGATCCACTTTCGTGGCATCTCTCCTTTTATCAATCGATCTTAATACCTTAACTCTCATTTGGATTAAAACTTGATGATAAACATTAATGTTCAGATCCGATTGGTTCACAAGCTTCTCTAACATCTACTTTCGAAGATTAAGGACAAGTTACCTGTTCATATTGTTTCTAAGAACCTAAACACTTTCGATTATTAGAATTAACATAGTTTCAAGCACTAAGTGATCAGTTAATGCAGGCAGTAAGCAGAAGCATGAATGGAGACAATTAAACAATGACCTTATTTGTGTCTAGCTCATCGGTTTAAACACCCTAGAGTAAGACTACTCATCCAACGAAGAGATCAATGGTGAAGAAAACATTAATAATGATTGCAAGAATAAAAATAGGTTTATGGATTCTTCTATAGAGAGAGAGAGAGAGAGAGAGAGAGAGAGAGAGAGAGAGAGAGAGAGAGAGAGAGAGAGAGAGAGAGAGAGAGAGAGAGAGAGAGATTGATACACTAAAAATGAATCCTTTGCTACTGTCAAGTTAACAGTTATGGTTATAGTACTTTAGATCCAATCCAGAGGACAACCCTACACTTTACTTTTATGAGTTCAATATTAAGCTAAGAAGAAAATTTAGTTTTAATTCAAGAGTGACGCAAATAACAAGTAAAAACTCAGGTAATGAATTCAATTTAAAAGGAGTTAATCTAGGATGAATATGAGTGTTCTCAATCACAACCGAGTAGTTATTCAGATTCTATGCAGTCCTATCTAGAACTCGGAGAACGGGCTAGAGCAACACACTGTCGTGTAGTTGTTCCTTTCACCGATCAGACTCAGCGCCTAAGATGTCGCTTGGTCTGAGATCCGATGGTAAGCCTTATTGAATGATTCCGATTTGTTCACAATGCACCTTAACATCTATTTTCGCGTGGCTAAGGATGCAATGCTCATTCATGCATGATCTAGCAACCTATGACACTTTTGATGCACAGGCTAACCTAGGATTAGACGCTAGATGATCAGTTTAGCGTAAGCATTAAACAAAGAATGAATGAAGATGTAGTTAATGATAACCTATCTATGCTCAGTTGCGATAAGCACTCTATCACCCTAGATCAACAGTCGACTACTCAATCATGATGCAAAGAATAACAATGTATGAAACTGAAATACTCATGATCAGATTAAGAAGAATAAAACTAGGGTTCAGGTTGTTCTTCTCGATGAGAGAGGTGAAGCCGTCGCCCTTACAAAAGCTTGAATCCAAAGGTATGAAAACTTGTCTTCCAAAAATAGCGTAGTCTAATAAAATAGGAGATAAGCGCGCTTCTATATGGAGGCACCGTCAATTTCTAGAGAGGGAAGGTGATTAGGGCAAATCTTCAAGGATATGGAAATTTCCATAATTTTCGGGAACAGTCCGCCTCGTTGCTCCGCATGATTGTTCCTGCGGGATAAATCGCTTGACTGCTCCGCTTGACTGTTCCGAATGGAAAGCTTCAGTTCTTGCACCTTTCTTCATACTCCTCCCTTTAGCTCTTTAGTCTACTCCAGACCTGAATTGACTCAAAAAAGGACTAGACTAACTCGACAAAACAATTGAAACTGGTTAGAAAACACATATACAATGGTGTCAAAAACACCACATATCAATTCCCCCAGACTTAGATCCTTGTTTTTCCTCGAACAATGGCAAGTATCCAGCACAAGGAGCAAGGTTTGAAAGTGTGGGAACTCGCCTATTCTCAACAACCATACCTTAACCACGAATCTCTGAACCATACAAGCAGTTGGCTAGGACCACACACTTTTACCAGAACCCCACTGATCGCTGTTCGATAATCAGCTCCATACTCTACATCTCAATCCTGAAAAAGGCACACTATCGAGACAGAACTCCCAACGTTCAATTTAAAATGGCGTGAACAACTTATCACAGGCACTATTCAGGGTAGACGGGCTAGGTGTGGAATAGGCTAACTTTAAATGTGGAGTTTAAAGAGTGTTTAGGGCTACCAGTTTTCGTAGTGGATGCAGGATATCGCGCAAAACAGCAAGAGAGGACGGATCCGTTGATGTCCACAGTTCTTACTCGTCTTGCTAACCTTGTCGTGACTGCTCCGTTTGTCTGCATGTTCTCTATCATGTGTGCTAACTTCCTTTGTCCTTCCTCGTGGTTCTTTCTCATCGTAACTCACATAGTGTCTCAGTGAAACTCTCGCGAACGTAGCCTTGTTGTGAAGAAAGATGGTATGTCAAGCGAGTAGAAGTGGCTGCGATCGATCAAATCCGAGAGCAGCCGTTCCTTATATGTGTACAGCAGAATCTTCTTCCTCGTCTGGCTTCAACTGAATTTTCGTGTAGGAGCTTCAAATATCCTCCTTCTCCATCAGTGATCTCAAAAGAAAAGCACAGAAATATATATAGATTTTTTTATTTTTTTTACACAGGTGAGATCAATGACGAGGTGATGATAGAGAAGGAGGTTACATGCAGGGTGAAGGTGTTCCGCTGATCGTTCTACTCGCTTTGACCTTATTCTCTTCTTTGTTATTCTCCAGCGAGAACAGTCAATGGATTGTAACGGAGCCATGCGGTGACTGTTCTGCAGCGGCTTCTAACTGACTATTCTCCTTGATTTGGCAGAAGTCCTTAGCAGTACGAGTAAGAGACTGTGTTGATCCTTTCCTCTCCGGCCTTTTTGCACATATCTGCACATAAAAAATGAAAAACAGAATGCATGGAGGTGGAATAAAGGTTTGGGTAAAGGTGGGAACTAACTAAAGATGAGCTAGCCACTCAGGAACAGCCAGGGTGGTAGAAAGAGAAAGAAGTCCTGAGTGTTGTTCTCGTTTCCCTGATCTAGTGCCCATGACAAGACTAATTGCAGTCAATATTAGATTCAAGTTAGGTGGAGTTAAGTCTACCCAGCATAACCTGATTGGCTGAAAACTTCTGGAGAGTCAAATGAGATAAGTCAGGGTGTTCCAGGTCCAAGTGTGGGTCTTTCGTCACTGCTAAGGTCATTGAATAAGAAAGTTAAAGCACGAGGTGGTTAAAGATCATCACAGAATAAGGTCCTAATTCCCACAAGAGTTTAGAAACTGACTCGATCCTAAAACTGACTCGATCAAAACGACTCAAAGCAGACGGACTGACTCAGCAAAGAAAAATCCAATGAAAACTAGCACACGCGCCTCCCCCAGACTTACTTCACACCATCCCTGGTTGTGAGAAGATAAATAGGGGAAGGCCAAAACACACAAAATTATAAAAGAAAACAAATAACTTGCAGAAATATAAATAGTTCAAACGGATAAGACAATGGTGATAGATGTTGGTGGCGGATCAGTCTGACTCCCCGCTCCCGGATTGTCCAGCAGTACGCCTGTTCCGCGGTAGCCGCTCTCCTCTTGATGTCGCACCAGCTGGTTCCTTGCCTGGGCAATGGCCTGTCTGCTGATACTGCTCTTGCTCGTCCTCTCTTTCCTGCTGACCCTTGAAGCAACCGCCGGTGATGGTCTTTAAGATTCTCTTCAGGAGGCTGTTTTTCTTGTGCTGTGAATCAATCATCCAGCGGCGGTACGTCTCGTCGTCGAAGCCATCCTCGATGTCCTCGAGATCATAGTTGGGTTCAGGTGTTACGTCATCGACGTCCTCCATGCCTGGGTCCTCCTGGTGAACCAACAGCGGATCATCGCAAAGGTGCTCCTGTTCTGGAAGGAACCGGATGTTCTCATACTTGTCCAGGCTTGTGATCTCCGTTTGAGGGAGTTTGCAGAACAGTTGCATCCCTGCCTTATCTTGGAACATGTAGGTGCTCTCGTTGC
Organism: Brassica juncea; assembly: GCA_018703725.1. Classification (NCBI taxonomy): domain Eukaryota; kingdom Viridiplantae; phylum Streptophyta; class Magnoliopsida; order Brassicales; family Brassicaceae; genus Brassica; species Brassica juncea. Next base: position 4,523,151 of record CM031941.1, read on the forward strand.
GGAGGATGTGACACTTAATGAGGTAGGGGATGTCAATGTAGTATGGCTCATAGTTGGTCTCGAGGGCGAGGTGGTCGATTCCGAAGTGGAGGAACAATGGCGAGAGGAGACTGCCACATCGATCCTTTGTTTGCGAACCTCTCATCAGCAGACCTTTCTTCGCAACGAACATTGCAGCAAGTAAGTACCCAGGGTTGGTGAGAACCTTCGTGATTGGAATGCCTGCGCGCGCTGCTCGTATCTGATCCTCTAATCCTGAGTAGAGCATCTGGAGCTCTCCATTGGTGACCTTCGAGGTTTGGTCCTTAGCGAACCGCAAGTTGCTGAGGACCTTGACAATGATCCGCACTGAAGGATTACGGATGTGGGACTGATAGGCCACTACAAGAAATATTGGCTTTGATAGCGGAGAAGGATAGCGTTTTTTACCTTTCTGCTATGGTTGACATACCCGTTAGTTTTGGATAGCGTTTGTATATTAGAAGCGCTATGATAGAGCAGTATATTTTGAAGTGCTATGATAGCATATTTTTGATAGCAAAACAATTTAAACGCTATATTTAGGTTTTTAAATCCCTAAACCCTAAACAAGTTTTTAAACACTAAACTCTAAATATAAACCTTAAAACTCTTATATTTTCGTATTATAACTTCAAATCTTGAATTTGAACTCAAGTTTTTTCCTTTTAAAATTTGATATGCTATGTTTGGCTTTTTTAATCTCTATACCCTATACATTAAACCCTAAACTATAAACACAAACTTTAAACTCGAATATTTAACATCAAATCTTAAATTTAACTTTAAATCTTAATAAAACTCAAAAAGTAATATTTTTCAAAAGTTAATATCAGATCTTAAATCAATATCCAAACCCTTTAACTCTCAAACCCTATATTCAAACATTTATTATAAACTCCAACTTTAAATCCAAAATTTTAAAACTTATTACATAAAATCTTAAATTATAAATCATAAAAATAAAGTCTAATCACTTTGTTAAAGTTATATATTATTAAATTTATTAATATAAATGATAATTTAATTTTATATAGATAAAATTACTTAACAATCAAATTATAATATTTAAACAATTATTAAATAAAAACAATTTTTGATTGATCAGTTTTGACCATTGATGTTTTTAATCCAATGGCTATAAATCATTCTTTGGTTAATCCTCCCCCTTCTTTCTCATTGGCCAAATCTTTATGCACAAGGATAACCTTTTTCATCCATTGGATGCGATCTAATCCGACGGCCTAGATTCATTATTCTCTCTCCTTTCTCTCATTTTTTTCTTCAACTCACGATCTCTCCTTTCTCTTCAATTTCCTTTTGGTTTCTAAAAGATATGAAGTCCATTGATCTCGTCTCCTCATCGCCCTTCTACTATCTCTGCTCTCTCTCTCTCGTAGCTTCCTTGAGTTATGTGGTTTTGATTCCCTTTAGATTTTTTTTTTTGAGATTTTGTAACAGAGAAACAGATCTTGGTCGAATCTGGATAATCTGTGGTGTAACCGGAAGTTAGCAGTGGTAGTGGAGGTGGAACCGGAGAAGAAGAGATGCAGAGAAGGAGAGAAGACAGACGCGAGGGTGGAGCCGAGCAAGAAGAAGAAGAGAGGCGGAGATGGAGATAAGACAGGGCTTGGTCGATACAGTGAATGGAGGAGGACGCGACGGTGGATGGAAGGAGGAGGAAAGCGATGAATGGTGGAGGAGGACGACAGGATGGACACAGAGATGAGATGTATACAGCGATGGGTGGTGGTGTGGCGGGTGAGTAAAAGATGAAGAAGACGAAGAAGGTGGTGGTGGTGCGGCGGCTTCCATTTAGTTAGTAATTAGGTTTAAGTTTCTGGTTTAAGTTTTTGGTTTAGTTGGTTTATTTGGTTTATTTTTTTCCATGTAAACCATTTGTAATTCAATCTAATTTATAAATTATAATTTTGATATATTACATTTTTTTAAAGCGAATATATATATATATTTTTTTAAATTTTCAATAATATAAATAATAACAAAAATTAAATGCTATCAAAGACTATTTAATTGCACACAAAAAAACACTATAATATATAACAATAAGATAGCAGCACAAAAAACCGCTATCTAAAGTGCTTGACCTATTATGACGGGCAATGATACAGCGTTTCATAAACCGCTATCGTATCGATAGATAGCGTTTTTCGTCCGCTAATAAAAGCCATTTTTCTTGTAGTGGGCTGTGCGAGGCTTGAAGTCTCCGCTTGCGATCAGGTCCCACAAGATCTTGGCGGGTGGAAAACTTTTGAGGAGAGAGACCTCCCTTGGATCGTCGGATATGTCATAGATCTCGTTGAACTTGACGAGCGGGAGGGAGCAATGTTTCCCACCAGCCATAAAGCGGAAGTGAGTGTTCTCGAATGTCGGCTGGTGCTCGTTCTCATGGTAAATCTCCGCCGTAGCCAGGGCTTGCCGGAATAGCTCTAGAATGAGGATTTGCGGCTTGGTGCAGAGCTCGAGTATTCCAATGGCTGATTGAATACGCTGCACATCGTTGTCGAGACCGAGCTGGGCGAGTATCGGAGGGTGCACGTACAATGTCGGCTGGATGTCGATGGCGAGGAGAGCGTTGTAAGCCTTTGCTTTTTCTTTGTCCCACCCTTCGACATTGACATCAAAGAGCCTAGGGTCCTCAATGTCGATAGCCACACCTTCCTGCTCCCGAGGCCATGGGTACATTGGGTTAGGCTCGGCAATCGGTGTCGATTGGTTCGCGGTGTGCCTCGATGCTCTCTAGGCGATGTGCTTTGTTCGGATCTGCGAGAGAGAACAGCCATAGACAGATCAGTACTATTTGTGGGTTGGTTAGAAAAGATAGATCCACAAACCATTCTCAATATAACCGCATCCAATCGATTCCAATCAACCACATCAAACAAATCATACCAAATTGAAATAATCCAATGTTCTAGAGTAATAAAGATCAAATTCAATTCGATCTAAACCATTCATATTCGCACAAAGTCGATTTCTTGTAACTAAAATCTATCAAGTGAAGCGCAATAAATCGAAATGAGAAAGACCCCTGAATCGCGATTTACAAAGCAATTCGAATTGAGTTGCTTACCTTGGGTGCCATTGATAGGATCGACTGCAAAGACAAACCGATCTCTAAAGGATCCAAGAGGTGAGAACTTAAAATTGAAAAGATGAAATGAGGAAATGGGGAGTTTTCGATTTAGGGTTCTTGGGGAGTTCTTTTGCGGCGATGAGAGAAAGTGGGAGAGTGGGGGGAATCGACCTTTAAATAGGCAAACCCTAAACCGCTTCTCCTTCTCTCATCATTTATTTATTTATTTTTTATTTTTTTTAGGGTCTGAAATACTTACATGGGATCAGCTGTTCTCCAGCGAGAACAGTCAATGGACTGTTCCTTCGATAAGAATTCAAACTTTCTCTTTTTCCTGAAATAAAATTTAAAAGAAAATATAGAAAAATCAAAGAAAGAAATATTCACACTCACCAGTGGGTTGCCTCCCACCAAGGGCTTGGTTAAAGTCACTAGCTTGACTTTGGTTAGCCTTTTCAGGCTATGGAGGGGTCGCCTAAGGGAATTTTTTCCCCTTCTGCGGTTGGTGTCTCAGCGAGGTATGGCTTGAGACGCTGACCATTCACAACAAATTCTCCTCCTTTTGTGTCTAGCAACACAACTGCTCGATATGGTCGGACCTCTTTAATGATAAAGGGTCCAGACCATCTCGACTTCAATTTACCAGGGAGCAGCTTAAGTTAGGAATTAAAGAGCAGGACCTGATCGTTTGGTTCAAAGTTCCTACTGATGATCCTCTTATCATGGTGCTCCTTGGTTTTCTCCTTGTAGATCTTTGAGCTCTCATAGGTCAGATGCCTGATCTCCTCCAGTTCGTGAATCTTGATTGTTCGTCTTTCCTTGGCTGATTTGATGTCAAAATTGAGCAGTTTGACAGCCCATGCTGCCTTCTATTCAAGTTCCACCAGAAGATGGCAAGCCTTGCCATAGACCAGGTAATAGGGAGTGGTCCCGAGTGGAGTCTTGTAGGTTGTTCTGTAAGCCCATAGCGCGTCGTCTAACTTGAGAGACCAGTCCTTGCGGGTTGTTCCGACTGTTTTCTGAAGAATGTTCTTTATTTCTCTATTAGACACTTCCACTTGACCGCTGGTTTGGGGGTGGTATGCAGTTGCGACCTTGTGTTTTACACCATTCTTTCTCAGCAATCCTTGGAACACCTTATTGATGAAGTGAGTTCCCCCATCGCTTATGACCACCCTAGGTACTCCAAATCTTGGGAAGATGATGGAGTTGAACATCTTGGTCACCACACTTGCGTCATTAGTTGGGCTGGCAATCCCTTCTACCCACTTGGAAACATAATCCACAGCAACTAGTATGTACTCATTCTTGTGAGAAGGTGGGAATGGCCCCATGAAGTCGATCCCCCAGCAGTCGAACACCTCTACTTCCAGGATGTAGTTCTGAGGCATTTCATTCCTCTTACTGATACTCCCAATTCATGGGCATCCCTGAACATAGTCGGCCACCAAAAACCAGCTTGGAAGACCTTGGAAACTGTTTTAAAGGTGGCAAAATGACCAGCATAGGAGGAACTGTGACAGTGATGAAGGATTCCTGGAATATCAACCTCTGGAACACACCTTCTAAAGATCCCATCCTTGCACTGCCGATATAAATATGGTTCGTCCTAAAAATAGTGCCTTGCTTCCCTCAGAAATTTCCTCTTCTCATTTCCAGTGAACTTCAAAGGTTCTTTTTCAGCTGCCGGGAAGTTGGCAATCTCAGCAAACCATGGAAGATTCGGATACTGCTTCTGGATCACTGTAGCGAAGGATTCGTCTACACAGGAACAGTCCTTGCTGACGGTGAATGACTGTCCCGTGCTGCACAGACCAATCGCTTGACGTATTCCACTGGGTGTTCCTCGTCAAGAGCCGTCTCATCTGAAACTTTCATCCTGGAAAGATGGTCTGCTACTCCGTTATCAACCCCATTCTTGTCTCTTATCTCTAGATCGAATTCTTGGAGTAAAAGAATCCATCTTAAGAGACGCGGTTTAGCATCCTTCTTCGTGAGCAGGTACCTCAAAGCTGCATGGTCCGTGTGTACGATCACCTTAGATCTAACCAGGTAGGACCTGAACTTCTCAAACGCGAACACAATGGCAAGGAGCTCCGTTTCTGTAGTTGCATAGCGACACTGAGCTTCATCCATTGTTCTGCTTGCATAGTATATCACGTGCAGCTTCTTGTCCTTCCGCTGTCCAAGAACTGCTCCCACTGCAAAGTCACTCGCAGTTATCATGATCTCGAAAGGGAGGTCCCAATCTGGAGGTTGGACAATCGGTGAAATGACTAGAGCTCCCTTGATTGTGTGGAATGCGGCTAGACAGTCACTGTCAAAATCGAACCTGGTCTCCTTTTTAGAGCAGCCTAGTGAGTGGTCTTGCGATTTTCGAGAAGTCTTGGATGAACCTCCTGTAGAAGCCAGCATGCCCCAAAAAACTTCTAATTCCCTTCACTGTAGTTGGTGGCTGCAGACTCATCATGACCTCGATCTTTGCCTTGTCCGCTTCGATACCTTCCTCTGATATCTTATGTCCCAGAACAATCTCATCTCTGACCATGAAGTGGCATTTCTTCCAGTTCAGCACTAGATGCTTCTCCTCGCACCTCTTCAGAACCCTGCACAAGTTCGACAAACAGACATGAAAGGAGCTTCCATAGACGCTGATATCGTCCATGAAAACCTCCATTATGTCTTCGATTAGATAAGTAAAAATCGACATAATGCAACGTTGGAAGGTCGCTGGAGCATTGCACAAGCCGAAGGGCATCCTTCTGTAGGCGTATGTTCCGTATGGACATGTGAACGTCGTCTTCTCCTGGTCGTCTGGGTGGATGGGAATCTGAAAGAAACACAAATAACCATCTAAAAAGCAATAGTACGGGTGATTAGCCAATCTTTCAAGCATCTGATCAATGAAAGGAAGTGGAAAGTGATCCTTGCGGTCGCAGCGTTCAATTTACGGAAATCAATGCACATGCCATGACCAGTCACTGTTCTAGTAGGGATTAGTTCATTCCTTTCATTTGTTATGACAGTGATTCCTCCTTTCTTAGGCACTACATGAACGGGGCTAACCCACTTACTATCAGATATGGCATAGATTACACCAGCTTCTCGAAGTTTCGTTATCTCTTTCTTAACAACATCCTTTAGATTTGGGTTTAACCTCCTCTGATGTTCTACAGAAGTCATCGATTCATCTTCTAGGTGTATTCTATGCATGCACAGATCAGGTGAAATGCCAGGTATGTCAGCAAGAGAATATCCTAATGCCTTACGATATTTTCTAAGTTCGCATAAGAGAAGAGCAGTTTCAGCATTGTTCAGATCCGCATTCACAATGACAGGATATGTGGAATTGGATCCAAGGAACGCGTACCTGAGTCCCTTGGGAAGGGATTAGAGCTCTACCTTCGGAGCTTTCAGCTCGCTCCACGAGTCATTAGTATGAGCTGCCGGAACAGTCGGGTTTGAAGGTGCGGTTGTTCCAGCTGATTTGTTGAGCTCGCTGTTCTCCCCCAGACTTAGATTTGCCACTATCTTTTCCATACTTCTCGCTGAATCCAGGACCTTGGCATAGGCATCAGCATTAACACTCTCTAAGTTCTGCTCGGCTTCAGCTCTGACTAAGGCGAGTTCAAGGGAATCATCGGTGAGAATTTCCTCAATCATTCCCTCATGAGGTTCCAGCGGGTCGCTCTCCTCTTGGACTGTGAAAGTCTGTCCATCCAGCATTGGTTTCTTGAGCATCTGATTCATCTCGAACTTCATCACAATGTCCCCTAGGTGGAGATCGATTTTCTCCTGCCGAACATCTATGATAGCTCCGACAGTGCATAGGAACGGTATACCTAGGATTAGGGGATCCTTTGACTCTTCCTCAAGTTCCAGAACCACGAAATCAGCAGAGACAAGTGTGTTCCCAACCAGAACTTGGAGATCCTCAATTATTCCAACTGGGGACTTTACTGATTGATCAGCAAACACAAGGGACATCCTGGTAGGTTTAAAATCTGTGTATCCCAGGCGCTTAGCTACAGAGTACGGCATGAGGTTTATGCTTGACCCTAGGTCGACGAGTGAGCATGAGAAGTCTGTTCTCCCAATCTGGACAGGGAGAACAAATTTTCCCGGATCACCTAGTTTCTTGATCCTCTTGTTCTGGAGCACTGCACTGCACTCTTTGGAGACGATCATGAACTCACTGTCATCTGATATTTTCCCAGAGATCAGTCCCTTCATAAAGTTACGCATGGATGGTATCATCTGAATTGCGTTCATCAGGGGAAGTCTGACTGTTAGGTCTTCCAGCATCTTTCTGCACTTCATCTCCTCCTTATCCTTTCGTGTAACCTTAGCTGGAACAGGGTAGGGTACCTTTGGTATATACTGACGAGCAGCGGAAGGTTCTGCAGACGGTTGAACAGTTTCGGCATGCTGTTCTGCAGCAGTTGGAACGATCTCAATAGGTTGTTCCCCCGCTTCTTCATCTGTAGGTGCAGCTTCAGGCGTTTGATCTGACTCTTTCTGTTTCCCCTTCTCGGCTGATGTGAATCTCCTGGGTTCCAGATCAGTCAGTTGCTTCCCACTCCTTAACGCGACTGCATTGCATTCCTTTGGGTTCTTGTCTGTTTTTCCAGGAAGAGTACCTTGCTGTCTCTTCACACTTTCGGCAGTCTGAGCAATCTGGATGTCCATCTGTCTCATATGGCTTGAGACGTTGTCATACTTGGCACTCAAGTCATTAAACATATGGTTCATTCTGGTGTTGATGTCGTTTGTGACCTGATTCAGTGCCTTTCCTTGGATCTACTGTCCTTGGAGTAGCTGGCTCATCATCATGGCAAGACTCTTCATCTCGTCCTGCGGAACAGTCTGAGCGGGCTGTGCAGATTGCTGGTTTGTCGGCTGTTTCTGATTGTGGAACTGAGCATTCTGAGCCGGGCTGAGAACGAAGGTTCATCCTTGATTGTTATACCCCCTTTGGTATCCACTGTTCTGACCCTGGTTCCCTTGAACGTTTTCTGTAGCACCGTCTTGCTTAGGGTTGTTGAACAGGTGGGGATTGTTCCTCACGTTAGGGTTCGGGTGATAGTTCTTGAACTGCCATCCTTTCCCATTCACATAGCTCACTTCGTGCTGATCCTCTGCTGACTGATCTGCCTCTGATGTAGTGTATGCGGTTGCTTTATCCTGAGGGGATTCTTCCATGATGAAGACTTGGTTCTGATTATTCTTAATCAGCTGATCAACCTTGGCGCAGAGCTCGTCTATCTTGTGATTGTCGATGCTGTTCACCTTCTTGGTTTGATCAGTCTCACGGTTGTTATCGGCTGAACTTGAGGCCATGTTCTCAATTAGTGCGAAGGCACCTCGAGTCGATTGGGTCATGAAGTCTCCATTACTTGCTGAGTTCAAGGTGTTCCTGTACTCCCAACCTACTCCATCGTAGAACACTCCAAGAATATAGTCTTCTTCGAAACCGTGATGTGGGCACTCTCTGCGGTAGACGTTGAATCGCTCCCATGCATCGCAGAACGGCTCATCTACTAGCTGTTTGAAGATCGCAATCTTTTGTCTCAGAGCTGCCGTTTTCGATTTCGTGTAGAAGTGGCTCAGGAAAGCATATCTGACTTGTTCCCAAGTGGTGAGCGATCCAGTAGGTAGGGAATCTAGACAGCGAGCAGCTTTCCCATCGAGAGAGAAAGGGAAAAGGGTACACTTGATGTAATCTGGTGGCACTCCATTCGCCTTACTGAACCCACACATCTTTTCGAAGTTCTCAATGTGGTCCATTGGAATTTCTGCGGAAAGTCCACTGAAGATCTTCCTTTGCACCAGATTTATCAAGGCTGGCTTGATTTCAAAGTCCTGCCTGGTGCACGGTGGAGGGTTGATGGCAGAGCGCGTAGTAGGCAGATTACGCAATAGGTTTCTCTGGCCGATCGGAGCAGTCTCCTCCGGTTGATTCTGCTGATTAGCAGCATTCAGAGCTGCTTGCTGGGCAGCAGCTTATTGCGCTTGGATGGTTTGCTGCATCTGCTGCATCTGCTGTTGCATGAGTGCAAACGCAGCAGTGAGATCATCCTGGTTGCCATGATCACCCATATTGGTGTTGGTAGGCCTAGGTTGTTGACGGTTATGTCGTTCTAATCTCGCTAGTTCTTCGTTGGTAAGCTGATGTAATGGTCCTTGTGCGTTGCTCCGAGTGTGTCTACTGGTCATACACGTGGATCATCAGCTGCAACAGTGAAGTAAAGACGAGTTAGATATCTTAGACTAAATATGAAACCGAAAAATAAAGGTAAAACTATCTGGTCCCCGTCGCAACGGCGCCAAACCTTGATACACTAAAAATGAATTCTTTGCTACTGTCAAGTTAGTAGTTATGATTATAGTACTTTAGATTCAATCCAGAGGATCAGCCTACACTTTACTTTTATGAGTTTAATATTAAGCTAAGAATAAAATTTAGTTTTAATTTCAAGAGTGATGCAAATAACAAGTAAAAAGCTCAGGTAATGAATTCAATTTAAAAGGAGTTAATCTAGGATGAATGTGAGTGTTCTCAATCACAACCGAGCAGTTATTCAGATTCGATGCAGTTCTATCTAGAACTAGGAGAACGGGCTAGAGCAACACACTGTCGTGTAGTTGTTCCTTTCACCGATCAGACTCAGCGCCTAAGATGTCGCTTGGTCTGAGATCCGATGGTAAGCCTTATTGAATGATTCCGATTTGTTCACAATGCACCTTAACATCTACTTTCGCGTGGCTAAGGATGCAATGCTCATTCATGCATGATCTAGCAACCTATGACCCTTTTGATGCACAGGCTAACCTAGGATCAGACGCTAGATGATCAGTTTAGCGTAAGCATTAAACAAGGAATGAATGAAGATGTACTTAATGATAACCTATCTATGCTCAGTTGCGATAAGCACTCTATCACCCTAGATCAACAGTCGACTACTCAATCATGATGCAAAGAATAACAATGTATGAAACTGAAATACTCATGATCAGATTAAGAAGAATAAAACTAGGGTTCAGGTTGTTCTTCTCGATGAGAGAGGTGAAGCCGTCGCCCTTAAAAAGCTTGAATCCAAAGGTATGAAAACTTGTCTTCCAAAAATAGCGTAGTCTAATAAAATAGGAGATAGTGGTGCTTTTATATGGAGGCGCCGTCGATTTCTAGAGAGGGAAGGTGATTAGGGTAAATCTTCAAGGATATGAAAATTTCCATAATTGTCGGGAACAGTCCGCCTCGTTGCTCCGCATGATTGTTCCTGCGGGATAAATCGCTTGACTGCTCCGCTTGACTGTTCCGCATGGAAAGCTTCAGTTCTTGCATCTTTCTTCATGCTCCTCCCTTTAGCTCTTTAGTCTACTCCAGACCTGAATTGACTCAAAAAAGGACTAAACTAACTCGATAAAACAATTGATACTGGTTAGAAAACACATATACAATTGTCTCAAAAACACCACATATCATCGATCTTTTTCCCTTACAAGGTGACAACTCGCAAGTGATCTTCTTTAGAGTATGTGTTTCTAATTAAAAACTGCAGTGTATACGAAAAAGAGAAGAAAAAAGATAGGAGAGGTCGCATGCAGCTCGTAGAAAGAGAGGGGATGCCTAGAGAAAATCCATGTTTCTTTGGAATTTTCCTTAAAGATCTCAACCATTGGAGCGGCTGCACCATTTGACTACTATGTTCTGAACTTTTCAATTTGCACTCTTTTCTGCATGTGTCCTCCAGGTGCTCGACAGCCTCTTCCAGATCTGTAGTGACTCAAAAAGACTCAATAAAGTCTTGAAATACTTTAGAAAAATATATACAATGTGCTAAAAACACAATACATCACTAGAGCAGGAAAACAATTAACCTTTAAGAATGATTTGAATTGAATGAAGCACATAAATTCTCGTATGTTAAACAACGGATGTGCAACATTATACATGTTTATGGAAAGAATTGACAATGCAACTATCTAGTTAAATCAAAGCTCTAAAAATCGTTTAACGCGTTAAACTCTTTAGAACCGTAGCGATTTTCTTACAAATCGCCTAGATCATTATAATTTATGAATAATAAATAATAAACAATTTTCAAATATATTAATTAATATATTTTAGATTTTAAATTCTATGAAAATAAACGATATGAATATTATTATTCGTAAATCTTGATGTTTAACATATTGTATATATATATATATATATATATATATATATATATATATTTATTATATTGTTTTAATTGGTAAACGTCTAGACCGATTAACTAATAAATTAGACGTACGATTAATCTTTCTAGGCGCTAGGCGTTGAGTTACCGTACATTTAGCGCCTAAAGCTTTCTCGAACACTGGATAAATTGATCAATCAACAAGCGTTTATTTGAATTCATTATAAAATTGAAATAACTGGATAGTACATATCTTTATTAAATTATCAAATCTTCAAAATATGAGTAATTAATATTGCCTTCGGTCTCTTTTATCGCACATATCCGGAGATGAATCCACACAGTCTTTTGCCTTCTTCACATCGATCTTTTTTTCTGCTTGTTACAACAACAAAATGACAAAGATATAAATAGATGTTAGCAAAAAATCATATATGATCAATGAATATAAATAAAGGTTAATATAATATTTATGATTGTTGCCAAAACTTACTTGGATCTTGAGCATCAAATTTTTTCCTACATTCACTAGTACATTTACCGAAACATCCAAATTTATATCGTGCTGGACCAGCGATACATATGTCAAAACAAATCTTGAAACATCGTTGAAAACTTGTGTTTATAACTTCCGACTCAACTTGAAGATTTCCGAACATCAACATCATCACCATAAATACAACCATTCTTTTCATCTCCATTGTTTTTAGAATACAAAGTTTTTTTCTCACAAAGAGGAGGGAACAAATATATCTTTATAATGGACCTAACATTTAGTCATATGTTACATTATATAATCTTTGTTATCAAAACATAAACGTTTTAACATACCTAACATTTAGTCAAAATGTTATATTATATAAAATATCACTGATAATTAATGAAAATACTAAAACTTTATAAAGATACCATAGAAACAACATTATAGTACTAGATATGTTTCCAAAAACTAAATAATTAAATTTGACTCTAGACAATATAAAACATGGAATCGAAAATTTAAATTAAATTTTATTAATTTCTTTCAAATTACTTAATAAACATCTCTTATTAAAAACATAAACATTTTAATGGATCTAAGATTTAGTCATATTCTATATTATATAACCTCTTTTATTAAACCAAAGACATTTTAATGGTCCTAATCTTTAGTCAAATCTTGTTTTTTTCATAAATGCATGCTCAACTAAGACTCTGCAAAAGATCTTTAGTCAAATCTTATATTATATAAAATATCATTAATAATAATTAATGAAAACAGTAGAACTTCATTAAGATAATTATAGAAACAACAATATGCACTTACATATGTTTCCAAACAACTCAATAATGCAATCTGAGTCTTAATTATATAAAACATTGAATCTCACTTCTTAATAAATGTTTATTAATTTGTTTTCAGATTATTTGATAAATCAAATAATTGACAAAAAGACTCAAATGATTTATGAAAAATGTATAAAATATCACTGATAATTAATGAAAATGCTAAAACTTCATATATATATATATTAGAAACAACATTATAGTACTAGATATGTTTCCAAAAACTCAATAATTAAATTTGAGTCTAGACAATATAAAACACTGAATCAAACTTTTTAAATAAATTTTATTAATTTCTTTCAAATTACTTAATAAATATCTTTTATTAAAACATAGACATTTTAATGGATCTAAGGTTTAGTCATATGCTATATTATATAACCTCTTTTATTAAAGCAGAAACATTTTAATGGTCCTAATCTTTAGTCAAATCTTTTTTTGTCATTAATATACATGCTCAACTATTACTCTGTAAAATATCTTCAGTCAAATCTTATATTGTATAAAATATCATTAACAATTAATGAAAACACTATAGCTTCGTTAAGATAATCATAGAAACAACAATATGCAATTAAATATGTTTCCAAACAACCCAATAATTAAATCTGAGTCTAAGTAATATAAAAAATCGAATCTCACTTCTTAATAAATTTTTATTAATTTTTTTTGAATTTATTTGATAAATCAAATAATTGACTAAAACACTCAAATGATTTATGAAAAATGTATAAAATATCACTGATAATTAATGAAAATACTTAAACTTCATAAATATATTATAGAAAACAACATTATTGTACTAGATATGTTTCCAAAAACTTATTAATTAAATTTGAGTCTAGACAATATAAAACATTAAATCAAACTTTTTAAATACTTTTTGTTTTTAATTTTCTTTCAAAATACTTAATAATATCGTTTATTAAACATAAAATTTTTAATGGATCTAAGATTTAGTCATATGCTATATTATATAACTTCTTTTATTAAAACAGAAACATTTTAATGGTTCAAATCTTTAGTCAAATCTTCTTTTTTTTGTCATTAATATACATGCTCAACTAAGACTCTGCAAAACATATTTAGTCAAATCTTATATTAGATAAAGTATCATTAATAATTAATGAAAACACTAGAACTTCATTAAGATAATTATAGAAACAACATTATGCAATAAAATATGTTTCCAAACAACTCAATAATTAAATCTGTGTCTAAATAATAAAAAACATCGAATCTCACTTCTTAATAAATTTTTATTAATTTTGTTTTCAAATTATTTGATAAATCAAATAATTGACTAAAACACTCAAATGATTTATGAAAAATGTATAAAATATCACTGATAATTAATGAAAATACTTAAACTTCATAAATATATTATAGAAACAACATTATAATACTAGATATGTTTCCAGAAACTCAATAATTAAATTCGAGTCTAGACAATATAAAACATTGAATCAAACTTTTTAAATAATTTTTTATTAATTTTCTTTCAAAATACTTAATAAATCTATACTATTAAAACAGAAACACAAAGTTGGACCCAACTTGTGTCTAGGTAAAAGGTATTTTAAAAGACTACATGCTATACTAGAATCTATAAAAACTTTATACTAATAACAACATGCCCTTAAATAAAGCTTATTTATGGTAAGATTTAGATTATACAGATTTCGGTTATGATTTAGATTTATAATTTTATGGACAATGTTTTCCAAATGCATATAAGTAAACTCACATAAAATCAATCATATAGTTCAATATAAAACAATCTTATCATGTTACATATGTCTAGAATACTTATAATTTTGATATGTGTATGTGTCACCTTCAGGACATTTGTATCAATTGAGTTATATCATATCGTGTTATAAAACAATAACTAACTTGATTTCTTCACATTAGAAATACTCTTGATTATGATATGTTTTATGTTTTATAATTTTGATTATGATTTTTTTTACATCAAAAGGCTATTCTATTACTCAAATTAAAGGTGGCCTGGGTAACCAGACCGGAATAGAATAACCAATAAAATAAAGAGACCTATGGAAAGATCTTGCAGTCCTAGTTAAGGAGTCTGAAATCCGATTTTGCGAGCGTGGTATATGAGAATCTTGAAATCCGGGAAGCATATCTTTAGAGTCTCTATCCTCTCCAATTCAGTTGTAAAACTTGGCCAAGCAGAAGGTTGCTTGACCATTGCAATCAAATCCTTGCAGTCTGTTCCAAAGCTTTGACATGTCGAATGTTGAAGCATACTCTCCATCGCCCATCTCAATGCTTCCACCTCTGAGTGCAAAGCAGATTCTCTTCGAATATTGTTCATTTACCCCATAAGTTGCACCTTCCCGAAACTATCAAGCCAGATCCATCCATAACCACTGAACTGAGCAGTAGATGTTCATGATCCATCTAACATGCAGATATTACCCAAGCTTAAGACTTGGGGTACTTCAATACTAGGTTCTTGAAGAGCTGATGGCACGGTCTTTGCATTATACCAGGCTTGACACTCGCTCTCTGCATATTGAACTAGTTCTAGAGGATTTCTGTCTATTCTCCTAAACAGCTTATCATTTCTAGCCTTCCATATATACCAAATTATCCAGGGGTAAGGGTCCCTGTCTAAATCTAGTTAAAGAATGATGTTCTTTCTCCAGAATAAGTAATCCAGATTAGCATAGATACTGGGCAATGGGAAGACATCTTGACTTGTTGGCATCGCTGAAAGAGACCATGCTTGTAGAGCTGGTGGACATTCAAAGATTGCATGTGTCACACTTTTGATTATGATATGCTCTAATTAAGTTTCTTTAAGTTTTATATTGGTTTGGACTTTCGAATTATATTTTTTTGGAGTTTTGATTATATGAGTTTATGGTTTAACTATACCAAACTTAGGGTTAACAAAGTACTGCTCTTTTAAATACTCGAGTATATAAACTTGGCATAAAATCAATATATTTACTAAATATTATTAAATTACAGACAATATAAATGTTAGTAAATCTCATTGAGTATACGAACTAACAAATCTAACATCAGTTTTTATTTGTTAAGACCACAAACAACTTAAGTATTAACAAATCTTAACGAATATATTAACTACCAAATCGTGCTTCGGTTGTTATTTCCCAAATCCACGAACAATTTCAACCTATCCTCGAACGGGATCAGCGCATGGATCAACCGTATGATGTACTCGGCCCTCGACAAGGGACATCCGACTTTCACCGACTTCCCTACCGACAAGCAGCATCTGTGGTTTCAACAGTTTGCGGTAAGTATTCTAATTTTTTACTTATATTTTTAATCTTTAATATAAATTTTCTACTAATTGTGTTTTATTTTCAGCAAGAATTCAACTGGAATGCCGATGATACGTTGTATATCTATCACCACTTCGTCCATAAAGTTATGGACAACTATGGGAAACAGATCCATGAGTGGAAGAAAAAGTGGGAAATAAACAAGGTTTGTTTTTATTTATTAAACAATTTTTTAATTTATTAAAATATTTTTTAATTTTTTTAACAATTTTTTTTTAATTAAAAGGTCCCAAAGTCGATGAACCCCACGGTCTGATTGGAGTTGGATGTGCATTGGAGTAAGGATGAGACGAAATCAACTTCTTCCACCAACTCCACCAACCGCAGGAGCGAACGTAAAGGGAAGGGCGTCTTCAGGCATAACTTGGGTGCTCAATCTATTGCCACTCTGGGGGATCGCATGGTAAGCTAGTCGCTTTTTATTCTATTATTTAAGTTTTTAAATTTTATTTTTTGTGCATTTCTTCTAATTACTAATGTTTGTTTAATTTATGTTTTTTCAAGGCGGAAGAAAATGAGGGCGAGCCGGTTGATGATCTCGCCCTAATGAAGAGGGCGTATACCAACAAGAAGACCGGTCAGATTGATGATGGTGTTGTGAGGGATGTGGTCACCCTCATCGACACTCAGGTGGAAGACGAAGTGTCTCAGCTTCAAACCGAGGATGACGATTCGACGGGTTCGACCTACTTGCCTCGGGTTTGGATCAACGAAATCGTTGAAGAGGTAAGTTTTTTTTTTAAAGTTCAATTCAGGTTTTCTATTATTTAAAGTTTTTTCATCTTTTCTATTATTTAAATTTGACACTTTTCTATTTCAGTCGGTTCCAAAGAAGAAGGGAAGTTTGTTCGGTTTGGGTCGTCGGTCCCGGTCAGTTCCGTCTTCTGCTGCACCACCGCCCTTTGTTGATCCAGAAGCACTTATGGGTCAGTTGCAGGACAAGGATGATCGCATATCTGCGTTGGAGACCCAGATGGCGACTCAACAGGCGAGCTTTGAGGCACAGAGGAAGCTGAACGAGCAAATGATGGAGATGATGAGGAGGTTGCACCCGAACGAGGTGTTCCCGAGCATGCCAGACCCGAACACCCAAAACCCGTAGTTTTTTTTTTCAAAAACTCGGAATGTTTTATTTTTATTTGTACTACTTTGAATTTTATATAATATGTTTTCTATTTTAATTTTAATTTTATATTTTCGAATTTAAATTTCAAAAAATTTAATTTTTTTTTTTAAAAATAATTTTTTTAAAAAATTAATTTTTTAGGATATTCCGAGGAAGATTTCCCTCGGAATATTCCGACGATCATAGTCGTCGGAATATACCGAGGAAGCTTGCCCTCGGAAATTTCCGAGGACGTTTTCCCTCGGTATATGCCGACGACGGCCATCGTCGGAATATACCAAGGGAGCAAGTCCTCAGAATTTTCCGAGAGCTAGCTTCCTCGGTATTATTCGTCGGAACTTCCGAAGATTTGTCCCTCGGAAGTGTCCTCGGTATATACCGAGGGAGAGATTCCTCGGTATTTTCCGACGACATTTCCGAAGAACAGTTGTCCTCAAAGTTTCCTCGGAATTTTGTTTCCTCGGAATTCCGTCAGAAAATTCTAAGGAAATTCCGAGGAATTTTTTCCGAGGACATATTTCCTCGGTATGTCGTCGGAATAACTGTATTCCGACGACATACCGACGATTTTGGCCCTCGGTATGAGCCTGTTTTCTTGTAGTGAACAAACAGATCTTAATATATCTTACCATTATATAGTAAGTAGTAACAATACAATAATCTATTGGTAGCAAATACAGAAACTAGAATACCTATAATTATTAATATAGACATAGATGAATAACAAGTTTATAAATGGTAAAAATAAATCGATGTTAAAAAACAAATTGGAGTTCATAACCATTTCAACAAATAAATATCATTATTCTAATGTCATCAATACTATTTAAAATAGAAACACAATTTTTGACCCAACTTAATTCTAAATAAAATATACAAATTCGACTGGCTGCGGTTGAGCCATTGGTTAATAGTTTAATTAATTTTAATACATAGTTATATATATATATATATATATATCAATATTAAAATACAAAAATCCTGTTTAAAAATATAATAAAGTTTTGAAAACTATTTTCTTTATTTTTGAAATATAAAAACATAACTTATAAAAGTTTATGTAACAAGTTGGAGTTACAATATATATATATATATATATATATATATATATATATTAAAAATACAATAAGATTATAATTAATAAGTGTTTAAATATCTATTTCAAACACTAAATTAATTTTTAACTTTTAAAAAATTGTACTTTATATCGGTCACCCATCGGTTCAATTGGTTAGTCTTGGATCCTAGCGTTTTTGCGGGTTTTATAAAGTTTTTAATTTGTAGATATTTATTAAATCCAAATTGGATTACCAAATCACAGAGTTTATCGGTACGGATGAGGGTTTAGATCGGGTTTAAAAGTGCTGATTTAAATAGAAAAAATATGATAGATCTACAAAACATTTGTAACGTTGTTAATGAAAAATGTTATCATAAATTATCCCGCGCTTTGAAAGCGCGGATCAAAATCTAGTATCTTTTATTAAAACATAAACATTTTAATGGATCTAAGATTTAGTCATGTGCTATATTATATAACTTCTTTTATTAAAACAGAAACATTTTAATGGTCCAAATCTTTAGTAAAATCTCTTTTTTTTGTCATTAATATACATGCTTAACTAAAACTCTGCAAAACATCTTTAGTCAAATCTTATATTATATAAAATATCATTAATAATTAATGAAAACACTAGAATTTCATTAAGATAATTACAGAAACAACAATATGCAATTAGATATGTTTCCAAACAACTCAATATGAGTGTAAATAATATAAAACATTGAATCTCACTTCTTATTAAATTTATATTAATTTTCTTTCAAATTATTTGATAAATCAAATAATTGACTAAACACTCAAATGATTTATGAAAAATGTATCTGTTTTTTCTTTTACAGGTTTAGATACTACAAAATAATTTCAATTGATACTAAATAAGTTAAATTAATAGATTGGTTTATTTATACTTTCATAATACAAAACTTCATTCCTTTAAACTTAAATAAGCTTTCATATTAAATTAAATAATGTATATAAATAAAATAATAGGTTAAATTGACATCAAATAATAAGTATCAGAATTATATTTATTTCATAATATATATATCAAATCATTGACAAAATAATTTAAAAATATTAAAATTTCATAAAATCTCATTTCAAAATTGGGTGATTTTTTTTAAAAAAAATGAAGTCATATTTTATATAATTTTGATATTTAATATAAATACAAATAATATACTATATACATTTCCAAATACAATAAATGTAAAAAAAATTGCTAAAATATATTCATGTGTTTAAAACGAGCAAGTCAGAATCTAGTTCCCTATTAAAACTCAACAATCATATGAAAATAATATTACCTTACATGTTATATCACAAAAATATAACTAATTTAATTTGCATTAAGATTAGTTTTAAACAGTTTAGATATATTTTAACATATTTAAATCTATAAAAGAAGTTAATTCAATAACGTGAAAAAATCCAAAATGAATACAAAAACCACAATAAAAAAACCAACAACAAATAAAGAAGAAAATCACGATGAAATCCCTCTAAAACCTGATTAATGAAGAATTTGATGCAACAAAAAGCTTTCAGACATTTATAACGAAATTAAAAAGGCATAAGAAACACTAAACTAAACAAGAAAGCGATGAATATAGCTGTCAGAGAAGTTATCGCTTGTTTCAAAGTGACTATGAATTGCAGCAACGCCGATGTGGGTTTAAAATATGTTCATGAGCCCTTCAGAACGGATTAATAATTTCTTTATGAAGGAATTGGAAATAAGTGTACAGAAAGAAGTTTTGATCTTTTGGAAACCGTGTCTGAATGGCTCATAAGCATTTTCTGAAGGCTCATAAGCATTAATAAAAGAAATTTTGAACTCTTCATTCTTAGAGAGCCCTCAATAATTTTTTATGAGCCATTCAGAATATGTTTTAAAGCCTTTCAAAAATGTTTATGAGCCCTTTAGAACATGTTTCAGAGTCCTTTAAAACATGTTTCAGAGCCCTTCATAACACATTTCTGAACATGTGTGAACCCTTCAGAAAGAAATTATGAACTCTTCATAAAGAAATTTTTAACTCTTCAGAAAATGTTTCCGAGCCCTTCAGAAAATGTTTCCGAGTCTTTTAATTAGAAAATGTTTACGAACCATGTGGTTGAGATGCGGTTAAGCTTACAAGCGACAAATGTGTGCTGTCAGAGAAGTTATCGCTTGTTAACATGTTTTAGAGCCCATCAAAAATGTTTACGAGCCCTTTAGAAGATGTTTCAGAGCCTTTCGAAACATGTTTCTGAACATGTGAAAACCGCAACAGTCCCATAGGTATGAATGCTACTAAAATTAAATATATTCACATATTTAGATGTTAGTAACCGCAACAGTCGCATGTCTTGGATTCGGAAATTTGTATAACTTTAATTTATTAAAAAATATAACTATGTATAAATAGGTAAAACTAAGAGCACCCACATTGGGGGTTTATAGAGGGGGTTCACACAGAAACCAAGAAAAAAAATAATAAATCAATAAAATCATATGAACTCCTCTCTCCTAAAGTTCTTTCGGTTGAACCCCTCTCTCCTGAAGTTCATCACTGTAGCGTAGGCTCCACGAGTCGTGGCGGCCCACGATTGGTCTAATTTTTTTTTTCTTTTTAAAAAAAAATCAAAAAGAAAAAGAAAAAAATTTAATAATAAAAAATTAAAAAGATGAACCCCAAGAAGGGGTTCATTGATGTGGGTGCTCTAAGTCATTTAGATTGTCTAAATTTATGAAACTAAGAAAAACTAAGAAAAATGTAACACTTATCTGGTAGATACAATGGGAGTGGTCTTCAACACAGAAGCCCATTTTGATGACCCTACAAGTCCAAGGATGGTGTTTTACATAAGGGACAACATGTAAGTAGAAAGTAACATATGATCAAAGCAAAAATTTATATATACTGTAATTGACGCACCTTTTTTTATTCTGAATGGTGACAGTCGGATAAAATGTGTGGCAACTGGCGATCGTGCTTATGCCTTCCGGGATGGTCTTGAAAATATGAAAGGTCGTGGACAGGTGATTGTGGTCCTTAAGATGTGGAGGGTCTGGAAATTTATGAGTAAATGTAGTTTATGTGTCTAGTTTTAAATGTGATAGTTGAGTAAAATGTTTACTAAACTCATTTATACATATTATTTTGGTCCTCCTAATCTTTGGCTTGAGATCGAGGGTGGATTATCTGACTTCAGATTCAATCCGCGTTTGCCAGAGGTTGAGGAGTTTAGGCAGTCTCTACTACTCAGTGACCCTTATGTTCAGAGATATGGGGCTGTAGGTCTTTTGTAAATCTTGTTGTTCTCAATGTTCTCCATCTTCGTACTTGTCTTAAATTTGGTGAAACTTTGTTTAAATATTGGTGAAACTTTGTGGTTTTAACTTTTTCAATTTTCCAACTCAGAAAAAAACAGTTGAACTACAAGTTCGTGCTCGTATAAACTGGTAAAATTTATGTTTTCACTTAATCATTTGTCCAACTTTGTAAAATTAAGACAAAGTTGAAATTCGTTTTAGTATAAATAGGTCAAAATTTGTGTTACTTTCACTTTCTCAATTGTCTAACATCGTAAAAATTATAGAAACTTTTTCGATAGATCAAACTACACAGTTATCCAACTTCGCATAACTTAGGAGAAACGTACAAAAAAACTTAGAAAAACAGAAAGTAGCTGGAGGAATTGAAGTCTCTTAGGAATTACTTCTTGTACATCATAATTCCTAGAACTAAAACGACAGTAAGAATAACACAACCTCTTGATATCTTTATCTTGGGCATCTTGGGCTCCATTATTTTGGGACCTTCCCTGAGTTCACCTTCACTCCTTATTGTTGCTTTGAGAAATTGAACTTCTTCTTCTAGCATTCGAACTTGGTAGTGCAACTGTTGTATCTCATTGGTGAAAGTTTCATCAACCCATTTGAAGACGTGATTGTCGTTCTCAAGCTACAACGGATTAAACGTACCAATTAAAAGAAGAACGAGTAAGCCTTCAATAACTAAAGCTAAACAGATGTACCCTTAGTGACGCCGCATAGATACACCAATAATACCAGTGATATGGGTTTTGATTGGTTTTGGAGATGAGCTCGGTGATGCCCACCCCGCACCAACACTTACTAGGAATTCCCGGAGTTCGTACTCGTCGCCGACCACCAGTCGTGGAAGATGAAGCGGACATCTCCATTATTTCTCTCTCGGGGTTGGGAGGAGTTCGAATTCGGTTGGGAGAGAGATAAATTAGGGAAGAGAGAGAAAGGAGAAGATAGCGAATGGGGAAAACCAAAAAAGGTCTTTAATACTTCGATTAAACGATTTTGGGGTTTTAGCAAATTGGGAAGAGGGAAATTAGAAATTCGAAAAGCTGGGCTGGAAATTTTATCCAAGGATTTTCGTGGTAGAAGTTTCACCATTTTTTTAGTTTTACAGAAAACATCAAAGTTGTACTTTTTTAATTATTTCCGTTAATATTAGTTACTAGGTTCGGCCCGCCCTTCGGACGGGGTGTTAAAATTAATCAAATTTTGGAATGGTTTTCGGGTGGTTATGTAGTTGAAGTAGAGTAGGTGATTTTGTAGGAATTCTCAGTATCATATTAGAGTAAATATCTAATATAATTTTATATCATTTAAAAGTATACATATTAGTTGGATTTTTATTATTTAAATTATAATATTTTCCACTATCTTTGGGGTATATGCTAGTAAATAATTTTATCAGTTTATTTTCATAATATTAAACAAATAAAATGTAAAATGGCTAAATTTTTTTTAAAAAAGACACAACTTTGAAGTTTGCTAATATAGTTTATTTCTTAGTTATTTTAATAACGATTCTACAATGTGACTATCTTATATATATTTTATATTTTGGTAAAATTATAGAAGTTTAAGATATTAATAAGGTTGAAACTCTGCCAATCAGATAGATGAATGGTTTGGTGACGAAGTCTTTGTAAGATTATATTTTATATTTTAATAAGTTTAGTCAAAGATATTCTTTGAACCAAATGAGGTTGATGAGGTGTGGAGAAATTGTGGTGTGACATGTATGCTAAGTTCCTGCCTGAGATGGTGAGTGATTACGAAGGTCTAGTTAGCTTGGAGGATATGAGGGAGAGTGGCATCAGTATCTTATCTGCTGCATCAGTATCTTAAAATGTAAAACGGCTAAAAATTAAAAAAAAAAGACACAACTTTGAAGTTTGCTAATATAGTTTATTTCTTAGTTATTTTAATAACGATTCTACAATGTGACTATCTTATATATATTTTATATATTGGTAAAATTATAGAAGTTTAAGATATTAATAAGGTTGAAACTCTACCAATCAGATAAATGAATGGTTTGTTGACGAAGTCTTTGTAAGATTATATTTTATATTTTAATAAGTTTAGTCAAAGATATTCTTTGAACCAAATGAGGTTGATGAGGTGTGGAGAAATTGTGGTTTGACATGTATGCTAAGTTCCTGCCTGAGATGGTGAGTGATTACGAAGGTCTAGTTAGCTTGGAGGATATGAGGGAGAGTGGCATCAGTATCTTATCTGCTGCATTTTTATGTTGAGACTAATCTGCCGCTGCTTTCAAAGCCAAATATGTTTTCAACGTACGGCCAAAAAAAACCAATCAGAAGTTGATAAGGCTTAATTAAATGAAGCCACTTTTAAAAAAAAAAATGTTACAAACTCGGGGATAACACAAAGTCACAAACGGTGCCGAAGAGTACAACTTCTTTAACGCCGCCGGCGAGCAAAAAAAATCAAAGGCTCTTTCCACATTAGCACAGGCGCTAACTGAGTAATAGTCTGAGCCTTCCATAAATTTCTTCAAAGAGAAGTAGGAGCTCTCATCCTCATCTCAACTCCATCTTCTCACAGAGAATCTTCGCCATACACTTCCTCCGACGAAGTCCGCTTCACACTGAACGGTTTCGATCTCCATGTCTTTGTGTTGAGCCAATGGTAGATACGACAAAAACGATTAGAAAGATAAACACATAGTGTTCATCAGAAGATCTTGTGGCGAGAGAAGAGAAAGATAAACACAAAAATTGATCATTTAATAAACACAAATCGGAAAGAAATGGAAATTATATTATTCAATCCAAATCAATAAGATGATTCAGATAAAAAAAGAGATTTGACAAAACTGATAGCAACCATGGAAGGATCTGGGACATAACAATGCGTACCTACCTGAGTATGAAAAGAAAACATATATATAGATATCTGGTCGGCTTGGTCCTGGTTACAGAGAATTGTTTGTCTAATCAAAATTAAGCCACACAAAACATCATACCAATTCAAAAAAAAAGAAAAAAACATCATACCATTTAAACAAAAAAATATCGATTCAATTGGAATCGATCTTAGTAGCCCTAAATCAAAAAGAAAGATATATGTATTAAAATGGAATTAAAAAATCTGGAAATCTGGAAAAAAAATAAATCTGGGAATATACGAACTTTAAGAATATGTAAAACCACAGGTTTAGATCTTTTACCAGTTCGCCGAAGAAAGCTCCATTTAGTAAGATTTGACGGTGAGCAAGTTGTGAGACTGTGAGATCGTAGAGAGCGCATCGATGAGATTGATGAATATTTATACACGATCTAGCTGACGATGCGCGGATCGATTCGCAGTGTGATGAGGATTAAAGACGATTTAATATACAATCACCGTTACGAAATCTCGACGGTCGCCGCCGCTCGACTCACACAAAGAACACGAAGGAGAGAGATAGCTAGGGTTCCCGTAGAATTTTCTGTCGCTGGGCCTAACGCCGAAGAAGAAAGCACGCGTGAAGCCCATTAGAAGCCCGACTTGACAAAATACTCATTTAAATGAAACGGTACGGATCCGACGTGGCAGCACGGGAGAGTCTCTATTTCCACGCTGGCATCCGAGCTGGACACCTTAAGGAGGGATTCAGGGTCTCTTTTATATATAAAGATACTCTACTTGAATGACTGATTTTATAGTTATACCAATTAAATTATGTTTCCTTGGTTCATTTCTCATACGATCATGTACACATAAACTTGATTTCCTGCCATTAGCAAATTTTCAAATGTAATGAGGTGAGTATTAACGAAAAAGCTATGAGAACGCAGTGTATTTCAATGATTGCTAACAAGCAATGAGAGGAAATTTTAATAATTTAAATTAGATCATAATTTTAATAATAAATCACCATCTTATTACTTCCATAACTTATTAACAAGTTTAGAATTTACAATCATATTACTAAGTTTACCTATCGTAGTTATACCAGTAAAGAAAAAAGTTTCACTTGGTTGTACGACACACAAATACAAATTTCACTTCACAACGTTCCCATACGATAAAAACATCAAAACTGAAAGTGAAAGGCTTACAACCTACTTCACATCAAAACTGAAAGCAAAAGGTTTACAACCTACTCCTCTTATGTTTCTTGTGGGGTGTTCATCGTGTTCCCAACTAGTGCCCACATTCTCTTCTTCTCCATATCCACTCTCACGCTCACTATAATTCCTAAGAGAGCTTTCTCCAACTCTTGATAGTTGCTCGGTTATTTGAACTATTTGCAATTCTTGGATGTCCTCCACATGCAAAATACTTCTTCTTTTCTCTCTATCCACTGATGTTAGATAAACAAATACATCTTCATCATCCAAAATATATGATTGCCTCTTAGGTTCCACTACCAATGGAATGTAACCCAAATTGAACATCTTCGTAAACGGATCTATTCCCATCTTCCTGCATATCCTCTCTTTCAACAATGAATAAGTGATCTCCTCCAATGATGATGTCTTAAAGGATATAGCATACAAACGAGCATCAGTTGGAATCCATTCATAATCATCTCCAGCCTTCGAATAATGTCCATCATAATTAAAGTGTATGTTCGTCGAAAAAGGACACATTGTGTGCACTATAAAAAAATTAAACCATTAAAATTATACTTGATTATACAGTTATGCCATTAAAGTTATACTTCGTTATACTATGTTACAGAGTTTTGTCAGTGACCAGCCCGTCTAATCTAACCAAGTTTCCCCAAGTTTCAGAGTTCTAGATGTTTCTCTGAAAACCAAGTAGTAATCAGCTTTCTTTGATTCAGTCGTCCTTTCATCCCGACATTCAATCATACAATTGTTGATTATCCAATTGAGTAATAGACAGGCCATCCACACTCTCCGATCCTCATACACAAATGAATAAGAAATTTCTCATTACTATGAATCGAGTCTTCAATTCAAAATCAAATTGTAATCAGCTTTGATTCCCGACATGCAATTATACAGTTGTTGATTATCGAATTCCCTAACAAACAGACCATCCAAACTTTCCGATCCTCAACTAGTTCATACACAAATATGAAATCTTCTATCCAAATCGGAATCCCTGTGAATAAATCGTCTATGGTGGATTATAAATCGATTTGAGATCATACCCTGTAAAACAGAATCAATAGCTCAATGATTCAGCATCCAAGCCACGAAACCGATAGAAATTCGATGATAGCGAGGAAGAACACCACGACGAGGATGAGAGAGGAATTCACGAGAGAGAGGATCGAGGGAGTGGAGGCTCGAGAAAGGAGAGAGAAGCACAATTCGATTAATTATTCATTAATTTAAGTTTAAATCGGCCAAAGACACTTTCGACTTTAACCATACTTCTAGAGAGTATCAGAATAGACAAGAGTACGTCAGTACGTCAGAATTCGTAAGAAAATGCCAGAATATTTTTTGCTTTATTAAGAGCATCTGAGATTATAACCCCGATTAGATTGAGTAAATTAACCAATGAGCACTAAGTCCAGTTAGGTCTTAAATGAACCTATTTCCTCAAAGCCCATATGAAAATGAAACCAAAAAAAAATGTCAAAAAGAATATTATTTAACACATGGTCGGGAAACATTAACGAATTTGTCTCTGGGCTCTCTCCAAGTATCGCCGCACATCCTCTTCCTCCAAGCTTCTGATTACAATCTATTAATGATGGAATGAGCATAAATCGATTTTGTCAATATCTATTATATTAAGACAGGTACGAACATATGAGGAAACACTTGTTTGTGCCTTAGGTTTTTTCGGATTATATTGGAAACACTTTTGAGATTTGGGACATTCGGAAAGTGGATTCATGAATTAGAGAGAACCCTTCTTTACGTTTATTTTGCATTTCAATTAAATGAAAGATCCTCTGTTTTGGTTTGCAGTGATATTTGGAACTGAGGAAAAAAAGAGTAGATTGCGATGTATTCAAGATTAATAAGAAGGAACCAGAGACTGAGTTGTTTTATATTGAATCAAGACAGATGCTTAGCTAAGCCACCGGCTCGTGACGTTACCGGTTCGCCATCTTACAGATTAGCAAATACACTAACAACTCATTTCACAAGAAAGCACCCATCTTGCGCCCCTATTGCCTCTGGAAACTCTTTTTCGCGCCGGTTTAGCTCTGAAGGAGATGGAAGGAATGCCACTGGTGGTGAGGATAACCTGAGTAAAGAAAAGACTGGGAAAGAGAAGACCGTTCTTGGAGGAGTTAACCGTTTCGATTCTCACGCTCAGCTTGGGAAACAGGACCAGATAGATTGGCTTAACAATGAGAAGCTTGCAAGTGAGAGTAAAAAGGAATCACCTTTTCTTAACAAACGAGAGAGGTTGAAGAACGAGTTCTTGCGTAGGATCCAACCTTGGGAAACTATACAGCTCTCTTTTGAGTCCTTTCCTTACTACCTCCAGTAATAACCAATCTGTTATTGTGTTTTTTTTTTCTCCTTGTCTTTATCATTTTTTTGCTAATTATTATCTGCTCACCAGCGAACACACAAAGGACACTCTAGTAGAGTGTGTTAGCTCACATATAAAACAAAGGAATGTGGCGTCCACGTATGGTGCTCGTTTAGATTCTTCAAGTGGGAGAATATTACTCCAGAGTGTTCCAGGTTCGAGGAGCAGTGTTTGATGTCTTGTTTTCTGTTATATCAAAGTATCG
This sequence comes from Brassica juncea, assembly GCA_018703725.1. Lineage (NCBI taxonomy): Eukaryota > Viridiplantae > Streptophyta > Magnoliopsida > Brassicales > Brassicaceae > Brassica > Brassica juncea. The sequence goes on from CM031941.1 coordinate 4,551,306, forward strand.
ATAATGATTTTGTTTATACAGGGACTGAGCTGTACCGTGAGAGGCTGGTACGAGCACTTGCTCGAGATTCACAAGTTCCTTTGTTGATTCTTGACAGCAGCATTCTTGCTCCTTACGTGAGTTTCTCATTTTTATTTGCTATGACTTGGAACCATTTACGAATGTTTTAGCGTGATGTTTTCGACTCTGAACAGGATTTTGCTGATGACTACAATGAAGAGTCTGAATCAGATGAGGAAACTGCAGAGTCAGATGATGAAACTGCAGAGTCAGAAGCCGAGGAAGATACGGATGCAAACAATGATGAGGCCAGTAGTAGTGCTAACTGCAGAGTCAGAAGCCGAGGAAGATACGGATGCAAACATTAGGCAGTTTAATAGATTCTAAATTATAAAATCGTGTGCTAACTTAATGTGAAACGTTTTAATGACATATGTAAACTTGGTCAGCAAGATATATTAAGATTGATAATGACTCAAAAGATTCAATTCGAGAATACCATATACTACACACATACTTAAAACATCACTTTCTATATATTTTTTAAAACCATGAATGGTTTCAATTAACCAATGTCGATTGTTAAAATTTCAAAAAAATTCGTCCATTAAGATATTTCGATGAACAATAATATGTATAATATTTACATGCAGTTGTGACAGTAGTTCTACCAACTGGCAAACAATATTAATGAAATTCAAATTAGCATAGACCTATAAGTTTGAAATCACCATTATTAATGATATTCAAATTAGTAGTCCTATCTCAATGTTAACGATACATTTTTGCTACTGTTTGTTTACAATTATTAAAACATATGCAATTTACAAAATACCACCATGACAACCCGTATGATGGAGTTGAATCTTCTGCTATGACAAACTGTAGGTTAGAACAATGCATCTTTGATGAAATTTAATATTTATCTATTTATGACAAATCGTAAGTTAGGACGGCAATTGTATATGTACTTTGTTGAGGATGGATTGTACCCATCCACAAAGTCCATCGAACAAGAGGCCCAACCAAGCTGTTCAAGCGGTTCACGGCCGAGGAGCCGGAGCTCGACGCCTTCGGCTCGGCTGCAGACTACTTTTAGCCGAGCAACGGACGGACGAGAAGTAACCGGCTAAACAGCTCGGGACGAGATCCAGTCGAGCCCGACAGGCCGACAAAGGCTCAATCAATTGGAGGGGAGACTAGGTCAAGTCCCATCCGAACGGAGGCTATAAAAGGAGAAGGAAGCAAAGGAGAAAAGAGATTGACACTAGGTTACACAAACAGAACGGCGAAATTAGGGTTTACTGTCCGTACAACCATCTCTCCGTTACTTGTACTTTTCCGGTTTAAAGCACTCCGAGCTCCGGCTTTCTATTCACTTTCTCCACCTTTGTAACCTCATCTCGAAATATAATAAACGCAGTGCCCACCCACGAATGAGCAGGTGGAAACCACTCCGGAGGTCGGGCACTTGCCTTGAAGATCCGAAACTCAGGATTCTTCTGGCCAACAATGAATACTGACTGTGAGTCATATGCTCGGCGATGCAATAAATGCCAACGACATGCCCCGAGCATCCACAGCCCAACCGAGTTACTGCGAACCTCAGCAGCCCCCTATCCATTCATGAGATGGGGAATGGACATCATCGGACCAATGCCAAACTCTCGCCAGCATCGTTTCGTGTTGGTATTATCCGACTATTTCACAAAGTGGATCGAAGCCGAGGCCTTCGCACAGGTCACCGAGAAGGAAGTCCGCGGCTTTGTATGGAAAAACATTATCTGCCGTCACGGTTTACCGTATGATATTGTGACCGACAATGGATCTCAGTTCATATCTGGAAATTTCAAGGACTTTTGCAATAAGTGGGACATCCGACTAAGCACTTCGACGCCGAGATACCCACAAGGAAACGGACAAGCAGAATCTTCGAACAAAATCATCATCGATGGGATCAAAAAACACCTCGATCTCAAAAAAGGGCATTGGGCCAACGAACTCGACGGCGTACTTTGGTCGCATCAAACAACCCCCCGGGGCGCGACCAAATCAACTCCCTTCTCCCTGGCGTACGGGATGGAGGCAATGGCCCCCGCCGAGGTCAACGTAACAAGTCTTCGCCGAGCAAAGATGCCCCAATACGTCGAACTCAACCGAGAGATGTTGTTGTATGCCCTCGATGAACTGGAAGAGAAGCGCGACCAAGCTCTCCTTCAGATCCAGAACTACCAAAACCAGATTGAAAGCTACTACAACAAAAAAGTCCGATCGCGCCCTCTCGAGCTCGGCGACCTAGTCCTACGGAAGGTCTTCGAGAATACGAAAGAGCTCAATGCCGGAAAGCTTGGAGCAAATTGGGAAGGACCATACAAAATCACTCAAGTCGTGAAACCAGGAGTATACCGACTTGAGACTTCCCGCGGAGAAGCAGTCCCGCGAGCTTGGAACTCCATGCACCTTCGCCGCTTTTACTCGTAAAAACGAACATACATTGCCTCAACGAGTAAATGATTTACATCACTTTTACTCGGAAAAAAAAACCGAGTAGATGCACCCTACGGTCACTTCTACCCGTCCGAGTAAATGATCTACGTCACTTTTACTCGGGCAAAACGAACTACGAAAGGCTTGATCCTCCTCGGAGGTACGTAGGCATCCCCTCTACGGGGTCCAACCCCTACCAAAAACAAAAAAAAAACTTGTAATTTGCGGTAGAGCAAAGTCTCAAACCGACGATGCTAGCCCCTTGACTCACAAGCGGCGCACAAACACTCTCCCGGACAGTCGACGAATCCTGATCAAATTACGTCGACGGGAAAAAACTGAGTTACAGTCACCGATGCATCCCGCATTGACCGACTCTTGAGTGAAATTTTCGAGCCTTATCACAAACCGAAGAATCGCGAGTTGGCCGACCAAAACTTCTCTCGGTTACTGTGTAGCGTCTCGAATACCTTTTCCTCGGAAAACTATTGCCATTTTTGTCTTAGTTATGATCGGATTGACTAAGTCATGATATAAAATTTCATTATTTAAGAAAGTTCAAAATCTTAAAGTAAGAAACAAAAGAGGATGAAACCCCGAGTTTGGATAGCAAGGCCCGTCCCGGGCAAAAGTTACAAAACAAAGAGTTCAAAGGCTTCAACGAGCCGAGACAAAGATAAAAAAAAAAAACAACAACAACAGCAAACACACTAAACAACAAGAGGCTTCAACGAGCCAAATCCGAGGTCACAAGAGCTCGGATCTTCATCTCGGAGGGGTGTCCTTTCTTCCTTCGTTATCACCTTGATCGGGACCTGAGATTCGACCAAACGTCGCAGCCGGAGGATCGACGTTTGCAGTGGGCTCCCGAGCTACCAGAGAGTTCGAGCTGCCTTCCTTCCCATGATCCTTAGGACCAGTGTCTTCAGTCCCGGACTCCGTCTCGGAATCTTCAGAGCTAGAGCCCACCAATCCGGCGGCCTTGAGAAACTTGGAAGGGGAGTCAAACAGGACAATCATAGGAGTCTCGACCTGACCCGCCAGGGAAGCCTTGGTTGGGAGAGCCTGGTCTGCAAGGACAAACGCAGAACCGGTCCGACGAGTAGAGGACCCGGCCGAGCAAACAACCTCCCTCGCAAGATTCTCGGAGCGGGGAACCTGGTCGCCGCGGGGATTTCGGAGAGCATTTGCAACTTCCGAGTCAAGCAGCTCGAGGTTCGATCCATACGGATTAACCCTCGCCCAAACGTCCTCAACAAGGAACTGGGACTCCAGCACCAGCGGGGAAAGACGGAGGTCTTCTTCCGGGATCTCCTTTACCTCCAAGCGAGCTGCTTCTGCCCTGTAAAACTCTTCCTGCTCGACGAAGGCGGCAATAGTTTCCGGAGGAATCTCGACCCCCGAATCCCTGATCTTCTCAAGGCATGCTCTCGTCCCGAAGGCCTGACTGTACAAACACCGAGCCTCGTCGTAAGCGTCCTTCTGGGTTTCACGGAGGCGAATCCGGTTGAAGCATCTCTCAGCCTTCGATATCATGGCGATCATTACGCGCACCCTCTCGTGTGTAACCTCGTATTTGCGAGATTTCCGGAGCCGATTCGCTTCCTCCAAATGCTTTGTCAACTCCGCGGCCCTGGTCTTTTCAAGATCCGCCTTCTCCTTCCCGAGTAGGTCCACTGTGAACTCGAGATTTTTCATCGAGTCTCTGCACGCCTCCAGTTCAGCCAGGTCAGAAGATCTCGTCTCGTTAAACTCCCTCCTAAGAGCTTTCTCGCGAGCTACGGCTTCTTCCTTCTCACGGCCGGCGACCTGAAGAGCTTCTTTGTGCTCGAGTTCGATCCTCCCCCGCTCTTCCTCTCCCGCGAGAACCTGCTCCCGAGCACGCTTCAGAGCAGTGTCGTATTTCTCGACAAGGACGTTCCAGTCGCCGTAACTCTGCTCATCAACATTTACAAGAAAAGTTAGAAAAGAAGCACTATCGAGGAAGTGACAACAAAACAAAACTCACAGATACTTACCTTTACAGACGAGCAGGCAGCATGTCTGTACTCTTCCTCGAAGATCAGGCCTCCGACCGGAGGCAGCGGATTGGGACCGCCTTTGATTGATCGGATCAAGCGACCACATTCTTCCGGGTAAAAGTAAAGGGGGAGCTCCCGGTTGAACTCAAATCTGATCCCGTCCTCCGGAGTTTCCCTGGGACGCCTGGGTACGCGGGTCTCAGATCCCTCCGGAACATGAGACGGAGTTTCCTCGGACGGATGACCGTGCCTCCCTTCCGGAATCGGCGAGTCGATCACATTCCCCAAAATTTGCTGATAGTCGGCAGCCACCTCCGGGGGATTTCCTTCGAGAAGCCGCCGCTCGCGACTCCTGATTCGCGAGGCAATAGTCTGGTTCTCGTCGTCACCCGAAGTCCGACCCTCGGATACGACGTCGGGCACCAGAACCCGAAGCTCCTCCTCGCAAACGGACGAGGGTTGGAGTGCGATAGTTTCTTTCTTCTTTCTCTTCTTCTTCAGGGGGACGTCCTCGGAGGATGGCTCCTCAGGGTCCTCGGCAGCGACCCTCGGAGCTTCAGGTTCCACATCCATCTTCTTCCTCTTCTTCTTCTCCCCCTTCTTTGAGCCATCGCTCGTGCGCGCTTGTTCGGAGGGCCCCACTCCGTGACGCCCCTCCAAAGCTTCGGGGTCCTGCCTCTTCTTCTTCTTTGGTGCGACCTTCTTGGAAGTACCTTCCTTAGGAGCCTGCTTGGCCGCGGCGGAAGCAGTCGCGTTTCCTTTTGAACCGGGAGGATTCACCTCACCCCCAGAGCCCCCTTTCGTAGAACTCGTCCGAGCAGCCATAATACGACTAAAATCCGGCAACTCCTTCATCGCTCCAGCTCGGTTAATCTCCTTCTGCTCTACTCGGGAAAAAAGTGGAAGCCTCTTGTTCGCCGGACTTTTAATGAGAGGACTCGACTCCGAGATCCAGTCTTCTGAGAAAGAGAAAATCGTCAGCTCGTCAGTTATTCGGTTAAAAGAAATGGGGGGAAGGCAAAAGGAAAAAATTTAGACACTCACGGTTGGCAATTCGATCGATCGATCTCTGGATCCTGTCACGAGTAAAGTTCGCCCAGCAATCCTGCTTCTGCAATGCGATTGTTCGGGCACGTTCCTTCCAATCCTCGGAATAGGTGGCGACGTTAGGATGACCAACTGCACAAAAAGAAAACGAGTATAAGGTCAGATGGATCCGCGTAACGATCATTGATGGGTTGGCGCATTATACCCATCTCCGCGTTCCAGAGAACGCGATAGCTAGATCTCGACGGTTCCTCGAATGCCGACCTATTCGACTTCACGTAGAAGTAGAAACGTTGCCAATCCGTAGTCTTGGACGGATGCCCGGTGACTACGTTGTAGCTCGGGCGCATCCTAGTCGAGACCAAACCGTCCTCCGTAATAGAGACGGATGTCAGTTCCTCGAACGACCTAACACTCAGCGACGTCCCCGCATCCGCCGCAACTACCGACAGAACGACCATTAGTCGAAGTGATCCGTTCATCAGCTGGCTGAGGGCAACCCCTCTCCGAAGGGCATACGCCGTGACGATCCGAGGAACCGGAAACCATAGCCTTGTGTCGTTTTGAAAGTACGACTCGTAGACGCACTGATATCCCTTCGGAGGAGACCAAGGCCTCTGATATGCCTTCGGAATAATAAATGTGACCCCGTGTGCGGTGAGACTTCGGAGAATCTCCTGCACTGATTCAGTCGTCGATCTTGTCCTCTCAACATTCGTCCAGTCCTGACCGTTTACAATCGATGGACGAATCCTCACTTTCTCGAGAGGACCTTCTTCGGAGAATATATTCCCCGGATAGAAACTTCTTGGAATTATCGTGGCGTTGACTTCTTCCTGACCGTCGCCATCTCTACGGAACTGACCTCTCGCTTCCGAGACGAGGAGACGCTGAGATAGATCCATATTTCTCGTATCCATCATCGCCTCATGATGGATCTCCGCTGGATCCTCGGAGGAAACCCGGACTGACGCTACATCTTTCCCTTTCTGTTCCCGGGTAAACCGCTGGCTCGACGACATCTCGGGCATTCGAGATCCTAAAACAGAAATTAAGAGAGAGAAGGAGAGAAGAGAGAGAAAGTACCTTGCGGGTGCGGAGAGAAAATAGACGAAGTAAGGGAGAGCCGCACTATTTATAAGGGGAAGCGAGCACACGGATCAAGGCGTCATAATTACGCCTAAAGAGGCCTAAATGGGCCTAGTTACTACTGGCGCGTGCCGCGCGGTCGCGCTGGTTCGATTTCCCGGTTTCGATCTGTAAAACTTACAATCGTGCCGGTACGACTCCTCGATGGCAATCACGAGTTCCCATCTCGGGAATCACGCCGGCATACCCGGGTTGCGCCTTTTGTCCTCCGAACTAAAAACTCTCAATTCATTGAAGATCGATCGTCGATCTATCGATAAACTGGGGGGGGGGGGGGGGGGGGGCCCCCCACTTACTGTTGAGGATGGATTGTACCCATCCACAAAGCCCATCGAACAAAAGGCCCAACCAAGCTGTTCAAGCGGTTCACGGCCGAGGAGCCGGAGCTCGACGCCTTCGGCTCGGCTGCAGACTACTTTTAGCCGAGCAACGGACGGACGAGAAGTAACCGGCTAAACAGCTCGGGACGAGATCCAGTCGAGCCCGACAGGCCGACAAAGGCCCAATCAATTGGAGGGGAGACTAGGTCAAGTCCCATCCGAACGGAGGCTATAAAAGGAGAAGGAAGCAAAGGAGAAAAGAGATCGACACTAGGTTACACAAACAGAACGGCGAGATTAGGGTTTACTGTCCGTACAACCATCTCTCCGTTACTTGTACTTTTCCGGTTTAAAGCTCTCCGAGCTCCGGCTTTCTATTCACTTTCTCCACCTTTTTAACCTCATCTCGAAATCTAATAAACGCCTCTGTTCGACCCACTCTAAGTATTGTTTACTTCACCTGAGACCAAACTCACCTTAAACATATTTGCAAAGATGATGATCAGTTCTTATATTAATGTTTTTTATAGTAATGATCAATGTGACAACGTGTTTGTCATATCATAGTCTTGCTAACTTCGTATATATTGATATAATGTTAGTGGATCCCTTATTGTATGCGGGTAATTTAATTTCTCCTAGCAAAATTTAATTGGACTTACATAAGCTCAATCAATTCTAGTACTACCACGTAAGCAAAATTGAGATGTATTAAATCGATACATTAGCAAGACTCTTTTATAATTAATACAAATTATAGGTTACAACTTTTCAAATGATTCTCAATTAATATATAGGGGATAACAATATTTTCTGTCAAATGTTTATATATCAATACACAATAACAAGGTAATTATTTTTCAATCTATTGCATTCTTTTGACTACTAGAAATAATAGGCAGCAAAACAGTCAAATTAGTTAATAATTTTCTATATTTTCTAAAGTAAATTTTGGAAGATTTTTGGATATATATAATTTTTAAGAATGGTTGAAAAAAATTCCGAAATTTGGAAAAACTATTATGTTTCTTTTTTCGTGTGTTCTTCAAAAAATGTGCAACTATCTGTTTATACTTATAACTATCGTTATATTTGTGAGAAAATAATATTTCCATACCAAGCATGGGGTCAATACTAGTTATATATAAACTGGAATATAAAAAAATGCAACTTGTTGTTTTATAGTTGGCATTCCAAATCCAAATTCTGCGAATCATGTAGTAAATCTTCGTCAGAATTAAATTGCAAGACGACATCTGATAGGTCCCTTGCCAAGAGATATCAAATATTGATCTAGAAACATGGATTTGATACCAATTAAAGTCACTCTTCAATTCTAGAAAGAGAATTTGCCAAAAGAACAAACTAAGAACACACTTTTCTTTGGGTAGTTAAGACTACCTCTTTTTGTTGTTTTCATTGATTTAAATAGAAAAGATACATAAAGCAAACTCCTACAAAACGTGAAAGGGAAAGTGGATCACTCTTCTCCTACATAACAGGAAGTGGAGCCGTGATCTTTTTATTTGCATAAACAAAGGAAACAACTTGAAGACTAAGTCATAATACTCTGTCCTTAAACATTGGTTGATCGTAGTCTCATCAATACTCCGGCCGTCCGAAAGAACCTTGTCCTCAAGGTTCATGTTGAATAGGGAAAGCTTGACTTGAATTGCTTCTCGTCCTTTCATGTTGTTTCCTCGAGTCGTAGATGTTTTTCAACGAGCTATAAATCCACCAAGACCAATACCAAATTGTTTCCACGGGTTCATTATTGGAAATAAACTTTTTTTTTAAATGACACTGAGATATGATTTCTTTTTTTAAAAAAAACTGAAAAACAACGAAAGAATTATAGATTTTAATCCATACAAAAGAAAAGATGTTGAACTTGATCAACAAACCCGAAAAGAAAAATGGTGAAAAGAAAAAAATAGCTGGATAGATCTCGATGATCGTTGATTCTGAAGAATGGTCGTTCGTCAAGGATTCTTGATAACCGTTGATTCATGAAGAATACCGATAACAAAGAAGATGAAAAATATAAAGTTTTTGATACCACAAAGTGATCCGAATCAAAAACAGAACATGCTCTGATACCAATTGATAGGTACCTTGCCAAGAGATATCAAATGTTGATCTAGAAACATGGATTTGATACCAATTAAAGTCACTCTTCAAATCAAAGAGAATTTGCCAAAAGAACAAACTAAGAACACACTTTTCTTTGGGTAGTTAAGACCTAGATTGCATGGAAGCTTCGTCGAACGTCCACTTCCCGCTTCGGAACCGGAATCGGAATCGGAAGCTTGTGGAAGCTATTGGAATCTCGCTTCCAATGCGCTTCCAAAAATACATCTTTAAAAACACGTTGGAAGCTTACGATTCCATTTTGGAATCACGCTTCCGTTTTTTTTTTTTTAAATACAATGTCATAAATAAATAAAAATATAAAAAAATATTGTTTTTGTTTTTATATAATAGTGAAATAGAGAATGTAAATATACAAGCATTAAAACTAATACTATATATTATCTTTATGCATTGAGGGCTTATTAGAGATACACCGTCTATATTCAAATATATTGTGTTAATTATTTACGAAATATTAAAAATAATTAGTATAATAATATCTTATAAACTTAGTTTATATATAGTTTTACGGTTTTTACATAAAATTATTTAAAATTATTATAAATGAATAAATGTTTTATTTTAATTTGAATCATATATTTTTAGTCATATTTGTAATTTTTAATATATATATATATATACATATATAAATATACGCTTCCAACACGTTTCCGCTTCCTAATTTTTTTAAAAATCTCGCTTCTATGCTTCCACACGATTCCGCTTCCGCGTATCCGCTTCCGTTTCCATGTAACATAGGTTAACACTACCTCTTTTTGTTGTTTTCATTGATTTAAATAGAAAAGATACATAAAGCAAACTCCTACAAAACGTGAAAGGGAAAGTGGATCACTCTTCTCCTACATAACAGGAAGCGGAGCCGTGATCTTTTTATTTGCATAAACATAGGAAACAACTTGAAGACTAAGTCATAATACTCTGTCCTTAAACTTTGGTTGATCGTAGTCTCATCAACATCGCTGGTCTATCTTCACACAAACAGACTGGCATGGTTACTTTGACATTTTGTACAGCTTTCAGATTTATCGAGCGTCAATTACCGAGAGAGTGATTTGGTTAACTGTCCATTCATCGTCGCCATGTTTACTTGACTCAGTCTCAAGAGGACTTCTGCCAACGCAAAAAGCGGGTTGTTTAGGCTGAGGAATAGCCGTAGCTTCGCTTCCAAGCATCACCATTACAGACGACATCGCTGGTCTATCTTCAGCACATTCTTGAACACACAAGAGACCAATCTGTATACATCTTAATATTTCATGTATCTGCAACGTTGATGATGAAGAATCTATGATGATGGGATCTATGATCTCTAGCCATTTTCCTTCCTTCCAATTCCTCCACACCTGGAAATAATGATGGAATCTTTTTATATTAATAGTTTTAGGACTGTGGAACAAGATCAAATTCAAGAGGTTCTCAGCTTACACAACCAAGGAGACTAAGGTCGCCAGTTGAGTTGTAAAATCCTGTGCTCCTCTTGCCACTTATAATCTCAAGAAGCAAGACCCCAAAGCTGAAAACATCCGACTTAATCGAGAATATCCCATTCATTGCATATTCTGGAGACATGTAGCCGCTGAAAAATCAAGATTAAACTCATATATTATGAGGTTTTATTTTTAGTTTGGATTTTAAGAAAAAACTCTTTGTTGTTTTGGAGAATGATTTCTTACTAAGTTCCGACCACCTTCCTCGTATTAGCTTCTATCTCATCCTGTCCAAAGATCCTTGCCATCCCAAAGTCTGAGATCTTTGGAATCATATATTTATCAAGCAAGACGTTACTTACTTTCAAGTCTCTATGGATAATCCTAAGCCGTGAATCTTGGTGAAGATATAGAAGTCCTCTAGCAATGCCTTTGGTAATCTCGAATCTCATTTGCCAAGTTAGGTTAGAGCATCGGTTTTTGTCTACCAATCAAACCACAACAGAAAACGTGTTAACTTATTCCCAAGACTTTTGTTAGAGCATAAGCTGTTTTGAGTCACTAACCAAAGAGATGAGAATCCAGGCTTAGATTCTCCAAGTACTCATATATCAATATCTTCTCGTCCCCATCTACGCAACAACCAAGAAGCCGGACAAGGTTTATGTGCTGAAGCCTTGCAATTAGTCTGACCTCATTCTTGAACTCATTGGTCCCTTGTAAAGACATTTTGGATAGTCTCTTTACTGCAATTTCTTTTCCGTTAAGTAACTTCCCCTATTACCATACATTTGATTATACAGTGAAACCTTGTCCAGGGTTGTATATTTGTAGTTTTTTGAATATTTTTTATACCTTGTAAACAATACCGAAACCACCTTGTCCAAGCTTGTTGTGGTTAGAAAAATTGTTTGTTGCCATTGCAATGGTTTCAAAATCCATCAACTGAAGCTCTAGATCCTCTGTTTTCATTTCTCTAGATGTGTATATCTTGCTTGATATCACCACTTCATTCACGAGCGAATCTTGGCTTGTCCCTTGATCAATTGTTCCATTCAGACACAGAAAAATAATCAAGTAATATGTAATCAAAACATACAGATAAAATTAAAGGAAGCAAAAGCTATCGACTTACCAAGAGGTGTTTCAGTTGCTATTAATCTTTTTTGCTTCCTTTTCCAGAAGCAGAAGATGATGAAACTTAAAAGGAAAAAAATGCTCACCCCAATACTCGAACCTATGATTTTTCTTTTTCTGGTCCTCTTGTCCTCTGCATATATTTTCTTCAACGTAGTTGTCAGAAAATAAAGGAAAAAAATCCTTTAAAAGTAAACGTTCTTGGATGTTTTGAACTTCTTTTTGGTATTGGATCATACACCTAATCTGGAGATTTATATAAGCAAATACAATTTCGGCTCAGAAAACTTTAATCAATAAGGAAAAAAAAACTAACCGAGATCAGCAGCGGCTAGTCTAACGTAGAGATCCTGACCACCATTTGCATGATTTCGTACGTCCAGAATCTCACCGGTCCAAATCACACAACCCGACCCGCCATCACGAATATCCGAACTAGCAAACGCTGTACAATTACAATCTTTTAAACACCTCTCTTGGCATTCTTTCAACCCAATACCTCTGTCCACATTCGTCGCCTTAGTATCCGGCAGTTTCATCTTCTTCAACCGAACAAACCCATCTCTGCCGTTACAGCTCAGCCTCGTCTTCCTTACGCAACCATCGGAATCATCTTTCAACCCCCGCACTTGATCATTCCTACTCGGTTCAAACCCTTTTATACAATTACAACTTGGTGAAGTTGACGAATCGCAGTAACCATAGCTTCCACACTGTTTGTAGTTATCGCATTGGTCCTTTGGTGAGTACCATAATTGGTCCCAAGTCTTTGCTGTTTCAAGCCAAGTTAGTCTTTCGAACAACCCCGTGGAGCTTAGGATTACTCTCGAATAAACGTTGGTTTTGGTGACCCGGTACGAGTACGTCAGTTCCTCGTTACTCGCTGTGAAATTGTAAACTAGGTAATCAGTTGGTTTCGTCTCTGGTACGTCGCTGCCGAACCGGATCCCGTTCCACGGACCGCTCCTGTACATTATCAACTCTTTGTTGCATACGTAAAACTCAGGGAACCCGTTGGTTTTGAGTTTAGTTGAGAAGTCTCCGCTTGATGGATCGTCTGAGGTTTTCCAGGATCTCAAGAATCTGTTGAGTCCGGTTTTATTATCCCAACCCAGTTTCATCTCCGGAAGTAGTGTGTCTGTCGGAAAATCAAAACTCTGCCACAAGAACCCATCATCTGGATCTTTACTGTTCAAGTTTCTGAGAACAAAGTTACCGTTATCAAGAAGCTCTGCAACCAGTACTGCCGACGATCTCACATGTCCTTCGGTCAGATTGGTCGACCATACAGGTGTTGTATCGGATTGGTCGAATATGGCGAGATTACTGTCCAAGATTTTGAGAGTTCCGTTGGAATTAGAAAGAGGATTGTCTCTGTTCGCAACCCATACGTAAGTTCTTGGAGAGATTTCCTTGTACCAAATCCCGAGATACCAACGAGAACTTGAGGGGAGATAGAAGAAGCCTAGCTCGAAGATTTTTCCAGAAGATATAATGGTTCTGTTGCTTGAGATGGTAAGAGATTCTGTAGCCGACAAAGTTTTTTTGGCAGAGATTGAGAAAGCTTGTTGAAACACAATTAAGACAAAGAAGATGAACATGAAGGTGTCAGCATGGTGGTAGTTTGATTTACTTCTCATCTCTCTCTCTCTCGCTCTTTTTTTTCTCTCTCGTGTTCTTTTTTTCTCTCTTATTTCTTGAGGATATTTCGTCTGACCAGTATGTGTACGTCAAGATTTATTTCTTATAATATTATTACTTGAGAGTTGCCAAGACCTTTCCAACTGCTTTTTAGTTTTTTTTTTTTTTTAATGCAACTATAAGGCTACTTGAGCTAGGCCTAACTTGCCACAGTTCAATTATTTACCAAAGTTGTCAGAGTTGATTAGCATATAAATCTCTAACAAAATAAGAAATTCGTTTTGTGGTTGGTGTATTGGCGTGGTTTGGACCTCCTTGTCATTTCTCAACAATCTAAGCAAGATCTAGTCTGTTCTTCGAGCTTCTATCTAGGCGGTTTTAAGTTGTTTTCTCCTACATAATCGTACGATAGAATTTTTCATACCATTTTTTTATGTTTACTTTAACCAATTACATCTTCATTTTAAAAAAGTATATAAACAATTATAACTCTATGATTAACTATCTAGACTTTTTTTATTCAACAATTAATCTAGACTTAGAATTTAGATTTGAGGAGTGAGATTTTGGAAGATGGGTTTGGAATCTTAATAAATATACAAATAGATACTTATTTTTTTTTTTAAATGAAAATAGTTTCAAAAAGAAAATTTCAAATTTGAAAAAGAAAATATAAATTTTTTTTTTGAAAAATTCAAAAAATTCAAAAAAAATTATAAAAATTTTGAATTTGAAAACGTATAATTCCAAAACTATAAATAAATATTTTTTAAATTTTTAATTTAAACTATTATTTATATTTATATATTATAAATCAAAGGTATAAGAGTCTTTTCCTCTTTAATGAATAAGAAGATATTTGTGAAAATGTCTTTTAATGAAAGTAAACATGAATTGTCATACAAAAAGGAAGATAAAAGTGAAATTTCCCCTAATCGTATTCAGAAGAAAGGTTAAGGAACGTGCATGTTCTGTTTTGCCAGGTTATAAAACTTAGAAATCTTGGGTAATATATGTCAATTTTAATAAATTTTAGTTTTTTTTTATTTTAGTTAAATTATGTTAAGCCGGTAAAAATCAATTTGCTAATTTATTTAATAAACCAATAAATATAAATAAAATTTCAATAAGTTAACTATCACCAGTGAAAGAACTGATTCTAAATGTGTTGATTTTTTTTATTCAGCTTCTCTTAACTTATTCTCGTACTTCTTAACCAAGACTAGGGCTGGAACGGATCCGGATATCCGAGAAATTTGGGGTATCGGTTTCGTATTTGTCGGATCCGTGGATTTAGTATCCGAATTCGGATTCGGGGCTTCCGGATATCCGGATATCCGTCTAAATATCATACTACCCGCGGATATCCGGATCGGAATTCGTAAAATAATTAAAAAATAAAAAATAATATTTTTTAAACAATTTTAAATTTTAAAATAATACATAAATTAAATATTTATACAAGATTTATAAATATAAATATGAATATAATATTTAAAAATCAAAATATAGTATCATAAACTAATTCTATGAATAAATATTAATATATCAAATATGATTATTAATAAAATTAAAAAAAAAATTATATATTTCAAAATGCGGATCCGGCGGACCTAAAAATTAAGATATCCATATCCGGATTGGGTTTTGACGGATCTTTGATTTTACTATCCGGATTCGGATCCGGACGCTCCGGATATCCTATATTCGGATCGAATCCGGAGCATATCTCGGATGGTATCCGAATCCCGGATAATAAGTCCCAGGCCTAACCAAGACATCATCTTCTACTGTAGCATGAATACGATTCCCTTTCAAAATAATGAGAAAATATAAGTCAGCCGTTGTATATAATTGAAAAATCAAGCTTTGATTTCTGTAATTGTAATCAGAACCATCTTTGTAGAATTAACTCCTTCGATATATTTTTTCCAAAGCTTTATGATATACACTTTGATCTTGTAACTATCCAAATATGGATGAATTTTTCTGATGAGAACAATGAAAGTTGTTTTTCTACGAAGAAAATACATGATTATTTTTTGATAGATGATTTTGTGATGATGATCTAGATTTAAGAGAATTAGTGGTTTATTTATGTAGATATGGAGACACTTAAATAGTATTAGGATTGGAATTTATAATTAAGAAAAGTCAATTTGTATAGAAATAAAAAAATTTAGAATTATCAAAAAGTATATTTAATTTCTTTAAATCTTTGTATCTTATTTTGTCCATCACTAATAATTGTGAGGTTGCACAAAATTGACAATGCAAATTTGTATTTAACAAAAAAGGAAATTGCTTAAAATATTGTTCAACTATTTTCTGTCCATCACTAATAATTGTTAGGTTGCACAAAAGCTCTTGTGACGATACAAAAATTTGTATATAAGAAAAAAAGGAGATTGCCGTAAGTCTTGTTCAATTATTTTTCTGTTAAACGAACAAAGGTGAAGCATTTTTTTAAGGATTTGTGACATATAAAATTTATTTACTTTAATATTATCATTACCATATTCAAATTCCCCCTATATATTAATCTTGGAACATTACAACATTTTTTTATAGTCACGTATCATAATGTGAATTATTCTCAGAATTGCTAGAGAAATAGGTTTCTCCATTTATTTGCACATCTATTATATTTTTTACTAGGTGATTTTTCCGTGCTCATGCACGGGTATAAATATTTATGAAGTAAATATATATTATAATAATTTATTGCTATTTAATTTTGATTTGAAATTAATTTATAATTTTTATGCATAATATATATTAATAATATTATATTATTTTAATTAGATATATGATTTTAGATATGTAAGATTAGATCTAGTCGATTTGACTATCATTTGGGTATATTGGATTGCATCTATTTTTTTGAATTCAACTATAATATTTTTTTATTCTAAATCTATTAAAATTTTGATTAATTTTCTTATTCCATTTAGGTTGGTTGTTTTCTTTGATATGTAAATATATATTAGGAAGATATATTGTGCTTAGAATGAAATAAAAAATAAACTAAAATATTTGATTCCAAATTACGTAAATTAGTATAATGATGTTATTCTGAAGTCACATGTATATATATAAATTTTACAAAAGAACTAAATTGCAACAGTTGATTAATATTTTATTTTCTGTTTTGAGTCTTCCTATAATTTATATTTATAAAATAAATTAATAATATTATAACAAAATTATATTTTCTTATTGTAGTTAAATCTATGATTTTAGATCTAAGTTGGATTAGTCGAGTCACTCATATTATGAGTATATTGAGTTACATATATTCTTTTAAATTCAAATGGAAGTATAATTATTTTTATTATAATTAAGCCAAGTCAAATTAATTTTATTTATCATTAAATGTGCATGTATTTTCATAATATATATCAAATTAAATGTTATTTTTTTAAAGATATTAGAAATTAAAGCGATGATCTATAGGAAATTACATACATAAGTAACTGGTACTTTTTGGAAGCTCATGAAGACATATCAATATTAACAATAATTAAAATATTTTTATAATTTCTAAATAATTTTATGAATATTTATTAAATTATATTTTTTTCTGTAAATGAAAGATATTACAATCAACTAAATATAAGAAAAAATAACATTTCAATAATACTAATTATAAACTATTTTTAGCCAACTAAACATATATCAGTTTATGTTATTTAATTATTTTATGTAATCATCTAAAACAATAGATATATATATATATATATTTATATATATAATATTTCTATTACTTTGAAAATATATTGCTGTACTGTTTAAAATTGTGTTCTATAGAGTATTATTTCTTTTTATAATATCAAGATTATCTGTGAAAATATAATTATAAAGAAAGTATTTTATTAGTATATTTATGTTATCAAAAAACTTTTTTTTTAAATGGAATATTACTATTTTGTGAACTTTCCTTTTTAATGAAATCTTATTATTTATACATATAATTTCGTTTTTAAATTCGTTTTTTAACTTTATAAACTTTTCCTTTTTATTATATATGTTATTTGGAAAATTTTATAGAAAAAACTAAATAAAAATTCAATAATAGTATTTAAATATAATATTTTTAATTCATTAAGGGTATCAATGTAAACAATCATCGTGAGAGTTAACGTGAGCGCGACAAATAGGAAACTGACTTCTCAAATAATATTATAGAGATTAAACTAACTATCAAATTAATTAGTAGTGTACAAAAGAATATTCTCTATTCTTTTCATGAATAAAAGCTACGGAATTACCTAATATGATTAACATATATTTCACAATTAATGATTATGAATAATAAATATTTGATAAACAACTTTTTATCCTCTATACTTTTTGTTTAATTTTATATTATTAAAAGAAATTAAACAATCACATTAAACATATAATATAAAATTTAGATTTTTTCTTATATGTTATATTTCAAATTTTTTTAAATGGCTATAAATTACTAAAATCAGTAAAATTCTCATATTGAAAATTTAGTGATCAATGATAACGTTTTTTTTAGTTCAGTCTATCGTTTTTCTTCAGTAAGCCTTGAATAATTTTTAATTATTAACTAAATAGGCCATGTACTTAGTAGAAAGTGTTTTGGTTTAAAAATTGTTGCATACCCAAAATCAATATGAACCATCATCACTTTCTTTTAAAATTTTGTTACAATAAAAAATAAAGGGTTGGGAAAAAATCCGAATCCAAATAACCAAACCAAATCCAATCCGAAAAATTAGTACCAAACTTTAACCAAATTGGTTAGATATATGAACAGGTTCAAAATTTAGGTATCGAGAGAACTGGAACCGAACCTGATCCGAACCAAAATATTTCGGATATCCGAGTATATTCAAACCAAATTCATATACTTAAATATATTAATTATTTTTAAATTTAATATCTAAAATAGTATACAAAATACATAAGATGTTTTTTTAATTTTTCAAAATACTTAGAAATATATAAAATAATTATAATTATATGTTTAAAATAGCTAAACGTTACTCAAAATACCAAAATATTAAAAATATCTATTGATTTTCCATCCAAATATTTAAGCTAAACCGATTTTTATGTTAAGTTTAAGTATTTTGACATACATTATTCAAATTTATATGTTGTATATTATTTTTATTTTAGATTTTGTGAAATGTAAAGTATATATGAACTTTATTTTTTTTTAAAATAAATAAATGGGTTATCCGTACCCAAACCCAAACCGAACATGCAAAGATTCGAACCAACCCGCAAAGATCCGAACCAAACAGAACGTAACCGAACCAAACAGAACGTAACCGAACCAAATGGTATCCGAATGTCATCCCTAATCAAATGTAGAAAAAGGCTATTGGTAACAAAATATGTATTATTTATAGTATTTAAATACAACATATTTTTTATACCATATTTCAAAAAACCTATCCAAAGATAGAAATATTTATAAAAACAATAAGGCATATCATAATTAGAAAGATGTCATTTCACATTTTTTTCATAAGCCATATCATCTTCTTAAGAATGAATATTGTGAAGATACCTAAGAAAATCCCCTAGTCATTATTTCCAAAGTGATTTTGACACATATTATTTCTAAAATTATTTTCACTAAATAAATATCACATAGCATACTAGAAAGATGACATGACGTATACCTAAATATGGCATGGATGATTACATTTAATGCTGATTTATATTTTTGATAATTTTCTTAGAATATTGTAGTAAATTATATATCATCAATAAAGTAATTCTATTCAAATATGACATTAAATAATATAAATATAATAATATTTTAAAATTTTGAAATATTTGATTATTTTTATCTTTATAATTATACAATTTTAGTACCAAAAAATACTTTCCAAATTTTCTATGATTTTTTTTCAAAATTATAATTTTAATCGTAATATCATTAGTTTCTTTTATATATCTACAAATTTTAGAAATGCTGTCTAGTTTTACTTTTTGATAATTATACAATTTTTATATCATTTTAATTAATTTTATACAAGTTGATCTAATATATTTTATCCAAAAATAGATAAAAATCTATCTAAGATTATAGTTTTAAAAATATATACATATCTATTTTTCCATATAATTTAAACTAAACAATTTTTTTTAATTTATCTTAATTTTATGTTCAACTAAATCAAAATTTATTTTAACATTTCTGTATCGCCAGGGATATGAGACTGACACGTGGCAACACGTAACTAATCTAAATCACTTCTGTGGGACCATGATACTCCTGTATAATTAAAAAAATAGTTTTTTTGTTGACATTAATTTTTTATATTAATTTTATCTTAATTTTTTTAAATATGAATGATGTGGCAGAATTTGGTTGGTAAGATGGCGTGTGCTATATAATAAAGGATGTAACAACAAAGTCACGAGATATAGGATAAAAACAGTTGGTGTTACAGATTCTGCTCCAAGTGCTCCAAAAAGCTCCAGCAAAGTGTTTTTTCCTTCACCTGCATAGTATGCGTTGATTCAAATAATGTAGGTGTCATCATGTATACATGAATACACACTCTGTTATCACCATTTCTACTGGCCTACACTATATACCTTGAAGTCTTTCTTACACATGTGAAACGGTTCTGTTTGTCAGGTAACATGTGGAGTTATCTATCTCAAATGAAACCGAAATGGTTGTGTTCGTCGCTTTGATACGGATATGACCAAGCTGATGAACATTCCAGATGCTGAAGTTGGTCAACTAATTATCTTCCTACTTTTTACACATTTAAATTTGACATTTTCATCATTCTTTGTGGTTTAACTTTAACAACTTTGTTCTCCAACTGCATGGAGTATGTTTTGCTTACCAGATGAAATATGAACTTCTACCTTTCATCATCATGGAAATTGTAGGCCATACATACACTTTCCTTCTTAAGTTTTCAGTGTTTCACATCCAAGCATCAGACTTTCACCATATCCAGGATCTGTAATGAACGTCAACATGCCCCAATACCAAGATTTGAGGCACCTGCTTCAACCAGTAGTACAAGTGGTGTGAAAAACATTGTCTCTAAAGAGAAATTAAACAGTATAAGGTGAGGTAAATGACAGCTCCAGCCATCTCCAAATTATACTTACGAAAAACCATTCAAATCAGCACTAATATTTTCATCTTACGCAACAAGTAACATGTCATGTCTGTGACCAGTTGTTCGATAGCAAGAGCGACAGAAGGTCATGAAAACCGTCCCTAAAACCACGACTCCAGTTTCCGGAGTAGCTGAGATGGTGTCTTGATGCATCTATACTATCCATATTTGATATTTTACTTTACTGCAGTTGTTCACGATTGGTTTACATTTCAAATACAAGCTGATCATTTTGGAAAAATATAAAACCTAAATGGTTCGATCCAGGTTGTGCAAATATTACGCACTGTAGTTTCACTGACTTTTAAATTATACACTCATCAATATTTTTATCTACCATAATATTATTTCTCCTGCAGGTTCATCCTCCAATAGAACATTAAAGCTCCTCCAAATAGCAAGGCTGAAATAACATTTCACCCACTTTATAAATACTCCACAAAGGCTCATCCTGCAAAGCACCACAATAGTCCTGAAACAACTCATGTCAAATCAAAACATAACAGCGCAATCACCCCTACACCAAACGTATAACTCTATTGCAGAAATCATACAACATCTCAACCTTCTTTGCTATATACATGAAAAATTGAATATGCGATCGATAGGAAAATCAAGCCAAAACCATCCACTAAGTACTACTCAAGTTAACAACAAAAGCTGACGACCATTTCAGCACCACAAATTTAGAGATAAAATTACCAGTATGAACATTATCAACATCAAAAAAATGGTCACATATTTAGCATACATTCCAAATGTAGCGCGCGGACCAATCATGATAATAGACTAGGGGTGTAAATTGGGCTGCCCACACCCATTTGGGTGTTTTCTGTTGGGCTAAATAAAACCCACACCCAAAAACACCCACACCCATTTAGCACCCACACCCAATAGCACCCATACCCAAATTAGCCCATGCCCAATGGAAATAACCCAATACCACCCATTATTGTTTTTTTTAACAATTAGCTCAATTTTGTTCTTAATCAATTTTTGTAAATTCAATTAACAAATTTATAACAAATAAAAATTATAGAAATATTTAAATCCAGCAATAAAAATTTAAATGTTTTTTCAAAAAAAATTATTCAAACTGCTAATATAACTCAAAATTCAAATATGCTTTTTCAAACATTGTCTTCACTAAATTAAAATAGTCTCAAAAGACTTATTTTGCAAGGTTCTGTTTACACTGCTGATATAACTCTTTGTTCTGTTTCCAGCTTGTTTCCAGCTTGTTTCCAGCTTGTTTCCAGCTTGTCTTCAGCCTGCAAGAAGGAAATCTCAAACGTCAAACATTGTTTATGTAACATACACATACTAGACCATTACAAATCTCCAACTCAAGCCTCATAACTTGTATGTAAATAAAGAAAACAGGAGCTTAAACGTTCACAGTAATGATCAGTGATCACTTCTACAAATCAATATCATACACTCTAAGTACAAATCAGTATCAGACTTATCAGAATATCAAGTTCACAGTATGAAATCTTCTCATCAACACTATAAACTCAAACGAGTTTTACCTCAACTGATCATACCTCAAGTCAAGTCTATAGACTGTCCACTCTCTTCATTCTCCTCCTGTTTAACCTCTTCTTTTTTCTCTTCTTCTGTCTTCTCAACACACTCATCACCTACAAAAAAAATAATTTCATGAATATTCTGAAGCAATTTATAATATGAACAGTAATAAGTGACACTAACCTATTTCTGGAAACCCTTTTAACCAGTTTCTTGTACAGACCAAGGCTTGGACATTAGTAGGTAGAAGACAACTCCTATACTTGTTTAGCACTCTACTACCTATGCTAAACGACGATTCTGAAGCCACGGTTGTTATGGGTATACTCAGAACCTCTCGTGCCATTGTTGCCAACTCTTTGAACCGAGCTGAGTTGTCTCTCCAGTAATGTAACACATTCAGCTTCTTGTGAGCGGCATAGTCAAGCAATGGCTCATCCAGATATATGTCGAGAGCAGACTTGCCACTGCCAACAGCTTTCTGAGAAAAGAAAGCGTAGAATCCCTGAAATAGATTAAATATCAGTGATATCAGTCATCAGAATTACAGTGATAACTTATTAGTAAGTTTCTTACCCCATAACCGGCTGGAACATCAGGTGTTTCTCCTTGTGAAGTAGTTGAAGCACTACTGATTCTCTGGCTTTTCTTGTAAGCTCCAAACAGCCTGTAGATCTTTGAACGAACATTAGCCAACCTTCTCTTACAAGTAGACTGATCCAAAACCGAGAAACAGTACTCTAAGATCTCAAATTTCAGTCTAGGATCCAAGACTGCAGCAATGGCAAGGATATCACTATACTCTTCCCAGTATTTGTCGAATTTAAGCTTCATACTCTCCACCATTTCACAAATAACACGATCACTATGATTCACATGAGCTCTCAACCAACACTCAATCTTCCAAATTTCATTGAAATACAGATTTGATGTTGGGTATGAGGAACCAGAGATCAAATCTGTAATCTCAGAAAATGGCTTCAACAACTCACATATCATCTCTGCTCTCCTCCACTCGGAGTAAGAGGGAAAGCTCACATAGCTCGGTTCTACATCTGCCAAGTTACCTAAAGCATGCTTGAACTTGATAGCTCTAGAAAGCATAAGGAATGTAGAATTCCATCGTGTACTGACGTCTAACACCAGACTTTCATCACCCTTGACGTCGGTTCCAACTGTTTCAACACAGCTCTGAAACATTAACCCCCCTACTTTCTGATGATTTAACGAATTTGACACTCTCCCTGATCTTTTGCAAAGCTCCTCCAATCACTGCTAAGCCATCTTGAACAATAAGATTAAGGATGTGTGCTGAACATCTTACGTGGAAGAACTCGCCACCACATACCAGATCCTTGTGCATCTGTCTCTTCAGGATACTCTGCATGCTATCATTCGAGGAAGCATTATCTACAGTCAGACATAAGACCTTCTTTTCCAGTCCCCACTCCTTCAGCAGCTCAACCAGCTTCATAGCAATGGCTATTCCAGAATGAGGCGGAGGAAAAGCGGTGAAAGCCAATATTTTAGCTTGCATATTCCATTCAGCATCGATGTAATGCGCAGTCAAGCAGAGATATCCTTCTATGGTAATAGCCCTCCAGAGATCTGTTGTCAAACAAACCCTACCAGAAAAATCATTTAAGATTTTCCTGAGTTTCTGCTTTTCACTTTCATAAATCTTCAACACATCAGAAGCTGCTGTGTTTCTGCTCCAATACTCTATAGTGGAATTAGCATAAGTAAAAGCCATTCTAATCCTCTTATACTCTACAAACCTATAAGGCAGATCATGCTCTATAATGGCCATTGCTATCATCTCACGAAACACCATCATATCCACCTTCCTAGAACTACTTCTAGGTGTTCCAACAGCTTTTGGGCATACCTTCATATGACGAGTCAGAGTTGAGGTTCCATTTCTACGAAGATTCAAGAAGTAAAACTTTCTGCAAAGGTTGCATCTGATCTTAGTGGTACCATCAGGCAGTTTTCCTCCAAGTATAGTAAACTTCCTCCAGCACCTAGAGACTCTACGGCGTGACTGAGCTTGTCTTGGTTGTGAAACCTCTGTAACTTCATGATCCTCTACATCTTCATCCATCACATCATTCTGACCATCATCATTCAAATCTATAGCTTCCATATTCTGAAACAACAAAAGATTTAGACAACCCATCAGAAAGTGTATATATTGCGTTTGCTTTTCTCATCAAAAGCAATAGACTCATCAACCAAAAATAATAAAAATAAATCTCAATCTAAAGGACGAAGAATGCTTTGGATATTGCAACTTCTTTTTCACCTTCCTTTTAAAATTTCAACTATAATTTTCACGTTCTTTTATAAAAAGAGAGAAAAAAAAAACTGAAGGCATGATGATGTCTAATGATGAAAGCATGATGATGTCTAATGATGATGATGACCGTATGAGACTCTGAGCAATTCACTTATATATTTGAAGCAATGTAGTCGATCATATGCAAATACTGTTTTATATTGAAATGAAACTGCACACTGATCATGTAGCAAAAAAAAAAGAAGATCATGTTAAATTTCAAAACAAAGAAAAAGTAGAATAATGAACACTGAATATGGACATAGTCACATGGATATCGAATACGTCACATAGCATACGCGTGATAATTGACTTTTGTCTCATTTTCCATCTCTACCACAAAGATCTCCATAGATCTCATGGTATAAGATTCAGACAGTGACCTACGAAAAGAAACTTTGCCAGAGACTGTCATCAAAGAACGAAAATTCTTTGTGATCAAAGAGCTAAACCCAGATTGTGAAGAGCTACAATGGCGGGTGACGAAACTAAACTCAGAAAGATCAAACACAAAATTTACAACGAAGCTAAACCCAGAAAGATCAAACACAAAACCCAGAACTCTAAACGATCAATCACAAAATCTACCATGAAAATAACGAGAACCATACCTGAAATCGCGAGAATCAAGGCCGGAGAAGACGAATCGAGATGCAGAGATCGATTTTCATCACAGATGAATCGCAGATGAAGAGGAAAAGCTTTCACGGTGAAAGCTTTCGCGATCTAATTTTCCCCCAATATTAAAAAGACCTAATTTTTTATGTAATGGGTTAACCCAAATGTCCAATTGAATTAGCCCAACTTGCCCATGGGCAAACTCAGTATTCAGCCCAACTGGACCATGAAATATTTGGGTTTACCCATTACCCACCCAACACAATTTGGACTGGGCCACACCCATGGGCACCCAACCAATTGACAGCCCTATAATAGACCGAGTAAATTAATCGATGAGTACTAAACCCACTAACCTTAAATAGCCCTTAAATGGGCCAATTTTCTGAAGCCCACATGGAAATGAAACAAAAAAATGTCAAAAAGAATATTATTTAACACACGGTCGGGAAACTCTCAGGTCCGGAACCTAACAAGTTCGGTCTCTTTCTCTCTCTCAAGCGAATTTGTCTCTGGGCTCTCTCCAATTATCGCCGCACATCTTCTTCCTCCAAGCTTCTGATTACAATCTATTAATGATGGAATGAGCATAAATCGATTTTGTCAATATCTATTATATTAAGACAGGTACGAACATATGAGGAAACACTTGTTTGTGCCTTAGGTTTTTGCGGATTATATTGGAAACACTTTTGAGATTTGGGACATTCGGAAAGTGGATTCATGAATTAGAAAGAACCCTTCTTTACGTTTATTTTGCATTTCAATTAAATGAAAGATCTTCTGTTTTGGTTTGCAGTGATATTTGGAACTAAGGAAAAAAAAGTAGATTGCGATGTATTCAAGATTAATAAGAAGGAACCAGAGACTGAGTTGTTTTATATTGAATCAAGACAGATGCTTAGCTAAGCCACCGGCTCGTGACGTTACCGGTTCGCCATCTTACAGATTAGCAAATACACTAACAACTCATTTCACAAGAAAGCACCCATCTTGCGCCCCTATTGCCTCTGGAAACTCTTTTTCGCGCCGGTTTAGCTCTGAAGGAGATGGAAGGAATGCCACTGGTGGTGAGGATAACCTGAGTAAAGAAAAGACTGGGAAAGAGAAGACCGTTCTTGGAGGAGTTAACCGTTTCGATTCTCACGCTCAGCTTGGGAAACAGGACCAGATAGATTGGCTTAACAATGAGAAGCTTGCAAGTGAGAGTAAAAAGGAATCACCTTTTCTTAACAAACGAGAGAGGTTGAAGAACGAGTTCTTGCGTAGGATCCAACCCTGGGAAACTATACAGCTCTCTTTTGAGTCCTTTCCTTACTACCTCCAGTAATAACCAATCTGTTATTGTGTTTTTTTTTTCTCCTTGTCTTTATCATTTTTTTGCTAATTATTATCTGCTCACCAGCGAACACACAAAGGACACTCTAGTAGAGTGTGTTAGCTCACATATAAAACAAAGGAATGTGGCGTCCACGTATGGTGCTCGTTTAGATTCTTCAAGCGGGAGAATATTGCTCCAGAGTGTTCCAGGTTCGAGGAGCAGTGTTTGATGTCTTGTTTTTTTTTTGTTATTATCAAAGTATCGATATTGATTTTGTTTGTACAGGCACTGAGCTGTACCGTGAGAGGCTGGTACGAGCACTTGCTCGAGACTCACAAGTTCCTCTGTTGATACTTGACAGCAGCGTTCTTGCTCCTTACGTGAGTTTCTCATGTTTATTTGCTACGACTTGGAACCATTTATGAATGTTTTGGCGTGATATTTTCGATTTTGATCAGGATTTTGCTGATGACTACAATGAAGAGTCTGAATCAGATGAGGAAACTGCAGAATCAGATGATGAGACTGCAGAGTCAGAAGCCGAGGAAGATACGGATGCAAACAATGATGAGGCGAGCAGCAGTGAGGCGAAAGTAGATGGAACTGACGATGAAGAAAGATATCTAGAGATTTCTAAAGAAGTCCTCAAGAAACTTGGAGCTGACATAGAAGACATCGAGAAGGTATGATCGATTTATGTGAGAGACTCATAAATGTACCATGCTAATATTTTTGACATTCCCTATGGACATTGTGAATCTCCGTTACCTTCTCATATAAATTTTCCAATTATTTGTATTATACATTTGGCAGAGAATGTCTGGACAATTGCTTGGCTCTTCTGAGGTGCCAAAAGCTATAGCTGTTGATCATAGTGATAAAGCCAAGCGGCCTCTTAAGAAAGGTAGCTAACTCTCAGCACGTTCACCTTCCTCATTTGCATCAAAGGATGTTTTGTTTGTTTATCACTGTCAAGGGTCTTTGATGTACCTTTATCGTTATAGAAGCTCTAGATGTTCTTACTGTATTCATTTCCTGAATTGGTTTGGCGTGTTTTGGCAGTAACGTTTCTTTGTATCTAATTATGTATTATTTGTGTTGTGTTTCTCTCATTGGCCTTTGATTTTATCCTCTTTCATTTCTGAAAATTCTTAACATGTCCTCATGTTTGCAGGAGATCAAGTTAGGTATGTTGGGTCGGCTAAGAAGGACGAAGCAAAGCGTAGGTAATATATACTGATTCACTTCTGTGGGAATCTATTTCCCTTAACTTGTACTTGAATATTTCAACTATTTTCGTGAATATAGTTTTACTGGACTGCGGTTCATTAGGATACTTGTAATGAAGATTGATATGGCAGAAAAATCGATGTTTAGCTTTTGCGTAATTTTGGAGAAACGTCTTTTGATCTGTCTTCATTTTCATAATTTCCCTTTGTAGTATGGGTTCTTTTAGGGCTCACGCCTCACCCTAACATGTTATTTCATGAAAAATTGTTTCTCTGGTGATATGTAGACTTCTTTCAGCTATTAGTAACGCTTGCTGTCTTTGTTTTTTTTTTTTTTTTGAATCATTGATTGTGTTTGTATCGAAGTTCAGGCAAGTTGTTGCCTAGCTTCATAATTGCAGCATTTTGATACTTTACTTGCTTCATAACTATCCTGTATTGTACATCTTTGGGATTCTTAACCCCCTAGGAGGCTAGAAGTGGGCAGTGATTGGCTCTGTTCTTCCTTCGTGTTTTGTCAGTTAACGACTTAACGTATAGAGTGGAAATTGACTTGTAGCTACTTATAATTTCCCATGTTTATGCCCGATCGTGTCGTTCTGCAGAATTGGTGCATGTAATTTAATATATATTTGATTGGATAAAAAAGGTTTTTTAGATTAATTCTTTTGAACTAATTAAGTCGTCTAAAATACGTATCGACTTGTAGTTGTTTATGTACTTCCATTTGAATGTTTTTTTTTTTGTAGTTTATTAGTCATGTAAGCCTTCTAGCAAGTTCATAAAAAATTTGTATATAAGGCATCAAAGCCTACACCCTGTAAATCTGGATCTTATAACCACTGGTTTGGAGTTGTTTGATGTCCGTATTTGTGATCTATCCTAGAGACATCTTCTAGTAACCACAACTAGTCTTTATGATTGCATCCTTATTTTCTGCTGGCTTGTAAATGGATCACAGGGTCGTATTGGGGAAGATTTCTACGTCTGATGGTCAAAAAAGTGCTTTTACCGTTATTCCTGGCAGGTGGGTTGGTAAGTCATCTAGTGTAAATAAAAAGATTAATGTCTTGTTCTGATACATTTCTTGATCTTTGAGGGTTGAAAAGACCATTGGGTGTCTAGAGAGTGAACTTGATGTAGTATTTGGTCCTTTTTTCATATTTGAGTGTACTTCAAATCTTGAATTTCTTAAATTTCTGACAGCTTATCATAGATGTAGCAGATGTCTAGTTGATAAGTTCGTTACATCGATAGTCTGTCTTTTGGAGTTGATTCCGCTATACAATGTCTGGCTTTCTTCAGATGTTTAATGCTTTTCTTTTGTAGATTTGTCTGTTTCTTTATGATTATATGCTTTGTCATTACCTATCGAGTGGTTTAAGCTTGTGAACAAGTTGACAACTGGTACTAGAAGTTTTGCGCTTGAGACTATGACCTATCGTCTTGTAGTGTCAGGCACATAAATATCTTCCATGATACATTGGTCTGACAATATTCATGTCGATGGCTGCCTAGTATTGTTGATAGTTATTTTCTTGTTAACAACGAAACGTTAATCATGATTGTTCCAAGTGAGTTGGATTTGCCTTTCAGAATCGATGGGGTTTGGATTTGAATAATTCGCATGTAGCATTGGAAGTGAGGCAGATGATTGCCTTTTGATGTGTTTGTTAGTTCCTTTATCTAGAAATGATATTCTCAGATGCCATTCACAAGTCTCCCAGTCACACCATTATCTCTGTCAATGAATGAATGGATTTTTTTTGGCAATATGTCATCTGTAGTTTCTGTAATTTGACCTTCCTGCAAAACATGCATTCTATTCTCTGTGCACTCCTTTGCAACATATATTGAACTCGAAGAGCTCTGAGAATTTAACGCCATATGTTTTGTCTTTAACCAGAGTTTATATTCTTGCAGGCCGTTGTCTAGGGGACAACGTGGAGAGGTATATGAAGTGAGTGGGAACCGTGTTGCGGTCATATTTGATTCTGGCGACACTAAAACATCAGAGGGAAGTGAGGACAAACCAGCAGAGCAGCCCCAAACGTTACCTATCCACTGGGTAGATGGTATAATTGCTTTATTATATTCCTATTGGCTGATATGTCATCACCCTCATTATGTGTAAAGTGGCTGACATCATTTTAAAGGTAATTAAGTAATATATTTTTCTCTACGCAGCTAAAGAGCTCAAACACGACATGGATATGCAAGCAGTAGATGGGTACATTGCTATGGAGGCGTTAAATGAGGTACTTTTGGAAGTTACAGTAACTTTGCTTGTTAGCTTTACTCATGTGTTAAGTTACACGCTGAAACTTTTAGCTATAGATGTACATATGTAATTTTCATAGATGATCTTCCAACAGTACATGTGTAAGTTGTAAATTTTCGTGTCTTACATATCTCGCCAACAGTAGCAAGTGCTCAGAACTTATATTTTCAGTTTGAAGCTATGCTTCATTTGGCCAGTTGCCTTAATTTTCACTGGTGTGTTTGTGATATTTCTGGCCAAGTCTAGGACCATAAGTTGAAACTTATGAACTATTTTAAAAAAACTAAAGTGAGTAGGCAATGCTATGGGTGCATGCAATCTCCCATTGTTTCTGGACTGCAGTTAGTCATTTGTTTTTATGTCTTTGTAGGTTTTGACATCCAATCAACCACTTATAGTATATTTTCCAGACTTCTCGCAATGGTTGTCTAGAGCTGTGCCTAAAACAAGACGAAAGGAATTTGTAGACAAAGTTCAGGAAATGTTCGATAAATTATCTGGTCCGATTGTTATGTTATGTGGGCAGAACAAGGTAGAAACGGGCTCAAAAGGAAGAGAGAAATTCGTAAGCGTTTCAACATCTCTCACTCTGTCATTGGTTATTGTTCGGCCTTTGTTCCTGATCAGTGGATGAATAAGTTTTTTTTTTTTTTGTTGTTGAAAACAGACGATGGTGCTCCCAAACTTTAGCCAGTTTGCAAAACTGGTAAGATAAACATTAAAGTAGCATTTTATTAATAGAGTTGATTTTTTACCATGGTGCACTCTAATGGCAGCTATGAATTAGTCAAGTTATTTCATATATTTTGCAACACGTGCAAGGCTATAGATATGCATTTGCACATTCCATTCTCCGTGATATGACTCTTGCTTAGTTCGTGGTTCGGCTTTTTTTCCTTTCTTGTAGACATCCATTGCAATGACATTCTCTTCTTGATAATGCTTTGGTGTGTTGCAGCCTCTTCCCTTGAAGCGTCTAACAGAGGGATTAGCAGGAAGTAAACGATCAGAGGAGAGTGAGATATACAAGCTTTTCACTAATGTTATGCGCCTGCATTCTCCAAAGGTATGCCTAATAACATATGAAAACTTCTGATCACAATAACTATTAACTTTTCGTGCATGACTGTAAACAATGAATACGTAGGCGTAGATATGCTGCTATACTTAAGTGAGATACCATAGACTAGTTGGATTAGATTGATTGGACAATATTGCTTCTCAAAGTCTCTTTTAAGGGGTAAATTTATCTGCGAGTCATGTATGCTTTTGCGCAGCTCCTTTGCCACATGCTATCCTACTTAGCAAAGCATACAGAGCAGAAGCTACTTCCATTAGTTGGCTCATAAAGGATATGTGTTAAAGTTAGGAGGCTATTACATTTTTCTAGATATTTCATATGATGGACTCCTATCTAGTTCTTAAGGAATCAGCTTCTTTTTAAATTGTGGTGTAGGAAGAAGATGCCCTTGGACTGTTCAAGAAACAACTTGGAGAAGATAGGAGAATTGTGATATCTCGGAGCAATATAAATGAGTTACTTAAGGTACCTAGATTTAGCTCTAAAACTGAGTCAAATGTTTAATGATTTCACTAATCGTTGTATCTCAATGTTTTAATTCCCAGGTACTTGAAGAACATGAGTTATTATGCACAGACTTATTCCAAGTGAACACGGATGGCGTGATATTGACAAAGCAAAGTGAGTAACTCAGGTTGTACCACTTTTTTTTTTTTTTTTTTTTTTTTTGCATATTTAAGTTGCCGAGTTTAAACACTTGTGATTTTTCTTGTTTTTGCAGAAGCAGAGAAAGTTATTGGCTGGGCAAGAAATCATTATCTAGCCTCTTGTCCAGAACCATTAGTTAAAGGAGGCCGCTTGTCTCTGCCTCGAGAAAGGTATACATGATTGTGGCTTTATATTGTGAATCTGTAACTCTTTAATTGTGTTATCTTACTGCCTTTGTTTCCTTCGTTTTCCAGCCTTGAGATTTCAATTGCGAGGTTAAGAAAACTAGAAGATAACTCCCTACAGCCCTCGCAAAACTTAAAGGTTAGTTTCCCTGCCCTTGGATTCATGTGAATAGATCTTAAAAAGTTAGTGTTAAGAGAGAGTTTCTTGCAGGATATTGCAAAGGATGAGTATGAACGAAATTTTGTCTCTGCTGTGGTTGCTCCTGGGGAAATAGGCGTCAAATTTGAAGACATTGGTGCTCTTGAAAACGTTAAAAAGGCGTTAAATGAATTGGTTATTCTTCCCATGAGGAGGCCAGAGCTTTTCTCCCGTGGCAATCTCTTGCGGGTATTACATTCTGTTTCGTTTTGTTTTCCATACGCCAGTTACTTCTGTTCAACTTGGCTGTGATAATCCTGATGACATGAGCTTTTTGGTCCAGCCCTGTAAAGGAATATTGCTTTTTGGTCCTCCTGGAACGGGTAAGACCCTCCTTGCCAAGGCTCTTGCTACAGAAGCTGGAGCAAACTTCATTAGCATAACTGGCTCAACTCTTACATCCAAGGTGCGTGGACAGTGTTTTGTGTCTCCTTGTTGTTTGTGTCTTTTTGTATGTATGTTTCGGTTAGTTATGAACAAGAATTAACTGACTTGGAGATTATGCTTAGACCCTAGTCCTGGATACACTATTTATTTATTTATGGGATCTGACCTCTGCCTTTTTCCATGTTCCTTGTTTGGCGTAGTGGTTTGGAGATGCAGAAAAGCTCACTAAGGCTCTATTTTCCTATGCCACCAAGCTAGCACCTGTTATTATTTTTGTCGATGAGGTGAGAATGTTTTGTCTAAATTTTGTTTTGTACGTCCATACTTCACAGGATTGAACATTTTTATGATGAGTGAATGTGACTAACGGGAATTTTTGTTTGTTTGTTTGATAGATCGACAGTCTGTTAGGTGCTCGTGGTGGCTCTTCCGAGCACGAAGCTACCAGAAGAATGAGAAATGAGTTCATGGCAGCTTGGGACGGGCTTAGGTCGAAAGACAGCCATAGAATCCTCATTCTTGGTGCTACCAACCGTCCATTTGATCTTGATGATGCTGTCATTCGTCGTCTACCAAGAAGGTAAAACACCTGATTTGAGTGTAATCACCTCTATGAAGTTTGGTTGTATGTTATTGAAAGATTGTTTATTTACGTGTGAACTGTAGGATATATGTGGACTTACCAGATGCAGAGAACCGGTTAAAGATACTGAGAATATTCCTCACTCCAGAAAATCTTGAACCGGGTTTCAAATTCGAGAAACTCGCAAAGGAAACCGAAGGTTACTCCGGTAGCGATTTGAAGGTTGGTATTCTTTTCCAGACCCCAGGTGTGTGCTTGTACGTTCTTGATTCATTTTCTCTTTGTGGGTTTTATATTGCAGAATCTATGCATTGCTGCTGCTTACAGACCTGTACAAGAACTGTTACAGGAAGAACAAAAGGTACGTATAATTATAAGATTATACAAGGACACCAAACGCTTCCACAGTTTTGTATTTTGCTTGATGCTTTGTCTTGTTTGTTTCTTCAGGGTGAAGGAGCAGATGCATCCCCTTGTCTACGGCCGCTGAGTTTGGATGATTTCATTCAGTCTAAAGCTAAGGTATTATTAGTTGCATCAAAGCCAGAAGAAGATTTGTATCTTGAGTTACCGTTTTGTCTGTCTTTTAGCGTTAGCAAAGATGTGATTGTGATCATATATGTATGGATTATGTGTGGCTTTGTAGGTGAGCCCGTCGGTGGCTTACGATGCGACGACCATGAATGAGCTGAGAAAATGGAACGAGCAATATGGTGAAGGAGGAAGTAGGACTCAGTCTCCTTTTGGCTTCTGAAGAAAACTTGCAGCTTTGTTAGTTTAATCTTTTAAAGTGTTACACAACCAATGACTTTCTTTCCTTTTTTTTTTCTCTGTAACTTAGTGTTGTATCTTTCTTCAAGTATTCCATGTTTTCATCTTTATGCCCCTATAGAATAATCAGTGTTCTAATTAGAATATTTTGTTCTTACCTTAAAGGATAAACATTTTACCCCATTTTATTTCTTTTAACTCTTTTTAAAAAACATTATGTCATTAGCCAATAATATACTAGTCTTGTTTTGAAATAAAGTGACAATAAATCTTGTTAGTCAACATCTTCAGTTGTCTTTTATCATTTTTATTTCGAATTAGTTTTAATTAAGTTATTGTCCAACAAGCTTGAAATGCAAATACAAATCAGATAAATAGTGGGATTGATTATCAATTTTGTTTCGAATTAGCTTTAGTTAAGCAACCATCGAATAAGCTTCAAATACAAATACAAATCAGACAAATAATCAGGGCCGGCTTAGTATGGACCGCCCCAGGTCCACTCTAATTTAGTTTTTTTTTTGATATATATACTGTACTAAATTTAAATTTATGTAGTATTATAAAATGTGAGTACAAAAGTCTAAATTTAAACCCTAGGAAAAAGTTAAACGAAACTTCCTTGCAAAAGAAGAAAGAAACATCAAAGTAACACCAATAACTCCAAACAGCCCCAAAGAAGAGCAAATGGATACTCACGTAGCGATAACTAATTAAAAGGACGAAACCTCAAAAAGAAACCAGCAAGCTTGAAACCTTAAAAACGTGAAGAAGACAAGTCAGTCGGATCCACAATCCAGCCAAAATATAGAGGACTGTAGCTACAGTAAAGAAGCTGGTACACATGACCTATTCATGTACATATCCGTAGTTCAAGAAAGTACACTACACCACAACTTCGATGAAGACAACTCCAAATAACAAGGCCACACAACAAATCTTCATCTTAACTCCATAGATTCGCTGAAACGCTTCTGAACCTTCACACTACAAACTGACACTGAACCATTCCAGAAAACCCAAACCTTACCAGAAAACCTTCACCGGGTGAACCCAAAAGTGTTGGATTAAGCTTGAAAGAAAAAAAAACTTAAGATACAAGTTAGAGACCTAATCCTACTAAGTTATGGAAATTAGGAATACTAATATGTTTAGAAGTTATCTAGATATATTACTTAATAGGATTAGGAGTTAATAGTCCCTATATAAGAAGATGCAAGAGTATTGCATAGCTTATGAGTGATTGAGAGAACTTAGGTTTTGAGTTATTTTCTTAAGTTAATAAAGAGAGATTCTTTATATATACGATCCTTGATTTCAATATTTGGTATCAAGAGCCATACAAAACCGAGTGATATTATTCCAGCGACGGGAAAAATAAAAGAAGGTGGAGGACCTTCATCGATACAGTGTCCTATGTTTACCTTGACTAATTACACCGTATGGGCTATGAGGATGAAGATTATACTTAAGATGCATAAATTTTGAGAAGTCACTGAAGCCGAGACAAAGAACAGTGAAAAGAATGACATGGCGTTGGCGTTGCTGTATCAGTCGATACCCGAAAGCCTCATCTTGCAAGTTGGAGAACTTGATGTAGGAAAACAGGTATGGGAAGCTATCAAGATGAGACATGTAGGGGCGGAACGAGTAAAAGAAGCCAGACTTCAAACCCTTATGACTGAGTTAGATCGCTTAAAGATGAAAGAATCCGAGAGCATTGATGACTTTGGTGTGAAATTGTCTGAGTTTGTTTCGAAATCGGCTTCTCTAGGAGTAACAATTGAAGAATCAAAGCTGATTAATAAGTTTCTAATGAGTTTTCCCTGAAAGGAATATATACACATTATTGCTTCGCTTGAGCAAGTCCTCGATCTTAACACAACAAACTTCGAAGATATTCTAGGCCGTTTAAAAGCATACAAAGAGTATATCTTTGAAGAAGAAGAAGCTGAAGATAATCAAAGCAAATTGATGTATACGGACGGACAAGCTAATCAACCAAGTCGACTTCAACAAGACCAAATAAATCGGTACCAATATGAGCAAAAAAATTTGTGACTACAATGCAGACTCTTATAGAAGTAGAGGCATAGGAGGACGCTTCTACAGAGAGGTCGCGGACGGTTTAACGGAGAAAGAGATACTTCATGTATCACCTGTTTTCGTTACGACAAAGTAGGTCACTTCGCGATGCAATGTATGGATCGATTATTGGAGCTACAGTAAGCACAAGAGAACAACAACACAAAAATGCAAGAGGCTGACGAACTCATGATGCACGAAGTGGTTTTCTTAGACAAGAAAAACGTATTGCCAGAAAAATATGAGACAAATACAGGCGGGGAAAACATATGGTATCTTGATAACGGAGCTAGCAATCATATGACGGGAGATAAAAGAATATCTTTTCAAAGCTTGAAAATATGATTACAGGAAAGGCACGCATTGGTGATGATTCTTGAATATATATCAGAGGCAAAGGAACAATCTCATTCACTGATATGAACAGGGAGTCTTAAAAGATGACTGTTTTTTTATTTCATTCCGGATTTTTTTTTTTGTCATCAAGCTAAAGATATACTCAAGCTGACTTTGTGAACCAAGTTGGTAACTCTGCATCCATGTGAACGACAAAGGATGATTGCTGCCTGACACTGCGTGCAAGACTATCCACCCTAGTATTCTGCGTTCTTGGTACATGAATGATCTTCAAGCTAGCGAAGCTTTCTTTAAGGATCTTGATATCTTCCAGGTAAGTTGCAAAAGCTGGCCATTCCTCCGGTTCAGAAACCATCTTCACCAGTTGAGAACAATCTGTTGCAAATGTAACTCTATATTGACGCAAGTTCCTCATACACTCCATTTCTCAAACCAGAGCCTCAATCTCCGCATGAAGAGGAGACAGGCTAGCCTGTACATTTCGTGCTCCCAATAATCCCTCAAAACCTTCTAGTGAACTGTACCATCCCTGTCCTCAGAAGGCTGTGTTTTCTTTCCATGAGCCATCTGAGAAACACCATCGTCCTGGTATTGATGGGAGACTCGTATTCTATACCGATAGTGGAGCCCTTTGTATGTTTTTTACCTGTGCCTCAGCCCATAGCACTGACTCTGTTTCCGCCAAGTTCAACGTTTCCCTGGGGTCTATGTCAAGATTACTGAAAGCTTTATTGTTCCTACCTTTCCAGATGTACCATAAAATCTATGCAAATTGATGATCCTCCATTTGTGGGTTGACTCTCTATAATAAATGATCCATATTTGTGAATAGAGCAGTGCAGGGGAAAATCTCTGGATTCGACGGTATTTTTGAGATAGTCCAAATTTGACGTGCAGGTGGACATTCAAAAAATACATGGTTTATTGATTCCTCTGGGTCCCCACATCTTGCGCAGCATATATTTCCTTGTAGACCTCTCGCTTGCAAGTTTTTCTTGACTGCAACACATCCTGACACAATTTGACACAAAAATGCTTTATTTTTGGTGGACATTTTACTTTCCAACAAAACGCCTTTAGTATATCCACTGATGGACCTAACAGAACTGGCGGTTTAGCTTTATCCGGATAAACCCTTTCCACATTATATCCTGATTTCACCGAATATTTCCCATTTCTGGTGAAGTGCCAACCATCTCTATCTTCCATATTACTCCTACTCAGTGGTATACTTTCAATAATTTTGACGTCTTGAGGATCCACCAAAGCTTGTACCACCTGCGAGTTCCAAGTACGGGTAGTCGAATTAATGAGAGAATCGACTGTAAGATCAGGGTAACTGTTTTGTTGTTTTTTATTTGCTGGTCTCGGGCGAGTGGTTGGGAGCCAAGGATCATTCCATACAGAGATAGATGATCCTGATCCCACCCGTTTAATTAGTCCTTTGCTAACCAGAGATCTAGCCGACACAATACTTCGCTAACCATATGACGAAGAATATGATCTGATCGGTCCCAGGGGTGAAGCGTTCCTGAAGTACCGTCCTTTAAAAACGTGAGCAAATAAAGAATTTGGTTTCTCTATCAGACGCCATAGTTGTTTTCCTAGCATTTCATTCCGGATTTAAAAAGCAACATTATCAACTTGGGCCAAGATACAGAAGCAGGGTGTGATATAAAATTAAGAGGAGACCTATTGACGATGCACGACCAAAACAGAAAGCTACTGGTTTACAGCCAAGCGATCAAGGAACAGGTAGTACTAGGTCTGTATGGGGATTAAAAAACCGACATGCTTACATCTAACCACGGAGAAGGAGTCAAGTAGATGGCGCGCACATCTAGGACGTATAAATTCTGAGACGAATGAATGTTGTCTTCATCTATTAAATACTGGCAAAGATTGTCATCTAGGACTAGCACAAATCATTCTATCAATTTACAAGTATAAAGATATTGTAACAATGGCTATTCCAATAAACAAACACACATGGAATGATTGTGTTTGTAGAGTTGGTAGCCAAGCTGGTACCAAGGTTTCTTTGGACGAACTAAATTAATATCCCCTTGCCCAGATGTTGTATGCGTTTACAATTATATGATGGTTACTATTATATATTGATATTTATTAAGAATTTTTTTATATATTTTCTGTCTCTTAACAAAAATATATATTATTCACTTATCCAAAGTTCAGCTAATAATACAATAAATTATAAAATACAAAAAAATCTTTAATATAGTATAAATATACATTAAAATCAAAATTAATTTTGATCTAATTTAAAATAAAAAATATACTATATAATGGCATGAATTTTAAAGAGAGAGACTATGAAACAGTTATAATTAAGAAACTACAATAATAAAATATTTACATTTATATTATAAAAATCATCTAGTCAACATAAACTAAAAATATAAATGTTGTATTACCAAAACAAATTAACCTTTCTTGGAAACAAAAGCATAAATAAAAATGCATGAACAAAATTATATGGTTTACCTTAGAATATTTTTTTTTGAATATCCAATATCTTCTAACTCAATACAAGTTTGGATTTTTATATACTTTTATTTGGTTTCGATTCAGGTTTTTTGGACTGGGTTCAAATTCGAACTCCGGATCCAGGTAAAATGTCCAGATCTATACTCAACTATCACATTTATTTAGTTATTAATTCTATAAAGTTCAACTTTATTATCCATCCCACATATATTTCATAGAAGTCACTGCCTCTTTCTGAATCTTATTTCTAAATAAACAATATCCTAATAAACAAAAGAACATATAGCGATATAAGAAGGCCAGGTATACATTATCTTCAAAAGTACTTACCAAATCAATCGGAAACTCAAACATAGGTAACCGTTAAAAATGTAACTGCGGAAAAAAATAGTATTCAAAACTCACTGATTAAATAAAAATAAATAATAATACGCAGAAGAAAATTGTACTATCAAATGATACCTAAAGAAGTCTTAGGAAAAATATGGTCTGGCGCTGCATTAAAAATAACATCAAAATCCACCCAAACTTGATTTTAACTCCAAAGTTATACCCAAACTTGAATCAAATGCAAAAATAACCTAAAAGCTTATGAAATTACAGTCCAGCCCCTTGTGACCAAACAAAAAAACAGAAGCCATTTTTACGAATATAGCCCCAGTAAGTCGTCTGAGTTGTCTGAGATGTTGGAAGTCGTCTGGACGACTGAATTGTAAGTCGTCTGAAACCAGTTTATCTTAAAAATAATTTATAAATTTTGTAAAAAATATTTTGATGAGTAAAAAATTAAAATCATGTAATTATAAACAGTTTTAAGTGATAAAAATTAAGATATGATAAAATTGATTTGTTTTCAACATAGATGAGTGGAAGTAGTGAATCATGATATTCTTTGGTTTAGGGGTTTGGCAAACATATGTTGTAGTATTGTATGTATTCTTAGGGTTAGATTTTGAAAAGCTGCAATGTTTTTTTCAAAAATTAAATTTTACCTCTATGTGTTTATTTCTGTGTATAGTAAACACTTTTCAAGTTTAATTTGATTTTATGAAGTGTTTAATTAGATAATTAAATTTAGGGGTTATGTTTAGGGTTCGGACGATTTATATTTAAGTCGTCTAGTGAATAATTTAAACCAGACGACTTACAAGTAAGTCATCGTAATATTTCTGCCTAAAATTTAAGAAATTTTATTTTCACGCTTCAATAATTTAAACCCGACTACTTACTTGTAAGTCTTCTGGACCGAAAATATTTAACCTAATTGGATTTTTTGTCTCCCTATATAAAGAAAAATTTACACATTCTCTCTCCTCTTCTCAAATGTCTGCAACAAAAATGTAATGTTTATCTTTCTAGAACTTTCCAACCTCTCTATAATCTCTTTGAACTTATAAACACCAAACTTTATAACAATCTATTGTTTTTGTCTCATGTCTTTCTCACTAATTTATCTTGTTTTTGCAGGTTTTTCATCACTTAGTTCCACTCATTTAAAGGTAGATCTATTAATTTTAGATATGTATTTTTGTATGTTTTATAAAGGTAGATTTATTTAATCTTCCACTCATTTTCTTTGTTTTTAAGCCATTTGAACGTTTTTGGATATGCAAATTTTTCAGATCTGGATTTGGATATGCAGGTTTTTCAGATCTGGAAATCTTCTGGGATGACTTATTTTTCAGTCGTCTAAACTATAATGCGCTAGACGACTTACCTGTTAGTCGTCTGGACGACTTCCAGAAAGTCGTCTGGACTTCCTGGAAGTCGTCTGGACTTCCTGGAAGTCGTCTGGACTTCCCGGAAGTCGTCTGGACTTCCAGGAAGTTTTCTGACGTTGTCTTCTTTTATATCAAGTGGAGTCCAAGCTTGTCTTTGTAGAGGAAGTGGTATTTTCTTCATTTGGTAATTTTTTGTTGCATAAAGTTCTTACCTTTTTTCCAAACTAAAATTCTCCAAACCCACTCTAATCTCTTTGACTTGAAAACACCAAACTTTATATGAATTTTTCAGTTTTGTCTCATGTTTTTCTCACTAATCTATCTTTTTTTACAGGTTTTTAATCAGATGGTTCTCATCTTCCATTTGGATATGTACGTTGTGTGTTCTATAAAAGTATATATCTAATCTTCCACTTATTTTCTGTGTTTTTAAGCCAATTGAATTTTTTTGATATGCAGGTTTTTCAGATCTGGGCTTGAAATGCAGGTTTTTCAGATCTGGAAGACTTTTGGGACGACTTACTTTTCAGTCGTCCAAACTATAATGCGCTGGACGACTTCTGTTAGTCGTCTGGACGACTTACCTGTTAGTCGTCTGGACGACTTCCAGGAAGTCGTCTGGACTTCCTGGAAGACTTCTTGGAAGTCGTCTGGACTTCCTGTAAGTCGTCTGGACTTCCTGTGAGTCGTCTGAACTTCCTGGGAGTTTTCTGACGCTGTCTTCTTTCATATCAAGTGGAATCCAAGCTTGTCTTTGTAGAGGAATGATCTATTATAGTTTTGTTTGTGGAGTTTTGTGATTTGCATGTGTACTCCTTTAGTTGTGATTTCTTTTTGTAAAATCAGTAATATTGTTTCCCAAGATGTAATATATGTGCTAACAATGTGTTTACACATTTACAAATCAATGAAATAATATACTTCAATAGTCTTTTTTCATCTTTTGATCTCTCATATGCAATAATAAACTCCAATGGCCTTCTGCTCATCTTAATAAACAAGAATGTTGGTAGCCTCGTATTGATACAACATTTTAAGAAGCATTTTAATCCTTCTTCCAACAAATCATCATTGGTGTCAAAGCATATTACATCCTCCAACTCAGCTTCATCCCCCACATCAGTTTCATCCCTTTCCTCTGAAACCGTTCTCATCTTGCAAAAGCTTGATACACAAAGACGTACTTCTTGCGTTTTAGTTATCTCGAGCATGTCCAGGCTATAATCTTCTTGAGCCATTGCAACAAGATCAGCATGTGTCGAACCTTCACTCAAAATAGCATCCTCGCTCCTTTGAAACGATCAACCACAAAATTCCAACATCCATCTTCCAACAACCATTCTCCATACACTGCATGTAACTGACGCATTATCTGAAAAAGTCAAAATAAAACACATTAGCAAACATAGAACAAAGAAAACGAAAGTTTATTAAAGATAGACGTAGACGACTTCAATCTAAGTCATCCAGACGACTAAACTTTCATTCGTCTGGTCAACGCAGAGGTTATTTTTGCAATTGACTTTGAAATCTATTATTTGGGACGACTGAAATATCAGTCGTCTGATTTAGTTTGATTAAAAAAAAATCTCCAAGAAACACAGACGACTGAAATTTTAGTCGTCATAGGTTAGTTTTGCATTTGACTAGAATATTTCAGAAGTTTGACTTTTACGGACGACTTACATTTCAGTCGTCTGAAAAATTGAAATATCAGTATTTTATTGAAACTCGACGACTTACATTTCAGCCGTCATAGGTTAGTTTTGCAAATATGAAAAAAAAACTTCAATATTTAATTATATCCAGACGACTCACAATTCAGTCGTCCGTCAGACGACTTACAATTCAGTCCTCCAGGATTTACGAGGTTTGACCAGAATCTCGGAATAAAATCCTGGACGACTGAATTGTAAGTCGTCTGACGGACGACTGAATTGTAAGTCGTCTGGATATAATTAAAAGTTGAAGTTTGTTTTCACAAATGCAAAACTAACCTATGACAACTGAAATGTAAGTCGTCGAGTTTCAATAAATATTGATATTTCAATTTTTTCTCAGACGACTGAAATGTAAGTCGTCCGTAAAAGTCAAAACTAACCTATGACGACTGAAATTTCAGTCGTCTAGATTCT
The DNA here is from genome assembly GCA_018703725.1 of Brassica juncea. Taxonomy (NCBI): domain Eukaryota; kingdom Viridiplantae; phylum Streptophyta; class Magnoliopsida; order Brassicales; family Brassicaceae; genus Brassica; species Brassica juncea. The sequence goes on from CM031941.1 coordinate 4,593,802, forward strand.
TAAGAGATTTTTTTGTAACCAAACTAAAGCAGACGACTGATATTTCAGTCGTCCCAGAAAACAAATTTCAAAGTCAATTGCAAAATTGGATTTTGCATTGACCAGACGACTTCCAGGTAAGTCGTCTGGACGAACAGATCTGGAAAAATCTCGATTTCATACCTTAAATTGGTGAGATAACTTCCTTAGCACATATAAGGCTTCTCCAAGCACACATAATATCAAACGAAAGTAACCCACCCAAAATCGTTAGTTTCTATGACTCCATGAACCATAAAAAATGTAGAATCAAAATCTTGGTTTTTTTAGCTCAATGTGGAGAGAAAGTGAGAGAGATGTTGTGTTTTTAGTTCATAAGAATGGAGAAAGAAGAAGGGTAAATCGATTTTGGAAGCATTAAGAGCTTCAAATTGGTTGTTCATGGTGGTTAGGGTATTGATGACAATGTCAATCTTGTAATTACTTGAAGATGATGAGGGTGAGAGAGTAAAAATGTCATTTTCGAAAAGAAAAAAATTGATGGCATTTTCGTGAATTATATGAACTTGTGGGGTGAATAGGGCAAAATCAATTTCCAAAAAAAGGGAGGTTACTTTTGTGTTTGACTTCAAGTTCTAAGTCAAATCTGCAAAAAGCCCAAAATTAAGCTTCAAATAAAACTACACAACATGAACATAATAAATTTAACAAGATAATCAAGTAAAAAAAACTTAATAGCAAGTTATAATGAAAATAAGAAGATTATTGTTACTTGAATATGTGTATTTGTAAATATATAAATTAGTTATAATGAAAGTAAACTTGAATATTTTATTCATATTATAATTTATTTAGTTACTTTTATTTTAAATAAAAGTAAACAATAGTTATAATGAAAGTATACAATAGCTATAATGGAAGTAATCTTGAATAAATCAAACTAAAACCTATTACATCATGGTTTATTATTTTAATTAATAAAACTGAAATTGAAAAATTTATTTATATAAACTAATAAGATTTTTAAATTTTTTATATTTGCGCATGGCGCAGTAAAACTCCTAGTTACATATTAAAATTATAACATTGATTTTGATATAATTCAATCCATGAAAATTTGGATAGAGTGTTCCAAAGCTACCCGCTGTGATTACAAATTACCGGTGATAAAAGAAAGAAGTGATGACGATACTATTAAAACACATGTGGAAAAAAATAGGGAATGTTAATAGTGAAAGAACTGATGACTTTGATGCTGAAGCACAAGTGGACATGATAAAACTAGACTGTAATAATGAAATCAGTAATATAAAACTAGAAACAACTACACCACAAGGCAGTTTTGAGTTTCTTTTTACGTAATAAAACAGTTTCTGCTACAAAGGCAGTTTATGCTAACAGCTTCCCCCTTTTCGTTACTTTTCCTAAACCAGCTAGTCACTTAATAACTCTAACCATTAACACTTTGACTAATTAAAGAAAATGTACTAGTGGGAACTTACCCCCACCACACATCTTTCTCCTATCTTTCCCCCTTTTTCTCCTTCGTCTTCTTCCTTCTTCATTCTCTATTTTTTTAGAAAATTCAAATTTCACTCTTAAATTTCTTTTTTCAAATTATTTTTTATGAAATCGTTTTCTCCATTACTCAATATATCTTTTGAGATCTGTGAAGGTGCATCTTCGATGTTGGCATACACCTTAATTAATGTACACATGTTATTTTGTGTACGCTTTTTGACATATACACGTGTACATTCAAAATGAACAAATATACATGAATAAGTTGTACACATAAGGTAGACTGGTGGTTGCTTAATAAAAAAATACCAAACTACATAACAATAGGTGTACAGAAGGTTTTGTGTGTTATTCATATCTAATGATTTTTAGGTTTGATTTAAGTTCATTTAATTTATTTTCCAATACATTTTATTAGCTTTGAAATTTTGGAGGTAAAAATGAAAGCAATAAAAACAAGGATCATCGTGCAATTACGAAGAAGTACTGGAATGAATAATCAAGGAGTTATTTTGTGTACACTTTGTGACATGTACACGTGTACTTCAAAAATGGACCAATATATGTGAAGAATTTGTACACAAGTAGGCGGACTGACGGTTGCTTACTGAAAAACCAAAATACATAATAAAATAGATCAAGTCATACTGAATATGGTGTACATGAAAATATGTGTACACATGGGTTGTGTATTTTGTAAAATCTTTGTAATATAAAACCACAATTTTGATGTGCAATAAGCATGTTTTGAACATATGTGTACATAAATAATATATAATATTGTACATAACCACGATTGAACACATGTACATAACCATGAATGTACATGACCACGGTTGTACACATTTACACACAATGTTACATAGAGAAAGTAAAAAAAATATAATATCAACGCATATGGTATCGAGATCTAAACTAAGCTTCACTCAAAATGATTACCATTAACGTAAACCACACTTCCTCATCCTTACACTTACAAAGACAAAATATCTCTTTCACATGTACGTAGACATTATGTACTCGTGTACATGAATGAAATACATAAACAAAACACAAAACATAATTATTTATTTTGACAGTATGGAGCAAAAATGAAAGCAAGCAAAAGATAAAGGAACAATCTGTAACTAAAAACAAGGGCTGAATGAACAATCAAGAATTTAGGGAATTAATTCGAGTAGACATCTGCACAATTAAAAAAAGTGGGGTCAAAACGCAATTATGTGAATCATAAAGGACCAAACAAGCAAAAAACCTAAAAATAGCCATTGATACTCTCGAGCTTGTTCTGACGGAGCCGCGACGGCGAGATGTGAGGCCATGACTTTGGAAAAGATTTTAAAGAGTATGTGGTAGTGCAGAGTCTGTGGTGGTGCGGAGTCTGGTGGTGCAGAGGTTGGCGATGGTTGAGATTCATGACAGAGCTTAATTGAAATGGAAGAACGTGGTGGAAGAGTTGCCCAGAAAATATTGGCAAATTTAGGGTTTTGACGGTAACAGATCTGAGTATTTTGCTCTTGAGATCTTTGTGTCTTTTTCTTCTTCTTTTTTAGGAGGATTGAGATAAAAAATTAGAATTAATTTTGGGATTAAAAAAAAACAAGATGGAAGAAGAAGAAGGTAAAAAATAAAATAATATTTCTCTTTTATCAAGTTATGTTAAATAAAAGAAGGAAAAGAAGAAACTGAATTAGTTTGAATGGAAGGAAAAAGAGTGGTCTTAGTTTACCAAAACTACCTCAGTAGTCATAACTGTCCTAGAATGAAATAACTCAAAACTGCCGTATAATGTTAAAAACTAATAAAACTATGTCCGCCAGGTAGTTACCACATACACAAGTATATATCGATCACTTTCAATATATTATTTATTTTGTTATGTTCTATTTGATAAATGTAATTAAAATATGATTTTACAGTAAACTAGGATAAGACCTCCGCCTTGCATATGATGAATTTATATAAAAAAATATTATATTAATAAATTAAATATTTATATCTTCTAGGATTTGTTTTATATATACAATTATGTTTTCTTTTATAATATCATCTAAGACATGCGCCACAAGATGAGTTTATATAATTAAAATTAAAAACTCCTAGTATTGAAAAATTAAATATTTATATCTGATCGGATTTGTTTTATGTATACTGTGGGAACCAAAATTCGCACTGTCGATTTTAATGAATAAGATTGCGGAGGAAAGCCAAGTTAACCCGACTTTTCCTGAAGGTCCGGATTCTCTGCGACAGCCAACGACAAGTGACCGAATAAATGCGGAAAAGGTTTTGTTAAGATTTGGGACTGGACCTTAAGAAAGGCTGCCTACGTACCCTTTTCGAGGATCAAGTCGGACGTAGTTCAGTTTAGAAAGAGTTGAACAAGAGATCGAACATTCTGGGCGGGTTCGTCTAGTATGAGCGTTTGTCATAGAAACAGGCATGTCGAAGATAACGCCTAGGGTTTCTATGTGCGGAGCTCTGAAGTAAAAGAATTGTCCGATCCTTCCGAGAGGAGCGGAGATTTGCGAGCAGGAGGCGGCCAGACGTTCTAGGGCCTGCCTTGCTAGTCTAACCGCCTAAATTCTAAGTTCTATCAGCTAACAGGAGCTATCTAGGTCTCCAATCTAGGATTTTCGGATCCCCTTCTCTTCTACTTTTGCTCTCCTTATATACTCACTCCTAGGTTGGTTTGCCTTAGGATGATGGACCTCGCCTTTGGGCTCAAGTTTATCTCTTCAGGAAATATTCCATTTCCGTCGATCTTCATAGTTATCCTCGAGTTTTCCCCTATTTTTTGGTGACTTGATGTTTATCCGATGTTCGGGAAATTGGATAAACCGTCATAGTCTGATTGGGCCTGAATTCTTAAAATCGTAAGTAAGTCCGTGGACTTGTCTTAAGTCGTTGAACGTTTTATACGATTTCCCGAAAAGACTATCTTTCTCGTAAAATAAACCGTATAGCCTAAAGGATCGATGTTCAAGTTAATCGATCTTTGTTTTATACGATATCTTCTACGAGAAATCCAATCCTTCTAGTTTTTGTCGTAAAACATCGAGGATGATTCCAACCGAATCGAAAGATGTTCATTCCGTAGCCGTGATCGTACCAAACTCACGAGGATCGATCCAAACAAGCCAAGATGGGATCAGACCGAGCATGATGGGACCGAGACCAGGACGAGGGCCGTCGACCGGCGTCAGGGGGCTTGCCGCCGGCGCCAGGCCGGCTTGCGGGACGCGTGCCGCCGGCGCCAGGCCGGGGTGCCGCCGGCGCCAGGCCGGTCCGCGTGACGCGTGCCGCCGGCGCCAGGCCGGCTCGCGTGACGCGTGCCGCCGGCGCCAGGGGTTCTTTGCCACCCGTGGATTTTCCGTTGCCCGATCTTTTCCCCGTTAGTCGTTCGTGCGGGAAATCTTTGAGTTTGGAAGGATCTTTATCCGTAGATTTCGAGATAACCGCTTTCGACCTCACCAGAGAGTGGATATTCTAATTTGAGAAAATCTCGTATAACTTCTTTTCAAATTATCCGAGACTTTGTGTTTCAAGAAATACTTTCCAGAGACTTTCAGTCATCGATTCCGTCGTGACCGATTTTGACACCAACAGTTAGCCCCCCAGCTCGTTAGAACCTTCGTTATGTTCTTGCGAGCGATAAGACATGTCAGGTAAGATAGGCGGAATTAATGGTTGAAAGGCTCCGTTGAAAGTGGTAAGATTGGGGCTGCGCCTTTCGAAGGCTGCCTACGTACCCTTGTTGTAGGGATCAAGCCTTCCATAGTTCGTTTTGGAGTTTAAGACCCTTGTGATCTGTTTTCCAACGAGACTTATATGGTCTGGTTATGTGTCATGAGAAACTTTCGAGCATGATGTTGTTGATGTATTTGTTTTTCGATTATTTATGAACTTTAGTTTTTTTCGAAGTATGAGAAAGAGGGTGTGAGTTTTCGTCTCATTCCTAGTTCCCTGATGATCACCGTACCTATTGTTTGCATAAAGCGAGATTTTTCGCGGTTTACCGATTTACGCGAAAAGTTCGTGAAACGAATAGGCTTAAGTGAAGAGACAAATTTTTGGATCTCGTATACCTTACTATGTCTGTGAGATGTCAAGATCCAGCGTGGCTGGGTTTAGGGCAAGACCTAGGTTTACTCTCGGACTGAGGCTTTGCGATGACAAATCGGCTTTCGTTTTGCCTGTTTGCGATTTTAACCTGACTCGTACCGTTTAAAATCCACGAATTGTTGTCGGCTTATATGATTTGTGTGGGCGTGAGTCTAGCTACTTCCTTTACGAAGAGCTAAACCAAAATTTGGATTTCTTGTATAGCGCGCTATGTTTATCCTTGTCGGATGCAAGAGAGCCTACCCCTTGAAGGGCGGCTATTCGTCTGTTTAGGACGTTAGAGTTCGTTTGTTGTGATCAGCAACAATGAAATGATGCCAGTTTAGAGGCATGTTACCGTTTAGAGGTGTGTTTGTATGTTTTGAGTTCTAGAGACGAGGATTTCGTCTGGAACATTTTGAGGAAAAGAATGTCCTTCGAGCGTTAGCGACGTCTCGCAGTGCTGAAGGTCGAGTTTTCCTTGTGCCGCATTTCGTATGGGAAATGTTCGCGGGCTTGGAGATGTTTAGCGAATGTTCGCAGCCAGAAACTGTTGTTTCGGTTTCGACGCAGGACCAAGGGGTCGCGTAAGTTTGACCCAGGGAGAAGCGTCTACATTCACAGTGCTTCGTGAAGTGTTGGCCTTCCGGGATATATTAAGGATGACTCGTATAACTCTTGGAGCCTTGTCACGAGTGTTTCTTTTCATGCCGTGTTTACGGGACGTATAGAACTTAATCGATTGACGACAAGTTTTAATCTTCTGTTAACCATATGGTTGTTAGGACTGAGTTTTGGTATGAAGAGTTTATCGTATGATTTTCCGATTCTGGGTTATACAACAAATTTCTTGCATAATAGTCACTTGGCGTTCTATGACAAATCGTGGATTGTTGTTTTAGCCGTTAAGCGATTGGAGCGGTGCTCGCTCAGTAGCTTTGGATTGGCATGGAGGCTAGATTCAGCTGTATCGCCAAGGAAGTTGTTGGTAAACGATCAGACCATGACCCTTATTAAGGTCATGTTAGTTTACGATTGTCCTTAATGGGGATGCCGAATTCAGGTCCGGGCTTTACGGAAGGGCGTAGTTGGCCGAGGTCCACATAGCGTTTGCCGAGATAGACATGCCAAGCATAGCGGAGTTTTCTGAGTTATGGCTGATGGCTTTTAGAAACGATCTTTCACTTTAGGTCTTAGTTATACGATTAATGGCTCGTATAAATTCTTTTTTGTTGCATGAAAATTGTTTCATTTTATCCGGGGGGAAAAAGTTTAAGGGATCGACGCAGGACATGTGGGGGTTCGCCTGCGTGATTATTTTCTGCTCGGACGTAACCGCGGGGAGTGAAAGCAGGAGCCAGAAACCTTGTGGAGCAAAAACTGTCTATGACAGTTACTCGTTGGACCCATTATGTTTATTTTACGAAAGTTGCTTTGTATGAATTGACTCGACCATACAGAGGATTTTTCGTAAAAGTGATGTAAGAGGGGGTTTTCGCAAAGGTAACCGAAGAGTGTTTCTCACAAATTACTTGCGATATTCGCGACCACAGATTATGTTTTCCTCATTCACTTTTGCGTACTGCGAAATCGTTTTGCATGAGACCGATCATGTTTTTTCCATAGGCTGTTTTGTTTTAAAATGTTCTTGTTATACGAAAGTAATGGATGACCGGTTTCATGGAGATAGAAAATCGCAGATTGTTAAAGTAGCGATGTTTCCGCGGATTACACGGGAGATGTTTTCGCTATGATTTCGGCCTTTGGACGAAAGCTGCTTCGAACTACTCATGGAGTTTTACCGAAGGTTATTTCGTTATTTTCGTAGTTCACCGTCGTGCTATTAGTCTGACGTTGGTAACGGTTGGGCTATGCCGCTAGCGTCTTTTAGACGAATCTTATTGCTGCGAGAGTTTACTTTGTCAAAAGCGTTGTCTTGATGCTGAAGCAAAAAGTTTTCGAAGATGGGATTATACGTACCTACTTTCCTTTCCTTTTTACGAAAGAAAACGGGTTAGCCGTTCTTCCGAAGGCTTGTGTACGTTTTTTCTTTCTTTTAGGAAGCGGGATGAGTATGATTTTACAACGCGGGGCGATCGTGTCTCGGTATTTCGAGAGACTAGATCGGTTTTCATGTTCTGCCTTAGTCTCATCGATCGTTCAAGGCTGCCTCTTGCCCGTTCCTCTTTGTTTCGTGACTTTTAACGGTTCATCGTCAAAGGACTTTGAAAAGTTTGATACCGAACGAGAATCGATTTTTTGATGAAATTCTGACGAGAATATCGGAGCGAAAGAGAGATATGAACGCCCAAGTTCCTGTTCTCGTTTCTTCGTACTGATGGTTAAATTGACAATGTGTCCGAAGGAACATTACAGAATCGTTGAAAGAAAGGGAGGAGAAGTAGGCGATAACTCGAAGAAGGCTAAGGTGGGTGCTTTAGACAAATGGAGACATTGGGCAAGACGCCACTCGAGTGAGGCTCTTAGCTCGTCAGGCTATGAGCGAACTGGTTAGGTCCTTATCGTTTAATATGATCTTGTATGACTTTACGAATGGTGTTTCGTAAAATATTGCCGAGCTTGATTTTAAAATATGAACTTTGTTAAACAATCGAGAAGGCTTTGCGGAAGAATCGTCGTGTTTCTCGAACAATCCGAACATGGGTTTAAGGGACCAAGATGTTGCCGTTGCCCGAGATCACGAGACGACTGCACAGACCCTTGCCGCCGGCGCCAGACGGGAAACGACGGGCCTGCCGCCGGCGCCAGACGGGAGAGGACGAGCCTGCCGCCGGCGCCAGGCGCCCTGCCGCCGGCGCCAGGCGCCCTGCCGCCGGCGTCAGGCGCCCTGCCGCCGGCGTCAGGCGCCCTGCCGCCGGCGCCAGGCGCGGCGTGGTCGGTCTGCCGCCGGCGCCAGGCGCCCTGCCGCCTGTGCCGTGTCCCGCGTCCGCCGATGCTGCTGTTGCTCGCCTTCGTCGATCCCCGGGGCTCACGGACTCAAAGATCGAGTTACGAAAACTCAGGAAAAGATGCATGGTACTGAGACAGGACCGGTCTCGTCCTATGACGGGACAGAGAGATCCTTCTCATGGGCGAGGTGGTCGAGACAGCGACATTGTTTTCTTCGTAAAATCTCAACGGAAGCTCCGATTGAGACGAAACGAAAACCATCTTGACCTAGACTCAAAGGAGAGCAAAGTGAGGTTTCCACAGGTGAGGTGGCCATGGGCGAGGTGACCTTGGTGGATGTTGTTCTCGTCCACGGGCGAGGTGGCCGGGAGAGTGATTTTGTTCCCTTCGTAAAATCTCAACGGAAACTCCGATTGAGACGAAACGAAAGCCACTTTGATCTAGACTCAAAGGATAACGAAGGTGAGTTTGCCCTGTGGCGAGGTAGCCATGTCGGACGGTGAGGTGACCTCGGTAATGTTTGTCCTTGCCCACGGCGAGGTGGCCGGGACAGTGACTTTGTTCTCTTCGTAAAATCTCAACGGAAACTCCGATTGAGATGAAACGATAGCCATTTTGACCTAGACACAAAGGAGAACAAATTGGGCTCTTACTAAGGCGGACTGGGAAGACTGATCTTACCCTATGGCAAGTCGTCCTAGTAAGATCAAGCTCCGACCTCGTTTCGTTTTCCCGTTTGTTCCTCGAGAGTTGTTTGTAAGAAGTATGGCAGTGGGAATCGGTGAACCGATTTACCGTGCTTCTGTTCAGCGAGTAATATAGGGTTTCCCCAAGGTTTCGAGGAGAATAAGTTTTATTTTTCCGAGAGGTTCTCGAAAGAAACGTTTTTCGTAGAAACCTTGCTCGTTGCGATTTCTCTAACTTGGTAACAAGACGAATTTTTGGGGTTTGATAGATTTTATCGTTGCCCTTTATGTTTAGATAGAGAAATTGCGAGCTCGTTTTCGTGCTCTTCCTGTGGCGGAATGCCGCGGCTAGGTTTTTGATTTGCTCGAGCACCGTGGCGTTTGCATAAGCGTTGGCCGTAGGAACAGTCGCTGCTGGAGTTGTTTTACCATCGTTGACGAAAACTGCAACTTTCATATTTCCGGACATCGGTTCGATCAAGCGCTTTGCGGCCGTATGAGTAAGAGTAATCCGTCCCACCCTCCTTCTAGCGCCAAACTGTGGGAACCGAAATTCGCACTGTCGATTTTAATGAATAAGATTGCGGAGGAAAGCCAAGTTAACCCGACTTTCCCTGAAGGTCCGGATTCTCTGCGACAGCCAACGACAAGTGACCGAATAAATGCGGAAAAGGTTTTGTTAAGATTTTGGACTGGACCTTAAGAAAGGCTGCCTACGTACCCCTTTCGAGGATCAAGTCTGACGTAGTTCAGTTTAGAAAGAGTTGAACAAGAGATCGAACCGTCTGGGCGGGTTCGTCTAGTATGGGCGTTTGTCATAGAAACAGGCATGTCGAAGATAACGCCTAGGGTTTCTATGTGCGGAGCTCTGAAGTAAAAGAATTGTCCGATCCTTCCGAGAGGAGTGGAGATTTGCGAGCAGGAGGCGGCCAGACGTTCTAGGGCCTGCCTTGCTAGTCTAACCGCCTAAATTCTAAGTTCTATCACCTAACAGGAGCTCTCTAGGTCTCCAATCTAGGATTTTCGGATCCCCTTCTCTTCTACTCTTGCTCTCCTTATATACTCACTCCTAGGTCGGTTTGCCTTAGGATGATGGACCTCGCCTTTGGGCCCAAGTTTATCTCTTCAGGAAATATTCCATTTCCGTCGATCTTCATAATTATCCTCGAGTTTTCCCCTATTTTTTGGTGACTTGATGTTTATCCGATGTTCGGGAAAATGGATAAACCGTTATAGTCTGATTGGGCCTGAATTCTTAAAATCGTAAGTAAGTCCGTGGACTTGTCTTAAGTCGTTGAACGTTTTATACGATTTCTCGAAAAGACTATCTTTCTCGTAAAATAAACCGTATAGCCTAAAGGATCGATGTTCAAGTTAATCGATCTTTGTTTTATACGATATCTTCTACGAGAAATCCAATCCTTCTAGTTTTTGTCGTAAAACATCGAGGACGATTCCAACCGAATCGAAAGATGTTCATTCCGTAGCCGTGATCGTACCAAACTCACGAGGATCGATCCAAACAAGCCAAGATGGGATCAGACCGAGCATGATGGGACCGAGACCAGGACGAGGGCCGTCGACCGCCATCAGGGGGCTTGCCGCCGGCGCCAGGCCGGCTTGCGGGACGCGTGCCGCCGGCGCCAGGCCGGCTTGCGTGACGCGTGCCGCCGGCGCCAGGCCGGCTCGCGTGACGCGTGCCGCCGGCGCCAGGCCGGGGTGCCGCCGGTGCCAGGCCGGCCCGCGTGACGCGTGCCGCCGGCGCCAGGCCGGGGTGCCGCCGGCGCCAGGCTGGCTCGCGTGACGCGTTAGTCGTTCGTGCGGGAAATCTTTGAGTTTGGAAGGATCTTTAGCCGTAGATTTCGAGATAACCGTTTTCGACCTCACCAGAGAGTGGATATTCTAATTTGAGAAAATCTCGTATAACTTATTTTCAAATTATCCAAGACTTTTTGTTTCAAGAAATACTTTCCAGAGACTTTTTGTTTCAAAAAATACTTTCCAGAGACTTTCAGTCATTGATTCCGTCGTGACCGATTTTGACACCAACATATACAACTATGTTTTGATGTATACGTTTGGCCGAGACCTTATGTAATTGTAATTATAGACTAAAATTTATTTTGAATGTATGATGGAATTATCGGTTTGAGCATTTGTTTTTAAGAGTTAAAAAATTTGTGGAAAATAAAAATATTAAAAAACAATTATAAATTCGGTTAGGCTTATAAGTTGAAAATAGTTGCAATCGTGGTTTTTTATGAGCCAAAATTAATCAAACCCGATTATCAATTTTTTTATGGACCAAATAAACTGAATACTCTTAAAACAGATTAATCCCTGAAAAATCAAAATCTGTAACTTTCTATTTTAATGTTTTTTTTGCTTTAAGTCCTTAGCTGAATAAATACTTAAAAATTTGATTGTTTTCAAATGCGTGCAGTTGACAGTATATATATGATTGATAGTTAGGTTAATGTGATACATTAATTAACATTAACTACTAAGAATCTCCATTATCATTTATCTTGACACATTAAGAAAAAAAAATATATAAGTTTTTCGTAACTACAAAAAAACAATTTGGTAAGTTTTTCCTTGTTGCCAAAGTTTTTATAGTCTTCGATTTAAATTCTCATATATAACTTCTGGAGAATTGTGTAGGAAACATATATATTCGATAGATACACCAGTTTGGAGACAATAATTTTGAATTTATTTCTTTCTTATTCTATCAAAACAAATATATTACACTTACCTAAATATTTTTTTTGTAAATATAGAGAATATAGCTTATATAGTTGTAGTATCATATTTATTCTTTGGTTTATCTACTTTTCATATTATAGGTGATCGAGCTGAATTTAAAATTTCGTATTTTTTGTTAATATAGAGAATAGATTTTTTTTTATATAGTTAAAAGTAAAATATTTCAGAAAAGCAAAAGTAAAATCGGTGCAAAATCATTACTTTACAAATTAAAATCATTTTATAAATTGAAATCGGTTAACCAATTGTAATTGGTTTACTAAACTAAACCAAACTAAAAAAAAAAAACTAAACCTAACAGTGATGATTTTGGCATGCTTTTATATAAATGTAGGCCAATTGTAATTTATATAAATGTATTAACCTATTTCTCTTATATATTATTTAAGACATTTGGCATGCTACTGTCTACTTTTTGTATAAGCATAGTGTAATGTAAGAGCAATGTCATTAATTTATAAATCTTCTTATGCTCGTTTTTTTAATTAAACATAAAGAACTTCGACTATCAATCTTCTAATGCTCGAGGTACCACGTACGTATTAAACATGTCTTAATATGGTTATGGTTATTCGAAGATAGTATAGTTTATATTATATGACCCTAGCGAATATACACAATCGATTTGGACCTACTTTTTTCCAACTGAATCTAAAGCTGCCACGTAAAGTAATTTGGCATCTTAATTGATTGACAACTCAGAAAGTTTTTTTTTTTATTATTACAAACTTAAGGTTATATCTTTTCAAATGTTCCTCAATTAATATATAGGGGATAGTTATGTTATGTTTTGTTGTTGTTTCATTGATATGAATAGATTGATTTATGCATCATGATCACAGTTGAATATTTACAAATTGTGTACAAGATACTGTGTACAAGAGATTTTGAAATGGTGGCGTCTTTTAATAATACAGCCTCAAGATGGTTCTATTTCATTTAGCCGAATTAGTGTAGGACTCTAACTTCACTTCCAACCCTTAAATATTAAACCTAACCCCAATCCAAGCCCTTTAATACTAAACTCTAAATCCTAATCACTAAACCTTGACCTAGATAGAAATGATAATATATATTATAATATTTAAATAACATCAAATCTGAAAATATATTATATTTTGTAAAAATTGTTTTTCATGTATAAGACAGTATGGACCATCTCTAAATAGTATAGAAAATTGGTTCATTCCATTTACATTCGCAAATTAATAAAGTTGAAAAAAATGTAGCTATAGTTAGAACATAAGAAATTACAAACTATACTTCCAAACAAAATATAACATTTTTTAGTAGTCATAAAATAGAAGGGAACATGATACAATGGTATAGCAAAAGAATATATTGCGTTACATAATTAGAATGGAACAAAAAATGGAACAAACATAATATATATTGTTTACTTTTCTACTTTATATGCATATAATAGAATAGAACAAACACTACAAGAAAACACAATTTTAGCGACGAAGTTTAACGAGGAAAATAAAACCTCGTAAAATAACGTCGCTTTTACAAGTAACTTACGAGGAAACTAGAAAGCAACGTCAGTTCGTCGTAAAGTAACGAGGAAAACATTTCCATGTAAAAAAGACGTAATGTAACGTGGTTCTTACGAGGAAAATTCTTCCTCGTAATGTCGACGTAAATATAGCGTGTTCTTTACGAGGAAAATCTTTGCGTGTAAATAACGACGAAATTTCGAGTCTACCAACTTTGTAGGTGTAACACGTTTTTTTTCGGCTACCTAACAAAATTTCGTAGTTAATTCGTAGTAAAATCTCAACTACCAGATTCAAAAATTTCCTATAAATATGAACCTTTGAAGATCATTTTAAACACACCAAGAAGAAAAAAAAAACGTGAAAGAAAAAAAATATCGGGCTCCGGGAATATTTTCGAGTTGCGGAGGTGGATGTATATGCATAGAGATGCTAACGGGAGAGTGACGAAAGAATACCTTGCGGGGCTGGAGACATTTATCCATCAGGCAGATTCCACACCGCTGGCCCAAGAAAGCGGTAAGATGTTCTGTCCTTGTCGGAAATGCAACAATTCGAAATTGGCAAATCGTGAAAATGTTTGGAAGCATTTAATAAATAGAGGTTTCACGCCAAATTACTATATCTGGTTTCAACATGGAGAAGGTTATAATTATGATGAGAATCATGAAGCTAGTAGTAGTAATAGCAATTTTCAGGAAGAACAACCGGTTGATCATCATCATTTGCATAATGAACATAGTTACCATCAAGAAGAGCAGATGGTAGATTTTGATAGGGTTCATGATATGGTAGCTGATGCATTCGTAGCTCATGATGAAGATGAAGAACCTAATATAGATGCAAAAAAGTTTTATGAAATGTTAGATGCTGCGAATCAGCCACTTTACAGTGGTTGTAGAGAAGGTCTCTCTAAATTGTCGTTGGCAGCTAGAATGATGAATATTAAAACTGTTCACAATCTACCTGAAAGTTGCATGAATGAATGGGCAGACTTGTTTAAAGAGTATTTTCCGGAAGACAATGTGTCTGCTGATTCTTATTATGAGATTCAGAAACTGGTTTATAGTCTTGGCTTGCCTTCGGAGATAATAGATGTTTGCATTGACAATTGCATGATCTACTGGGAAGATGATGAGAAGTTGGAAGAATGTCGATTCTGCAAGAAGCCACGATTCAAGCCGCAAGGACGGGGACGTAACAGGGTACCGTACCAAAGGATGTGGTACCTACCAATTACACACATATTGAAAAGATTGTACCAATCAGAGCAGACTGCTGGGAAGATGAGATGGCATGCCGAGCACACTCAGACGGATGGTGAGATGACTCATCCATCAGATGGAAGAGCCTGGAAACATTTCAACAAAGTACATCCAGAATTCGCTAGAAATAGCCGGAATGTGTATCTCGGATTATGCACAGATGGATTTAGCCCATTCGGAATGTCAGGGAGACAATATTCATTGTGGCCAGTCTTTCTTACGCCATACAACCTGCCACCGGAGATGTGCATGCAACGAGAGTTGCTATTCTTGACCATATTAATACCTGGTCCCAACCATCCAAAAAGGTCTCTGGATGTTTTTCTACAACCACTGATAAAAGAGTTGAAGGATTTGTGGTCAACAGGGAAGAGGACGTATGACTGCTCAACGAAGACGAATTTACGATGCGAGCGATGCTTTTGTGGACCATAAGTGACTTTCCTGCCTATGGGATGTTATCTGGATGGACTACACATGGGAGATTAGCTTGTCCATATTGTAATGGAACGACAGATGCGTTTCAACTGAAGAATGGTAGGAAGACAAGTTGGTTCGATTGTCACCGTCGATTTCTTCCCATTGGCCATCCGTACCGAAGAAACAAGAAATTGTTTAGGCACAAAAGAGTTGTGAGAGACACTCATCCTCCATATTTAACTGGACAACAAATTGAAGCGCAACTCGATTACTATGGAGCTCTGGAAACAGTTCCTCGTGGTGGTAATTGGCATGTCCCCGGTAATATGCCTGACTTTTACGGTGTTCAGCACAATTGGCACAAAAAGAGTATATTTTGGGAGTTGCCATATTGGAAGGATCTTCTTTTGCGCCACAACCTCGATGTGATGCATATAGAGAAGAATTTCTTTGAGAACTTCATGAATACAATATTGAATGTCCCAGGAAAGACAAAAGACAACATAAAATCGAGGATGGACTTGCCGGATATTTTCTCAAGAAGTGAGTTACATATAAAAAGCAATGGACAAGTTCCCGTTCCGATATTCAGATTGTCTTCAGAAAAAAAGTCGGTGTTGTTCAACTGGGTGGCATCAGAAGTGAAGTTCCCCGATGGGTATGTTTCAAATCTCTCTAGATGTGTTGAAAAGGGTCAAAAGTTCTCTGGGATGAAGAGTCATGATGGTCATGTATTTATGCAACGACTACTTCCTTTTGCATTTGCGGAGCTACTTCCAACAAACGTACATGAAGCACTTGCAGGTAATAAATTATAACCCAGTAATTTTATAATGGTTTAGTTTGCAATAATATATGACTAATGTGTTTTTTTTTTGGAATTAGGCATCGGAGCATTTTTCAGGGATCTGAGCACACACACTCTTAGAGAAGAAGTTGTGGAACAGCTTCAGGAGAACATTCCCATCTTATTGTGCAACTGGGAGAAAATATTTCCTCCGGGATTTTTTGATGTCATGGAGCATCTAGCTATCAACCTCCCATATGAGGCATTGCTTCGTGGACCTGTACATTACGGATGGATGTATCAGTATGAGCGAGCCATGAAATATTTGAAGGGAAAAGCCAAAAACCTCGCAAAAGTTGAAGGTTCTATAATTGCTGGAAGTTTGACGGAAGAAACTTCTCACTTCACATCGTACTACTTTGAGTCAAAAGTACGTACCCGGAAAAGAGCTCCTAGAAGATATGATGATGGTGGTGTCGCGCCAACATATGCAGTTGCTGGTGTTCCAGACATCTTTAGCCAGATTGGGCGACTCGGTGGGAAATCAAAAGAGGTTTGGTGGTCGAGTGAAGAAGACGCCCATAGTCACAAACCTATATTCTACTCAATTGCGAAGATCCATCGATGCGTTATTTTGAAAGGTACATATGGACACTTCTAAACACACATAATAAATATAAATTATATAATTGTGAAATTAAGATTAATTGATATAAAATGTGATTTTACAGCTTATTTGTTTCTCAAGTCGAAGAAACATTCCCAGGTATATCCACAAGTGACGTAAACAAAAGGAAAGATCAACACTTTATTAAGTGGTTGAAGAATCAGGTATTAATTTTTACAGCTCGATCAAATTATTTTTTTCATACATTATATGTACTAATATTTCAACGTTCTCTTTTTTTTTAAGGTTGATTATGACGACGATGCAGATTATCCTAAATGGTTACACGAAGTAATTCAATCTCCACATGTAAAGGTCACCACATCACAGATGTATTTCACACAAGGCTATACTTTTCACACATACGAGTATGGTAGACAGCGGGCGACCAGTAACTATGAAATATGTGTGAAAGGGAAAACAGATTTCTACGGGATCTTGACGGAGATTATTGAAGTCGAATTCCCAGGGATATTGAAGCTGAAATGCGTCCTCTTCAAATGTGAATGGTTCGACCCTGTCGTCAACAGAGGTGTTCGGTTTAACAAATTTGGTGTAGTTGATGTCAATGGTGAACGAAGGTACAACAAATTTGAGCCTTTCATCTTAGCTTCACAAGCAGACCAAGTTAGCTTCCTTCCATACCCTCGGATGAGAGAATCATGAATAAATTGGTTATCCGTGATCAAAGTTACACCTCGTGGACGAATCATAAGTGGAGAAGAACCACCATTGCAAGAAGAACAGATAAATGTAGTCGAGGAACCTGAAGCAGCCACAGACGACATACTTCTCATTGATCCGCATAATCATGAGTACGAAGATCTTACCGACGACGCGACAGACGAAGCTGTTGAAGACGAGTATAATGAAAATGATGATGTTTCTAGTGATGACGAGAATGTCGATGTATCCGATAGATGTACGTATTTGTATTGATGTATGATTGATTTTCAGACTTAAGGAATTGTGGTTTTTGAATTGTGGAATGGAATAAAAAGACTGAGGTTAAAGGGAAGATGGGGTTTGGGGTTTGGAATAAATGAAGTAGAAGATAGGGAAGATGGGGTTTGGGGTTTGGGGTTTGGAATAAATGAAGTAGAAGATAAGGAAGATGGGGTTTGGGGTTTAGGTTTTGGATTTTGGTTTAGAATTTAGGAAGATAGGGTTTTCGGTTTAGGGTTTAGGATTTTGGTTTAGAATATTCTACTTCATATATTCCAAACCCCAAATTCTAAACCAAAATCCTAAACCAAAACCCTAAACCGAAAACTCTATCTTCCTTATGTTCTACTTCATATATTCCAAACCCCAAATTCTAAACCAAAATCCTAAACCCTAAACCGGAAACCCTATCTTCCTTATGTTCTACTTCATATATTCCAAACCCTAAATTCTAAACCAAAATCCTAAACCCTAAACCGAAAACCCTATCTTCCTTATGTTCTACTTCATATATTCCAAACCCTAAATTCTAAACAAAAATCCTAAACCCTAAACCCAAAACCCTATCTTCCTTATGTTCTACTTCATATATTCCAAACCCCAAATTCTAAACCAAAATCCTAAACCCTAAAATCAAAACCCTATCTTCCTTATGTTCTACTTCATATATTCCAAACCCCAAATTCTAAACCAAAATCCTAAACCCTAAACCCTAACTTCCTTAGAGATTGATGGATTGTATAAGAAGTAGAGGTTGAAGTTATAAAGTTATAAGAAGAAGGGGTTTGGGGGTTTTGGTTTGTAAGGATTTAGAAAAAATCCTCGTTATTTCCTCGTGGAAATAAGCACGGGCCTCGCGATTTCCACGTGAGTTCACGTGGAACTAACGAGGAATACAGGAAACGAAGAGACATGCCTCGTTATTTCCTCGTTAACTCACGAGGAATTAGCGAGGAAAAGTACATCTATATATACCAAGACCATTTTGTCACAATTCAGAATTCATAAATATTAAAAAGAAGAAAGATTCTTAAAAAAAAGAGAAGAAAGGTCTGGAATCACGAGTGCGAAGACACGGTCTCTTCCCACTTAAGATTCCAGTATCTTTCTTCTCTTTCTTTGAAGAATTCTTTAAAAATAGAAGAAATATCTGGAATCATGAGTGGGATGACACGAGCTCTTCCCACTTACGATTCCAGCAATTACATAATTCCTAAAATTATAATTTAGGGTTTAGGGTTTTGGATTTTAGGGTTTTAAGAAAGAGCCTCGCTATTTCCTCGTTACTGGGAAACAAGGGACTCGTGATTTCCTCGTACAGGGAAACACGGGACTCGCGATTTCCTCGTAAAAGAAAACGCGGGACTCGCGATTTCCTCGTAAAAGAAAACGCGGGCCTCGTGATTTCCTCGTAGAGGAAAACACGGGCCTCGCGATTTCCTCGTTACATTACGTGGTTTTGACGTGGTTATATATCCTATATATATCCACGAAATCTCACACTTTCTCATTTCCTCTCTACTTCCTCTCTAAAACCATGGTAAGTCCTCCCTCCTTCCTTAGATTAGTTTAGGGTAGTTTAGGTGGTTAGTGTAGGAAATTTAGATAGGTTTATGGATTTTAGGTTAATTAGTGTTGATTAGGTGATTAATTAGGAATTTATTCTATAAAAATATGAAGTTTAAAAGCTAATTTTGAATGTTTTTTTAATAGGTACGAAAGAACAAACTTACTGCCCACTACAGACAGATGTTCGGCGAGCCGGGTAGTCATTTACACCCCGGTTCTTCTTCTACAGCACCTAACTCTTCGGGTCCGGATAGCGTCCCAGAGACCTAGTCTTCTCAGAGAGTCTCTCCTTTTGGTGTACAATGGGTTGCACCACCGGCTCCTCATGATCATCATGTCCCAGAGGTGCCACCTCCTGCGCCACCTCATGTGCCTCCACCGATGGCTGCGGAGATGCCGGCGGAGATGCCGGCTCCCATTCATCCCGATCTGATGGTGCCGCCGAGTGCTCCTTACTCGCAGTACACTGTCGAGGACATTCTCTCTCAGCCAGGGAGAGAAGGTTTACCAGTCATAGACCCCGACCGACCGGACGGAACTTTGTGGTATGTTACAGTTTTTTACATTCTTTTAAAAAATTTTAATAACATTAGTATCTAATTTATACTTTAAATTTGTTTTTTTTTAGGTTTGGGGTTGACCTTTGTCTCGCATCAGACGTAACCGACACGATGAAGGGTTACTTCTCCATGCCACATCCGAACTGGAAGAAGACGCCCGTCTACATCAGAAAGACGTGGTTCAAGATTTTCGCTGTAAGTTACTATTAATATATATATATATATATACTATTATTTTTTATTTATATTTCAAATTTTTTTAATACTAATTATTAACTTATTTTTTTCTGTTACAGCAAAAGTATCATTGGTCCTTGGGGGTTAATGAGAAGGTGAGGAAAGCGTTCAACGCTAAGGTGAAAGTTCGCCTGTTGGACACGGTCTCCAACTGGAAGGGGGACTAGATCGTGAAGGGATATGAGCGTGGTAAACCCGCTGAGCTCACCACTGAGGTGTGGGATGGCCTCATCCGTTATTGGGAAACTCCTGACGCCATAAGAATCGCCCAGGGTTGCTCTGCATCCCGTTACACGGTAGATGAGTACGGTCAGGGGCCGATGCTTCACTCCACGGGCCAAAAACCCCACGCCAATATCCGTTTGGAGATGGTATGTAATTAAATATTGAATTTAATTAATTTCTTTTATATAATATATTTATAGATACTAACTCTCTAAAATGTTTTGTAGGCCAAAGAGACGGGACAGCTCCCGACTCTTATGCAACTTTACGAGAAGACCCACAAGAACAAGTCGGGTCGATTCGTAGATCCTAGGTCCGAGCAAATATTCAATGAAGTTGCTGACCGGGTTCAAGAGCGTCAGACCCAGCTGACACAGCAGTCTTCCGACGGACTACCCGTCACCTTATCCACAGTTGAAGTGGATAGGATTTACGAGGAGGTAAATTTTTAAAAATTATAATTTTTAAATTATTCATTTAATTTAACTATAAATTTTTACTAACAATAATTTTTTTGGTTTTTAAGGTTGTCCCTAAGAAAAAAGGACGTACGTTGGGGATTGGTTCCGTCAACGATGTTCCGAGAGCAACATCGTCTTATGGTCAGAGACGGGAAGACGAGGTCACTGAGCTGCGTAACGAGTTGGCCTCGACAAAAACTGCGTTCACAGCTCGACAGGGTGTAGTCGAGGGCTTCTTGGACGTCATAGCGTCCACAAATCCGGAATGGGAGTCCTTGTTGAGGAACTTGCGACGCCAAATTCCAATTCCAGGCGAGTCGACTAGCGAGGCCCATAACGAGGCGGATGTAGAGAGGAGTGAGGAGTTCTACCAGGCGATGAACGAGCCATAGTTTTTTTCCCTTTTTATTCGTTGTAAATATGAATTCTAATTATTTATGAATAAATATATTTTTCTTTTTATTGTTTCTGTATTTTTTAATTCAAATTTTATAATTATAATTAAAATTATAAATATTTTTCTAATTATTATTTTTTAATTATGTATATAAAAATTGAAGTAAATTCCTCGTTAATTCACGAGGAAATAACTTCGTAAGATTTACGTGTTCTTTACGAAGATTTCTTTTCGACTTCATTACGTGTCTTTCACGTGGAAAATTTACGTGGAAATGACGAGGAAAGTTAACGTCGAATTTACGAGGAAATATTTTATGACATTTACGTGTAATTAACGTGAAAATGTTTACGTGATATTTACGAGGAAACTTTTTGTGGTCTTTACGAGGAAACTTAGCGAGTTCCTTACGTGGAAATCTTACGTTATCTTTACGACGAAATGTTGTACTTGGTCTTTACGACGAAATCTTTTCCTCGCTAACTGACGTGGAATTGGCGACGAAATACGCGTTACGACGAACGATTAACGACCAAACCGTTTTCCTCGCTAATTCCTCGTAATACCTCATTAACGACGAATTCACGAGGAATTCAGCCGTCGTTAATCTTGTGTTTTCTTGTAGTGAAAATAAATTATGTTTGTTCCATTTTTTGTTCCATTATAATTATGTAACGCAATATATTCTTTTGCTATAACATTGTATCATGTTCCCTTCTATTTTATGATATATATTGTTTACTTTTCTACTTTATATGCATATAATAGAATAGAACAAAATAAACAAAAATGTTTATTTTCTCTGATCAACTTTTTGTAACTCACGGCTACAAAGGAAAAGTGTATCTGGCAGGAGTGGTGGACATGGTGCATGTAACCGTGGTAGAGGAATGGATTTAGTTGTTGGTACATTAGATGGAAGTGAATAACAGACTGGTAAGAAATGAGGAAAAGGCAAGGGCAGCTGCAGCGGAAATGAACATGGCAGTGATGATGAAACAATCGGTGAAGATGGTAGTGATTGTATATATAGAGGTGATTAAGGTAGAGTGACCAGAAGTTCATGTGTTCATAACTACCAAAGAGAAACAGAGATTTGACATAAACAAGAAGAGAAAGAAGAGAAAGAAGAAAAACAATGTAGAAAACAGTTAATCGGTTATTTTGATGGGTATTTTGGCATTTTTATAGAAAATATGTTGAATATCATGGTAAAATTTTTTTTAGTTAGATAGAGAATTATAAAAAAATTTGTTGGTTATCTCACCAAATTTCCCTAAAACAAAACTATATCATAATTTCATTACTGACTTTAGAATAAAACGTCAGTAGTTTTGTAATCCGTAACGAAAGACACAATATAAAACAACTCGACAAGAAACATATAAGAGCATCTCCCATGGTTAACTTCATTTTTTCTTCAAAAAAAGAAACACTATGTTCCAATGGTTTACTTCATATTTTTCTTCAAAAAGGAATATTCTAAGTATATTCTATCACCACTTCATAACTAATTATTAATAACACCTTACACTTTTTCAAATTTACTAATTTTACCTATCTATTTTGTTTTTACATTAATTCGACCCAATTACTATTTATTATAAGTTAAAAATTATTATATGATACAATCTATTATATATAACATAAATAAATTACAGAATTTTAGATTTTACAATGAAACGCTAAATACACATATCTCTTAAGTGATTAGATATGTATTTTAAAACAAAAAACTCAGCTTATTCATTCTGAGTTCTTCTAAATCAAACATAAAATTCTCAGAAATTAAGAATTTCATGTTCTTCATCATTAACATTCAATTAGATAAAAGTAATAATATAAACTTTGAAATTAATTGGATGACATTAACACTTATAA
The DNA here is from genome assembly GCA_018703725.1 of Brassica juncea. NCBI lineage: Eukaryota > Viridiplantae > Streptophyta > Magnoliopsida > Brassicales > Brassicaceae > Brassica > Brassica juncea. The sequence continues at coordinate 4,616,684 of CM031941.1, forward strand.
TTTGTTTAAGTACAAATAACAATTATATAGATAGAAAATCTTATAAGATTATAATTTTAAATATATACATGCATATTCTTAAATATAATTTAAAATAAACAAAATTATTTTATCTTTATTTTTATGTTTAATTAAATAAAATTTATATTAAAATATTGATATAAAAATGTAAATCTACATTATTAATAAAATTTATTTTTAAATATAATTTAAATTTATTTGCTAAAAAATAATTTAAATTTGAAATTTTTTGTTGCATATGATGCAGGAAAACACTTAGTATTCTACAAGACTTCTAAGTTACATGCCAATCAGCAGCTAAATGCTTTAATACGATATTGAGATGAATTGAATAGAGTAATGTTCTGTTTTTATTTAAGCGTAGTGGGGATATCAATTTGTTTATTTTATTTTAGGTAATCTACTATCATATTTGCTCTTAGAGCATCTCCAATGGTGCTTCATTTTCCACTTTTTGTTTCATTTTCTACTCAAATGGTGCTTCATTTTTCTCTTCGTTTCTTCAAATTTTGAAGAATTGAACAGTATTTCTTCACTTGAAGAAATACTGTTCAGCTCTTCATTTTTTGAAGATAGACTTTTTTATTTACAAACTAATCCATTTACAGGCCAAGGCCATAAAGGTCTATATGAAATTCTAACAACATCATGGCATGCTCAATTATCTCTTAACCTGGCTATGTTAGGCTCTTTAACTATTGTTGTAGCTCACCATATGTATTCCATGAAATAGAACATGAAACCGTAAGCTCCCAAGCAGAGGGAGGAGCCTGGGGCTCTGACCGCGTGCCTGTTGAAGAATGAGCCGGCGACTCATAGGCAGTGGCTTGGTTAAGGGAACCCACCGGAGCCGTAGCGAAAGCGAGTCTTCATAGGGCAATTGTCACTGCTTATGGACCCAAACCTGGGGATCTATCTATGACTAGGATGAAGCTTGGGTGAAACTAAGTGGAGGTATTAAATAAACTTGTATATAATTGTATAATTATCAAAAATTAAAATTAAACAGTATTTATAAAATTTGTAGATATATAAGAAACTAATGATTTTACGATTAAACTTCTATAATTTTCTAAAAAAATTGTACACATTTTTGAAAATTTAGTAAAAAAATTGAATAATTTAAAAATATAGAATTAAATGATATATCGGAATTGTTAATGTCATTTTGAATATATTTATTTTAATGATGATGTATGAGTTGTTATATATTCTAAAAAAAAATTCCAAAAATAGAAATCAACATTTAATGTAATATATGAGTTATTACCATATTTTAAAAATTTTACTAAAAATATAAATTAACATTAAATGTAAATATTCTGTCATATTAAGTTATAAGCCATGTCATATTAAGTTATAAATCATGTCATCAATTTTAGTAACCATCCCTTATGTATTAAAACAGGAGCATTCTAGCAAACTAACCTTATGCTCATGTGTTAATAACAAGAATGCCATTTCCTACGTGGCATCATTATAGCTCTTCTCAGCCTCATTAAATAAAAACCCTTCTCTAACTAGCATATTTACATGTATTGCCATTGTTATAGTCCTACCTTATTAGACATGTTATTAATTCGTTATTTGCATCAACTAAAAAAAGCGCACATAAATTCCATTGTCGAAACATAGTTAGAAGTACATGTTCGTATCTTTGTATATAGCACTATATAGTTATTTAAATCTATACACAAAAATATGTCGTTGTATTATATTGTGATGATATCTTAGCGATATCGTATATATAGTAGCCTCTAATTATATTATATACTAATTTAAATTTATACATATGATCGTATTAGAGAGTATATATTAATCCTTTTCAGCTTTCTTGAATATTTTGTTCTATATATTGAATGTATAACACAATACATGTTGTTAAAAATTCAAATCGAGACTTCCTAATATTTCAAATTCTGTGTAGCCTTCAAAAACGTATAACATATTTGATTGAATGTATAAGATGGTTGGTTACGATCATACTATATATTAAACGTGTCTAAAAGTTAGTGATTACATGTACAGTTTTAATTTATGGTTGACTTGTCATTGATTGTTTATACATATCAATCAATGGGTTGGTTTCCTTATATTTAAATATCGATATTTCGTTTTGACACAAAACATATAGTTAAAAATTCAAATCTAGACTTCCTAATATTCCAAAACCTGAATATTCTTTAAAAACGTATAACACAAATATTTAATGATTAGGACACAAATTATACTCGATAATATATAGTTATTTAAATAAAACAATACACGTCAAATATATTTTTAGATAAATATATAGTTTTTTAAATTTATACACGATAATATATAAGGTATTGAATATGTTTTTGATCGTACTATATATTCTACGTGTTTAAAATTTAGATGAGAGCAGAACATATGCATGTAAAAATTAGTGATTACTTTGTAGATTAATCATTTATGATATGATTTGTCATTGATTGATTTTCGTGATCAATCTATGTGATGTTTTCCCTAAATTTGTGATCTAAATTTCCTTATAACACAAAATACCAGTTAAAAATTAAAATTGAGATTTCCTAATATTTTGAAACCTGAGTATTCTTTAAAAACGTATCAAGGTAATTGACTCAATTATAGACTAAGAAAAAGCAAGTAATATTATATGATCAAATTTATGGAAGTTTGTTTTATTAACGTGAGTTGTTAAGTCAATTTTTGATTTGCATTGGATCACAAGCTATGAATATTAATTAGTGAAATCAGGAATTTAAGATTGGCGATTTATTTTTGCCCTTCAAACCTAGACTCCTTCCAAGACGATTATAAATACGTCTCCTATTTCACTGTTCCTCACCACACTCTCATTTCGAATCATCATTACCTAGCTATCAGTTCTATCAACCAAAACACTCATGGCAGGCTTTGACTCCGTCGCCATTCTGAAACCTTTTAAAACAATGTGGAGAGTGTGAGTGAATATTGTTTGATTGTGGAAGCAATACTCGGCTGCTGGTGGCCTAACCATTGAAATGGTTCTCATTGATTCTAACGCGAGTTTTTACAAACCTTATCCCTTTTGTAATCATTATCGGTATAGCTGATATGATCTTTATTTTTGATCAAATTCTTTTATTTATCATGACAAGGCCGATTCAAGAACTTGACAAACATTGATGGGTTTTCGAAAGTGGTCTTTGAGCCCAATGATGTTCTAGAAATCGATGCTTTCAGAAAAAAGGTAATATATATCGTTAATGATTTCCTATTTATAATGACCGCTTGGTTTGGGTAGCTTATATTCTTTTTTTTAACGGTCCTTATATGATTGCAGACTAACAGGTTTGAAGACTCTTTTCAGAGCAATTGTGTTTTTTTTTTTAATTTTCTTATCAGACTTTTTCTTACAAGTTCTGCATTTCATATTTTATTCACCTAGACTATGTTTATTTTTAGTTTATGAAAGCAATAATTTGATTGTCTATTTTTTTGTCTATTTTACTCTATAGATTAACTTAAACAGATTAAACTTCGAATACACCAACCTGAAAAATTATAATTCACCACATATAAACATAAACAGTTTAGTTCAACATGTCATAATATATCACAAAATATGTGACCGCACTTTAACTTTCGACCATCTATAGAAATAAAAAGTATAATTTCTTTTAGAATATTCACCCCGCGCAGAGCGTGTAGAAATCAAAGGATCACGAAACTTGTTCTTAAAGAAAATAACTCTTCTTATTGCTTTAGAAAACTCACTCAAAAACTAAAGCTCACAAGCTCTCAAACACAAACTCAAAACTCATATGTTATGTCACACTTTGACATCTCCATATATATAAAATATAAAGTCCTAGACCACACTAGATAAGGATGTTTAGATAACTCCTAAACACCAAGGACTTATCTATTTCCTATTCCATATCTCGGTAGGAAATAGATGACTTGCTCCCTAAGCTATTTCAAGCTTATCTCAACATTCTCCCCTTTAAGCTTGAAATCACTTCTTGCTAAGTCTTGTATGCCAATGAGTTCTCTCATTTCCCTGAACTTGATTCTTCCCAATGCTTTAGTTAGAATGTCAGCCTTTTGTTCGTTTCCTGGAACATGTTGTACGGTTATCTGACCTCTTTCCACACACTCTCGTATGAAATGATATCTTGAGTGTATGTGTTTGCTTCTCCCATGGAAGACCGGGTTCTTCGTCAAAGAGATAGCCGACTGATTATCGATCCGAATAAGGACCTTCTCACGCGGTTTTTCCAAGACTTCACTGAGAAAATCCTGAAGCCATATAGCCTGTCTTGCAGCTTCAGTTCCTGCCATGAACTCTGCCTCACACGAGGACAGAGCAACTGTTTCCTGTTTGTTTGAACACCAAGTAATCAAGCTCTCACCAAAGTAGAAGATATGGCCTGCTGTACTTCTACCATCATCAGGGTCAATGTTATGGCTGCTATCCGAATATCCCACAATCCTTGGTATCTCACTCCCTGCTCGCTTGAAGACTAAACCAAGCGTTATCGATCCCTTCAAATATCTTAAACACTGTTTCATTGCGACTCCATGAGACTCTTTGGGTCTCTGCATATAACGGCTCAAAACACCTACGCAGAATGAAAGATCCGGTCGAGTGTGGAGTAAGTATCTGAGACAGCCAACGTTTCTTCTGTATAATGTTGCATTGATGTCTTTTTCTTTTTCAGCTTTGCACAGCTTCAAACCGGATTCCATAGGTGTGTGCGTCATATTACAATTCTTCATTCCGCTCTCTTCCAAGATTTTAAGCGCATAACGCTCTTGTTTTAAAGTGATTCCATCATTGTTTTGACATACCTCCATTCCCAAGTAGTATGTTAACTCTCCGAGGTCGCTCATGTCGAAACGTGATGCCATCTCCCCTTTAAACTCTGCAATAACTTCTCTGTTTGCTCCAGTAACAAATAGATCATCCACGTACACTGCTACGACCAGAAGGCACCCGTTTATGATTCTCCTATATACAGATGGCTCTTTACTGCATTTTTTAAACTTTAGTTCCTGTAGTACGCTGTTCAACTTGTGGTTCCAAGCCCTCGGCGCCTGCTTTAATCCATACAACGCCTTGTGGAGCTTGTAAACTTTCTTTTCACTTCCCTTAACTTCAAAGCCCTCCGGTTGTGTCACGTACACTGTCTCCTCAAGTTCTCTGTGCAGAAACGCTGTCTTAACATCGAGGTGATGGACCTCCCATCCATTGGTTGCCGCTAAGCTAATAAGTACTCGTATGGTTTCTAAGCGTGCGACAGGTGCAAAGACCTCGTCGTAGTCCACCCCATGCTTCTGTACGTATCCTTTTGCGACTAGACGAGCTTTATACTTGCTAATACTCCCATCAGCGTTTCTTTTTATTTTAAAAATCCATCTCAGACCTATTGGTTTTACTCCGGGAGGAAGGTCGACCAAGCTCCAAGTCTCGTTTCGTATAATAGACTGTATCTCATCTTCACATGCCAATATCCATTCGGTTATCTCTCTTGCTTCCTCGAAAGTTTGTGGCTCTCCATTGAGTACTAACAGTAAACGTTCTCCTTCTTCCTCTGCAAACAGAACATAGTCCTCTAGATATTTTGGCTTCACCACCTGTCTCTCACTTCTTCTTAACGGTACTTCTTCGATCACTTCTTCGCAGGGCACTTCTTTCTCAACACTTTCTTCTATCGGAGCTATTACTGCCTCATTGTCTTTCGTGGGAATGTTCATGACTTGATTATGTGTTCGTTCAAGACCATGGTTCCCAAACTCGCCAAGGGTGACTGTGAGCTCACCGTTATGCTCTGTTTTATCCTCATCCCAATTCCAGCCTTTGGTCTCATCAAACACCACGTCTCGACTCACGACTATCTTCTGTTTTTCTACATCAAGCAAACGATATGCCTTTGATCCAGGCTCTGTGCCTAAATGCACAAGCATACGTGATCTGTCATCGAGCTTCTTTAGATGAACCGCATCTACTTTTGCATATCCTATGCATCCGAAAACTCGTAAGTGACTGATATTTGGCTTCATTCCTCGAAACACTTCGTACGGCGTCTGATTGTTGAGCGTCCTTGTTGCTATCCGGTTCAGGAGATAGGTCGCGTGTCGTATTGCCTCGCCCCATAGATAGTTTGGCATACGCATATGTTTCAAGATGCTGCGCGACATCTCTAGTAAGGTTCTGTTTCGCCTTTCCACCACCCCATTCTGTTGAGGGGTGTATGGAGCTGTGAGTTGTCGCTTTATACCAGAGTGTTCGCAGAACAGGTTGAACTCGTTGGAGCAGAACTCTCCTCCTCTGTCTGTTCTGAGCACCATGATCCTTTCTTGTGTTTCTTGTTCCACCACGCTCTTCATATGTTTGAATCTTTTGAAGGCGTCACTTTTATCTTTGAGCAAGATGCTCCACATATATCTTGAATAGTCGTCGATGAGCACAAAAACATACTTGTTCCCGGCTGGTGTAGTGGGAGTTATAGGGCCACAAAGATCTCCATGTATCAGCTGTAACACTTTTGTAGCTCTAAAACTTGTGGATTGAGGAAAAGAAGCTCTCGTTTGCTTCCCTAGTAGGCATGATGCGCATATTTCTTTTTCAACATTCACGTTTGGCATTCCCTTGACCAACTCTCTCTGTATCATGGTCTTCATTGTTTCATGATTGACATGTCCGAGTCTCGCATGCCATTTATTGGATTCACTAATGGACGCTAAGTTGAGTTGTGCCTTGATTCCCATCCGTACTTTATATAACCGATTCTTGGATCGTTGCGCAGAGACAAGAAGTTTACCATGCTGGTCGTGCATTGTTAGATTCTCTCCTCGTAATCTTATGTCACATCCCGACTCCGTCGCCTGTCCAAGACTAATGATGTTGCTCTTTAAATCAGGGATATAGTAAACATTGTTCATCTTCCTCGACTTTCCATTCATATCAATGAAAGAGATCGTGCCTTTTCCCATTATATCGATACGTGAGTCATCCCCAAACCTCACTTTGCCTGTTATTGATTTATCTAAGACCGAAAAATATCTCTTATCTCCCGTCATATGGTTGCTGGCGCCATTATCCAAATACCATATGTTTTCTGCTCCGGAGTTCGTTTCATACTTGTCTGGTAGGCAATTTTTCTCATTCAAGTATACTACTTCGTGTAGCATCAACTCGTCCGCATTGTGTGTTTCACTGTTATTCTCTTGCGCCTCTTGAAGTTTTAGCAGTCGATCCGGACAATCTGTCGCATAGTGTCCTAGTTTGTCACAACGATAACAAGTTATATTCGTTGCATCTCTTGTCCAAGTGCTACGGCCTCTGCCGCGTCCTCTGTTATTGTAGAAACGACCTCCTCTTCCTCTGTTCCTGTAATCTCTGTTATAATCCCTTCGTCCTTCTTCATAACGTTGTCCGGTTTGAGTCTCGTTGCTTGCATACATTAGTTTGGTCTGCTCCTCGTGTGGTTCTTCTTCTTCTTCTCTTATGCGTTCCTCATATGCTTTCAAGCGCCCAATAATATCCTCATAGCTAACTGTGTTTAGGTCAAGCATCTGCTCGAGAGAGGCCACCATGTGAATGTATTTTTTCCGAGGAAGACAGGACAGGAACTTTTTAACGAGTTTAGACTCTTCGATGATTACTCCTAATGCTGCTGATCTTGATGATATCTCACCTATCTTTCCTCCAAGATCATCGATAGTCTCACTTTCTTTCATCTTAAGTTTATCAAACTCAGACATTAGAGTTTGTAACCTTGCCTCCTTGACTCTCTCTGCCCCTACGTGCCTTGCCTTTATCGCTTCCCATACCTTCTTTGCTGTGTCAAGTTCTCCAACCTGAAGAATAAGGGCCTCCGGTATGGATTGGAATAACAATGCTTTGGCCAGCGCGTTCTTGTCTTCTTCGTTGATGTCTTCTCCTTCGATCACCTCCCAAACTTTGTGTACTTGTAAAGCAAGCTTCATCCTTATGGCCCAAACAGTATAATTTGTAGTATTCAACATCGGACACTGAATTGTGTGCGATCCATCTTTTATCTTCCCGGTTGCAGGTATGATATCTCCCATCTCTTCCCAAAGCTCTGATACCAAATGTAGAAATCAAAGGATCACGAAACTTGTTCTTAAAGAAAATAACTCTTCTTATTGCTTTAGAAAACTCACTCAAAAACTAAAGCTCACAAGCTCTCAAACACAAACTCAAAACTCATATGTTATGTCACACTTTGACATCTCCATATATATAAAATATAAAGTCCTAGACCACACTAGATAAGGATGTTTAGATAACTCCTAAACACCAAGGACTTATCTATTTCCTATTCCATATCTCGGTAGGAAATAGATGACTTGCTCCCTAAGCTATTTCAAGCTTATCTCAACAGAGCGCGGGTCATCACCTAGTGTAATATCATTTTTGTGAAAATGATTATAGAAAAGACATGTGGCAAAATCAATTCTCAAATAACGTATAGAGGATTTCTACAACCAAATTTTATCTAAAGCACAAACTTCTTTAGTCATGGTCCCTTTAGAAAGATTTTTCAAACTACATATTTTTCTTTTCTTTTTTTAAGCTTTAAAAAGTAAAATATTTAGAACTTATATTTGGCATCAGAAAATTTAAAAGTAAATAAATAAATTTTCTTATACCTAAAACCAAAATTCTACAACAAAACTTTATACAGCTATAACAAAAAAAAAAAAAAAAAAAAAAAAAAAATCTACAGCACTAATTCTACAGCAGCAACTATATAAAATTACATCTGATTCCAATTACGCCCTTAATCATACTCGGATTTTAAGACTCAAACTCTTGACATTCAGAAATAAGAAGAGAAATAATAGAAATAATCATTCACACATTAATATATAACCAAATACTTGGAAAAAGAACAAACGTAAACCCAAAAAATCAACCAAATCAATCAAACTTTCCGCTATGGATCGCTGACAAACCTGTATTGATTTGAACACTTATGTTAATTCATTTTCTCTTTGACTAGTTTTAGAAAAAAAGAATTAAAAAACACTTAATTCAGATTCTGCCTGAAATTGATGAAATCTTGTAATTTATGCATTTTTGTTCACGACCTCGCTCTCAAACCAGAAGATGATGGTTTTTTATTTATAAACTAGTATTAAAAATATAAAATGAAAAACAAAAGTTTGTGGTAAACATTCCAAAAGAGAATAAAAAGGAAAATTATACTGCATGAGGGGTGGTTTAGCTGCGAATCCAAGAAGGCTCCAAACCAAATAGCTTATCGCCTCGGTTTTGAGCAGGTGATGATGATGTTCTGGGTGGCGGCGCATGTACCGTGATCGGAAGAACCCATTCGCTTTTTTCCCTTTCCGGGACTAACAACGGATGTTCATACCTGTGTATTCAAACACAACCAAAAGAAACTGACTTTCAATAAAACTTGACAAACTCGGACAGAGAATGAATCCTTTTGCAGGATTAATTTAATACCTGTTCAAGTCCACATCCTTGGGGGTGATTTGGAACTCAAACCGAAGAATCCATTGCACAGAAACACGGGGTGTAGTGAACGACATTGGACCATCCGTGGGAATCGAGAAAAGAAAGCTTGTCTGAATAAGGTCTGCCACCACTTCATGGTGATCGCTCTGGACCTGTTGCAAGCAGACAACATTATGCTTTTGCAGAGACGAAGTCAATCACCAGAGTAAACTCTGGTGTATTTTGTACCTTAGTATGCGTTGGAGAACTTCTCCTCGACGGATGAACAAATTTCCTGTTTATCGTCTCTGAAGTTTCTAGTGTAACCGAGACCTGAAATCGGTTATCGATAATCAAAATCAACATATAGTCTCAACTTCTGAATGATGCACCAGAAATTATATAATATTTTATGGATTTTTACCTCAAGACATCTTCTAGCTCCTTCATGGAAGAAAGTAAGAGTTCCACCAATCTGCAAACAATTTTACCACGGGTAGTAAGTAAGGCAGGTAATGTTATGAAAGAATGTGAAATGACATGGAACTGCCATTACGTTATCGCTGAAGTAATAAGTAGAGTCTGCATTCTTCGGGGAAAATCTAAGAAGAACTTGGTCATCCATTCTGATGTTGTAAGATCTTCCTCGTGTGAATCTTTCTGCTGCAGGAAAATGATTGCACTGCATAAGTTGCTATTTGCAGAATCAACAGACAAATGAAGACTACAACATGTCAAATATTCAAAACATTCGAGAAAGTTGAGGGAGTAGACTAGCTTACATGGAATTGGTTCTCCAGCTCCAGCTTCAGGTGAGTTAGATGCTCCTGAGCCATTTGTCTGCTTGGGCTGTTGGCTTGGAATCACGGAATCCGATGATTTACCAGGAGAAAAGCCATCTAGTAGGAAAAAGATGGAAGCAATTTTTAGTAATCCCTTCAGTTATGGAGCTAATAAAACAAATAGATAATGGGGCATATTCCGATATAGCATCTTTCAGTATGGATTATATGAAGTGGTGACATTCTCAGTGACCCAATATGGATTACATTCTCAGTGGATTCTATGGATTACATGCACACTAACACTTACCAGGTCCAGAGTCGTAAGACACCACAGCAGCTGATAACTGAGAGACCATTTCTTTTGGAGATGATCCAACACCTTCGATATATGACGTGGTATTCATAGATAATCTTGGTCCAGAATTCAAGGACAATGAACTACCAAAAGCTCTGTTTAGATTTCCTTTGTTGGGATAGGAAGAAACAGAGGAGATCTCATCGCGTGAACTGTCATATCCATCCTCACCACTATCATATGCGTCATTTGCTCTAGTCTGCATTAAATGCATTTAGTTGATTGTTCTTATGTTGACCAGCATGAAAATGAAACCAATAGGCTTACAAAAAGGTGTAAAAGCAGTAGTAAAGTAGATTAACAGTAATATGATACAACTGTGAGCATGAAATACCCATTCTGAGTCTCCATCCATTCCTTTCCAGTATATTTCTGTCTGAATGGTACTGGTTGGAACAATCCCTGAGAGAAAACGTAAGAGGCACATCAGGTTGCACTGCTAATCCCGTCCAAACATAAGGAAAAACTTGCTAAGTTATGTAATTTGTTGTCTTGCGAATAAACATGTTTGAAGCCTAAACTAAAATTCCTCATTAGAAACTTGAGAACAAAGCTTACCATCGGTTTGACTTTCCTCTAAAAGCAACCCGTTGTTCTTCTGGATTGCCCATACTTGAATTGGGACTCGAGTCTCCTGTTGATATATCAAACAGGACCACGGGTCAATATTATGCCAAATTCGATTAGAAAAATCTAATTCCAAAAGGGGAAAATAATTATATTCAGAAAACAAGAGTCCCGACACCAAATGCATCCACTTAAATATTTTCTATCAAGCATCATGACGTATAACTATATAAGGCATGTAAATTGACTTTCATTGACATAACCACTCGTACTCCCACTTCAGAAACACGGCATCCAATTTTTGGGACAAAATTTTATTACAAATTAGTTGACCGGACTACTAAACTCACTACGGTGACAAATAGGCCAAAGAAAACAAAGTAGGTTCATGTGAGACCAAATTTTTTATTCCACGAACATCTAGACTAGCCTAGACATTATACCTCATGCTTCAACCTCATAGGTTGAACATTAACACCGGTGCATCGCCATTACATTGTCACAGAGAAACGAAAAGTATATGTTTTAAGAATGTTGAATTACTCATGCAAAGTCCTTTGATTGTCTTATAAATTAGGCATCAAGCAGGCTAGAAACCAAAGGACGCCTAGCTTAGCACTATACTAACTACTAAGAAACATTATATTCCAATCTCATACTCTCTTCTACAAAATCAGATCTTCACAAGAAAGCTACAAATGTTTGGATTTTCCTAAGCACCTAAGAGAACACGGAAAGTCAAGTAAACTAACCACTTCAATGAAATCTTTTGTCGAGTCTTTGTAAAATTGACTGTTTTCCAATGCCATCAATCTTCCGCTTAATGTGGTCTTGATATAATAATGGTAACGTAAAGTAGCACCCTTATATGAAGGCGGTATAATCTGTGGGAGTGCAGCTCTAACCATTACTGTAGATGGAGTCACAAACAAAGATGGCTGTAAGCTCAAAGATTGACATTGTGAGCCCTAGCCGTCAGCATCCAGTATAGTCTATGTTATTATTCATATAGTAGTAAAGAAAGGAATCAGGATAGATTACATGTCATCTTAGCACCAGGAGAAAGGAGTTGATTAGAAATCAAAGATGGTGTTGAACTGTCTAGGAAGACGTGTTCACCTGAAAATCCAAAAAAAAATTGAACGATTAGCACATCACTACAAAGGTACACATACAAGGCACAGAAGCTAGTATCTTTTTGTTCCCTCAGACTTGTGAGGATCAAGAAAAATACCTCACAATGAAGCATTTGATTTTTTTTATAATAAAAATGATGCATCACTGCACTAATATATACTTAAGGAAGCAACTAAGTTTCATAAATGCTAGACAGGTGCAATGAACATCATCATTTCTTGAATGCAATATGCAATGTCTCTACAGAAAGAAACATGAAGGCTGAAAGTCAAGGAAGTTAAAGAAACACACAAAGAAATATATTTTATTCTCCTTTTTCCTTAACTATTTCATTATTATTCCATAGTTATCCTCACGGGCTAGACCACATAGGTTAACCAGATACAGACAGGTTATTCAAAAGCATCAACAATTTAAGAACCCTCCACAAACTGATATAATAACATGTAACAGTTGAGTAACAAAAGCTCCTTCAATACCTCTTCGTCCTTTGCTTCCTGGTGATTGTTTTAGAGTAGAGAACCACTGAACGTCCAGTTTCTCAACTCCCTTAACCTCAAAACTAAGCTTGTCAACCAAAACGGAGGGGCTAGCCCCGTTCTCATGATCCCTCCTCACAGGAGAATAACCAATCTCAAGAGTTACAAAGATGGAATCTCCAGGCCTGTACACATCTTTATCCGTCTGCACAATTAGAGTTGGTCTAATCTTGGTCCCAGAAACACCCAAAGAGTCATTAACATCGTTGGAACTAGTGCCGATCCCCAGAAATGAAAACCTTGATGATAACATCACTTCAATGGCCGTGTGTTCCTTAACAATTCAGGCAATGCATAGAAACCCTGAGAGCAAGTAAAACAATCATAAGGTAACAAAGAATGCGTGTTTCGAAATAAACAATCATAGATCCAGGGAAGCTCAAGATGTGGAAACTGTACAGCTGCGAGAAATTAGGGTTTCTAAAGGAAGGAGAAGAAGACTTACACGTGACTTGGATCCAAGGTTCCTCTGTCCACCAATCAGAATTACTTAAGAACAAAGCTCAGATCCGGAGAGTAGACGACGCGAATCGCGTAGATCACAGAACAAATTCGTGGGATTTCATTCCGAATATCTCGTTCACGCTCAGATTCACAGAGACTGAGCTTCGACCTTGTGTTCCTCGCAGCAGAGAAACAGAGATATCGGCCGGGGAAATTCCTTCGGAGACGAAAGTCCGGTGAGAGAATCCTCCGTCGTTAGAATGTGGAGGAAGGGAGAGCAGCATAAAGGTTGAGATTTCTACAGAACCGGGATGATCAAATATTCACCTCCTCATCTGATTTATTTTCTCCTTTATTTCCCCCATTTGTTTAATATTTATTTTCATAAAACAATTTTCGACAAAAAGAATACGTTACCCGTATATGCAAGTTTTCGGTATAAGAACAAGAAATACAAAACAAAAACAAAATATATATATATATATATATATATATTGATGAAAATTTCAAATTTATTAATCTGATCAAAAAATGTTATTTACACGTACGAACGACTCTGTAATGCTCAAGCCATGAATCAAATAAATCATCCCATTAGGATGTGAGCTCGAACCATCTTTGAAGTAATCTTCCATATCTGTGGTTATGCTTGTACTTAATTCTGTCCCTCAGTGCTTTATCAATGAGCCTCCGCAACTGATCAGTAGTGACTCTACTCTGCTGATGACGTCGAGCGTTCCTCTCTCTCCAGATGTGATAGATTGCGGTCTATAGCAGAAGCTTCGCCAAGACTGTGTCCATTTCCAGAGGTCGCAAACTCTGTAAACGATTCACTGTCTATTGCCAATCTGGGTTTATGTTACTTCCAACAAGTCTTCTGGCCAAACCTTCCCACACCGTGTAGGAATATGGACATACAAAGAATAGATGGTCCCGCGTTTCATCTCTTTCGCCACACATCTCACAGCCCTGGACCATTCCCCACTGCCTCATACGGTTATCCAGTTGACAGTCTGTTCTTCATTACCAGCCAAGTGATAAAGGAAAAGCGTGGTACTCCCTGCGCGAACCAAACTACTCGACTCCACTCTACTACACTCTGCCTGGATCTTATTTTGCTCCCACGTATTAGTTGCAGCAAAGTAGTCTCGAAAATCATCATTCCTATGCCTCCACAGAACTATGTCCCGTCCCATATCAGGCCTTGGAGGTTCCTTAGCCAAGATACTGTTATGTAGCTCTTGAAACCGACGACATCTACGACCTCTTATGCTCCATCCCTCCAATGTCTCTGCTTCGCTTACTTTTGCGAGCCTTCTAACACCCAAATAAGTAGTACCTGTGGGTCCCGTTATATCTATCAGCTTTCCTTGCCCCATCCAATCATCAAACCAGAAGTGGCAGCTGTTGCCATCCTTGATGCCGATCCTGAAAAACTCATAAGCCACATCTCTTAGTTTAAGCAATTTTCGCCAAATCCAGAAACCCTTTGTATCATCTCTAACATCCCAAAAGGAGTTGTATTTGAGCAAATAGTGTTTCACCCAGCACACCCACAAAGAAGACGGTTGAGTGAACAAACGCCAAATGAGTTTCAGTGCGAAGACTCTGTTTGACTCCCGCAGCTTCCTAACTCCAAGACCGCCCTCAGCCTTCGGAACACATAAATCATCCCAACTGACCTTCGCTTTATGCGTCTGAGTAGGAGAGCCAGACCAGAGGAACGCACTGCACAGACTCTCAATTTTTTCTAGACATTTCACTGGCAAGATGAAGGCTTGACTCCAAAAATTAACTGTGCTGGCTATAACTGACTTGATTAGTTGAAGACTTGATTAGTTGAAGCCTTCCTGGAAATGATAGAGTCTTGTTGAACCAGCAGAGCATCCTACCTCTGGTTTTGTCTATAAGCGGTTCGTAATCCTGGCTTGAGAGTGTCTTGGTCGTTAGTGGCATACCGAGATAGCGTATAGGCAAGGTTCCCACACCTATGTTCAGTAATTCTGCAACGTACTAACATTATTTCCAGATGCGAAAATAGTAGACTTAGCTGCATTAATGTGTAGACCAGACATTCTTGCAAACCGTTTCATGACCTCCAATACACCCAATAGTGATTTTGTAGTACCCTTGGTGAACACAAGAATATCATCAGCGAAATCACAAGGTGTGGTTATGTCGTACTAGATAGATAACCGCACCTTGAGCGGACTAATATTTATATATTCAAAAATATTTAATTATTAAATCAGAATTATTAAATTAGATAGAAATTTCAAATCAACATTATAAATTATCTAATTTAAATATTAGCCATCATTGTATTAAATTTTATTTTTGTTCATATTTTTATTTATTGAACGCGGATTTGGATCAAAATCTTTTTCTCAAACAATACTCAAATTATCATTAGAAAACTTGAATTTAAATTAAACACTTATTGTATTTGTGGATTCAAATGAATTTCAGCAGAATTAAAAGCATTAGAAACAATCACAGCCCATAAAACATCAACAAAATAACAATAGCCAACAAACATAACTATCGTCAACAATTTTTATTATAAAACTGTTAAAAAAATATTAAAATATTATCAAACATTACCTTTGTGTTCCCTTAGATTATATTTATACTATGTTTATTACTTGTCAATTTATTTTTATGCTATCAAAAAAAATTTATCTTAGATTTTCCTGTTTTCTTATATTTTAATGTTTTAATAAATTTTAATTTTTTGTTAATATATTATTTACTATTTTTTTTTAATGTATTGTTTTGATAAAAAAAAATTATTTTATAGATCAAAAACTAATTTGAAGTTTTTATGTATGAATACAAGTTATTTTTAGGGTTTATAATTGTTTAATATCCAAATATATAAAATATTTAGCATAAGTATACTATTTATATTTTGCGACATATCTATTTGCAATGATCCTTCAATTAATTTATCAGTTATTACATTAAATGAAATATATAATATAATGCTTAACAGAAATCTATTTTATGTTAGAAATAGTTAATTCGAACTAAGTTCTTTATATAAAAATACACTTAAATATTTTAAATTATAATTACTTATCCCAAATATTAGGATATATATATATATATTAAAATAAATTTTAAAATTCAAAAGTAACTATTTATCATTAAAATTTGTTAATATTAATTTATTAATCAATTATTCAAGATATCATGATAAATAAATATATCAAATAAAGTTTAAAAAATAATATTAATAAAAATAGTGACTCATTAAAAATATAGTTGATTAATATTCAATTATATAAATTTTTATCATATTTATACGGTTTATATCTTTTTACATATATATTTTAAATGATCCTTTAATTAATTCACGTAAATTAAATTCTAAAATCTGAATAAAAATATATTTTCTCTTACAAATAGTTGATTCTAATTTAAATCATTTTTATTAATATATACATAAATATGTTAAATCATAATTAATTCTCTCAAATATCATGATTATTATATATATTAAAATAAATTTAAATGGAATATTTATCTTCCTTTTAAATAATAAACTAAATATAAGATAAATCTAACTATGTAATTATTATTAATATTTGTTAATATTCGTTTATTAATAAATTATCCCATATATCACGATAAATAAATATATAAAATAAATTTTAATAGTATTATTAAAAAAATATATGAACATGTAAAATACGAAAAATAACCTTAAATCATGGAGAATATATATATTTGTATAAAGTTTAAAATTTTAAGGTTGTTTATCACCCTTAAATCATAAGATAAATCTATAATTGATATTATCAGTAAATTGTTTTTTTAATATTTATTAATTATTTAATAATTATCAAGACATCATAATAAATATGTGAAATAAAGTTTTAAATAATAATATTATTAAAAATTATGACTCAGTATGAAAAATAAGCAAAAAAACAATATTATTAAAATTTATGACTCAATAAGACAAATAAGCAAAAAAACCTAAAAATATGGAGAAACTGACATATAAGTCAAATCACTTCGTAAATAATAGTATAGATAGATTTTTTTCTTTCTTTGGCATCATCAATTTATAAAACTCTGAAAAAGATCTCCTATATGTTAATTGGGAAATATTTTGAATTTGTAACATTGATTACAATGTTTATTTGTCAACACCACACCTCTTCTAACAATTTTTATTAAAAAGTTTAAGTTCTTAGAAATATACAAAATTAATATTGTATGTAATAAAATAGACCATTCATTAGTACAATGTTCACAAAAAAAATTCTTCATTCTTATTTTCTCAAACTATGTAATTACCTAATATGATTTACAATAAGTACAACTAATAATAAATATTGGATAATAGTTTAATATTTTCTATCAATTTTGTTTAATTCTAGATTATTAAAATAATCTCTTTTTGGACATAAAATCATTAAACTAAATTAAATAATTATGTTAGACATATAATACAAGTTTAGATTCTTTCATATAACTATTATAATTTAATAAATTGTTAAAAGTCCACATTGAATATTTAAATACTTGGTCTATTTAGGAGTTTTATAGAGAATAAATGGGTTGACCCAATGGATATCCAATTGGATTGGATAATCTGCTTGGTTAAATTGTAATTATTTAAATTGTGGTTAGGTGGTCATTTACTCTATTTTGGAAACTAAATAAATATTAACTAAAATAAAAAAAAAGGGATGAGCATATGAGAATAATATTTTGGATACAGGAAGATTTGATCATTTGATTCCACTATGCACTGCTAACATAATATGAGACATAAGAACATCTTTAACTCAAGCTCTTAAACTATATAAAATAGATTCAACACACAACATCCTCCACATCATCTTCTCTTTCTTCCACATCAGTTTCTCTCTCTTCCACCTAATAATTCAACACCCAATCATTTTTTATACTCTACAATGGTTTGTTTAATAAAATTCAACACCCTACCGTACCATTTTATTTTCCATATTTTATTTTGTTCTACATCTTTTATTTTGTAATTACAT
Source organism: Brassica juncea (assembly GCA_018703725.1). NCBI lineage: Eukaryota > Viridiplantae > Streptophyta > Magnoliopsida > Brassicales > Brassicaceae > Brassica > Brassica juncea. The sequence goes on from CM031941.1 coordinate 4,635,016, forward strand.
ATTAATAATTATTATTAGTTTAAATTAAATTACAATACGTAAAAGCTATATAAATGATTAATTAATTTATGTTTAATTTTTTAATTTTATAATTTTAATAAAAATATCAGTTATTTTATAATTTTATAATTTTAATAAAAATATCTAATGAAATAAGTCTCTATTTAAAGAGTATGAAAAATGATAAATTTTGGTATAATTTTTTTTAAAAATAAATATTTTAATATACAATAATTGAATCAAATAATGTAGGAGAGAAAAAAAAACTTAAACACAGCCAATCAAAGACAAGTCGCCAGAACCACTTTCTCTTTAGCGAATGGTACTGTGCCACATTGGACTGGCTCTCTCCTTCTCAATGGGTTTAATTTTTTCAGCTAGTTGTGTGCCAGGTCATTTTAAACACATCATTAAACACACCACTGCACCTAGTCAACTGTTGAATTAATATTTTCAACACGCCATTGCACTTGGTCCTAGAGCAGGGTTTTTTAAAATATTATAAAATATTAGTGAATTCTACTGTTTTTTTAAAACCCACCCCTTCCACCTCTTCTGTAAGAGCGGCAAAGTTCTTGTACTGTTCGCGGGTCCTACTGACATGTGGTGACCCGCGGTTAGTTAGTTTTTAATTTTTTTTAATTAGAAAAAAAAAAGAGGTCGCTCTTGTACTGTTAGCGTTAATGATGCTCTAAGGTATTTACTTTACTCATTAAAAAAAAAAAATTTGTTTACATGTTATCACTATAAAAAGACGCCCTCAAAGCAGGTCAGAGGTCCAACTCCATGCCTCTATCTATTTCCACTTCCTGACTCCATGGCTCCATCTGTGCAGCCATCTTCATCACCTCTTCGTGCCTATATCTCTTCTCGTGTTATTTTACTCATTTGGGTGTTTTTGGTGGCATGCACTGAAACTTAAACAGTGAAGGAGATGAAAAATATGCGAATGTGAAATGGGAAGAGCTTGGCTTCGCTCTGGTTCCAACAGACTATATCTATATGGCCAAATGCAGACAAGGAGAGAGTTTCTCAGCAGGGGAGATTCTTCTTTATGGTGAGATTTCAGTCAGCCCTTGTTCTCCTATCTTCAACTATGGCCAGGTTCTCTTCTCTCTTATAAAACCAATGATCTTTTGTTATGATCGTTATAATCAAAATGCTAACTTGGGTTGTATGGTTGTACAAGCTTGCCAAGTTTCACTCTATTACAGGACTTTTTTTTATAAACTGATTTTCATTCATCATCTTCTTCAAAAGAGACATCATTTTCGGTTTCACTGTAACAGCAGATCCATAAACTGTGTGAAGTTGCTTCATTGGGTGTAAATAGAGTTAAGAATTTAATCATTATTCGCGGATGCGCTCCATTTGATCAGTTGCAATACTATTTAAAATTACTAGGAATCGTTAACCCCGCGCAAGCGCGGGGATCTGTGTTTGGTGTGTTGCAAGCTTGCAGCAGTTCATTATGCTGGCAATTGAAAGATAACGTGTGTATGTTACTGGTTAATTTATGTTGGGCTGGGCTAACGATTAATGGATTCATACATATGGTGTTATTGTTTTTTTGTTGCTATTCAGGTCCGTTATTCTTGTCCCGCAAAATATTATGTTGTGTATGTCATCAACAGTCATCTTTCTACGTTTATTCTTTCTCAAGAGTCAGTACAACACTTGCACAATCAGGCAATTAACTTGCATAGAGTTTTTATATTTATCATATACTTTCACGTATATAACAACAACCTAGCAGCTCCAAAGAATCAGAAGCTCAAAAATAGAAAAAGAAATAACAAACTGTCAATTACATTTTATATATTTTGAACTCTATAGATTGTTTAATATCGAAATAAACAATACTATAGCCTTACACATCGAGTTCAGCCAATATACAGACATATAGAAACTTAGAAACGAAAAAAGCAATTGCAAAACAAACATAGAACACAAAAGCACAACCCTCATAAATAGTACAGAGCAAAGCAGAGTGCGCACATGGGCAATTATCCAAACCAAATAAAATCAATGAAGCATATGCAATAACAGAGCACAAATCCATGAGCGTTACATTCGTTAATTTTTTTTCACTTGACATATCATCCATACTCTTGCAAACTATACAGTTGTTAAGGTTTTAAAAGAGAGCACAAATAAATTAAGTGATTAAGCCATCTCTTAACTTCCTTACCTGAATGTTCATCGGCATGAGAACCGGGAGAGACTCTGATATCAACCTGAACATAAGTAAAAGGAAACAGAAACAATCACACATATATAACAAATGAACATTGAAAGAACTTTTCTTTTTACTTAAAAGCATAGTTGACCTTATAGTGGAGGGGCAAACATTCTTTAAGCTTAGCTCTCAAACACAGACCAACTATAGTTTCCATACTACAATGCTGGATCGTCGGTGACGTTATCCTGAATTGATCACATAACCAAAACCCACAAACTCACAAATCATTAAAGATCATGTACTCAGAAAAAAAAAGCCTCACACTTTTGGATCCAAAATAAATACTTTTTTTCTCACTATCACTCGGACTACACAGTGCGATCATTAAACAGAGGACTAATAATACTCACAGGACGCGATTAAGCTTGTCATCGAGAGTGATGGAGTCTTCAGACAGAACACTTAGTTGCTTCAAGGAGTAAGGTGTTCCGGATCTCTTATGTCTCTTACATACTTTGTCTATTTTCGTCAAATAATCCAAGTTAGGGCAAAAATCCAAAAAAGAAAAAAAAATAGAACTGATCTAACCAAAGTTAAAAGGATATCATAGATGTCGAGAGGATCAAGTGCAAATCTATTCGCTCAGAGCAAATCTCCTTGTAAAAATCTCAGGCCGAAATCCAATCTAGAAAATCAATTACGACTTGAAGTTCAAAGGCAAAACCGGAAACTTTACTATGTTCTTCTGCTGCTGAGTACTTCTTTTTCTCTCGTTTCTTGATTCTGGCAGCTCTAAGAGATGGGAATTGTGTTATATGTGGACGTATATTTATAGGATTCAACTGAGAAGCTTCTGAAACGTATAGATGAAAGTACTCTTGTCATCTTGTTTTTCTTAAATATATATCGATGGGAAGAAAAGTTAAAGGCAAAGGAGAGCTTACCTCGAGGATTTATATATATAGAAGGCTTCTGACAGGATGAAGAAGCGTTTCGTTGTCAGAGGACGTGCGCAGTCTTTAAGATCGACCAAAACAGATGAGACTCCGGAAACGGAATAGTCACAGACGAAGGATCGAGAAGAATACGGCGAGACTCCTAATCTTGACGCCCCCTGTTTCCGATATTTGGGCCATATGTTTAATATCAAAGCCGAATACTCTTTAGCCCAGTCCTTAAACCCGTTTATTTTATTTTTTTAAAAAGAAAAGAGGTAGGACCCACGAATATAATGGACACGTGTCTCTTAGGGAGTGAAGACACTGTCCCATTATATTATAGAGATTTGAATTGTGGACGTGGATGAGGGTTGAGTTTATTTTATACGAGGATGATCTGGAAAAAAAATCTTTAATATAGAAGTGGGTTGGAGATGATTCATAAAAGAAAAAAAATAGAAATAAGTTGGAGATGATCCAAGCAAAAACTTTAATCTTTAGTGGTTATACATATATGTATGAGGGTTTGACAGAAAATGTTTAAAGCTGTGTAGGGACTATTTGAAAGTCTTAAAGCTTACTATTAGAGTATTGGTTTAGTTTGGTTCAATGTATTAGATGGTTATCTCATTCCAGTTAAGTAGAGTCTATAAAAGACTATACATTGTAACAGAATCTTTTGAGCTCAATGAACGTAACAAACTTTTCTCGTCACTTTCTCTTTCGTAATATGGTATCAGAGCGTTGAATCAAAGTTCAACAACGACGATCTCGACCTCTCGAGCTCTTATCATCGATTTGCCGATCTTCTCCGGTGCCGACTTCATCATCGACGATAGTTGCGTTACGAATATCGACGAGACGCACCAATCGCACTTCTTCTTCGTCTATTCCAACGCCATCTACAACAGCTCAGCCTAGTCCGGCTGCGATTCCGACGATTCCGAATCTCTCAGCTGCGAATCCGTCTATTCCGACTGCGATTCCAACCATACCGAGCTCGAATCCGTCTATTCCGACGTCGAGTTCATTTCTTATTCCGGAGATTCACAATCAATCATTCGATCTCGGAAGGATTCAATATTCACCGTATTTCTTAATAAGCGGTGACAATCCAGGAATGTCACTCATATCTGAGGTACTCGATGGATCTAACTATAATACTTGGAATATAGCGATGACTATAGCCTTAGATGCGAAGAACAAGATTGCTTTTGTTGATGGATCTTTCCCTAGGCTAGCTGAATCGCATCCACATTATAGAATCTGGTTGAGATGTAACAGTATGGTGAAATCCTGGATCTTAAACTCTGTTACGAAGCCAATCTACGGAAGTATTCTGAGGTTCAAATTTGGAAAGATTTAATGACTCGGTTTCATATCATGAACTTACCGAGATCTTATCAGTTAACTGGATTGATAAGTTCTCAATGGCCTCAAAACAATCCAGTTGCTTTCTTCTGCAACTCGACTGCAGCTATACATATAGCAAACAATGCAGTTTTTCACGAGCGGACTAAACATTTGGAAACAGATTGTCACAAGGTTCGTGATCGCATCAAGGAAGGTTTGATCAAAACTCTTCCTGTCAACTCTGCCAATCAGGTGGCGGACATATTCACTAAACCGTTACAACCAGCTCTCTTTCTTTCTATTATTGGCAAGATGGGACTTCATTCAATCTCGTCGCCATCGTGAGAGGGGCTATTAGAGTATTGGTTTAGTTTGGTTCAATGTATTAGATGGTTATCTCATTCCAGTTAACTAGAGTCTATATAAAGACTATACATTGTAACAGAATCTTTTGAGCTCAATGAATGTAACAAACTTTTCTCGTCACTTTCTCTTTCGTAATACTTACAGGACAGAAGACGACCGGATTAGGCTTTTCCGACCTGACCAAACGGTCTTCGTATCCAAACTAGTACAGAGAGGCTTTGTATGACACCACCTTCCGTTGAGAAATTTGTTGAAGCAGTCAAGAAAACTGTCCTTGCTAACAACAAATGGGTATGTGATATATGGTGTTTTATACATCATTGTATATATGTTTTCTAATTGGTTTTCAAGTCTTTATCGAGTCTTTCTAGTCCTTTTCGAGTCATTACATGTCTGGAGTTGCACTGGATGGGAGATGGACCTGTTGGAGCAAAAGAGGTAGAAATCAGTGCAGTTTGGTGATTTTCACGTAGAACAGTCTGATGACTGTTCCCGATCAAGCGGAACAAGCAGACGGAGTGATCCCGAGGTTGTTCCCGACGAATAAGGAAAATACAACATCTCGGGATTTGCCCTAATTACCTTGTTTTTCTCTCTGGCCGCCTGTGGCTTTGATATAACTTCTTTTCTGTTTTTCTATTATTTTCTACGCTTCTTTTTCACGGAGAAACAACTCTAGAGCTTTGATACTTTTGGATTTGCTAGTTTGTAAAGGGAGAAGAATCTCTACACCATTGAGAAGAATCCTGAACCCTATCTTATTATCTTATTGATTCATCATGCTTTCTTCATTTATTGTCTCTGTGATTTCTCTGTCCATGGCTGAGTAGTCAGCTTGCTTAGTCTAGGGTGTTTGGGTGTTAGATCTGTGAGTTTGACATAAATAAGTTATAAATCGGTTGTCTTCATTCACTGTTGTTCTTAAAGCTTGCATTAAACTAGCTACTTAGTGCCTGATTCTAGGTTTAATCTATTCATCAAAAGTGTTATAGGTTGCCTGACATAACTTGAATGAGCATCATATCCCTAACCAGCGAAAGTAGATGTTAGGGTGTTTTGTGAACAGATCGGACTTGATCTTAATGTTTGTCATCGCGTCTCAGTCCAAACGACAGTTTAGGTACTGAGATCGATTGATAAAAGGTGAAGCACCACGACAGTGGGCTGATCTATCTTAAGTGATCCGAGTTCTAGACTGGTCTTTAATTGAACTTGAATAATTGTTTGGCTCACACTTGTTTAACACCCGATCAAACCACCCTAGGCTAGCGATCCCTTTAAATTGAATTTACATTTACATTATTTTATTTGCTGCTTGTTACAACACTTAAACTCAAAACCCCCATATTGTTTTAGCTTAATATTGATCCAATAAAGATAAAGTGTAATTGTTGGTCTCTGTGGATTCGATCCTAAAGTGCTGCATCGACATACCATTCGATTGTGGTAGTGTGCACATTAGGTTAATTGGTGTGCGTGTACACGAATATCAATTTGGTGCTTTTGCCGGGGACCATCATTTTTACCTTTATTTTTCGGTTATTTATTTAGTCTAAGACCTCTAACTTGTTTTACCCTTTTTGTTGCAGCTAATGATCCAAGTGCATGACCAGTAGACATACTCGGAGAAACGCACAAGGAGAACTAGTTACATTCAGCAACCAGGAGCTAGCAAGGTTAGAAAGACAGAACAGACAACAGCCAAGGCCGACCAACACCACCATGGGTGATCACGGCCATCAGGATGATCTCGCTGCAGCAATGCAACTGATGCAACAGCAGATGCTTCAGATGCAGCAGACCATCCAAGCTCAACAGGATGCTGCTCAACAGGCTGCTCTCGCGCAGCAGGAACTGGCGGCGCAGACTGTTCCGATTGGACAGAGAAACCTTCCGCGTAACATCCCTACTATGCGCTCTGCCATTGTTCCTCCACCCTGCACCAGGCAGGACTTCGAAATCAAGCCTGCTTTGATTGATCTGGTGCAGAGAAAAGTGTTCTCTGGTCTCTCTGCAGAAATTCCAATGGAGCATATTGAGAATTTTGAAAAAGTCTGCAGTTTCACTCGCGCGAATGGTGTGCCACCAGACTACATCAAGTGCATGCTATTCTCATTCTCTCTTGATGGAAAAGCTGCACGGTGGTTGAATTCCCTCCCTACCAGTTCTCTCACTTCATGGGAACAGGTCCGTTCAGCGTTCCTCAACCATTTCTATTCTAAGGCGATAACAGCTGCATTGAGGAACAAGATCACCTCATTCAGACAGCTCCATGATGAGCCTTTTTGCGATGCATGGGAGCGCTTCAATGACTACCGCAGAGAATGCCCTCATCATGGATTTGATGATGATTACCTCTTGGGCATTTTCTATGATGGAGTGGATTGGAAATACCAAGGTGCTCTAAACTCTTCGAGCAATGGAGACTTCATGACTCAGACCACTGATGGAGCGTTTAAACTGATTGAGAACATGGCTGCTAGTTCAGCCAACAAAGACCAGGAGAGCGATCACTCCAAGAAAGGGAACACTGTTGACACCCGGAAGATAGATGAGCTGACAGCCAAGATTGATCAGCTACTGAAAAACAACCAAGGACACGTCTTCAGCATGGAGCAAGCTACGGCTGGACAGTTTCAGAACCAGAACCAGCAACAATCACAGAGCAACCAGCAAGCTGTTTCAGCTGCCGGGAACAGTGAACCAGATGAGCTGAAGGGTCTGGGTATGATTATGCAACAGTTGCTCCAGAGCCAGCAGATTCAGGTCAAGGCACTGAATCAGGTTACCACAGACATCAACACCAGGATGGACAGCATGTTCACCGACCTGAATACAAAATATGATACTGTGAGTAACCACATAAAGAAGATTGATGTTCAACTTGCTCAAACTGCTGAAACTGTTAAGAGGCAGCAAGAAACCCTTCGTGGAAAGAGTGTGATGCACTGTAATGCAACAGATCTGAGATTTGAGAAAGATGAGGGAAGGAAAACAGAGCAACTGTTCGCTGGAACTGCTTTAGGCGCAGAAGAGAGAACAGAACAGTATACTAGCTCTGAAACGATTGTTCCCAACGAACCTGCTGAGACTCCACCAGTGCGAGTCTATGTTCCTAAGGTTCCCTATCCAATTCTACCTAAACATCGGATGGATCCTATTAGTGCAGAACAGTTGGCTGGCTTTAACAAAATGGTGAGAAGGCTTCCTAAAGAGCTTGCATTTGAAGATGCTTGGCAGATTCGTCCATTGCATATGTTTTTCAAACATTGCAGAGAGACTCAAGAGGAGATTAAAGCCCTCTATATCAAAGCACTGTCTACACCCCCACTGAAGGTATTGCCTAAGGTTGATGACCCTGGAAAGTTTGTTTTTCCATGTTCCATTGCTGGAGTGGAATTCAAGGAAGCTCTTTGTGACTCTGGATCATGTGTGAATCTTGTCTCAAAGGCAATCATAGACCAGCTGGGCATTGTTGATGTTGAGCCTTCTCTGGTGACTCTGGCTTTTGCAAACTCTTCCAGAGCAGTCCCTTATGGCACCATTCGCAACCTTCCTGTCCAAGTAGGAGACTGTATGCTCCATACCGAATTTCAGGTTGTTGATATGAGCAAGGAACATGAGATGTCTTTGATCTTTGGAAGGTCATTTATGGCTACAGTGGGAGCAATCGTCGACATGCCTAATAAGAGAGTCTCCTTCTCCAACATCAACAAGAAGGTTTTCTACAAGGCTGTTCCAACCAGATCACAAATCAGATACGCCTCCAGCATCTCAGTGGTTAGTGGAGAACAGCTGAAAATTTTTCCTAAGAAGGAGTTTGGTGATAAGAGTGAGATCGAAGAAGTCCTCGATGGAGATCCTCACACTGAAACCAAGAAACTCAGTGGGAATGCAAGGGTGAATGAAAAAGTCCAGAAGAAAAGGGTCAAGGGCGGCCCTACAATGACTTTAATATCTCTCTTGTGTGATGAGAAATCCATTGAGTATGAGGTAAAGTACAAAGGTACCTCTAAACCTTTCTCTAAAGTCAAAGTTATTCTCACTGATGAGTTGAAAGAGAAAGGAGAAGCTGCTGTGAAGGGATTGTTGAGCAGAGTTTTGAAGCTGAACATGTCTGATTGTGGAGCTTGTTTTGGAACAAGTCCTCATGCTCAACCCGACTGATCCCTATCACCAAGTCAAGCTAGTGACTTAAACCAAGCGCTTGGTGGGAGGCAACCCACTGGTAAGTGTAAATATAAGTTGGTTTGTTTTTGTTTGCTTATTTTTGGTTTTGGTTTATTGAGTCTCAGGTCAAAAATCAGAAAAACCCGAAATACTTCAAAATTCTGGGTTCCAGAAACGGAGCACCCTGCCCTCTGAAAAGAGCGGCTGCTCCAGGCAGAGATCATACGATGGAACACTCAGAATTTTAGTGGAGCGCCCGCTCCACTCAGGTAAGTGTCTCGACAAAAAAAATGTTATTCTTGTTTTCACCTTCTCTCTGATTTATTTTCACATCGAGACGTTGTGAAGTAAGTCTGGGGGAGGGTCTTCGTCGTTTACTAACTCGTTTCTTTCTTTTGTTTTTCTTTTGAGTCAATTTTTAGGATCGAGTCAGTCACAATTTGGTGGGAATTAAGATCTTATTCTGTGTTGATCACTAACCACCTCGTGCTTTAGTTATCTTATTCAGTGACCTTAGCAGTGGCGAAAGATACACATGTGGACCTGGAACACCCTGACATTATCTCACTTGACTCTCCAGAAGTTCTCAGCCGATCAGGTTACACTGGGTAGACTTAACTCCACCTAACTTGAACCTAATATTGACTGAAATTCTTCTTGTTATGGGCACTAGATCAGGGAAACAAGACATACACTCAGGACTTCTTATCCTTTATATCCATCTTGCTGTTCCTGAGTGGCTAGCTCATCTTTAGCTAGTTCCCACCTTGCACCTTAGCCTTTATTCCACCTTCATGCATTTGTTGTTCAGTGTTATATGTGCAGATATGTGCAAAAAGGTCGGAGAGGAAAGGATCAATGCAGCCTCTTACTCGTTACTGCTGCAGAAATTCAGTCAGAAAGGAGAACAAACAGATTAAGGGAGCAACCGCTCCATAACCAATGAACTGCGCAAGAGTACGGGTGGAGAACCAGAACGGTGCAAATCAGAACCACCAGTGGCATCCCTAACATCACATGTTACCTCCTTCTTCGTCACATCACCATCTCTTTTCGTACTTATAAAAAAAAAAAAAAAAAAAAAAAAAAAAAAAAAAAAATCTATCTTTCGTTTTGTTTAGCATATGGTGATGGAGAAGGAGATGAATTCAAGGGAACACAAGCCACTGGGAAGGTTAAGCAACGAGTTTGATACCAATTTTTGAAGAGCATGTAGAGGGGGACGAACAGAGCAGTCTGATGACTGTTCTCCCAAACAAAGAACAGCCATTTCAGAGAGAGCAAAAACGAGTAGAGGCTGTGGACATCAATGGATCCGTCCTCTCTTACAGTTTTGTGCGATATCCTGCATCCTCTACAAAAATGGTATCCCCTAAACACTCTTAACTCCACCATTAAATAGCCTGTTCCACACCTAGACCGTCTACTCTGAATAGTGCATGTGATGAGAAGCTCACGCTGCTCTTAAATGAATGTAGGGAGTTCTGTCTCGATAGTGTTGCTTTTTCAGGTTTGAGATGTAGAGTATGGAGCTGATCTTCGAACAGCAGTCAGTGGGGTTCTGGTAAGGGTGTGTTGTCATAGTTTTACTGCTTGTATGGTTCAGAGATTCGTGGTTAAGGTATGGTTGCTGAGAATAGGAGAGTTCCCACACTTTCAAACCTTTCTCCCTGTTCTTGATACTTGGCCTTGTTCGAGGACAAACAAGGATCTAATTCTGGGGGAATTGATATATGGTGTTTTATACATCATTGTATATATGTTTTCTAATTGGTTTTCAAGTCTTTATCGAGTCTTTCTAGTCCTTTTCGAGTCATTACAGGTCTGGAGTTGCACTGGATGGGAGATGGACCTGTTGGAGCAAAAGAGGTAGAAATCAGTGCAGTTTGGTGATTTTCACGTAGAACAGTCTGATGACTGTTCTCGATCAAGCAGAACAAGCAGACGGAGTGATCTCGAGGTTGTTCCCGACGAATAAGGAAAATACAACATCTCGGGGTTTGCCCTAATTACCTTGTTTTTCTCTCTGGCCGCCTGTGGCTTTGATATAACTTCTTTTCTGTTTTTCTATTATTTTCTACGCTTCTTTTTCACGGAGAAACAACTCTAGAGCTTTGATACTTTTGGATTTGCTAGTTTGTAAAGGGAGAAGAATCTCTACACCATTGAGAAGAATCATGAACCCTATCTTATTATCTTATTGATTCATCATGCTTTCTTCATTTATTGTCTCTGTGATTTCTCTGTCCATGGCTGAGTAGTCAGCTTGCTTAGTCTAGGGTGTTTGGGTGTTAGATCTGTGAGTTTGACATAAATAAGTTATAAATCGATTGTCTTCATTCACTGTTGTTCTTTAAGCTTGCATTAAACTAGCTACTTAGTGCCTGATTCTAGGTTTAATCTATTCATCAAAAGTGTTATAGGTTGCTAGACATAACTTGAATGAGCATCATATCCCCAACCAGCGAAAGTAGATGTTAGGGTGTTTTGTGAACAGATCGGACTTGATCTTAATGTTTGTCATCGCGTCTCAGTCCAAACGACAGTTTAGGTACTGAGATCGATTGATAAAAGGTGAAGCACCACGACAGTGGGTTGATCTATCTTAAGTGATCCGAGTTCTAGACTGGTCTTTAATTGAACTTGAATAATTGTTTGGCTCACACTTGTTTAACACCCGATCAAACCACCCTAGACTAGCAATCTCTTTAAATTGAATTTACATTTACATTATTTTATTTGCTGCTTGTTACAACACTCAAACTCAAAACCTCCATATTGTTTTAGCTTAATATTGATCTAATAAAGATAAAGTGTAATTGTTGGTCTCTGTGGATTCGATCCTAAAGTGCTGCATCGACATACCATTCGATTGTGGTAGTGTGCACATTAGGTTAATTGGTGTGCGTGTACACAAATATCAGTATGGACTTACGGACCAATGTTTCTCTATTCAGTACGATTCTTGATTATAATTTTCTCCCATTTATAAAAGTTCTCTAAAGGGTGTTATCTTTTCTATTGGGTTGAAGGTTCCTCCCCTGGGTAAAGGAGCTCTGCTTCTAGGGAGTGGTGCTATACTTGGAGTAGCTCCACCACCCGTAGGAGATTATCATAAGGTGAGTTTGTGTGTTACTTTGTTTTGAATACTTAACTCTGCTAAAAAGACTTTCAAGATTGAAATCTTTGTTGTCTGTGTGTTTAGGTGAGCACAGGCTTGAACATGAAAGTTGATAAAGTATCACAGAGCCCATTGAGGTGGAACCGGTGGTGTCAAGAGCTGCACAAACTATTCTCCAGTAAGTAAAGAGACACCAGAAATACATCATACATGGCAACAAGTTAACGACATATCTACTTCTTATCTTTAAAGGTTGTGAAGTCGTTGGTAGAAGCAAAGTCATCAGGTTTCTCTGACATCTTGTTCCTAGATGGTGCAACTGGCAGAAACATTGAAGAGACGTCTACATGTAACATCTTCATTGTCAAGGTACATTCAATACCTATCAGATAAATTCATTATTTACTAATCATTCAATTTTTACAGGGGAACATTGTGTCCACTCCACCAACTTCAGGAACCATTTTACCAGGAGTCACAAGGAAAAGCATAAGTGAGCTAGCTCTTGATATTGGTTACCAGGTTACAACATTCAGTTTTACTTATACAATGTAATATCGTATACAAATTTTCGATGAAATCAAGATTCAGGAAATGTTTCACAGGTCCAACAAGAACGAGATGTTTCTGTGGATGAGTTATTAGAGGTAGAAGAAGTTTTCTGCACAACAAGTGCAGTGTTCGTTAAAGCTGTTGAAACCATGACCTTTCATAACAAGAAGTGAGTGATTAGACCAAGCCTGTTTCATCAAAGCTTCGGTCTATGTGATTCTGGGGTTATCTTGGTTTTGTGATGGCAGGATCAAATACAGGACAGGAGAAGAAGCATTGTCTACGAAGCTTCAACTCCATGTTGACGAGTATTCATAGAGGTCTTGTTGAAGATACGAAGGGTTGGATGGTTGAGATCGATCCTTGTCAAGGTTGAAAAGCAGCTCTGAAAAAGCTTATGCAAAGTTATCTTATATAGTGTGTTTTCTTTTCTCTTTGTGTTTTCTTTTATGAGCTTGTAATGAAGAATCTCTTAACCATATACAATAGGCAGAGTTGGTCACAGTTTGAAAGCAGTTAGAGAGACAAGGGTCGTCGCTGTTGAATAAAAAGTGAAGGACTAAACCCATGGTTGAAAATATATGCATTAATGCTAAAATTGTAAAATGTTATTATGACAGCTGTGGGTTTGAACCCATGCGCCCTTCCCGACCAGAGCCTAAATTTGGCACCGTAGACCACTCGACCAAACTATCACTGTTAATAACATTTTCTTAGTTCTGCTATAAATAAGAACAATTTGACGACGGAAAAATTATGAATCGTGGTTCTTCTTCGTATAGGTAATATCCCTTCTACATTATTATATACTTTTTTCTTTTCACATTATTATATACTTAGTTTTAAACAGATTTGACTTTGCCAAAAACAAATTAAATCTATAAAAGTAAAATTTGCATGTGATGGACAGACGATTCTACTATATATTATGTTTAAACAATAGACCCGCTTGTGTGTGTTTTCGTTAAAAGGATTGACCACTTGTTAGAACACTTTTTGGAAGTTTTGCAAATTATATTACTCAGTGTGTATGTATTTGTTTTGTTTCGAAAAAAAAAAGAATTGTTATTAGTTCTTATTTATCATATGCATGTTTTTTTCTGAGAAAGATGGAATAAGTATTAAAAAAATGTAATGATATTTGTTACATAACCCGTATAAACAAATACTAAAATTTGTTGACTTGTTATTCAATTTGACAATGGCAAGTATTTGCTTATAAACTTATCATATGCATGTTGAGAATAAACATATGAATCAATATCTGTACATTTCGTAAGAGCAAGAGTATCGGTGGTCCTTGCTACCTCTTTAGGGGGGGAGGACCACAAATTGCCAAAACCAAGAAGGATAAGGGGAGAGAAGTCGTTAGATAGGAAATGTCCTTGCTGTGTCCTCTGCACTGTTTGCGGGCCTCACGACACATGATGGCCTTCGATTGATTTACTTTTTTTTCTAAAAAAATAGAAAACAAAAAGAAAAAAATTTAAGGACCAAACTTTGTCCCCACCCATATTCTTCCCTAGACTCTTTGAGACACTTGTATGTGGTGCTTGGCCTTCAAGACCGGCACTTTAATCATTTGGTCTTAAAATAGTACGAGATTAGGTGATGTCCTCATTTACATATCTTATATTTAGGTTTTTTTTTGAATCGTAGACTTTGATACATAAAGTCTGTACAAGTTGCATGTGGTGGACACATAGTACTAGTATGTATATAAACTAAGACCGGCTTTTTTTTTTGTTTATAACGACTGAACAGTCGATTGGCGATTAATTTAACACGTAAAACCTGTTTGTACAGTTTCATGTCTCTTTTTTTTTTTGAAACTAAATTTCATGTCTCTTTAGAACATTTGGATCCAGAAACTCTCCACGCAAAGCCTTTGTCTGTGTTAAAAACTGTGGAAAATAAATATACATGTTACGAGCTAATCCCTCATATTAGAATATATACAAATGATAAACTTACTTATATTTTTCAAAAAATGTACTATATAAATATTGTTTGAATATTTCCTGTTTCATTATATTATAATTTATTTTTTAAATCAGAATCTTGTATTAATTCTTCTGTAAAAGTTTACGTTGTATTTCTTTTGATAATTCTAGATCCAAACGCTACAGACATTTGCTTCCAAACTAGCCCTTGACCGTAAGCTTTTAGTCTTTAAAAATACCTAAAAAAAGACGGATGGAATTTGAATACGACCAAACAAGCTATGGAACTCTAAAAGATTGTTTCTTGTTGTTCTTATAAAAGGCAAGCGTTATAAGTCATTCTCAAAGCAAATCAACTCTCCAAAGCTCACTTTCTTGCTCTCCTTACCTTCCTCTATTCAATATGGCTCCTTCTGTGCTCCCTTCTTCATCACCTCTCCTAACAAGGTTCGAACCTTTTTTTTTGCTAAGCATGTTAATTCCATTAAAAATGAAGAAAATGTTACAATAAGCTACCTAAAATTAAAGGCTCCTTGGCAAAAGAAAAAAAAAAAGAGAATAAAGAACAAGGAGGGCAATATACAAATCACTTAAAAGTAAGTGACAGGAACAAAGGAATACACTGCACTTGATACCAGTTTATTTGAAGCCATCAATAATCATAAGATTCTTGATTTGAGGTTCCCGAGTTCATATACCATCTTTGTCCCTTTTCTATTTACTGAAAACTCTCTTTTTTTATGTGGCATGTATTATTTCAGTGAAGCAAATGAAAAATATGCGAATGTGAAATGGGAAGAGCTTGGATTCTCTCTGATTCCAACAGATTATATGTATGTGTCGAAATGCAAACAAGGAGAGGGCTATTCAGAAGGAGAAATTGTTCCTTATGAAGACATTTCAATTAGCCCTTGTGCTGGGATTCTCAACTATGGCCAGGTTTTTGTTCTCCCTCAATTTATAAATTAATCTAAGAAATAAACCATTTATCAATCAAGTTGAAACTCTGTTGATTTTTACCAGTTTTCCCTGTGAACTCGGTTATGTTCATTTTTATCTTAGATTAAATACTCTTATAAATACTGTAGTGTTAGTTTTCATATATAATAAAGTCTTGAGAGAAATCATTTAATATTAATTGGCTTTGTATAATTTTGTAGGGGCTATTTGAAGGGCTCAAGGCTTACAGGACAGAAGACGGACGGATCACACTCTTCCGGCCTGACC
Source organism: Brassica juncea (assembly GCA_018703725.1). Classification (NCBI taxonomy): domain Eukaryota; kingdom Viridiplantae; phylum Streptophyta; class Magnoliopsida; order Brassicales; family Brassicaceae; genus Brassica; species Brassica juncea. The sequence continues at coordinate 4,650,868 of CM031941.1, forward strand.
AAAACGCTCTCCGTATGCAAACTGGTGCAGACAGGCTTTGTATGACATCTCCTTCTGCGGACCAGTTCGTCCAAGCAGTTAAGCAAACTGTGCTTGCCAACAAGAAATGGGTAATTTATCTCTAGTTCCATTAAATCACTTGTTAATCTTCGTAGGTGGCTAAAGAGTTTTAAGGTTTTTGGGGTATCAGGTTCCTCCTCCTGGTAAAGGCGCTTTGTACATAAGGCCTCTACTCATAGGTACTGGTGCTGTCCTTGGAATAGCTTCAGCACCTGAATATACATTCCTCATTTATGTATCTCCTGTTGGAAATTACCATACGGTGAGGCTTGTTATTCAAATACTCTGTGAAGTAAACCCCATCTAACAACTGATAAAATAAAATTTTGATCAGAATACTGATCTCTAAATGTTGCTTGAATCTACGTGTAAATATTTGTAAGAATATTTCCAATTCATCTCTATTTTTTCCTCTATAATACAGAAAAATGTATATCATTCATCTGTTATAAAAGAACACATTGGAGTAAAACATAATTATATTTTAGAGAACCTCTATTATTTAAAAAACTAGAGATGAGTTGGACATAATCTAAGGAACAAAAATAAACTCTAAATATCGATGAGGTTATCCTTTTTGTGGAACCATATTCACTATAAAGGCTATAATACTTACAAACTGAGACTGTTAACTTTGTAGGCAAGCTCAGGCTTGAACCTCGTAGTTGATCATACATATCGCCGTGCCCATACCGGTGGAACTGGCGGTGTGAAGAGCTGCACAAATTATTCTCCAGTAAGAGACACCATAATAAAATATCTAGGGAGACAAGTTATCAGTGGAGTAATTCTTTAATTTTCCATTTTACATGTCTAACCAGTTTTCTTTTTTTGCCGAAAAAGGTTGTGAAATCTTTGCTTGAAGCTAAATCATCAGGTTTCTCTGATATCTTGTTCCTGGACGCAGCAACTGGCACAAACATTGAAGAGGTTTCTACATGTAATATCTTCATTGCCAAGGTAAATAACATTCAACAGTATTTGTCACATCTATAAAAAAAAAAATTCCGACGCTTATATATTCATTTGCATAAACTCATTAGTAATCACTCTTTTTACAGGGAAATATTGTGTCCACTCCACCAACTTCAGGAACCATTTTACCAGGAATCACAAGGAAAAGCATATGCGAACTAGCACGTGATATCGGCTACCAGGTTCCAACTCTATATAATAAATACCCTACCCTCTCGTAAGTAGATATTTTCACGGATTCAAGATTCAAAGATTGTTATTCAAAATGTACCACAGGTTCAAGAACGTGATGTTTCAGTGGAGGAGCTATTGGAGGCAGAAGAAGTTTTCTGCACCGGGACTGCAATGGTTGTTAAAGCTGTTGACACCGTGACATTCCATGACAAAAAGTGATCAGTTTTTTCATAATGAACTTATATTTTTTCAGTCTTTCCAGCTCTAGGGTTACTCAATATTTGATTTTGGTTCCTATCTGTTTGATGGCAGGATAAAATACATGACAGGAGAAGAAGCATTGTCTACCAAGCTCCACTCGATGTTAACCAATATTCAGATGGGCGTTGTTGAAGATAAGAAGGGATGGATGGTGGAGATCGATGGCTGTGCTGAATAGAATCGCTTGCTGATAAGAAGGTGAAGATAAAGAAAAACAAAAATGAAGAAGAAATATATAAAGCAAAAACAGTGAAAAATCAAAAGGAATAAAAATTTGTCACATTGTTGTTCAAAGAAATACTTATTATCTCCATAATCCAATTTAAAAGTATCGGTGTAAAGTAGTTTGAGTGATGGGCAAGAAATCAGTGGTTTCTAGGGAACTGGCGATGATCGAAGACAAAATTTAAAATGGGTTGACAGCTGTGGGATTTGAACCCACGCCCTTTCTGACCAGAGCCTAAATCTGGCGCCTTAGACCACTCGGCCAAACTGTCATTTTGATATTCAATGGCGAGTATTTTTAAATTCCATAATTGTAGCATAACGTCTATTTCTATACCTTCCCAGTTAATTTAAGTGCAAATGTTTACAATGTATATCTACAATTTCAAAACAAATTTAGCATGTGACACATGAAATTACCTCTCGCCGAATACTTATAGCACCAACAGTCTCAGCAACAACAATATTATCTGAACTATAATTCTATAGAAGAAACTTAGTAAACTATAACGACAATATAAACAATACTTATAAATATTGGAATTGCTTTTATGTTTGCATTTTCCAGATCTCCCTTCACTCGACGATGATTTTCTAAGACATTAAAATCTAGACGTGTACCGACATTCTTCTTTAGCTTATATGGTATTTTCTAATTTATCGATGCATGTATCTAAGTTTGGCCAATTAAACATTGAGAAGATAGCCCCAACCATAACCTAACATGTCCATCTTTCCATGTAATGATATTGTCAATGCATAGAGAGAAGTTTTGGAGATTGTTTTATGAATAGAGAGAAGTTTCATGAAGAGGTATTAGCTATAATGGTATCCACATATACTTGTTTGCAACAGTTGTGGGTTTCAAGAATTGATATGACTTATGAGAATAGAGAGCTTTATTAGTTAACAACCGAACTAATACCCAATTTTAGGCTCCGTTCCGTACGTCTAACAAAGCAATGGAATTTAGTGGCATCGAAGGAAGTTTCCGCTCAAAATGTGAAAATGTAATGCAAGTTCTCAGAACCAACAAAGTGTGATGGCAATGATGGAGCGTTTGTGCATCACACTTTTGCAGGTGGTGTTCTTTCTGGTGAGATAGGTGTACATTTTTTTAAATTGTAAATAAGCTTTCTAATTTTCAACCAAGTTGCATTTGTTTGGATTTAATTCGACAATAAACCACGTTCTTTTTAATGTAAATAATTATATAACTTTATAAGATGTAGGGTGGTTGAATAAATGGACATGTCACACTCTTTATATATATGTTTGTTCTTTCATTTGAAATAATCCATTTCTCACCTACCAGGTATTTTATGAGTTGCCCACAAGGCTACGATAAGAAAGAATAGAATTAGAAAGAAGTGGGCTAGGGATTTATTATCCGGGATCCGGATTCGATCCGAGATCCGCTCCGAAAATAGGATATCTGAGGCACGCGGATCCGAATCCGGATAGTAAAATCAAAGATCCGTCAAAATCGAATCCGAATATCTTAATTTTTAGTTCCAGATATCGGATCCGGATCCGTACTTTTAAAATATATTATTTTTTAAAAAAATTATTAACAATTATATTTGATATATTAATATTTATTCATAAAACTAATATTGAATTTCTTGTTTGACACCTAATATAACAAATAGATTTTGAGTTTTTTTTAAATAATTATTTTAGAAGTTTGGGGTTGTTTCTTTAATTGAGATAGTATATGTATATGTATCATATAATGTGTGGTTTTTATAATAATTTTTAGTTTAAGAGAGAATACAAGTATTTATTTACTTGTGAATTGTGATAGTAAATTAGTATTAAGTACTAACTAAAGAGTTAAAACCTACTATAGGCATGTTCGTTTGGTTGTCGCTGTTTTCGGCGTCAGCGTCGGTGTCGGCTTCAGCGTCAAGTTCGTTTGGTTGTTGTTCGTTTTATAGACGTCGACGCCGACGCTGACGCTGACACTGATTAGTGTTCGTTTCGAAAACGCAGAAAATTGACGCCGACGCTAGACGCTGACGCAAGAAGCAGTTTTGGGTTGTTCATTTGACAGACGCTGCGACTATTTTTATTTATTCATATTTTATTTTTAAAAATTTGTAAAATTACATTTTAAATAAATAAAATGTAGTTTAAATATATTTACATCCATAAGAATATTATGTTTACTTGGTAATAAATTTTTTGGTTCAAATATACAAATATAACAATATTTTATGTCATAAATCATAATCTAAATTAAAACAAAAATAATACGTCAAAATATTTATCCCGAAACAAAAGCTAAATAATACATCAAGTTGGTTGATAAGAAAATACATCAAGTCTTAAATAAAAATCACATATAAATGATAACCAAAGTTATAAGCAAAGAAAAACCAACATTTAATACGGTAAACGACCTCTACCATATTCATTTGTGATGTTATCACGCAAATCTTCCATCGCTCTATCCCCGGTAGGCTCAGATACAATATGTCCACCACCACGATCATCATCATCATCATCACCTTCTTCTTCTTCTTCTTCTTCATCACTATCACTATCAGCTTCTTCTCCTTCTCCATCATCATCTCTTTGCCATTGTACAGAATCATGATCTTCCCGATGTGAATCACGTATGAAGTTGTGTAGCGCCATCGTCGCTGTTACCAGCTTAATCCACTTGACCAGACCATACTTTGGATGCTTACGATCCAAAATCCTCCATTTTGCTTTCCATACTCCAAATGTCCTCTCAATCATTGATCGCAAACCTGAATGCTTTCGGTTAAACAACTCTCGTGCACTAACTGGTGGTCCTCCTGTAGCAAATTGACCAAGATGATATCGCATATTACGATGCGGACAAAGATACCCTGTCCTAGTCGAATATCCGGAGTCAACTAGATAATACTTTCCAGGAGGAGGATGTGGGAAAGCAGCCTCATTCCTCGCACAATGAGTCAAAACCCTTGAATCATATGCTCTACCAGGTACACCGACATATGCATATATGAACTTCATATCGAAGTTACATATAGCAAGAACATTCATTGTAACTCCTTTTCTGCCATTATATGTTTCTGCATTTTGACTTGGAGGGTGAACCGGGACATGCGTTCCATCAAGTGCTCCGATACAATCTCTGAAATGAGGCTAATACCGAGCATCATTCCTCAAAACAGGACTTGGTCTTGCAAACTCGCCTTCTTGTGGTTCCAGTGTATCCGCTGCAAACTTGAGAAGAGCACTCAAGACATCATCAAGCTTCCTTTGTACTGTATCCACTGATCTTTGATACCTTGCAGCAATATCCCGCTTAGTCTTATCTTGACCAACAACCTCGAGAAACATCACAACCGATTCCTCAATGTAGACATTGTGAGTCTCTTTTAATCTATATCGCTATGTTAGCATCTTACACAAAGCTTCAAAAGTTCTTTGATTCATCCAAAGAATGTCATAACATTGTTGATCAGATTCATACATAAGTTGTCGAACTATACGCCATCCTGCTCCTCTATCTGTTCTGTGACTCAATCTCTCAGTAAAATAGGTGCATCAAACAAACCAAGTTCATCCTCATAATCACCATCCTCATCTTTTAACATCCATCTTCTAAGCATCTACAAAACAATGAATAAAATCATCATCAGAAACATAAGCAACCAAGCAAGAGTCTTAGTGACAACACACACGACATGTATATGTTTCCAGCAAGATCAATACAACCTGTACAAGATCAAAAAACCTGTAATAAAACAGTTTCCAGCAAGATCAAAACAACTTGAATAAAAGAGTTTACTTCAACTATAAAAAGATTCAAGTTTCATACAAAGCAACTAACTAACAAGTTCCAGCAAGACACAAAACAAGTTCCAGAAACTAACTAACAAGTTCCAGCAAGATCACAAAAGGGTTCCAGCAAGATCACAAAAGGGTCAATCATCACGTTTTGTCTTGGTCCTAAGCTCCAGAAACTTAATCTTAGCTTCATCTATCTTCCTTGTTATAAATCTCTTTCTGCTCTCTTCATTATCTTGAGAGTGTGAGCTTGAGAGTGTGAGCTTGAGAGTATGAGACCAAATGAGAGTGTGAGCTTGAGAGTGTGAGCTTGAGACAAGAGAGCCTGCAAAAAAAAACATGAGGGTTATACTGTGGATTTTTACAACTAAATATAAATATAAATATCATAATCTGAAAAGAAATTGGCCTCTTTTACAACTAAATGCAAGATTTTTTAAAAACTTTTTTGCTGTAGATCCTTCACAAGGAGTGATGAACAACTGAACATGAAACATAGCAATGAGAAACAGAGCAGAACATCAACAGCATCAATCAATATATGCATAATCATGTTATATACCCCTAGACCTTATTATACAACACCTCCTCAGTCTCTTTAACAAGTTCTAGTCTCTTTTTTTCATTAGCTCAAGACAAGAGTAAGCTGTTACATGGCCGACAAAACAAAGAACAACATAGAAAGAGAGAGAGAAGCTTCCACTAAACAAAAAAGGAAAAACCAAACTCATCAAACCACCACTTGCAGTCTTTTTTTTTCCTTTTAATCTTTCCAACAAAAACAATGACCCTACAGTGATAAAAATCAAGGCTTTCATCCTCTTAACGTGTTATAACTCTCACCACAAGAGTTTGCAAAACTATCTGGAAAAGTCAACCACATAATTCTAGAACTTGTTAAAGAGACAGACAGATTATCACAGGTCAGTGCCTTTCGATAAAGGTAACATCATAATTACTAAACCAAAAACAATTGGGTAAGTGGACAAATACACATAGCATAAAGCAAATGATAAAAGTACAATGCCAACACAAGAACTCACACTAACAATAGAGTGAGAGACTGACTCAAGATTCACCAAGACCTAGACGTTTAGATAGTTAGATCATGGCAAACATATATTTCAGTAACTAACAAAGTACAGCTCTGTTTTACAATGTTTCATATGAATCAAGTTACAGGAACTATAAAGAACACAACACACAAAAAATTACACGAAACTTGAACAGAGACAAGAACAAGACACTAAAACACTAACTCACCAAGAATCTCAAAGTAAATCAAAGACACAGCTCGGGATGGAGAGAGCTTGAGACACAGAGACACAGAATCCTGCAAACATCAAAGACACAGTGACAAGGCAAAAAGTTATATCTTTCACAAAGCACGCAAGAGTAGAACATCAACATCACTAGACTATCCCAAAAAAATCACAAACGCATGAACCAAGAGCAAAGACAACACAAGAGACCATCACTAACATCAAAGCTTTAGAACAAAGACCTTACGAGAGAGTGAGAGACAAAGGAAGCTTGGGAGAGCTTGAGAAGCCTGATAGATCCTGAGACAAAGCAAAGCCTGAGAGATCCTGAGACAAAGCAAACATAAGCAATGAGACATGAGAGGGTCTGAGCTTGAAAGCAGAAAGAATAAGCAATGAGAAACAGAGCAGAACATCAACAGCATCAAGAATAGAGATAGAAGAAGAGGAACCTGCGAGTTTATAACTTACCAGAGAGCCTGAGAGAGAGAGAGTGAGCTTTAGAGTGAGAGCTTGGCAGGGTTTGAGACGAGAGAGCTGAGATGAGAGAGCCTGAGACCTGCAAAAATAAGCAATGAGACATGTGTTAAAAACAGTCTTGAAGTTGGAAAGTATAATCAAAAGCCAACAAACATCTTTCATTGCTTTCAGTTTCTCAATAAACTTAATACCATTGTATACAAAACACCCAGTTCAACAAACCAAACGAACAAGCAAACCATGAACTTAGAAGCATCAACAAAAACAAGCAATGAAGGGACTAGCATTCTGCAAACAGACACAAAAACCAAGTCCACAAGCAAACTGATCTTAATAAAAAGTCAACATAAACTTATCTCTTGCCATAGTTTCAAACAAAAAGCATCAGTATCACTATCCTAAATGATGATAATTGAATCCACAAACCCATCTAAATGAACAGACCAACAAACAACTCTAAACATCAACGAAGTTCTAGTTTCATCCTCTCTCCACATAACCAAAGTAGAGCTACAAACCTTCCAAATGGGTTTGCGATAGATCGAGAGAGAACTTGAGATGGGTTTGTGTGGGATAAAGAGCTCGAGATGGAGAGAGAGCTCGTGACGGATAGAGCTTGCGGCTGCGTGGATGGGAGCGAGCTTGAGATGCGTCGGAGATGGGAGCGAGCTCGAGATGCGTCGGAGAGAGCTCAAGAGAGAGCTCGAGATGCTTCCCCGATGGAGAGAGCTCGAGATGCGTCGGAGATGGGAGCGAGCTCGAGATGCGTCGGAGATGGGAGCGAGCTTGAGATGCGTCGGAGACGGGGAGCGAGCTCGAGTTATGTCGTCTATGGAGGAGAAGAGAGAGATCTATGAGCTGCGTCAAATGGAGGAGAAGAGCAGCAGCTGGTGTCAAATATTTTGGTTTTTTGTAAATAATGAATTAGGTTAAGGGTAAAACTGTAAATAGGGTAAGTAAATGCAGATTTCTTGACTCGACTGCTGTTTTTTCGGCGTCTGAAACTCGACGCTGCGTTCGGATGCAGACGCAGACGTAGGTATCCGCGTCAATGAAACGAACAAGCGTCGATGAAAAAGTATTGCCACAGACGCAGACGCCCGACCTATGGCGACCAAACGAACATGACTTATGTATAAGCTTTTATCTTTTAGCAATTTTTTTACTTTCAAAAAATTAAAATACAAGTATAAATTTCGAAATCTTGTGTTGTTTGTTGTTTACCTTGTAGGTGGAATCTTCAATAAATGTATGCAAACGAGACAGTATGTGTCATTGAAACAACATGTGACAGATAGTACATCACACATTGGTATCAACTAAAAATGAAGGATTTTTCTCTTCTATTCTTGGTGACCAAATAATTCGGAGAAAAAAGACGAAACAAAAACGAGACGTGGAGTCTGGCGTTACGTTGCCAACCTCGTTGCGGCAATTTAGCAGCCACACACCACACATGACACCCTGAGAGTTTTGGTGTATTTTAGCAAAATACGCAGTGTTTACGCTAAACTACGCATCGATAGTTAAAGGTGATAACTTTCACCCCCTTTCTCTCACCACCCACCACTTGCTTTGAATATTCCGACACATTTCTCCATTCTGTCCGAGAAACAATCAAATCTTACCGTCTGAATTTGTGTAAGCTTCCTTCGGCGGCGTCTCTCGAACATGATCCTTTCCGGGAACTGAAAGAGAAATCGTGTACAAAAGGAAACCGAACGATGGTTTCCTCTTTCGAGATCGTTAGACTTTGTGTGTCTCCAGTGTCGGTTTCCCGCCACAAATCTCCAGTAAAATCGGAATCTAGAAAAAGGGTTTTCAGATTAGCAGATTCTGGTAGTTGGGGTCGTCTTAGTCGATGTGTTAGGGTTCATTCATCTGCTCTTAACAACGGTGATAATCAGCCAAAAGGTCTGTTTTTTAAGATGTGGAGAGTTCCAAAATAGGATTGATTGGCTGTTTAATCTTTGTATTAAAGGCTAAACAGTCTTTAATGATCGATCCTTCTTTGGTATAATATCTTTGTGTTGTGTTCTAGTAATCATTGTGTTATGCATTTATTGAATCCGATGTTTGATTTTGTTTTCTTGTTGTTGTTGATGTTTTATAGGTGAAGAACCACCAGAATCTTTATTTATGAAAGAGTTGAAGAGACGAGGTATGAATCCTACTTCGTTGCTTCAAGACTATGAAGTTGATGTTGTTGATGAGATCAAAACCGGTGGGAAAGAAACTAGAAACAGCTCTAAGACGACTGCAACTACTACTCCTGCGTTTGACCAAAGCTTGTTAAACCAGAGGGAGAGGTCGTTGGCTTTAAACAGCGAGGGGCTTGAGGTCAGAGATATATCACTAGTTCTTACTTGAGCTCTTATATAATTTCACATTGGCACATTTACTAGTTCCTTCTCATACCCAAGAGATTGTGTTTAATTGAGATCTTATTGTTAATTGTGTTGTCATTTGTTGTGTGCAGGGATTGATTCCACGTGCTAGGATCTTGCTGACGATTGGAGGGACTTTCTTCTTGGCTTTTTGGCCCTTGATAGTCTTAACCCTTGGCGCCTTCTCTGCCCTTTACCTTGTAAGTTGATAAGCTTCTTTTCTTCATTATCCTCCTTGAATTAACGAAGAAGAAGAATGACTAGTGATCAAACCCTTACCCTAAGAAAGGGTCAACGTATTGTGGATATTATTTTCTTTTAACTCTCCCGAACAACTAACTGGCCTAGTTCTGTCTTCCACATTGTGTCATTGGTTTCTTTTGTAAGGTTTTGTCTCTGCTTATAGACTGATTGTGCTGTTTTTATTTCTTGAAAATTGCAAGTACTTTGGAGCAGATTTCGTTCATGATGGAAGCAGAACTCCGGTTTCACCACCACCCTACATCGATCCATATGCTCTCTTGGAGGATGAGAGGATCAACCCTCGTCTTAATTAGCATCAACAACGTCTTCCTCTGCTCCACACAAGCAGTAGTTAAGAGATTGTTGCACTAAGTATATATTATCTTCTTTTGTCTATTCCTCACGGCCGTAAAAAACTTGTTACTATGTATTGTTGCACCTTTTAAAAAGGGTTCACTATAAAGTAGTTCAAGTGCCTAACTTTCACCTTGTCATGAAATCAGATAAAAAAATTTCCTCAAAGAAATATGAGGAACAACAGGCCTAGAAGCCACGTTATCAGATTTATTTTCATAAGTGTTAGTAAAATTGGATTAGACATTAGAGTAAGATAAAAATTCAACTCAGCGTCCACTTTCAGATTCGTTATGTTGTTTAGGAACAATCATAACTAAACTAGATAAGAAACGAGAACGAGAATTAAAACACAAATAGAAAGATACCACAGTTCTCCATACCTTTTAGATCTCGCGTTACCTTTCTAGCTTTTGCTAAGTCCTCTACGACTCATCTCTCAATATGAGTCAATCCTCGCTACTGATTCGCAAGGGAGCTTCCTCCAACGGAGACCGTCGTGCTTTAAACTCTGAAGATGATATCATCCGTATTCCGGAATGCGACATTACTGATGCCAAGGAGCGTTTCCGACTCACCCTAATGGGCCGAGTGTTCCATACCCGAGGACGTAGCATCGACGCCTTGATCAACCTCCTCCCCAGATCCCGGATCTGGAATGTAGAAGGGAGAGTCCGAGGTCTCAACCTTGGGAACGGCCGTTTTCAGTTTGACTTTGACAACGAAGCGGACCTCCAGACGGTCCTAAACAAGCGTCCTTGCCACTTCAACCAATGGTCTTTCGCGCTGGAGCGTTGGGAACCCTTCACATCCGAAACCTTCCCGAACACAATTCCCTTCTGGATAAATGTAACCGGAATCCCAGTTCACTTCTGGAATGATAAGACCTTCACGGAGATCGCCAATGCTTTAGGCAAAAAGCTCCTTGTTGATGAAAAGAAAGCCCGTATTCAAGTCTCTATCGATGCTGATAAGCCTTTGCAGTTTGAACGAAGGGTTGGATTTCCAAATGGAGAAATAGGGAAAGTAACACTTACCTATGAAGGTCTTCATCGCCACTGCTTCACTTGCAACCTCATTTCCCACGATGAAAACACTTGCCCCCAACTAACACCGGAGGAGCGAGAGTATAAGAGGAAGCAACGCCTAGAAAATAACGCTTCTAATGATCAAACAAGGCTTCCGATCCAGGGCTCCCAAGGGCTATACTCTCGACATCATCTGAAAAGACCTCGATCCCCTCAGAATGGGAGATACAAAAGCTCTGCGGCAACCTCTAGAAGCAACGAACTCTACCGTGAGGAAAAAAGAAGAAAGAGCACGCCTTCATCCTTCTCAACTAGGGAGCCACGAGAGACTACCTACCATGCCTACGATCGGAAAAGCTCAAGCAGACAGGACAACCGTCATCTACACCATGGTAGGGAAGTGTGGAACCGCCTAGAGATCCCATCCAGAAGAGAGGGCACCCACCGAGGAGGACGTATTAGTAACCACCTCCCCCGTAGCTTGGCCCGCAAGGAAGATCATCGCCCACTCAAACAGCTTTCGCAAGAATGGCGCCCAAGACGTAATTTCGATACTTCCAGGAGCAAATTCAATGTCGATAACATGACCCGTCAATCTGCGCATGGTCGCATGGAAAAATCTCGTGCCACTATCGACTCTCAAAAGACAATCTCCGACAACCGTGTTTCCCTAGAGTCAGGTGAAATTATCGCAACAAACAATGATGAAGTTGCAAATATAGTTTCAGAGGAGGAAAGGATCCGGCGCCTTAAAGGAAAGTCTATAGCCATAGACTCACCCACACCCCAAGCTAAGGATACACCCTTCTCGAACCACGAAAAGCGAAGCAACAACCTGATCATCTCAGAGAGACACTCGGAGACGCCTCACTCAACAAAGCAAGCTCAAAGAGAAAATCGAGGCTATAACTCAACTCTCTCCAGCCAATGCTGTGTACCAGAAAACGACTCGCAAAGAATATCAACCCATCTCTGCCAAGTCAGATGCCCCCCCAGTAAGACAACCCAAAAGAAGTCGACCGTAGCTTACGTCCCAAAGGGTCTGTTGAAGAGGAAGACCCCCCGCTCTCCTGACATAAAAGGGGCGCAAGCTTCAAAGAAACTTCAGGTGCTCAGTACCCGTGCTTCCCCAAAGAAGAAGACAGCACCGGGTAAGAAACAGACGTCCTCTTCGACTATGGTCCCTCGCTTTGAGGTGTTTCCTTCTGCTTCAAGCAAAAAATCTGTGTCCCTTTCAGGTTCGGTGGTGTCCCAGAAACCACCCAGTAAGAAGATATGAGTGCAATAGCATGGAATTGTCAGGGTGCCGGAGCCTATCTGACAAAGCAACATCTCCGGGAGCTGCATCGTTGTTTTCTTCCTTCTTTTCTTTTTCTTTCTGAAACAAAAAACAATTACTCTTTTCTTCAGGATTTTCAATTTGAGTTTGGTTATAATAAACTGTTCACCGTGGAACCTGAGGGCAGAAGCGGTGGACTAGCACTTTTTTATTTGGATTCTTTTGATGTTTCTGTTCTTTACTCCAATAATCGCATGATCGATATTGAAGCTACCATAGAAGGACACAAGGTCTATATTACTTTTATGTATGGTGATCCGGTCGTTGAGTACCGAGAAAACGTTTGGGAACGCCTTACTCGTATGAGCATGACAAGGTCGGGACCATGGCTGATGCTAGGAGATTTCAATGAAATTACCAGCAATTTAGAAAAAAAAGGAGGCAGAAAACGCCCAGACTCCTCCTTCCTACCTTTTAAAAACATGCTTGCAAACTGCGGGATGATAGACTTCCCTTACAAAGGAAACCCCCTCTCTTGGGTTGGCAATAGATCTTCAGGGAAAGTCCAATGTAGATTAGATCGAGCAGTAGGCAATGAAGACTGGCACCACCTTTTCTCCCACTCGAATGTGGAGTATCTCCGCCTCTGGGGAAGTGATCACCGCCCCATCCTCACCCGATTTCTAGCCATAAAAAAGCAGGGCAAGAGAGCTTTTAAATTCGATAAGAGATGGCTAGGAAAAAATGGCTTTCGCGATTCTATTCTCCAAGGTTGGAATGATCCATCTCTCTTTCGCAAAGAGGACCTCCACGCTCGAATAGCCCACTGCCGAAAATTTATTTCTCGCTGGAAGCGCGCAAACCCATCAAACGCAAAGCAAAAAATAGAAGAAATCAAAGACCAACTCGAACAAGCGCAAGTAGACGATAATTTCTCGCAGGAAGCTATCTTAACTTTAAAGTGGAACCTCTGTACCGCTTTTCGAGATGAGGAGCTCTATTGGAGGCAAAAAAGTCGAGCTAATTGGCTCAGAGAAGGGGATCAGAACACTAAATTCTTCCATGCTACCACAAAGCAAAGAAGAGCTAGAAACCGTGTGACAAAACTTCGTAGGCCGAGTGGTACTTGGGCTGAAACTGAAGAAGATATCGAAGAGGTAGCAACTGGTTACTTTCAAACTCTTTTCACCACGTCGGAGCCCTCTGATTTCGATGAATCCCTAAGATACATTACAGAGAAGGTTACCCCGGCCATGAACGTTGCTCTGACTAAACTTCCATCAGATGATGAGATTCGCAAAGCTGTATATGATATTAATCCAGACAAAGCACCTGGCCCTGATGGAATGACAGGGCTCTTCTTTCAAAAGTATTGGGGTATTACAGCAGAGATGATGTGCCAGACGGTTAAAGACTTCTTCCAGCACAACGTTTTAGACCCCCGTTTGAACCAGACAAACATTTGCCTCATCCCAAAGACCGATCGTCCTAGTGAAATGTCACAATTCCGACCGATCAGCCTATGTAACGTAAGCTATAAGATCATCTCCAAAATTCTTAGTAAACGCCTCAAGCGTTGCCTGCCCAGCTTAATTTCGGAAACTCAATCAGCCTTTGTGGCTAGAAGGTTGATTACAGACAATATTCTAGTAGCACACGAAGTCTTCCATGCCCTGCGGACAAACCCGAGCTGTAAAGCTAAATTTGTGGCAATCAAAACGGATATGAGCAAAGCTTTTGACAGAGTTGAATGGTCTTTTCTTGAAGCACTTTTACTCAAGTTGGGTTTCTCGCCTCAATGGGTATCGTGGATAAAATTATGTATCTCTTCGGTGTCGTACCAGGTACTACTAAACGGAGAACCAAAAGGCAATATCCACCCCTCAAGAGGCATTCGCCAAGGCGACCCGCTCTCCCCCTTCCTCTTCATCCTTCTCACAGAAGCTCTTATTTCCCAGATTCAAGGAGCAGAAAGGGAAGGAAGAATCACGGGCCTGAAGATCGCGAGAGGTAGTCCATCAATCTCACACCTCCTGTTTGCAGATGATAGTCTTTTCTTCTGTAAAGCAGAAATCCCGCAATGTGCGGAGCTTATGAAGATCATACATACATATGGTTGCTCTTCAGGACAACAGCTGAACGTAGATAAATCTTCTATTTTGTTTGGTAACAAAGTTCCTCCAGACCTAAAAGCTGAGATTAAGCGAGCTCTAGGCATTTCAAAAGAAGGTGGCATGGGCGTCTACCTAGGACTTCCGGAAAAAATATGTGGAAGCAAGAAGCAGGCCTTTGCTTTCATTCAAGAACGGCTAATGAACCGGATTAACTCCTGGTCGGCAAAATTGCTTTCCAAAGGTGGCAAGGAGGTCTTAATAAAATCTGTAGCCCAAGCCCTCCCAACCTACGTTATGTCATGTTTTCTCCTCCCTCAGGATATCATTCGTAAACTCACAAGTGCCATCTCTCGCTTCTGGTGGAGCACAAAAGATAATAATCGTGGGCTTCATTGGATTGCCTGGAAAAAAATTTGTTCCCCACAGGATAAAGGAGGTCTAGGTTTCAGGGATTTTAAAAACTTTAATCTCGCATTACTTGCGAAGCAACTCTGGAGGCTCATACAATACCCAAACTCTCTTCTGGCTCGCGTACTAAAAGGACGTTATTATAGACTCTCAAACCCGGTAGAGACCAACAAGGCGAGCAATCCCTCATACGTCTGGCGTAGCCTCATGGCTGCTCAACCTCTCCTGAAAACTGGCCTTCGGAAAGCTATCGGAGCTGGGCATACGACACTGGTTTGGTCAGACCCATGGCTCCCAACGACACCAGCACGTCCACCCATCCCGGGCGGCCCTTCTTTCAATCCTTCGCTACGGGTTAGCGACTTGTTAGATTCTCAGACGCACCAATGGAAGCACGAGCTCCTACATGAACTGGTCGCTCCTGAGGATATACCGTATGTACAAAGTCTTCAGCCGACTCGATCTCTCCGAGGCATTGCCTACTGTTGGAACCTCACCAAATCTGGCGTTTACTCGGTTAAATCTGGGTATGCCTTGGCCATGGAGACAGAGGAACACCCGGAGAATGAACAAGTCATCGAGCCGAGTATAACAACTCTCCAAGCCAAAGTCTGGAAACTCAAGACTTCCAAGAAGATACAACACTTTATCTGGCAAGCGATCTCCAACTGCCTTCCGGTTTGTAGCTCGCTCTCCGATCGCCATTGCGGAACTGATCGATCATGCCCGAGATGTGGAGCGGAAGAAGAAACCCGGAACCACCTACTCTTTGAATGCCCGCCATCGGTTCAAGCTTGGGCTCTGGCGGACTTGCCACACTCTCCGGGGATATTCCCGAGCAACTCGATCTTTAGTAACCTGGATCGTGTATTATGGCGCGCGAAGGAACACGCAATCCCGGAAGAAATCAGTGCACCTGTTCCGTGGATACTCTGGTACATATGGAAAGCTCGCAACGACAAGGCCTTTAACGGAAAAGAGATCTCACCGCTAGAAACCATACAAGTGGCCCGAGCAGAGACAGAGAGTTGGCGCACAGCCCAGATCATAGAACAATTACAAGAGGAGAAAGGCGACGACGCTCCCAGTACCCCTCCATCTCACGGCCCCAACCCCCAGTGTCTTATCGACGCATCCTGGCACAAAGATGACAATCTTTTTGGTGGGGGAATGGTTCTAACAACAGAGGATGGGGCGACGACTTACGGTTCATTTGCTAGTAACCGTGTCTTAACCCCCCTACATGCTGAGTTTCAAACTCTGCTGTGGGCCATGAAATCCTCCATTCAGTTGGACCATAGCACTATGCACTTCAGGACAGACTGCCTCCAGCTAGTCAACCTCCTGGAAGAAGACGAAGTAGACAAATGGCCATCCTTACTGGCTGAATTCGATGAGTTTCATCTTATTCTTTCTTTGTTTAATTTTTGCTCCATATCTTTTATATCCCGTTCTTTGAACTTCCGAGCCGACCACCTTGCAAAAGGAGCTAGGTCTCGAGGTCTTATTTTCTCCCATGTAAACACTCAACTTCCAAGTTGGATGGCTCAAGAGGCCAACCTCTTGGTAGTTTCTTAATAAAATATGGAGCTTTCGATGTCAAAAAAAAAAAAAAAAAAAAAAAAAAAAAAAAAAAACACAAATAGAAAGATAGTAAACACCATAATAGAATTCAAACAGCATGAGACAGATATGAGATAACGCAAACTAAGACTCGTCACAAGAGTGTTTCAAGCCCATTCACGCAAACACAAAGGGATAATAGAAAAAACACAACACGAAACACACTTCTTAGTACTCCTCGCCCTCGTCATCCTCATCGTCACCACCTTCAGCACCAACCTCTTCATAATCCTTCTCCAACGCTGCAAGATCCTCACGAGCCTCCGAGAACTCTCCTTCCTCCATACCCTCACCCACATACCAGTGAACGAAAGCACGCTTGGCGTACATCAGATCGAACTTGTGATCAATCCTCGAGAACACCTCAGCTACACTCGTGGAGTTGGAGATCATACAAACAGCTCTCTGCACTTTAGCAAGATCACCTCCTGGAACAACAGTCGGTGGCTGGTAGTTGATACCGCACTTGAACCCAGTAGGACACCAGTCAACGAACTGGATCGTGCGCTTGGTCTTGATGGTTCCGACAGCTGCGTTCACGTCTTTAGGGACGACATCGCCACGGTACATCAGACAGCAAGCCATGTATTTACCGTGACGTGGGTCACACTTGGCCATCATGGAAGCTGGCTCGAAGGCGCTGTTGGTGATCTCAGCGACTGAGAGCTGCTCGTGGAAGGCCTTCTCAGCGGAGATGACTGGAGCGTAGGAGGAAAGCATGAAGTGGATTCTTGGGTATGGGACCAAGTTGGTTTGGAATTCAGTGACGTCAACGTTCAAAGCACCATCGAACCTCAAAGAAGCAGTCAAAGATGAGATCACCTGCAGTGGGATAACAAAATCAGAAATGCAGCAACACCAAGATTAGTTAGTGTTAAAGAATTGTTCGCTTTTATACCTGAGAAACGAGACGGTTGAGGTTGGTGTAAGTGGGTCTTTCAATGCTCAAGGAACGTCTGCAGATGTCATAGATAGCTTCATTGTCGAGGAGGATAGAGACATCAGTGTGCTCCAAGAGGGAGTGAGTGGAGAGGACACTGTTGTAAGGCTCAACAACAGAGGTAGAGACCTGTGGAGATGGGTAAACAGTGAAACCAAGCTTGGATTTTTTCCCATAGTCGACAGAGAGCCTCTCAAGGAGAAGAGAGCCAAGACCAGAGCCAGTTCCTCCACCAACAGCGTTGAAGACAAGGAACCCTTGGAGACCAGTACAGTTATCAGCGAGCTTTCTGATACGGTCCAAGCAAAGATCAACAATTTCCTTCCCAACTGAATCAAAGATTACAAAAACAATTAGTAAACAGTAGAGAGAGATATATAACAAAAGGTGAATTTTAACGAAGGGGATGAGTGTAGATTACTGGTGTAGTGTCCACGGGCGAAGTTGTTGGCAGCGTCTTCTTTACCGCTGATGAGCTGTTCAGGGTGGAAAAGCTGACGGTAAGTACCGGTTCTGACTTCGTCGATCACAGTAGGCTCAAGGTCGACGAAAACAGCACGAGGGACGTGTTTCCCTGCGCCGGTTTCACTGAAGAAGGTGTTGAAAGCATCGTCACCTCCACCAACGGTCTTGTCACTCGGCATCTGGCCATCAGGCTGCATCGATACAGATTCAAGAACAAACACATCAGTATCGTAACACATAAAAACTATATACAGAAGAAAGAGGATCCACAGATCTAAGGACACTAAATCAACACAAACAACATTTTACACGATATATATATATATATATATGGCTCCACATATCTACTCAATTAGCTCTCGTCCATCGAGTACCTTTGAAAATTTGAAACGAATCTCGAATTAACCACAGATATAAACAATTAGGTCGAACAGATCTACGAATATCTAAGCGTAATCCACTACGTCAGATCTAAGGACACCGAATCGACGCGAACAACATTTTACAACTCGGAAACAAATCAATATCGAATCAACCGTTGCAATCAAGCACAGATCTAAACAACGATATATACATAAAGCTTTCGTTCATCGAATACGAATACATTAGAAAAAAAGAGAAACGGATCTCGAATCAACCACAGGTCTAAACAATTAGGTCTAACAGATCTACCAATTCGTCTAAAGGAGGGAGAGGAAGAGGCGAACCTGAATGCCATGTTCAAGGCAGTAGAGCTCCCAGCAGGCGTTTCCGACCTGGATACCAGCTTGACCGATGTGGATCGAGATGCATTCCCTCATTTTCGTTTCGAGGAAGGAAGATCTGAGATTCGCAGGGAAGACGAAGAAGAAATCGGAGGGCGTGTATGAAGACGCTCTCTCCCTGGTGAAATATAGATCTAGTCTTTTTAGATTTCTATGTATTATGGATGCTGTTTAAAGCTGTATTTATATGCCAAACCATCCATCTTTAGGGTAACGGCTCGGTGGGACACGTGTAATGATATGACTTCTAACCACGGTTAGATGAGAGGGAGCTGTTGCGTGTATTCTAATTTTAAAATTTTTGCCGCTTTGGTTCTGTTCGGCGTAGTTGTGACCGTTTCTCTCTCTCATTTTGAAATTCAAAATCGCTTGAATTGCGGATAGGAGGAGCGCAACAGGAATTAAACCGGATCGAACCAATTTTTACAGTAAACCGAAGGTTTAAAGAATTGTACCAAACCGATTGAACCGCACCGCTTACCAAAAACATCTGACGGCAGCAAAAACGACAAGCAATCCCTAGTTTCGCCTCAAATATCCCAAAACCAACACGTCATTCTCTTCAATTATCATCTTCTTCATCATCGGTTTTGCTCAATCGGAGATGGCGACTTCGATGCTCTCTCCTCTTTCTTCACAAAAACTCAACCATGAATCTGCATGTTCCAAGTTCGTGCTTCCCAAATCACCCTTCATGTCGGGATCTAAGCTCTTCTCCTCGAGCATGCCTTGCTCTACTGTTCCCAGACAGTTTGGCTCGGGATCTAAGATCTTCGCTTCTGCTAAAGATATGAGCTTTGACCACATCCCCAAACAGTTTCGTGGAGATAACCTCAAAGATGGAGGTTTCTACTTCTCCCTCAGCTCTTTTTTTTTTTTTGGTTTCTCCTTTGTATAGATTTGTTCTTAGGTCTCAACCTTATCCACTCTTTGGTTGTATTTGATGATGAATTGGGTCACAAAGTTCTATACTTTACCTCTGATTAGCTTACAAGAAATACCTTAGTACTAAACTCTGTAACTGATAGGCTTTTATGACCCATTAAGCTTCAATGATGCCAAGTTTAAGACAATGAATGTAATAAAGATTATGTCTTTGGGGTTAAACTATGTGCTCCACCAGTTTCAACAAAGTGAAAGCCTTTTTCCCTTTATATGTTATGTTGTCTGTGTAATGGAATCTTGAAATATTAGTTTGATTGCTGCAATTTTCTTGGTTGGATTGGAACTGTGGTTTGCGCAAAAGAAGTGAAGAACACTTGCAGTCTCTTATAACTAATTGATCTTGACATTCTACGTTCCTGGCCTTTTCTTAGTGATGCAGAACTTCAAGAATGTACCACAATATTTCTACGGGCTTAATCCAGCTCAAATGGATATGTTCATGACAGAGGATAGCCCTGTCCGCAGGCAAGCCGAGAAAGTTACAGAGGTTCATTTTCTCTTTTGATCCATCTTATCAGTCCATTTAGAGATATATGAATCTTATCTTGTCTTTTGGCATGCTTATTTGTTAATAGGAAAGCATCTCGTCTAGAAGAAACTATCTAGACAACGGAGGAATATGGAGTATGTCTGGTATGGATGCAGCAGATCCTAGGAGATACAGCATGAGTGTCCAAATGTACAGAGGTGGAGGCGGCGGCGGCGGAGGATCTCCAAGACCAAGAACTGCTCCTCCAGATTTGCCTTCTTTGCTCTTGGATGCTCGTATATGCTACCTTGGCATGCCAGTAAGACTTCTCCATGTCTCTCGATAACTTACTGTTACTATGTTTCCTCTCTGCTCAGGCGTTGATCTTGCTACATTTTACTTGCAGATCGTACCTGCAGTTACTGAGTTACTCGTTGCACAGTTTATGTGGTTAGACTATGACAACCCATCAAAGCCCATATATCTATACATAAATTCACCAGGGACTCAGGTCAGTTTCTGCACAACCTGCTTGTAACCAACCATCTACGAGCTATCTAATCTGCTATTTTCCTGTTGCTTAAATGCCGTGTAGAATGAGAAGATGGAGACTGTTGGGTCAGAAACAGAGGCTTATGCCATAGCTGACACCATTTCTGTAAGTCGTCTCACTTAAAAGTATCTGTGCATTTTATCTGATTGTAATGATACGTTAATCATTTCACTGTTTCTATAATTTTCTGTGTGGGATAAAAGTATTGCAAATCAGATGTATACACTATCAACTGTGGCATGGCTTTTGGTCAAGCAGCAATGCTTCTTTCTCTCGGGAAAAAGGGTTATCGTGCAGTTCAGCCCCATTCATCAAGTATGGTTCTCTTCATGATATGCATATTAGTACCTCTTGTGGAAGCTTCTAAGTTCTGATACTTTTATGGTGCAGCAAAATTATATCTGCCAAAAGTAAACAGATCGAGTGGAGCTGCCATAGACATGTGGATAAAGGTGGCCTTTAACATTTTTGTACCCTTTTATGTAATCCTCTGAAATTTTCTTCACTTGTACTGTAATGAATATTATCCCTCTGGCAGGCCAAGGAACTTGATGCAAATACTGAGTATTACATCGAGCTGTTAGCTAAGGGAACAGGTAAAACCAAAGAGCAGATCAACGAGGACATTAAGCGACCTAAATATCTCCAAGCACAAGCAGCCATTGACTATGGAATCGCAGACAAGATAGCTGACTCGCAGGATAGTTCCTTCGAGAAACGGGTAAGTTTCAAGTTATACTTCATATATACACGTAAAATCAAGCTATCTTTATGCTGGCTTCATTCATGCTAAAATGGAAAAATACGTTTGTGTGTGTTTAGGATTATGATGGGTCTCTTGCCCAGAGAGCCATGGGAAGACCTGGAGGAGGCAGTCCAACATCTCCAGCGGGACTAAGATGATCAATCAATTCATTAAAAAAAAAGAAGAGTTTGAATCTCACTCTGGAATATGTAGCTGTTACAATCTTAAGCAAACACAAGATAAAAGAAACATACAAAAGTTTTCTAGTTGGAATCTTGTTTTCTTTTGGTACATATCTCTCTCTCTTTAGAAGGAAGGGAAGAATCGGTTGAGGTTATAAGGCAATGCGTAGAACTCTTCGGTACGAGTATCAGTGTAGTAGATTCTAAACTTCTCCCACCAATGTCTTCCACTGTCTCTCCTCACCGAGTCGTGACCGTAGCTATGAGTACAGTCCAACAAGAACGCTGCCATTATCCCAACCGTTGCAGCCGAAGAGAATATCACTTGCATTATCACATTGAACTTGGCCATACCAAACAGAAACGAATCAGTACATAAGACAACAAAGATAAGAGTGGTGATGTGAACTTTTACGTGTTCACTTACAGCAGAAGTGCGAGTGTGAACGGGTCCACGACCAGAGACGAACAGATATTCGGTGAAGTATTGTGCGACAGAGAGACCGATGAAGATGGAGAAGCCGAGGATGAATTTAGTCCTGAAACTGTTTAAGTTGCAGAACTGAAGAAGGCCAAGTCCTGCAGAAGCTGTTCACAAGGTCCTCTCCTTGATCTCAAACATATTTATAGAAAAGATAAAAGGAGTAGTAAAAAGAGTCTAGTTCTTGAGATATACATACCAACATATGCGAATAGAACACAGTACAAGGCTGCAAAGATCGGTAATGGTATAGATGCAAGAACAGCCCCAAACTTGCCTGTATTTTTCACAAGTTCAGTAATGGTTAAGACCACTGTTCTAAAAATGGGTCTAGGCGGCAAATCGAGTATAACGAAACTATTTTCTTCATAGCAATTTTTTTGAACATTAGTAAATACCAATTGGATTCCAGGTTTTGAGTATTACCGAAAATGGAGAAGAAGATCATGAAAGCCGCAGATATCTGAACCACTCTTCTGCTCCCAACCTTTGTTAGTCCAAGAAGCCCTGAATTTTCACTACAAAAGACGAAGTTTAAGATTCAGCACCTGAAAACGTTCTTGATTAAAGAGATCTGATTTCATTACACCAAAGCTGTGGAACCGGTAGCTGTTCCAAACAGTCCATTCAGCAAAACGCCTATCCCCTGCCATCCAATGCCACGGCTAAGCACCGATGGAGGGATATGTGTCGCACTACCAAATCTTGAAGCGGCAATGAGTGAACCTGTCGTCTAGCAAAGATCAAACATAAAGACCTAATCTTTCAGCAAGATGATCCTTTAGTAAAACCAAACATGCTACTTGAGATGGTGACAAAACCTCGACAATGGCCACGTAAGAAGCAGCCATCATTGCGAATGCATCGCTCCCATGAAAGCTTGGACGTCCCCACTGCAACGGATATGGAACTTTCACCCTGCGAAAGATAGAAGTCTTCAAAAAAAAAAAAAATCCTCTGTTTCTATCATGAAACAAAGGAAATCTAGATGAAAAGATGAGCATACCATGGAGAAGCACCAATGAGACCGGACCGGTCTGTTCGACAACTGAGCTGTGTACTGTCAGGTCTTTTATCGTAAGCTCCAGCTGCTGTCAGAATCTCTGCGTAAGCCCATACGATCGCTATCGTGAACAGAACAGCGAATTGCTCGCATATCGATCTCTTGCACTTGAACAAGTGGGGAAGATACTGGAAGATTGTAGCACACGCAAAATTGACAGTCGTTGTCAGAGATTCAGAGCTGATGAGTTTGCATATAATCTTACAAAATTAACTTCAACCTGAGATAAGATTATGAGTATGATCAACGCTGGGAGTCCAATCTCTACACATCTTGCAAGCTGCAACAGGAAGATTATTCTTAAGCTACACGCAATTAAAAAACCCCTAAACCTATTTGATGTTTTTGAGTTAATCTTGAATCATTTGCCTGAGGAAACGCAAGCACGACGAGGCCTACTCCGGTGAGAATCACGAGAGGAGCAGCTGAGAGAGGGGTAAGAAACCTAACAACAACAAAAAGCAAAAAAAAGAAGAAGGGTATTTTAGATTACTTGTTTGACAAGTAATACTACAACACGAGTTCCTTGTCCCCCTTCCTGACCTGACCAAGATTCTCCACAAGCCAAAGAAACCCATGACCATGTGACATATAGAAGCAATGATGAGAGCTCCTTGAATTGCTCTCATTGTCTCCTCAAATCTCTGTATTAACAACATTAGCTTTCAGTTTTATTCGACACTAAGCTGTCAGATGTTTCCAAAGAAACTGGGTTGTGTTCTAACCAGGTGAGGATGGAGATAATAAGTGAACCGGTAAGAGAAAGTGATGTACAGAGCCGGGATGACGTAAGCATAAGAAGCTCCGATGACGACAGGAAGTCTACTTCCGAATAAACTCTGTAGTAACGTGTTTATTCCCGACACAAACAGTACTGTGTTTATCACTTCAGCTTTCTGCACCTGATAACCACGTCATAATCTCTCAAATTTTCTCTGTTTTTAATGAAACATAGTGGTCATAATTATGATGAGACTAAATATTAATGCTTACGTCGCCACCACCCATGAGAGGAACAAGTATGGAAGGTATAATTACAGTAGTTCCTAGCATTACAATGTAATGTTGAAACCCTTGAACTATTCCCTCAGCTGCATCAAGATAACCACAAATCAAACAAGTTGGATTCGTTCTGTTAGGCATTAAACATAACTTGACACGGCTAATATAAAAAGTAACATACAAGTAACAAAAGACCAAATGAAATTTAAAAGGCTTACGCCAATTTGGAGAGCTGGATACACAATATTCGACTCCTGGAAGCTGATCTTTAACTGGAAATGGCGCAAAATCATCGATTTTTGTCGCCATAACTCTCTGCAACTTTCTTTCTTTGGTTAGGATTTCGAGAATTGCTACTCTGTTTGCGAGAGGTATATATTCTAAAGTCTTGCTTAATATGGTTTCAATTAAACGTTAGGCGGGCAACTATGTTGACTGTTTCTTTTCTTCTTCTTATATTCTACCTTGTGTTCACGTGCACGTAATTAACACTAATGCAATATGTATATAGAAAATGAACCGGACTAAAGCACCGGTTTGACTTGGCCATATTTTCCTAATTATGTCGAGGATGTGATGATGTCTAAGATTACAAAGTCTAGTAAAACTTTTTTGAAGAAGCAAATTATTCTCATCTTAATGCCCAAAAAGTATACAACTAACTCCATCCACCATTTAAACATTCTCTTCCCTCCTTTTTACCAAGTTGAGCATAATGTATAAATTCATGACTTTTTGGTATGACTTATTGTTGGCTTAGTCAAAAAAAAATTAATAGTACCAGTAAAAGAACAAATCGATTTAAAGAAGTTTAATTTATATAATAAAGACACTTTTGAAATATATAAATAACATAAAAAGATTCTTAGAATCAAATTGCAGATAATAGGTGCATGTATATGAATTAGGTGTTTTCCTACACCATATGTGGAAATAAAAAATAAAAAATTTAAATTATATTAAAAAATAAAATTTAAATTTTGTTAATTTTTTGATTTATTGTTTGTTTGCAATATTTAATTTGAAATTTTAATTTAATTATATGTAAAATTAAGATAAATAAATAATTTTTATTTAAATTTACATTTTATGGAATCATTTTTTATCTATTTCTTTTGGTTGAATTATATTAAATCGAATTCTATAGAATTAAGAGAAATTTTTATAAAAGCTTAAAACTAAATAATATTTCATAAATTTATTGATATTAAAAAGAAACTAATGGTATCAGTATTTTTAAAATTACATTTTTTTTAAAAAAAAAAACTTCATAAAATTTTGAAGAATTGTTTTAGTAATAAAAATTATGCAATTATAAAAATATAAATAAATAATATTTCGAAAATTATAGAATATCATTCTATATCTAGTATTAGATTATTTATTTTTATATTAATGATGATTTATAAGTTATTAATACATTTTAAAAACTTACCAAAAATTATAAATCAACCTTAAATGTAAATATTCATGTCACAATTAACTTGAAGTCATACAATCATTATTAGTATGTCATATGGTAAATCACTTCTCAAATAATGTTTATGAGATATACTATTTTATGAACAACATTACTATATTTTTTGGAATACCTTTTCTGAATTATTATTCGATTGTTACTTGATTTTATAACTGATAAATATTTTCATATTTGCATAAAAGACTTATTTAGTAGAGTATTATTTGTATAATGATAAGAATATAAACATAAAATTTTCTATCATAACTAATTAAACTATACTAGTCTCTTTTTTTGGAAAAATATGTAGTCAAACACATATTTGCATAACACTAACATGTTCAACGTGATGCATAATCTTTAAATCAAAATGTTACTTTTATGTCCGGACCTTAGAGCAGCCTTATCGGCTAAGACTCCACTAAAGGTTCTCAACCATTTTCTGTTAATATTTTAGTACAATTTTGTTATACAATTAAAATTTTCTTTTCCTTTTCAAAATTAAACCAATGAAAACGTGATATTTATATGTTAATCATGAATTTGAACCGAATAGTCATAGTTTTTTTCTGACTATTTTATAGCTATTTCTAAAATGGTCGTGATTTGTTCGTGACCATTTTGTTTTGTGATTATAAGCAAAACATCTGCTAGTGAATAAGAGCAATAAGAGCACCTGCAATCGTGTTCTCATACTGGCTCGATTTCCAATTTTAATTTTTATTATTTTATTAGTTTTTTTCTTTTTTTGTCTAATTAAAAAAAAATTAATCGTGGGCCGCCACGTGTCGTGGGACCCGCGACACAGTAACGAAACTCAGCGAAGATCAATCCTTATATTAGGATTTTTCGGACTGGTATCGGCACGGTAACCAAACGCAGACAATATTTTAATTTTTTTTTAGAAATCCGTGCTAAGGATTTGTCTTGTTCCCGCGTTGCGGGTGCTCTAACTGTTTGTACGAGAAGAAAGAGAGCACGAAGATGAGATTGCTATTATTCCATGTCAAAAGCATAGTATTAGAAAATTGTTTTATGTATTGATTCAAGCATAAACTAAACCTAATACAAATGAAATCTAATACTATAAAGAAGAGCGCTACTCTCTTCTCATCAAGACACGTCAGAAAATGGGATTTTGAAAACACGCCACGTGTATTAATGAAAAAGAGTACGGACATACTTAATATTGGGTCATTGTTTTAATTCCGTCTGGGCCCTCATGCCACAAAAGATTGGGCTTCTTATTATATAGTTAGGGTTAAATTTTACCGACTACGTTCTTTCTTCCGTTCATCTTCCGGTACAAAGAACTGCAAATCATTACAGAATGATGCTGAATCCAAGCGTCATCTTGAACGAATCTACTACTATAAAACAGGTGTTTCTTCACCGATGAAAATCATGTATTCAATTCTCTTAATCATAAGCTTCTTAAAAAAATCAAGAGAAAATGGCTCTCTACTATATTCCCCGCCGAATTAAAGGCTTGTCTGTTGAACACCTCTTCGAGGTTTCGCCTCCCTCTTGCGATAATCATTGAATGCCGCCGCAACCTCTCTCTTGGGTAAGATCTCTATCTATCAGTTTATTATAATACAGATATATTTTTAAAAACATTTTATAACTCGCACATGATCCCTTTTAGTTGTTTGGCACGAGAAATTATATGTATTTGAGTTATTTAATAGACTCTTGCTAATAGTTTCGTCACTGGAACAATTGCAGAAAATATCTGAAAAAAAAAACACGGTCTGAAGCATATAAACAAGGAGGTTACTGTATATTTCTTCAACTCTTGGCCTATGTTCTTTATTGAACCATATTGGATTTGAAAGGTATGGCTTTTCTAAAAGATATATCTTGCCGATGATTTCGTCGAATTTGCGGAACCCCGGTTAATTAATCAGTATTCTATCTCTTTCTTATTCTTTTCATCTCAGTTAAGATACTCTGTTTTGATATTTGTTTGATCCAATGTTATTTAGTGTTATTCTAATTCGACTGTCTTGAAGAACACACGCAATTGGTTCATCAATTAGAGGAAGAGGCAAATAACTGGTAGGGCGAGATGAAGCAGATAAACAATTGGTTCATCAATTAGAGGAGGAGAAATTGGCACATCAATCCATCTTCTTCCACTGCTTCCACTGTCTCGAAGAACACACGCAAAAGGTATTCAATATTAGTATATTTACTTTACACTTCACTTGGTCTTAAAGACATATCCAAAACTTATAGATTTAACTTGAGTCTGAAATAGCTTTTTGATGTTTGATATCTTCTTTTCATAATGTGATAATACTGGTCCCTCAACCACAATTGTACAGGTTCTGCTGAGTACACAAGTCTAAGATATCTTGAGAGCTCATCAGCGGAAAGTTCTGAGAACAAGAGAAGACATTTCTTATGTCTCTACAACAGATTTGATGTTTAAATTATGCTCTAAATTGTTCCAGGAATCAAGTTCGGGTCTAGAAAGACGAGACAGAAACATTCAAGAACTGAAACAAGAGCATGAGCAACCAAGTCCTGTCTCTGTTCTAGAGAGGATACGTCTGGAATAAGAAACAGTTGAAGAGAAGATTAGATTACTATCTTTTGATGATTCAGGCATTAATCTTCTAGAGAAGGACTCAGTTCACAAGTTTGTGAAGTAAGTTCTTGAAGCTTCAAGACTGAACTGGACTAATCTTATGGCAAAGATGCAATGAAGAAACATCACTACTCAATGAATTCTCACACAGCGATCACAACAACGGTAAGCTTCTTCTGGTTCTTGATTACACGGACGAGATTCTCTGAGAGATTTACCGTCAAGACATCATCAAGTTTTGGCCTTTCTTGAGAGTTATCATCAATCTACCATCTTCTTCCTTTAGAGAAGACCTGATTCACGAGACGATGAGACGTTTCGACTGGGGTTTACTCTGCTGTGACACTCCAAGAACGTTGGATCAGATCATTGAGACTGATGTGGTAAAGCCATCATGCCTTTGATCAGGTTTTGTGGTGAAGCTGAAGGTGTTTATCTGCACCGGAAGAGTGACTGGAATAAAGGTGGAGAAGGGATGGTGCTATGTTCACTGCTAAAACTGCGCCAAGAAACTTCATCACACAGTCTCATCTTTCACATGTCTTCCTTGCAACAATACAAGTGCAGTTGGTGCCCTCCGGTTTGTGCTAATGCCCGGAAACTTATTCAGTTACATTAAACTTCTGTGAGCGTGACCGTGTGCCGCAGCCTGCATTCGTTGATAATGTAAGGTTTATAGATTTTCCAGATACGTGGCTGTTCGGTATAAAGATATATATGACTTTTTTTTATCAAATAGGGAGGCGTTTACAATGAAGATGACAACCCAAATGCCATCACAGTGCCTTCTAAGGTGAAAGCTGCCTTCTAAGGCGGAAGCTGGTAGAAGTAGCCAGGCGCAGGTAGCATAGGAGAAGGTGAAGAAAACACGCAAGGCATAGGTGAAGAGGATTGGAGTTCAAGAAGCAATTTTTCCTGTTTTTTTAATGCTTAAGTCGTTTATGTTGGTTTTTTCCGTTTTCTGGTGTTTGCTTTATGAATAAGTTTGACTTTCACTCTTTGCTACTTCTATAATTTTGGTTTTTTAATACTAAATATAAAATATATCTCATTTCGGAAATATTTGGTATTATATGTTTTTTTTTTTAATTCAAGTTAGTATTCTCTATATTCTGTCATGATTGTAAATATGATCATGTTTAATGTAAGCAATCATCCGCATATTTTGAGTCCAATTTGACAACGACAACATATACTAAACATGCGATGGGTCCATTCATATTCTACATTTCCCTTCATTCGCATTTTATTCAACAAATACTAAACACATGACATGATACATATATTTATAGTATACATATATTTATAGTTTATTCGCATTTTATTCAACAAATACTAAACACATGACATGATACATATATTTATAGTATACATATATTTATAGCTTAGCATTGAACTGGTATGTTTTCAAGTACTGACTTTATCACTATCATCGCAGGAAAAGCTGCCAATGTCTTCTTGAACAATTATAGGCTTCGACGAAGATATCGTTCACCGGTGTTTTAAGTGTCATATTTTGAAGGACTCGATTCCCTCTTCTCTTATCGTCTTACATTTGCTACTTTTATGAAAACCTTCTTCTTTAACGCTTAAACATTGTTTTAAATTTAAGGTTTCATATAAAGAATCTGTGACACATATTACATATACTATGTTTTAAGGGATCAAGATTCCTCAAAATATATAATAGAATTATATGCATACTACAAAGACACCATAAAAAAGAGCCAGCATAAATAAATAAAAAATCTATAATTAAATAAACTATTATGTCTACTTGAAATATTCTTTCATGAATATTATAGCAAGAAAGGTAGAAAAAAATTATAACTAACATTCAATAAGAGAATATTAACTTTATCGTACGTATTTATGTATAAATCACATTAGGCTTTAATATCAAAAATTATAGTTTAGTCAAACTTCTAATTATTGTACTGTAAAAATTTCAATGGTTGATTAGAAAGAGTACTTTAAATATAACTAAAAAATCCCTATAAGGAAAGTATATATATAGTTAGATATATGCAATGAGCATAAAAATCTTAAGTCCCCTAATGAAATATAAAACAAAAAGTAGAAAAATAATTAGTAAACCAATTAAGATAATAGTACTAAAAAAACTTAAAAAGTAAATTATTAAACCATAATATTATTAAATAAGTAAATATTAAATCAGATAATTTTTTGGCGGAAACGTCAAAGTATGTTTTGTTTATTTGCCTAAAATTGGACAGTAGGTAAAACAATTACCAAATATTAATAGAATTGTATTATGTATATTATTAAACCCTTTAAATATACTATTATATTATATAAATCAGCATCTTCAGTCCGCTTGGTTTGCTCAGTTAATAAACCAGACCATATCCATAAACTGTGATTTTCTAAATATAATATCAATTCACTAAAATCATTGTTACCAAATCAAAATCATGTTTACTGGATACCAATGCATAATTTACTGGATCCGTATGAACATAAAATGCCCTATATTTTGAGACATAATATTTTAGTTAAAATGATTTTCATTTTCGCGTATTGTGCTCAGTTTGTCTAAAATAACACCTTTGTTACCTTTCTGACCTTTCTTTTTATTTCTTATTTTACATTTTATATTTATTATTAAACTTATAAGAACGATTAGTTACATTATATATAAGCAAAATATAACTAAAAATAACACAAAAAACAAACATAACAACAAAAATTGATAATAATATCAGTTACTAACATTCACGAAAACAACTATAATAACTTAACACACTATAAATTCTTACAATTTTAAAAAGTCAACAATACTAAGAATTTGGTCATCATTAGTTAGTTATATAATTCAAATTTGGTGTACGCAATAATCATACTCACACCCAGTTTAACATAAAAAAATTATACAAAGTGACATCTTTTCTAAAAATCAATCTATCAAATCCTGCCCGTAGGGCGAGTCTACCCTAGTATTATATAAAGATAATATTCACAAAAGTCATATTTTTATCGGATTATTTGAAAGATCTGTATCACAATGATAAATGACATTTAGCACATGATACACATTCAATTCACTAATTACGACCACCTAATCCAAAAAATTCCAGAAATTAATTATACTACCTCCAGTCCGCAAAGATAATGTTTCGGAGAAAAATATTGTTTCATAAAGATCATTTTTGTGTGTTTTCTATAATTTTTCTTTTGATAAGAAATTATAAAAAAATTATTGAATCACTATCAGTTTAACTTTATGTAAAATTGATAGTCGAAAAAAATAAAATATTTATTATACGAATTTAATGGGTTTTTAAATATATGCGAACAATGAAAAATATATCATAATATTCACATTTCAATCACTCAAACTAAAAACACATTCTTTAAGAAACTACTAGACTTTGACCCGCGCACCTGTGCGGGTGTATTATTTCAATTTGTAATATCAAATATGTTAAGCAATTTGTTTTATATAAATTTATATATGTAACATGTTAATAGTGTATTATTTGACGGATAAACAAATCAAAGTTATCTATTACATACATTATTTTTATTAAATCGTGCAAATGGATAATATACATTGTATTTGTTTGTATATTTGACCAATTAGAATGGATATTAATGTTGATCCAAAAATGCATATAGATATGTTTTTATTGATTAAATTGCTATAGAAACTTCTCATAATTTTTGTTTGTAAATGAGTAAGTTAAAATTATAATGCAAAATTATTTACATTATTTATTTGTTTTCTATAATTCAATTGTAATCGGGTAGATAATATGTATATCACGCTAAGTTAGATTTTTTTTTTATCAAATTATGGTAAGCATTTTAAATTTAGGGATATACTGAAGATTTTGCAATGTATTGATCACAATAAACTGTGATTAGCAAGAATATATATATATATATATAAATTTATTTTTGACTAAAGCATATATTTTTGTTTATTAATGTGATCCTTTAATTTAGGGTATTGTTATGTTAAGTTAGTAAAATAATCAATGATTTAAGAGATAGTTAGTTGATATCTTAACAGTTTTGAATATTTCATATTGATAGGATTGTTGAATTGATGAGCTTACGTTGATATCTTTTCTTTAATGCTATGTGCAAATAAATCGTTAGAAAATCTATAATCATTGATTTTCTTTTTGAAAAAAATAAATTAAAATAAATTTTGAATCCTATTTATTTACAATCAATATATACTAAACCGAATGGTTTTAAAATTGTATATAATTCATGTAATACATCTAATCTGGTTTAGTGATGTTCTCAACAGTTACATTACAAATATTATGTATTAGTTCTGGTCTGTAATGTTAGTTCAATTACATTTTGGCAGTTGATGTAACATTTTCGGTTTACTAAATTATTTAAACCATTTCATGCAAATATTGAGATTGTACACGAATAATGAGTCATATTTTATGGTTAGAAAGACAGAAATGCAATTATTAGATCAAACAACTGTTAGTGGGCTTGTCGATTTATTTAGTAATAATGATAACCTTTTTTAATATATTAGGGAATATGTATAATTAATATCAGTGGCATAGAATGGTAAATATTAAGAAAAAAACAGGGTTAAGTACTAATTGTACTTCAATTTTAATAGATTAGATATATAGAGAGACTAGAAAATATGATGAATGCGATTAAGACGAACAAAACCGACCCTTGGACCAAGCTAATAGAACCCATATATACTTCCGGTCAATTTATTTATCATGATATTTCGACCACAATTTTTGTTAAATACTACTTTAATACTTGTGCAAGATGAAGATAACGGTCTTGGTTTGGATAATCCAGATTCAAAACTCTTATAGTGCATATTTTCTTCTTTTTTCTTTTCGCCTTCAAAAACTTAGTACTGGCTCTGCCATTAAGCGTAATCAATAACAGTAGTAGTTAACTAAAAGGGGTGAAAATGATTCTCATGATATTTCAAGTCTGTCGAGAATATAGAACCTGTGTCTTCCCTGCCAAGTTTCTTTCTAAGATCGCTTCCAAAACTTGATTCATGATTTGGTTTCCATGATTTGCTGTTGCCAGTTCTATGATATGGTATCTTGGAAACTTCACACTATCAGCAAAAGACAAAACCCCCAACCAATAATATGGACAAATACATATTTCTTATCAAAAGGCACATATATGCACATGCAATTACCACATAATATGGACAAAGACATATTACTTAACAAAAGGCACAAATATGCACATGCAATTACCACCCCCTGACATAACTAATCTCAATTAATAATGAATGACATTTCACCTAAAACAAGTCATATTAAGCCATTACTATTAGATATATATAGAAAAATTAACTGAGCAGAGGAAGAGCATCTCGGCTCCTAGAACATCTAAATCACAAACTGAGCAGAGGAGGAGCATCTAAATATCAAAAGAAGGTGACTTCTATATAATTTGGGGAAAAACACTGACAAACTGACATTTCACACATGACACATGCAATCCACCAATCAGCACCACCTAACCTGACTAAATCGCAATTAAAAACTACACACCCTTTAAAAAACGAGGTAAGTTAATAGATATATAGAGAGAGAGAAACTGACCAGAGGAGGAGCATCTAAATAAAAAAAAGGTGACATATCTTCTATAATTTGAGGGAAAGGTTCAAAAAAAATATCTTCTTTTTGCTCTCTTGAGAAAATGGAATCCAAGTTTCATGCTTTTATGTACCCATGTTTTGGTTTTGGTCATATGATTCCATATCTTCATCTAGCCAACAAACTAGCTGAGAAAGGTCATCGCATCACTTTCTTGCTCCCCAAGAAAGCTCGGAAACAGCTCGAAACTCTAAATATGTTCCCTGAAAGCATTGTCTTCGACCCTCTTACTCTTCCTCCTGTTGAAGGTCTTCCTGTTGGCGCAGAGACACTCTCAGATC
Organism: Brassica juncea; assembly: GCA_018703725.1. Lineage (NCBI taxonomy): Eukaryota > Viridiplantae > Streptophyta > Magnoliopsida > Brassicales > Brassicaceae > Brassica > Brassica juncea. Next base: position 4,685,117 of record CM031941.1, read on the forward strand.
TCCCACCAAACACGACCGGGAAAGTCATATCCGTTGCCATGGATCTCTTACTCGATCAAATCGAAGCAAAGGTTAGTGCATTGAAACCAGACCTAATCTTCTTTGATTTTGTTTATTGGGTTCCAGAAATGGCGAAAGAGTTTGGAGTCAAGAGTGTGAGTTACCAGATAGTATCCGCTGCTTGTGTAGCTATGGCTCTTGCACCTGGTGCCGAATTAGTGTATTCTCAACAGCCGGGTTATCCTTCCTCGAAAGTGGGGTTACGTGGGCACGACGCTAACCTCTATCCTCTGTTCACTAATTCCTTCTCAAGGCTACTTGCTCGGATCACCACAGGGATCAGGAACTGTGACGTAGTTTCCATAAGGACTTGCCCGGAAATCGAGGATAAATACTGTAGTTTCATCGAGAGAGAATTGTTATTACGGATGTGAGAAGATATAGATTAACAGATGAATGAGCAGAAATGAAAGACACAGAGATTTAACGTGGTTCACCCCTAACGGCTACGTCCACGGGCAAAGAGAGTTTTATTTATGGAGTTTACAGAGAGATCTGTCTACAAGAAGAACATAACTAATTTTCTCTCTACGACTGCTAATTAGGTTTAGAGGAGGCACAAGACTTATATATTTGTGTCCTAGAAACCCTAGCACTAATGGGCCTCAAAATACTAAAGCCCAACAGATTCAAGGCATTATTCAACAAATCTCCACCTTGACTTGAATCCTCCAAAATCAGATATACCAGAATGCACTTCTTCGTGCTCAGAATACAAATGTACCAGACTCTCTCTTTGCATCAGATGTTCAGTCGAACTCAGATGTCAGATGTCCCGTCGGACCAGATGCTCCTCAGAGCCAGATGCCCTCACTTGGGCCAGATGCTCTCTTCGAGCCAGATGCCCCTTAGGGCCAGACGCCCATCAGGGCCAGACTTAATAGCTTGAGATATTCAGAAAGTCAAGACAATGCTTGAACTTGCTGTGAGGAACCGGCTTAGTGAAAATATCCGCAAGATTATCAGCTGTTCATACCTTCTTCACTTCAATCCTCTTCTCATCTCTCAGAAAATGGTATCTTACATCAATATGCTTGGTTCTCTCATGATGAACCTGATCCTTGGCTAAACAGATATCACTCAAGCTATCACAAAACACAGTAGCCTGATCATGATGAAGACCAAGATCACTGATCAATCCTCTCAACCATATCGTCTCCTTAGCAGCTTCCGTCAATGCCATATACTCTGCCTCAGTTGTAGACAGAGTCACCGTCGACTGCAAAGTCGCCTTCCAGCTCACAACAGAACCACCCAGAGTAAATACATAACTAGTCATAGATCTCCTACTGTCCACATCTCCCGCATAATCCAAATCAGAATACCCAGTAACCAGCCTTGGATCCTTGTCTCCATAGACAAGACCAACATCAGATGTACCTTTAAGGTACCGGAAAATCCTCTTCACAACCATCCAATGCTCCTTTCGTGGCTGAACCATGAACCTACTCACAACACTGACTGCATGTGCAAGATCTGGTCTTGTACAGACCATAGCATACATCAGACTTCCTACAGCGCTAGCATAAGGAACTCGTGACATATAATCGATTTCCCCTTCAGACATTTCATCACTCATGGTAGGATGAAAATTTGCAGCACATGGAGTATCGATAGGCTTAGCATTAAGCATCTCGAATCTCATCAAGACCTTCTCAATGTAGGCCTTTTGTGACAACAACAACTTCTTCTTCGCCCTATCCCTGAAGATCTCCATTCCTAGAATCTTTCTCGCAGTATCCAAATCCTTCATCTCAAATTCAGAACTCAGTCGCTCTTTCAGTTTCTGAATATCACACTTCTTCTTGGCAGCTATCAGCATGTCATCTACATACAGCAACAATTAGATATACGACCCATCCTCCACCTTGCAAATATAGACACAACAATCATAGGGACTCCTGTCGTAGCCCAACTTGACCATATAGCTGTCAAACCTCTTGTACCACTGTCTAGGAGACTGCTTAAGCCCATACAGCGACTTCCTCAGCTTGCAAACATGATCTTCCTTACCAGGAACCAGAAAAACCTCAGGCTGAGTCATATAGATCTCCTCCTCAAGATCTCCATGAAGAAAAGCATTTTTCACATCTAGTTGCTCCAACTCCAGATCCTGACGTGCTACTATCGCCAATAGCACTCTGATAGAAGTGTGTCTTACCACATGTGAGAAGATCTCATTGTAGTCCACGCCTTCTCTTTGACTGAAACTTCTAGCAACAACTCGAGATTTATGCTTAACTCCCTCTTCTGGTGATTGACCATCTTTTATCTTATAAATCCACTTGCAAGTCACAACCTTTCTCCCAGGTGGTAGTGTGACCAGATCCCATGTGTGATTCTTTTCATGAGATTCCATCTCATCTCCCATTGAAGCAAACCACTTCTCAGATGCATAACTTGAAATAGCTTCTCTGTAAGTAGACGGCTCGTAAGTGTCTACTTCCTCTGCAACCTGTAGTGCATAACCCACCATATCATCAAATCGATATTTCGCTGGTGGCCTGACATCAACTCTCCTTGGTCTATCTTTAGCAATACTGCGTGTTTCAGACCCAACATGTTGATTTCCAGAATAAGAAGACTTTGGCTGCTCGTCAGTCACCGATCGCTCGATTTCTTCTTCCGACGTCGAACGACACTGTTGATCCGATATCAATCGACACTGTTGATCCGAAATCGATCGACACTGATCATCCATCGTCGATCGATAGTGTTCGTCCGACTGCACATTCTGCAGCTCCACCTGCTTATCAAAATCCTCCTGATCTGCTCCTGAAGTGGACTCAGCTGAAGCTTTGAGCATAGAACTCTCATCAAACACAATATTCCTGCACATTACCACTCGCTTCTCAGAAGGAGACCAAACTCTGTATCCCTTGATACCATCTCGGCATCTCCATAGCCTATAAACACTCCTTTCTTTGCTCTTGGTTCCAGTTTTCCTTCATTAACATGATAGTAAACTGTGCAACCAAAGACTCTCATAACAGAGTAATCAGCAGACCTGCCTGACCACACATCATTGGTAATTCGACACTCGATCCCTGTATGTGGTCTCAAGTTGATTAAATAACAAGCTGTATTAACTGCTTCAGCCCAAAACCTCTTCTCTAAACCAGTATTAGACAGCATGCACCTCGCTCTCTCCAGCAATGTCTGGTTCATTCTCTCTGCTACACCATTCTGCTGTGGTGTATACCTGATTGTATGATGCCTAGCAATCCCTGCATCCTTACAAAACTGATTGAACTCTGATAAATAGAATTCCAGACCATTATCAGTACAAAGCCTCTTAATCTTCTTCTCAGTTTGATTCTCCACCAGTATCTTCCACTCCTTAAAGCTATTGAAAGCTTCACTTTTGTGCTTCATGAATGTTATCCAAGTCTTCCTCGAATAGTCTTCAATCATAGACACAAAATATTTGTGACCATTCATCGACTCCACCTTGGAGGGACCCCAACAATCTGAATGGATGTAATCCAGCGCGCCTTTTGTCTTGTGAACAACCTTAGGAAACTTCTTTCTATGTAGCTTCCCAAACACACAGTGCTCACAGACTCAAGACTCTTAGTCTTATGACCACAAAGAAGATCTTTCTTCGACAGAATCTGCATCCGACGCTCACCCATATGTCCAAGCCTCATATGCCACAACTTGTCCATATCTTCCTTGCGAACCTCTGGAGATGCAACATTTTCTGAATCTGAAACCGTAGAACCATCCAGCAAATACAAAGTACCATGAATGAAACCTCTAAGAATCACATCCGAACCCTTGTAGACATTCAGAACTCCATCTCCACCTGAATACTTGAAACCCCTGCTATCCAAAAGACTAAACGAGATCAAGTTCTTGGACGTAGCTGGAACATGTCTAACTCCGGTCAATGTCCAGACTCTACCATCATGTGTCATGAGCTTAATAGAGCCGATTCCTGCAACATCACAAGCAAAGTCATTCGCCATCTTGATCTTGCCATCAGTCACTTTCTCATACTCTGAGAACCATTCCCTCCTTGGACACATATGATAAGACGCTCCCGTGTCTAGAACCCACACATCTCTAGAATGTGTTTTTCCATGAGCAACTAGAGCAATATCATCATCAGACTTAGCTTCATTCTCTGCTACTGCAGCGGAATAAGCTTGCTTCTTCTTAGGACAATCAGATTTCCAATGCCCTTTCTATATGCAGTAATTGCAAATATCAGTTCGTTTAGGACCCCTTGGAAACGACTTTTTGTCTTTCGACTTTTTGCCTTTCCCAAAGTTCTTTCCACCACCTACAAACAACCCAGAAGCTTGATCGTCTGTACCATAACTTGATGCTTTGTGTCGCAACTCCCTGTTGTGAAGTGCTGACCTGACTTCCTCCAAACTCACTGTATCCTTACTCCCTATGAATGACTGAACAAAGTTCTCATAGGATTTTGGTAGTGATACCAACAAAATCAGCGCAGCATCCTCATCCTCCACCTTAACGTCAATATTCCTCAGATCTAACATAATAGAATTTAGACTATCAAGATGATCTTGAAGTTGTGTACCTTCATGCATCCTCAGAGCGAAGAGGCGTTGTTTCAGAAGTAGCTTCTTAGTCAGAGACTTCGCCATGTATAGACTCTCTAACTTCAACCACAAATCAGCTGCAGTATCAACACCAGAAACCTTGATGATGATCTCATCTGCCAGACACAACAAAATCGTTGAATACGCCTTCTCTTCCGTAACCTCCATCTCAGCTGAAGCAGGTTCAACCTTCTTCCCTGACAACGGTGCCCAAAGACCTTGTTGCTTCAGCAACGCCTTCAACTTGATTTGCCAGAGACTGAAACTGTTCCTTCCAGTAAACTTGTCGATCATCATGTTCATTCCTGACATCTTCTCATCAGATTCAATCCGAAGCTCTGATACCAGTTTGTTATTACGGATGTGAGAAGATATAGATTAACAGATGAATGAGCAGAAAAGAAAGACACAGAGATTTAACGTGGTTCACCCCTAACGGCTACGTCCACCGGCAAAGAGAGTTTTATTTAAAGAGTTTACAGAGAGATCTGTCTACAAGAAGAACAGATCTAATTTTTCTCTCTATGGCTGCTAATTAGGTTTAGAGGAGGCACAAGACTTATATATTTGTGTCCTAGAAACCCTAGCACTAATAGGCCTCAAAATACTAAAGTCCAACAGATTCAGAGCATTATTCAACAAGAATGTTAGAAGAAAGTTTTCTGGACCGATCCAATGTTCCCTGAGCCACAAGAAAAGAGTATTAAATCACTAGAAGATCAATGGAATCACTGGTTAAACGGATTTGAACCAGGCTCAGTAGTGTTTTGTGCGTTGGGCAGCCAAACCACTTTAGAGAAAGATCAATTTCAAGAACTCTGTTTAGGCATGGAGCTAACTGGTTTACCATTTCTTGGAGCGGTTAAGCCTCCAAGTGGCTCATCAACGGTTCGAGAAGCGTTACCAAAAGGGTTCGAAGAACGGGTCAAAGGTCGAGGAATTGTTTGGAGAGGATGGGTGGAACAACCTTTGATATTGTCTCATCAATCAGTAGGATGCTTTGTGAACCATTGTGGATCCGGTTCAATGTGGGAATCTCTGGTTAATGATTGTCAGATTGTCTTCATTCCTCAATTAGGTGATCAAGTTCTCACCACAAAATTGTTGAGTGAGGAACTGGAAGTTTCTGTGAAAGTTCATAGAGAAGATTCTGGATGGTTTTCCAAAGAGACCTTGAGAGATGCAGTTAAATCCGTGATGGATAAAGATAGTGAGATTGGGAATTTAGTGAAGAGGAATCATATGAAACTGAAAGAGACTTTGGTTAGTCCTGGATTGTTGAGTGGTTATGCTGATAAGTTTGTTGAAGCATTGGAGGCTGAAGTCAACAACACAAATTCGTCTTGAAATGAATACTTTGCCAATTCTAATGTAACGTTTCTTATATATTGAATAAATGTTTTTAATAGTGTTTTACAATCTTAATATGGATTTTCGAACAAAACTTCTCTTTAGTAATTAGTTTGAAACGAATATAGAAACACACGTTATATGCAGAGAGTCTTACAAAGAAATAATTAGAAATTAGATTCTGACCCGCCCTTTGTAAGGGCGGGTATATTTTTGTTTTAATTTTTTATAATAAATTTAATTTTTATATTTGTGTGTCTTTTTGTAATTATATTTTTGTTTAGATATAAGCCATATATTTTGACAAAAAAGATATGGACCAAATATTAGGTAACTAATAAGAGTAAAGAAAAAATACCTATCAAAATAGTTGGACATAACATTTATCAATAGTTTATGATCATGTTTTAATAGAATAGATATATTTAATATTTTTAGGTATATAAAATGTATTTTCAATTTTGGATACTAATTTGGTTCTCATTTTGGTCTTGATTTAGTTTCAATTTTCTTTTCCATAGATAAAGGAACCAGTAAGATATTTCTGAACATTGATTCGGTTTTTTGGTTTGCTTTTATGTTTTTTTTTTGTTCTGTTTCGGATTGATTTTTGGTCCTCATTTTATATGCTGATACCTAAATCTGTTTGTATAATCTATACAAAGGTCGGTGAAGTTATTAGTGGTGTTTGGGTTTTAAAAGAGTTTAATCATGTTTTTAAAGAACATAACTTTAGTTAAATCCAAAACCCATTACAAATGAATCATCTCATTTAGCGATTTTTCCTCGTATTCGGAATGGATAAGAAAACACTAAGACTCAAACAATATAAATGTATCAGGTTACAAAATTTTAAAATGCACAATCTTATAATTACCAAATCTTTGTCTCTTCTAAATAATTAAAAAATCTAGTTATATCTTATATTTAAACTTATTTAGTGATAAATATATGAAAATAAAACGCACAATCTTATAATTATTAAAATCTAGTTATATCTAATATTTTGACTTATTTAGCGATAAATTTTAAAAATAAAATATTAAGATTTATATTAAGTCCGTTGCAAAAATCAACTTAATAATTATTGAATATTTTGAGTATATAACTACGATTTTTATTAGACTTCATTGATACAATAAATGCATCTGAGTAAACAATTACCACCTGTTGTTTGTACCCAAAATAAAATTACCAACTGTTGTTTTCCTCTTCCATTTTTGTCAATGATATTGTACATAGTCGAGAAACAACGTTGATGAAATAGAAAGATCACATAAAAATGTACATTGCAGAGATCAGAGAGTACATAGTCTATATGATTCTTACTCCGTTATATGAAAGATTTTACCCCTTTAATAGAAATAGAAGTCATCTAAAGAATTGATCAACACAATCGTGAAGAAAAAAGTTTGGAGTAATCAATTTTCTGGAACAGGCACATGATGTTTAAAGTTTCTACTTATGCTACATATTTATAGCTGCACAGTATTATGTTTCACAAAGATCGAACAGTGGTTGGCTTCCAACGATTTTCTTAATCTCTATAATATTATTTGAGAAGTCAGTTTACTACACTTTAATGAGGTAGATATATTATATTTTGCATTATTAAAGTTATATATTTTCTTAATATTAAATTTTCTTTTAAATTTTATGTTTTTGTGTTTGTGGAACTTAATATAACCATAATCAAAAGGAATAAAATCATTTATAATTTATAAAAATATTTTAGTTATTGTAAATATTGATATGTGTTTATGAGCTTCCAAAAACGTATCAATTACTTATTATGTAACTTTCTTTATAGATCATTGTTTTATTTTCTAATTTCTTTTTTTTAAATCAACATTTAATTTAATATATATATATGATGAAAATACATGCACATTTAAACGATAAATAAAATTAATTTGACTTTGCTTAATTATAATAAAAATAATTATACCTCAGTTTGAATTTGAAAGAAGATATGTAACTTAAGATACTCACAACATGAGTGACTCGACTAATCTTATTTATATCTAAAATCATAGATTTAACTATAATAAGAAAATATAATTTTATTATAATAATAATTTATTTTATAAATATAAATTATAAGATGACTCAAAACACCTTAACAAATGAAAATAAAATATTAAGCAACTGTTTTAATTTAGTTCATTTGTAAAATTTATATATATATATATATGCATGGGATTGCAGAATATTATCATTATATTAATTTACGTAATTTGGAACCAAACATTTTAGTTTATTTTTGAATTTCATTCTAAGCACAATATATCTTAAGTTATAAATAATCTTCCTAAAATATATTTACATATCTAAGACAAAAACCAACATAATGCAAATAAGAAAATTAATCAAAATTTTAATATATTTTGAATAAAATTTTTTATAATTGCATTAGCACGGGAAAATCACCTAGTTTCCCAAGTAAATAGGGTGGCAAGTATTTATTAGAAAATATGCTTCCTTAATTTCTTTTTTCTTTTTAAAACATTTTCCAAATCGATATAAATTAATGTTTTCAATAGAGCATGTAAATATATCCTCAAATATTCTGTAGCTTAATATCCGGCTAGTAATTACATGGGCAATAATAAATGAATAATCTATTGGAATTCCTAATAATTTTTATATATTTAGTTAAAATTAAATGACAATGGCATGCTTCTGTAATTACTTGCAAATCAGAAGTGTATCTCAAAAAATGCCTTCTTTTAATAGTATTATTATCCGTGTTTTGTGTTACAGCTTCCATAGAATCGAAATATGGTTTAAAAAGAACATGTCATTGCCGATGGGAACTATTGATCCGAAAATGAATGATCAATCTTTTTCCTGGATATATTGGTGAAGTTATAGAGAAAGAAAGAGTTGCATATGGGTTTTAAAGCTTAGTCGTTGTTTTTTATATTATATATGTTATAAATGCGAAGAAAACGTACTTCAATATTATACGCACCGAACTTGACAAACTTATATGAATGTAAATTATGTGGAGCCCACCATCACTATGCGCACACAGTTACTATGCACACACAGTAATTTTATCTTTTTACTCTCTATATAAACAAACGAATTCTCGATTGTAAACACACCTCTCTTCTCCCTTTTATAAGAAACTCTCTCTCACATATTATTCATATATCAGTATTATCTCCCTTCTGCGGGTATAAAATTTCGCTCCTATTTAAATTTCTCGATACTATAAAATTATAAGTTATTTTATAACACGTTATCAGCACGAGCACTCAGCGATTCGGTAAAATTTATATGTATCATATATACCCTGCTATAATGGCCGGTATACCGCCTATATTACTATTTATTATTTTGTATCGATTGTTTTGAATTACTATTATTCACCTATATTAATGCGGGCGGTATGTCGCCTCGTTAATAAACCTTAGCTATATACACTACGATTATTGGCTTGGCTGTGCCGCCGCTTAATTTATTTAATGTGCTAATGTAAATAATTATTATCACCATAATACTATATATTATTGTATGATTGTATTATTGTTATTATGTAAATGTTTTGTTACTTATATACAAATATTATGAAATTTACTGAATTTGATTGACTGGTTATTACGATATTTTCAGACTGATTTCCGATTCAACAATTTAATCCCAACGGTCATGAAAATATTCTTTTTTCAAAATTTTTACCTTTTTACAACGGCTATGAACAGTAATTTTCATCTATAAATACACTCATACTTCACTCAAATCTTCATACAAAACATTTCATCTTCTCTCAAATAATTTCAAATAATTTTCTCCCGATTTCTACTCTCAAGAAAGATGATTCGCATGTTTTTAATTTTATGTGCAATTTTTAATTTTGCTTGCATGTATGGTCATTTTATTGGAGAATTTACTTCGACGGAATTTATTCTAAATATCGGTTTACTTCCCTATGCGCTATTTTTCCTTATAATTGTGTGTATAATTAATGTTAGCGGTTCATTTTAAAATTATGAAATTCTAATAAAATTTAATATTTTGTGTTTTAGAAATACAAATGGCAAGAATCGAGCATCTTCAGTTTCCGACTCTCAAAATAACTGGCGAAACTATGTCGGATGGGTCACAAACGTGAAACCATATCTGGTGATGAAAAAATTAACCGAAATGATTATAATCGGTAACAAATCGCCGCCTGAGCATAAGGCCGAAGCGATAATTTTCCTGAAGAAACACCTCGATGAGAATGTTACGCATGACTATGCGAGCATAGAAGATCCAGCTGAACTATGGCAAGCTTTAAAAGAAAGGTTCGATAACCAGAAGGAAGTCAATCTCCCTCACGCTCTAGAAGAGTGGAAAAACCTGAGGTTTCAAAATTTTCAAAAGGTTGAGGAATACAATTCCGCTGTCTTAAGGATAGCTTCACTTCTGAAGTATTGTGGTAACCCTGTCTCTGAAGCAGAAATGATGAATAAGACATACAACACTTTTCACAAACAGCTTCACTTCCTACCCGAAATTTATAGAAAATGTGGGTACACGAGATTTTCTGAATTGATGGTTGCGCTCATGTTGGCTGAAAAGAACAACGAGCTCTTGATCAAAAACCACAATTCCCGACCTACGGGAGCTAAGGCATTTCCTGAAGAGAATGCTAAGGCAATAGAAAACTCAGAGAGGAGAACCCAAACCAGTCGGAGTCGTGGTCGCCGTTTCAACAACAAACGTGGAAAAACTTACAATCCCAAATGGAAGGGATCTAACAAATGGGTTAGACCCGAACAAGTTTCTAAGGGTAAAGAAACTCAAGAGGATACCACCCAGAAGCGTGAGACAGTATGTTACAGATGTGGATGTAAAGGACATTGGTCTCATACCTGTCGTACTCCTCCACATCTCTGTAAGTTATATCAAGAGTCACGAAAGGCAAAGCTAAAGAAGTGAATCTCACAGAAAAATTTGAAGGCACATCGTACCTCGAAGCCTCTGATTTCACAAATGAGCTGGACTAGTTTACTCCTGAAGAGAACTGAAATGCTTATAATAAGACTACTGAATAATCTTCAGTATTGTCATGTATAATTATTCCATTTCCTGTTTTATACGAATAATGATGTTTTTAACATCACCTTAATGTATAATTGTTGTGTGTTTTCTTATATGATTATTATATGTATGAATTTCATGTTTCTTTTTATTGATGTTTATGACAATTACAGAAATGGATCAAAGTGCTAATGGAAAAAATCCAAGAAACAATTTAGAGAAATATGTATACCAGATAGTGGAACAACACACACTATTCTGAGACAAAAGAGAGATTTCTCTAATTTAAAACCGAAAAAATCATTTTCAATACAATATCAGGTCCTGCAGACATGATTGAAGGAGCTGGTAAAGCTAACTTCACATTGTCAAATGGAACGAAACTATCCATAAATAATGCTCTATATTCTCCGAATTCTAAACGGAATTTATAGAGTTTCAAAGATATTTATCTTCACGGATATGATACTCAATCTACAACTGAGGATGGAAAGAAGTACATGTATGTAACTTCTGAGAAATATGGCAAAAGATATATATTGGAAAATTTTCCCGAGCTTCTTTCGGGATTGCATCATACCTACATCGATGCAATCGAATCTAATCTTGCAATAAAAGAAAATCCAGAAGATTTCACATTATGGAATGATCGCCCCGATCACCCTGGCACCTCAATGATGCGTAGAATCATAGAGAGCTCACATGGTCATTCACTGAAAATCCAGAAGATTTCTCAAGGGAATAAAATGAGATGTATTGCATGTTCTCTTGGAAAGTTGATCGTAAGGCCATCACCAACCAAAATCGATACAGAATCACCAAAGTTCCTTGAAAGAATTCAAGGCGATATATGTGGACCAATACATCCACCTTGTGGACCATTCCACTATTTTATGGTATTTATTTACGCATCCAGCAGATGGTCCCATGGTTGTCTATTATCATCTCGAAATGTGGCATTTGCGAGATTCTTAACTCAGATAGTCAAACTGCAAACACAGTTCCCTGATTACACAATTAAAAGAGTCCGATTAGACAACGCTGGTGAATTCACATCCCAAGCATTCAATGATTATTGTATGGTAACGGGGATTGAAGTCGAACATTATGTGGCTCATGTTCATACTCAAAATGGTTTGGCTGAGTCTTTGATTAAGCGTCTGCAATTGATTGCAAGACCATTTGATCATGAGATCAAAACTTCCACCCTCTGTATGGAGACATGCTATTTTACATGCAGAAGCACTTATTCGGATTCGACCGAGTGCATACCATAAGTATTCCCCGCTACAATTGGCGTTTGGTCGAGAACCAAACATTTCTCATTTTAGAATCTTTGGATGTGCGGTATATGTGCCTGTAGCACCACCACAACGTACGGAGATGGGACCACAAAGGGGATTGGAAATATATGTTGGTTGTGATTCTCCATCAATTATACGATACCTAGAACCATTGACTGGTGACGTCTTTACGGCACGTTTTGCCTATTGTCATTTTGATGAGAAAGTATTCCCAGTTCTAGGGGGAGAAAACAAAAATGTAGGAGATGATATCAAATGGAGTGTACCTTCGTTGTTATATCTTGATCCTCCTACTAAAGAGTCAGAACTAGAAGTTCGACGAATTATGCATTTACACAGTATAGCTAATCAGCTACTTGATGCTTTTGCGGATACCAAGACGATAACTAAATCTCATATACCAGCTGCAAATGCTCCTGCTTGTATCAAAATATCAAAAGAGCAAGGAAAGACAGATGATATACGTTAGTCTAAAACACGCTTGAAGCATGGTAGACATCATGGTTCTACGAATAAAAATCCTAGAAAACAAAAGGATGTCGAGATAAATGACACACCCAAAGTAGCAGAAAATATTTTGGAAGAAACAAATAATGAGGATACTGACTCATGATATTTTGGAAGAAACAAATAATGAGGATACTGACTCAAGAAACAATAATGAGGATACTGACTCATGATACTCAACTACATCCATAATAAGAAGATCTGGAAGAGAAATGAAAAGGATGATGTTGATGATGCTTTCTCATATATTGTGTCAAGTGAGATAAATGAGGAACTCGAAGATCCAGAACCAAAATCTGTTTATGAATGTGAAAACATACATGATTGGGAAAAGTGGAAAGATGCAGTACAAACTGAACTTAACTCGCTTAATAAACGAGAAGTGTTCGGATCAATTGTACTCACACCTGCAAATGTGAGACCAGTTGGATACAAATGGATTTTCGTTCGAAAACGAAATGAGAAAAATGAGGTTATGAGATACAAAGCTCGTCTTGTGGCCCAGCGTTTTTCTCAAAGACCTGGAATTGATTATGAGGAAACATACTCTCCTGTTATGGATGCAATCACATTTAGATTCTTGATGAGTCTAGCAGCTGATAAAAATCTTGAGATGCGTCTCATGGATGTCGTTATAGCCTATCTGTATGGATCATTAGATATTGATATCTACATGAAAGTTCCAGGTGGAATTAAAATGCCAGAAGCATTAAGTTCCAAACGTAAAGAGTTATGTGCAATAAAATTGCAAAGATCATTATATGGGTTAAAGCAATCTGGACGTTTGTGCTATAATCGTCTCAGTGAGCACTTAATAAAAGAAGGATATGTGAATGATCCTATATGCCCATGTGTTTCATCAAGAAGACAACATCCGGATTTGTGATAATCACGGTATATGTTGATGATCTTAATATTATTGAAACTCAAAAGGAAATACAAAAGGCATCAGACTATCTGAAAGGAGAATTTGAGATGAAAGATCTTGGACAGACAAAGTATTGTCTTGGCCTACAGATTGAGCATTCTCAAAATGGTATATTTGTGCATTAATCTACATATACTAAAAGAGTATTAAAATGCTTTAACATGGACAAATCAACTCCTCTTAGCACCCCAATGGTCGTTAGGTCATTTAATATTGAGAGTGATCCATTTCGACCATTTGAGAAAAATGAAGAGATACTTGGTCCGGAAGTACCATATCTAAGTGCAATCGGAGCGCTGATGTACCTTGCAAATTGTACACGACCTGATATATCATTCGCTGTTAATCTTTTGGCAAGATTCAACTCATCTCCCACAAGGAGACATTGGAGTGGAATTAAGCATATCTTTCGTTACCTTCAAGGGACCATTGATTTGGGTTTGTTTTACTCTAAAGATTCAAAAGGTCAAATGGTTGGTTTTGTAGATGCAGGATATCTTTCAGATCTACACAAAGCCCGATCACAAACAGGATATGTTTTCACGATCGGAGATACTGCTATATCTTGGCGTTCTCAGAAACAAACGCTCGTAGCGACCTCTTCAAATCATGCTGAGATCATCGCACTCCATGAAGCAAGTAGAGAATGTGTATGGTTAAGATCAATAAGTCGACACCTCTGTTCAAGTAGTGGAATTGAAGAAAATACGGAGCCAACTATTCTATACGAAGATAACGCAGCATGTGTTGCTCAAATGACGGAAGGATATATCAAAAGCGATAGAACGAAACATATACACCCAAAGTTCTTCTCATACACTCAAGAGCTCGAGAAGAAGAAAGAGATGGAAGTAAGATATGTTCGATCATGCGACAACGCAGCCGACCTCTTCACAAAATCACTCCCTACCTCGGTGTTCAGAAAACATGTTCATAACATTGGAATGCGTCATCAGAAGGATTTATGACTGCTCATTTGAGGGAGAGCTTACGTGGTTGTACTCTTTTTACCTTACTATGGTTTTTCCCATTGGGTTTTCTTGGAAAGGTTTTTAACTAGGCAACGAAGACGTTAAGCAAGAAATGATAGTGACACTGGTCTCCAAGGAGGAGTGTTATAAATGCGAAGAAAACGTACGTCAATATTATACGCACCAAACTTGACAAACTTATGTGAATGTAAATTATGTGGAGCCCACCGTCTCTATGGACACACAATAATTTTATCTTTTTACTCTCTATATAAACGAACGAATTCGTTCGATTGTAAACATACCTCTCTTCTCCCTTTTATAAGAAACTCTCTCTCGCATATTATTCATATATCAGTATTATCTCCCTTCTGCGAGTATAAAATTTCGCTCCTATTTAAATTTCTCATTATTATAAAATTATAAGTTATTTTATAACAATATAATCATTAAATAAATAATAACTGAACATGTTAAGTTATCTAAAGAAGCGGATAATAACTGCATTTAAAAAAAGAATCAATTTGCTAAAATTTGAAGCAGCGATTAACTAAAAAGGAAAAACATTTAATTAAAAGTATAGATTAAAAATATTCAGTGGCAGAGAATGGTAAATACTTCAAACTCTAAGGTGGTCTCAAAAAACCCCTTGTGCTTTAATAGTATTGACTAGATTTTGATCCGCGCAACCGCGCGGGTGTTTGTTTTCAGTTATATATATATATTAGATCATACATTTTTAATGTTTATATAACTATTTCGAATATAATAATTTTATAGTTTACATGTTGTAATTAATCAATATTTTAAAACTGTTATATATATATTTGTCGCTTCGTATTAAATATTTATCGTATTGTATTTGTGTTTCTTTATTGAACAAATTAATACATACCTTAAACAACATATTAAAAATTATTTTGTATTATATGTATGCTCAATCTTAACCCGCCAACCGTCAAAGCTGAATTTCCTATTAGCAATATTTTTTACGTTTTTTCATTTCATATAATATATTCTTTTATATACAAAATTCTAAGATATGTTAATTTTTATACATGTATTATATAGTTTGTGAATGTTAAGTCGTTATATCATCATATTATATTTTTAGCATAAATATTTTATATTTTTGATTTTTTATAAATTTATAAACTTAATGTAACTTTATCATATTTAGTTCAACATAATAATTTTATTTAATATGAATTATTAATATTATTATAAAATATATAAAATAAGATAAAACTTTATTTTTTTATTTTATAAATGATAACTGAATATATATTAATGCATAATAATATTTCATTGCTAATTAAGTTGAAATATTAACATAAATTTTTTGAAAATTAAGAAATTACTAAAATATTTTTCAACAGATTTGTTAAAAAAATTATATATATATATGTATATATATATATTTAAAATGAATAGATATCAGATTAAAAGATTTTATATTATTAGCTTTAATGAAATACATGTTAATTATTTTACATGTATTATATAGTTTATTAACGTTAACACATGTTACCTACGTATTATATTTTGAACATAAATACTTAAGAAAATAAATATATAAATTTAACAATTTAATATAATTTTATTATATTTCGCTCAATATAGTAAGTTTCTCTTAAAATGATTGATTATGATTATATAATAGATAAAATAGGATAGATTTTATATTTTTAATTATATAAATATATAATAATATTTCATAACTAATTTCGAAATTAGTAAAAATATTTTCATATAATTTTTGAAAATTAAGATCTTGTTAAATCTTTTATACAGATTTGTTAGAGTTTTTCAAAATATAGACTATAATTAGAAAGTTTAAGAAAATAATATACAAATTTTATTTTCATTTTGTAATAAAATCTTAATTAACATTAATTTATAAGAATATTATATTACTAACTACAAAATTAATTAATGCTTCATTTTATAAAAATATTTAAAAATTTAAAAAGATTTGTTTAGATTTTTTTGTCAACAGATTTTTATAAATAAAAAAATAAAACAATTTTATAGGTGAAGTTGTTATACATGTCAATTATTTAAGATGTGATATGCCAACATGTTACTTAGAATTAAATGAAATAAGATTTTCTAGGGAAGGTCCATTTTTAAAAATATCACACATGAATCAAGGTTGTGACTTCTCTTTTAATATATAAGAATAAAAAAATAAAAAAATTTATAGGTAAAGTTGTTATATATGTCAATTATTTAAGATGTGATATGCCAAAATGTTACTTAGAATTAAATGAAATAAGATTTTCTAGGGAAGGTCCATTTTTAAAAATATCACACATGAATCAAGATTGTGACTTCTATTTTAATATATAAGATATCATATACATTTCCATAATATAAAAGATTTGTGTTAATATCGTAGAATGATATTATAACAACCTCTGCAAAATGAAGAGAGTATAAAATATATATAATAAGTCA
Organism: Brassica juncea; assembly: GCA_018703725.1. Classification (NCBI taxonomy): domain Eukaryota; kingdom Viridiplantae; phylum Streptophyta; class Magnoliopsida; order Brassicales; family Brassicaceae; genus Brassica; species Brassica juncea. Next base: position 4,702,305 of record CM031941.1, read on the forward strand.
TTTTTCTTTAATAGACGTGGAAGTATCATAATATCTATTTATCTATACTAATAAAGTAGACATTTTTATCTCCATGGAGGGAAAATGTCATGTGGCATTTTTTTTTAATAATTAAAAAAAAAAAATATATATATATATATACTAATAAAGTAGGCTTTTTTATCTCCATGGGGGGAAAAATGTCATGTGACATTTTCTTTTTAATAATTAAAATACTTTTTCAATTTAAATTTAATGAATTTTGGTATTAATTGTGAAATAAATTGGGGGTTTTAAACTTTCGTTCATACAGGTCTAAACGTTTATAAGAGTGTTTTGAATCTGACTCGGACCCGTAGTTGAACCGATAAATTCGGTGACCCAATATAAATCGGATTTGGGGTTTGTGAAAAACCCATAAAACGCACAAAAACTCACTAAAACCCGATACATGTTGCAGCACTGGTTGAACCAATAGATAATTTTTATTTTTTACTATTTTTAGTTCAAGTTATGTTTTAAAATTATTTTTTATATTCTAAATTTCTAATTAAAATTTTAAAATTTTCAGTTTTATTGCCGTCTTCCTCTTCTTCTACACTATAATTTATGTTTGCAAGAAAGGTGGGTCATGATTGTGCCTGAACCGCACGTCCGTAAAACAGACTAAAGCACGATGAGGCTTATTATTCCTTTACACTACAATTTATGTTTGCAAGAAAGGTGAGTAAATTATTTTTTTATTTTTTATTTAACTTCGTTTATAACAAATAGTTACATTTTTAATTTAGAGATCAAAAGAATAAAATCATATGATCAAGTGAATTACAAAACAGAGTTTTGGATTGTTGAAAAAGAAAAACCTCGCAAGTTTGATTATAATAAATTATAGAATGCTCTTGCTGAAGAATATCCCAAAGATGATGAAGTGACAAATTTAGAAAATTTTGTTGGTAAGTTTTAAATTTAGAGAAAACCAAAATTAGTTGATGTGATCTGGCGTTAGTTTATTTTTGTTATTGACAATTTATTACAATGATGTTTAAATTTTGGTTTATTTTGGACTGGAAGTTTAATTTTATGTCTTGATTTTTTTAGATGTCATAACTCCTATGTTACAATTTTTTTAAATAGTCTAAACTATTTCTTAATATTTTGTATGTACACTTAAAATACTTAACATTAGTTTTTATATATATTTGTTTTCATAGCTAATATATTATTATATACTAAAACTAATTCATTTATTAATCCGCGATTCATCCGCGGTTGAACCAATGACCCAGTGATTCGGTAAATCATCTGATTCAGTGTCCGGGTCGGGTTTCAAAACACTGGTTTATACGATTTCTTTGTATTTGATGTTGACGATGGAGAAATAACCTCTACAATTCTCCTTCTTTAACGCAATCGACGTAATCGTTCATATAATCAATCGAGAAATCTCAATCATCCCACTATCTCCTATTGAATGCTTCTTTAGTTCCTGCTTTCTCAGTTTCATTGTATATGTATAGATGGTGTGAGAGTTCAGACGATAATCCCTTTACTTTTCCCAATTCAATCATTGTCGAATTCCCAATTTCATTGCTCGGAGTTTCATTCCTAGGCTACAACAATTTTGGCAAGCCTGAAATGTTAACTTTTTTACGACTATCGATTTTTATTCTATTTTTATTCTATTTTTATTCTATTTTTATTAATCGATTAGTAACAACTAATTATGTTATTTTACTTTGAACTGAAAAACTTCAAACAAAATAATATACTAGGTCGCAAACCACTATCAAAAAGATCAGAAAAAATCATTTTTTACATATTTTTAACATATTTTCTTTACTAAGACCATATAATAAATTATAAATTTAAGTAAGAATATAACATACGAATCCGGTGCGTAGCGCCGGAATATCACTACTTATATATAAAGTAAGAATCTTTTGTTCGATTCGAGCCTGTAACCAGAATTATTTCCAGATTTATTGGGACGATTTCAATATATATATATATATATATATATATATATATATATATTATTTTTTTTTTAAATGCACATGTAATTACCACCACCTAACATAACTAGTCTCAATTAATGATGACACTTAACCTAAAACAAATCATATTAAGCTATTACTATTAGATATATAAACTGAGCCGAGGAAGAGCATCTCAATCAAAAGAAGTGACTTCTATATAATTTGGGGAAAAACACTCATAAACTGACATTTAACAGATGACACATGCAATCCACCAATTAGCACCAACTAACCTGACTAAATCTCATTTAAAAACTACACATCCATTAAAAAAAGGTAAGTTAATAGATATATATAGAGAGGAATTGAGCAAAGGAGGAGCATCTAAACAAAAAAAAAAAAAAAAAAGAAGAGACATTTCTTCTATAATTTGTGAGAAAAGACTCAAAACAAGCAAATCACGTGATTCAGCTGGAGGACTGGTTTGATTCTCCCCATGTGCCTTCTTTCTTCCACAGGAAACTCTGATATTTAACACATGCAGTCCAGCAATTAGCACCACCTAACCTGACTAAATCTCAATTAATATTGACACTTAACCTAAAACGAGGTCACTTATTAGATATATATATATATATAGAGAGAGAGAGAGAGAGAGAGAGAGAGAGAGAGAGAGAGAGAGAGAGAGAGAGAGAGAGAGAGAGAGAGAGAGAGAGAGAGAGAGAGAGAGAGAGAGAGAGAGAGACTGAGCAGAGGAGGATCATCTCCATCATAGAACATCTAAAGCAAACTAGTAACTTTTCTTCATTAATTTGAGGGAAACAGACTCGAGACCAATTTTTTCTTTTTACTCTCTTGAGAAAATGGGATCCAAGTTTCATGCTTTTATGTACCCATGTTTTGCTTTTGGTCATATGATTCCATATCTTCATCTAGCCAACAAACTAGCTGAGAAAGGTCATCGCATCACTTTCTTGCTCCCCAAGAAAGCTCGGAAACAGCTCGAATCTCTCAATCTGTTCCCAGACAGCATTTTCTTCCACCCTCTTACTCTTCCTCCTGTCGAAGGTCTCCCTGTTGGCGTAGAGACAACCGCAGATCTCCCACCAAACACAACTGGGAAACTCATATCCGATGCCATGGATCTCTTACGCGATCATATCGAAGCACAGGTTCGTGCTTTAAAACCTGACCTAATCTTTTTCGATTTAGTTCCTTGGGTTCCAGAAATGGCGAAAGAGTTTGGAGTAAAGAGTGTGAGTTACCAAATCGTATCCGCAGCTTGTGTAGCTATTGCTCTTGCACCTGGTGTTGACTTAGGGTTTTCTCAACCGTCGGGTTATCCTTCTTCAAAAATGGCTTTACGTGGGCACGACGCTAGCCTCTATTCTATCTTCACGAACTCCCACAAACGTTTCTTTAGTCGGATCATTACAGGGCTGAAGAACTGTGACGTTGTTTCCATAAGGACATGCGCGGAAGTCGAGGGTAAATATTGCAGTTTCATCGAGAGAGAATGCCGGAGAAAGGTTTTCTTAACCGGTCCAATGTTCCCTGAGCCGCAAGAAAAGAATGTTAAACCACTAGAAGATCAATGGAATCACTGGTTAAACGGATTTGAACCTGGATCAGTAGTGTTTTGTGCCTTGGGAAGCCAAACTTTTTTAGAGAAAGATCAATTTCAAGAACTCTGTTTAGGAATGGAGCTAACTGGTTTACCATTTCTTGTAGCGGTTAAGCCTCCAAGAGGCTCATCAACGATTCAAGAAGCGTTACCAGAAGGGTTCGAAGAACGGGTTAAAGGTCGTGGAATCGTTTGGGGAGGATGGGTGGAACAACCTCTGATATTGTCTCATCAATCAGTAGGTTGTTTTGTGAACCATTGTGGATCCGGTTCAATGTGGGAGTCTCTGGTTAGTGACTGTCAGATTGTCTTTATTCCTCAATCAGGTGATCAAGTTATCACCACAAAATTGTTGAGTGAGGAACTAGAAGTTTCTGTGAAAATTCATAGAGAAGATTCCGGATGGTTTTCCAAAGAGAGCTTGAGTGATGCAGTTAAATCTGTGATGGCTAAAGATAGTGAGATTGGGAATTTAGTGAAGAGGAATCATATGAAACTGAAAGAGACTTTGGTTAGTCCTGGATTGTTGAGCGGTTATGCTGATAAGTTTGTTGAAGCATTGGAAGCTGAAGTCAACAACACAAAATCGCCTTGAATTGAATACTTTGCCAATTCTAATGTAACGTTTCTTATGTATTGAAATAAATGTTTTAATAGTGTTTTACAATCTTAATATGAATTTTCGAATAAAATTTCCCTTTATTAATTAGTTTGAAACGAATATAGAAACAAACGTTATATACAAATTAAAGTCTTACTAAGAAATAACTAGAAATGTAAACATTTTTTATAAAAAAATTTAAATTATTTTCAAAATCTACTGCAAGTCTTCTCTAGTGGAGGGTTATAATAGTAAAACTGAAAATCTAATTTCACTAAACTTTTAAGTTACTTTTGTATTTGATTGAATTTGGGTTACACTTTTGTATTCAAAATCAAGTTTTGAATCATATTTGGAAATTTTCCCATAGATGTTATTATAGTATATGTTTATAATATCTAGATAGCAAACGATTTGGTAGATATTAAACTGATCGGCTGTTAATGTTTTTCATGAAAACCGTGAAAACAATTTTGTATAAGATTTTACGTGATTTTAAGCGTTCTAAATATATTATGTTTCCAAAATTATTATTTGATTAGTTTGTACTGTTTAGAAGCAATATAATAATTATAGATCTTTTAATGATTATTTTCGCCTCAAATATAAAAAGCAACTGATCTTGCGATTATTTTGATATATATTTTATAAAAGATTTTATTTTCAAATTTTGATTTTCCACATACTAACTGATAAATTTGGTTGTAATATTGAATAAACTATTCTTTTTAATCTACGATTATAGACACCATATGAAAGGTTGGTTCTAAAAAGATTGAGAAGTTGTGCCAAAAATTTGTCAGTAACATCCATGAAACTTATTGAATTCATCATTTTATAAATGTTATCTCATGTAAATCATAGTGTTTTCAGTTTGTTTATTAGACATTGTAATGTTAGGTTGAATTGCTAATTGCTAATTTTTATATCTTATGTTATATATAGTATATCTTATATGCTGACAAGCTCATCACTTAAAAGCATATTGCCAACATGGCCGAGTTGAAAGACAAAGAAAAAACAAAAGTGAATTCTTTTGCTAAGCTTTTCCAAAACGTTTACACCTTTAGGAGATTCTGAAAAAAATTTCAAAAAGAAATCCGCTGAATCAAGTGCTGAAAAATTAGTGAAAGTGTCATTACTGCAGCAAAACTGGAAAAGATCTTGTGTGGGTCGCAGCAAGCTTAGAGATGAAAAATGCTCAAGTCAATCTCACTGATGAAGACCTTTGTGCAGTGGTGACTGAGGTCAACATGGTTGAAAGCAACCCAACGATTAGAGATACAACAGAAGAGCAGAACTGAAGAGCAGTTGTTCATGGGAAACAAGTAAAGAAAAATGTAGCAGACATGAGGAAGAACCCGGTCTGGGAACCTTACTCAGCAAGAATGTATTCGCTTTGACTCTTGAGGATGACAAGCTCATGATTGAAAAGAATGAGGTGTACTTTCATAAGATATATGTTAAGGATCGACTGGTTAATATGAATATAACGACAGTCTCTTCGAAAACTGTAGTTTCAAAAGTTTCAATGAACTAAAAAAAATAAGTAGCTTGTTTGGTTGAGTCTGTAATATATAACACTAACGATTAGAACATGTAAACTTCAAATTGATAAGAAAATTAATAAATCTAAATCTAGTCCAAAAATACAAAACAAATAAAGAAAAATATGAAGTATACGTACATGCTAAACTCACAAAAACACCATCACCTTATGTTGAAAGAACAAACAAACCCTAGATTTAATTTACACTGATTTATGTAATTTAAAATACATATAAACTACAAATGGAAAAAAAAAACTTTGTGACTTCATAGATGGCTGCAGAAAACATTGTTACATATATTTATTGCATAACAAATATGAAACCTTAGATAAATTAAAGGAATTTAAATTTGATGTTGCAAAATCAGCTTAAATAATTACCTTATAAGATAGTTAGAAGTGGTATAAAAGATGAGTATGATGGTCAGTTCAATGCAAACTGTAAAGATCATGGAATAATTCATCAAACTATTGCTCTTTATTTACTAAAATCTAATGGAGTTTGTAATCAAGAGATCAAACAATTTTACATATTCTTTCAACAGATTCCCTAGTGGAACGAAAAAAATGCACCTCATTGTTCCAAAAAAAAGAGAATCTAATGGAGTTGTTAAATGGCAAAATAAAACTTCAAAAAGGATAATAAATGTATATGGGTTACTCCAAACATGTGGGAGGAATCAATGTTTATCACTAATCGTACTCTGAACAAAATTTGATACAAAGTAACTGGCAGAACACTATATAAATTATGAAAAAATTATACATTTGTACAAATATCTTAAAATATGGAGATGCTTAGTAAATTTACAGTACCACCTCCTAAAAAAATCACAATTGAACTTAAAACAGTGCATTGCATCTTTGTTGGATATGAACTTAGCATAGTGCCTATCGTTCATTTAGTGTTGTTGACAGATTTCTTCAAGATTTTATCAACAAACAGACAACAAGGAAGGCCTTGATGCACAGAAAGTAGAACGACAAGACATCTTAACATTATAAAAACGGCAACAAGTCTATAACTAAAAAAAGTAAAGACAAAATCAGTGATTCATTACATTACTACATCTGTTATATGTACACAAGCCAAAGAACCATTAGAAGAAACTTTTGTATACAAAACTAAGCTTACTTACATTAGAGGCATTACCTGCAAACTTACATTCAAAAAACAAACGTAGAACTACGGGAAAGCAAAAGATAGCAAGGGGGTAGAGAGAGAGAGAGAGATGACGATGATAAACCCACGAATCTCACTTTAATCTTGATTTGAAAACGTCAAGGTCGAGATTCGAGGACGGAGAAGGCACCGTGTTAGCAAATCTGTTCTTGGTGAGAATAGTTGTTGTAGTCAAAAAGAACAATTCTGTTTTCTTGAGGAAGATCAGTTTTTTTTTTCTACAGTGGTCGTCAAGTCAAGCTGCTTGTGATTGGTCTTAGTTGTATTATGTGAGTCTTCATGCTACAATCTGTCACCTGTTTGTTTTGCGTTTACCCCCAAATCAATATCAGAATATTGCAGAAAAAATCTAAACCCAATAAAAAAAACAAGATGATTCATCACCTGCATAGCTGCTACTCTTGATAAGAGACCTTGACATCTTTCAAGCGAAACCTTTTCCTTTGCAGTTACATTCACCGTTTCGACCATTACAGAATTCATTTCATCAACCTAGCCATGATTAATAACATTCACCACCGACATAACTCAACTTAATCCACAAAACACAAGGGACATTTTCAGACTTAAGAGACATGTGTGTTTACTTTCAGAAGTTGGATTTAAGTTAATCATTGAGAGAGACAGAGAACATTTACCTTCAACGTAAGCGAGAATATAGAAGATGACATAGCTTGCATAACATCAACAGCTGAACTAACAGCATGCTTAAGGTCTTTGATATCGACCTAACCAAATGTTTTGAAAAGTTAAAGCCAAAACAATCATGTCAGGGCTATTAGTATATTAATGTCACAGAGGTAACTAACTCACCACGGTTTTGCCAACGATTGGTAGACGAAGCGTGCTGGCTTTCAAGGCTTGGGTTGCTCCAGACAAAGAACTTGAATGATCTCTGTCTAGAAGAGACCACTCTTCTAGATACCCCATCTACAAAATTTAACATATACACGAGCAAATTCATCATCAATACTATTCTTTCTTTTTTTTTAATACGCATACTAGTTCTACAGTTCTCATGCTTCCTTGTCAAAGTTTCAGAATGTAAGCATACCAACTTCTAGTGGTAGATATAACCATTTTTACCTACTATACATAAACAATTAACTAGAGTCCAGATTCATTTGCTAAATCATATTACCATTCTGCACTAAATTAAGTTATATCCAAAACTTTGTTTTCTTGCTACAGCAAGAAGGAATCATCGCTAAGCTAAATTCCACAGAATAATCTGTCTTATTCCTCAAAAACAGAAAGAAGCAAATCTTATTACCTGTCCCCTCAGAATAGAAGCCAGTTTCAATTTTTGCTTCAGCAAAAGCAACTTGATTCGTTTCAATGTAACGCTGTGGCGCAGTTCCGAGATTGATACCCATGCATTCCACAGATTTTTCTGGCAAAAAAAAAAAAAAAAGAAACAAAAGAAATATGTAAATTCACATTCTATGTTATGCCAGAAACAATGGCTTTTAGTTTACACTTAAACAATGTTCTTGAAACATTTCAACTAACTATATGCAGAAAACATTTGACTACGCTTCCACTATTCTAGTTTGGTAAGACTAACACATTCATGCTTAAACTCCATATTGTCATGGTTTATCTAGAGTGATGGCACGCACCTAGAATGAGACTAAATAGTAAGTTATTGACCATAAAAAGGAATCTTGCACCTATAGATTCTAAGCATATACACCCTTTCCAGAAGTTATTGACAATAAAAGGAAACAAAAAAAAAAAACTCATAAGCCATACCTCTGCGTTCAATCTTTGCACCATGAAAGTAGAGTCTGCTCTCGCATTGACAAACCTCCACTGCAAGTAACGGTTATACAGAAGCCTCAGCAAATGTGCATCCACAACACGATCTCCCCCAATCTTCCCTCTCCTAATGTCAGCAGAGAAGCTAAGAATCGAAGATGAAGACGTGCCCTTGCGGTTACAACCATTCATTTGTTCAGAAACCACATTCCTCACTCGAGAAGGACTCGAAAGAGCCCTAGCTGGAGACGATGTAGTTGTAGCCCAAAGCTTACTCGGTGACGCAGAGTGAATAGCAGGAGAAGCCATACCACGAGGAGATGATAGACTAGGCGAACCGGGATCCTGTAACCGCCTTAACCGGGTATTAGTCTCTTGCCAGAACCTAGCGGAAGCCATAACGTTCCTTGACTTGGAGACTTCGCCGTTAGTGCTACCAGAGGAAACACTATCAGTTTCAGACACAGTGAAGTCACAGGAGACACTAGAAGTTAATAAACCATTGTTTGGTCTTCTTCCAGTTTCTAAATATTCATCTCTACTTTCCATATCTAAACTCAACCTTCCATTAATAGAAACCCTAGGACTTCCATTAATAGAAACTCTAGGACTTCCATTAGATCCTCCGAGCTTCACTCTATCGCTGCCGCAGTCTAAGCTTCTCGAAAGCGGTTTGGGGGCAAAAGGTTCGGACTTTCCTCTCCGGGAAGCTCCGGGCCAGCGTTGCTGGTCAACCGGTTTCGAGTTCTCTCTGTGATCTCGAACCGGCGTCGATCTCCGGTGAGAAACCGGCGTGGCAACCTCCTTCTTTTTGCTGATGGGAAGCGAAAAGGCTTCGCCTTGGAAAGAGACGGATAAGCTCCTCGTGGAAGTGATGAGCATCTTCGCCGCCGCCGACATTTGGGTCCCTACAGTGACCGGAGCCACAGAGGGTCGGCGACGGTCCACGGATTGCGACCGTTTAGGTAGTAACGACGGCGTTTTGATGGGATTAGAGGCGGAATTGGTCGGGCGAGGGAGTAGGGGAGATGGGTGTCGTTTACTTGTCTTGAGAATTGCAGAGGACGAAGAAGAAGACGAAGAGGAGGATGTTGTTGTGGTGGTGGTGGTGGTGGTGGTGGAGGAGAGGGAGTGAGAGGGAGAAGGAGATAAGTAGCGAGAGGGGACCTGTTTGCCTCTTGGTCTTCTTTGTCCTCCTCCGACATTATTGGGTCGATCTCGAGGTGGGTTTCTTGGGTCAGTGCTGGAGATTACTCCAGCTACCATTATAGAGTGCCTCCCAGAGAAACTATAGCTCTTCTTATTCGTTGATCCTCACATTGCATTCAAGAGTTTTGTCTCTTCTTCTCACCCAAACAATATCAAAACCGAAACTTTCAGAGATTTTTTTTGCAAAATGATGGGATTGAAGAAGGATTTGTTTGCAGTTCCTTTTGCTTTGCAGACGAGGAAGACGAAAGAGAAACAGAGAGAGTGATGGGAGATGGGGGAGAAATTGCAAGTGGAGTTTGTGGATTTGGGGTTAGAGGTCTTCCTCAAAAACTTGGTTATATGAGCTCTTTTTAATATTATTATTTTTTGGCTTTTCCAGAGGTTTACATCAACTTTTTAGACTTTGGAATGTTTATTCTTAATTTGTTGTTTGTTTATGATTTTAGATAATCAGAAGTTAGTTTCGTTTCGTTTCTGACCTTTCTACTTTCTACAGTATAATAATATCTTTCTAATTATAACCATGATTTTTGCATTATTTATTTCTGAATAAACAGATAAAAATAAATTACATTGTTTATTCTTTAATTACCTGAATGAGTATTTTCCTCATAATCAAATTACTGTACTTGTAAATTCTATATTTTTGGTAAGTTGTTGCTTATTTTTTTCAGCTAATTAGAATAATTCAAAATTTGAAATTGTGTAGATTATACCTCTTTTTTAGCTACCATGGTCCGTGGCTGATTTGTATGACATGGTATAATTGTTTTTAACGAATTCACATAACCAACCAAAATGATACTGGCGCTTCTCTGATACATATATTTGACCACCATGATCTTATACTCCCTCCGTTTCAATATACATGATGTTATGGAGAAGTTTGTGTATGTGTGTGAGAGATAATAGCCTTGTTCGTTTGATAATCGCTGGACGCAGCGGCAGTGATCAAAAAATAAGCCTTTCATCACGAGAACTCACGACACCGGCGAAACATCTCTAGCTTGTTTTTAGATGCGGCAACAATTAATAATGAGTAAAAGGGACGCTGAAAAAATGGCGACACCGGTGTCCGTATTTTGTACTTCTGATAACCTTCGGTGTCAACTTGAACCTTTGGTTTTGTTGCTTTTTTGTCTCTACATTTCTTTGCCGCTGCCGCTGCGTCCCGTGATGATGTAACGAACAGGGCTAATATCACTTCAAGCAAAGTAATGTATCTTGCTTTTAACGTTAATGAAATACTTATAGAAAATCAAAAGATGTAATGTCACTTTTAGCTTTCATTAATATTTGCTTGCTTCGGTGTGTTAGTTAGTCAATGTTTAGTCATTTTTGCTTAGAGTCAAAGCTATCTTAAACAACTCTCTTAATAATAATAACAAGCAGCTTCGAATTTATCTAATAGTTAACGTTTGGTCATCGATATTCTCTTTATGTTATAGTGATATGGTAATAATAGTGAAATGATCATGCTCCTCTTGAACTTTCTTTCAAAGAGCTTTAACCAATTAAAAGTTTCAATATTTTAACAATATTTATCAACAAACAATCATGCGGGTTTAGCAATAAAAAAACTTTGATAAATGGTGAATTTTCATATATTAGTAACATTTTAGTCAAATAAGTGATAATGAGTTTATTAAGATCAATCAAAATTTTAAATTGAAGAAACCAAAACTCTTATATTAAAAGATATGTTTATATAATAGAGTCATGCGTAGCTAAAAGTCTGGTGTGCATGCAGTTCTAGACTTCTGGTGATGGTTATACGAACCTGCATCATCGACCCAGTAATGTTTACAATTTAGTAAAATAGAGATATTAATCATCCAATAATTTTTTTGGAGGTTTAGTATATATACACAATACACTATATATATGAGGTCATTGTATTAGATAAAAGAAAAACATTGTATAAGAATATAAGATGTAATCCTATAATGAATAAGTTTTGGTCTTCCAATAAACACATACTTGTGCTTGTCGCAAGTGGCTCGGGGTTATATGCATGGTTGGTGCACGTCCCCATGAGCTCGAGCGAACGAGTACACACACGCACAACGAAAACACTATATGAATAAATGGTATTAAGTTTTTGCGATATAAATAAATAGGTACGTATGAATTTAACATATATTCAAAAAATGAATAAATAAATAAATAAATAAATAGGTACGTACATGCATATCTTAATCGATTCAAAAGCGGATACGGCACACCCCCAAAAACTCCGGGATCATGTTCATCATGTATACGTTAGTGACGTTAATTCTATCTAACTTTTAAAACAATTGAAAGTAAACTGTCTTCTAAGATTTATAGTTAAACCACTAAACCAAACTATTCGAAAATGTGTGGGGATGAAAATGAAATGTCTTTTATTGTTATTAACTGGAAAAAGGAAAAGGCCTTTAATAAGAGTCACATCTCTATCTAACACACACAAAACACTATCTAACGACCTTGACAACTTCATTACACTAAAAGCAATTGCGTTCTTGTTATTTCCTTTTGAAGTTTTCATTGCTTATTTTTGTGACACTGCGTAGATAGTAATACAAACTACTTGAAATATCTTCCTATTATCTGGATAGAGCATATTCTCAGGTAATTATATAAATTTATTTCAGATAAACTATAGACGTAAGAACGGTAACCAAATAGCCAGAAACATTTATCTGCATTCTAAATATATAATTTGCTCAAACATATCCAAACTTATAACGTTATTCCAAATTATTCCTTCTACTAGACCAGTCAATACAGATTTATCATTGAATTTCAACTACTATCTAACAGAATTTAGGTTGGATCATGGGCGATGGGCGTTCTATTAATATTTGAAGAGACCCCTGGTTGAGCACACGGAAGCAGGAATGTTCGATGGGACCACCAGGAGAGGAGAGTAAGGACCTTGTTGTGGCTGATATGATGATTACAGGTTAATGTCGCTGGGACAGAAAGAAACTCCAGCTCATCTTCCCTGAATACGAAGAACGCATCCTCTACTTAAAACAGAGCTTTACCGGGGCTCCGGATAGATTGGTTTGGCTAGGGACGAAATCAGGAGAATACTCGGCGAAGTCTGGGTACTACACGGCGGTTCAAGCTGATGAGCCTGGTGGCGAGTTAGAGCTTGCTGGAGGAATCGAATGGAAGCTACTCAAAGGAGCACTGCTGGTGGGGGAACGCCTCATTGAAAGACACATCTCGGTAAACCCGCAATGTAAGCGATGTGGCTGTTCTGAATCTATTACTCATCTGTTTCTTCACTGTCGCTACGCGCAAAAGGTGTGGAGCTTAGCTCCTTTCACCAAGGAAGTGGAGTGCAGAGGAATGGTAGATTTAGCATCAGAATGGTTAGCTCTCTGTAACTTGAATTGTCTACCGCCCTCGGGCGTAACAGCGGGATCGATGTTTCCTTGGATCCTTTGGGGATTGTGGAAAGCTAGGAACCGGTTTGTATTTGAGGGCTTCTCTGCCCCGCCAGAAGACACCCTCTCATCCGCCATTGCCCTGGCAAGAGAATGGAGCCCCAATAAGAAGATGAGTTCAACCAAAACGTCAGGAGGACACAGATCAGATTACCTTTGTCCAAGTAGTGTGAATATTGTGAGATCAGATGCGGCATGGTCAGCGCAGCATAAGACAGCAGGTCTGGGGTGGACGATCCTTGCTCCGGAGCAGAACCAAGAGTTTCAGATCCCTATGCAGTATGTTGACTCTCCTCTTATGGCAGAAGCTCTCACCTTGCGATAAGCAATCCTTTCGTGCAGCCACGTGAAGCTAACACCACTGCAGTTTGAGTCGATTCGTCTCTGCTGGTCAACGCCATTATTTCGAAGACTGTTATCTCTGAGATATTTAGTGTTGTCTCTGATATCCAAACTGTTGCAGATGAATTTGCGTCTGTTTCTTTTGTATGGATTCCTAAGGAGAGGAACATCCAAGCAGACTCTCTGGCAAAGAATGCCTTGTCTTTGTTTGAACTTATGGTTGGGGATGAGTTTAATGCCCCCAACTAAAACCCAAGTTTAATTAAATGCAGTGTTTCAAAAAAAATATCTAACAGATATATTTAGCACTATATACATCGTATTATTTAGCGGAATTTTTATGTATAAATATTTAGTAATTTGATTTATATATTCTAAACACAATATGATATATCATAATGACTATTCTAACGAATAGTCATTTCAATAGATGATAGATTTGTTAGATAGTAGTTGAAATTAAAAAAAAGATATGTACTTGTTTGACAAAAAACATTAGATATGTATACCCAAAAAGACATTAAAGATTGATATAAGTTCAAACTAGATACGAACCCGCGCCGTGCGCGGATATTGTTTTGTAAAATATACATTAAAATTATCGAGATCATAGTATACATTTTTCGAATTTGTCAGTTTTTTGTCATATAATAGGTTGATATAATATTTTTTTTGACATTTATATAATGTATTCTTTTTATAAATATAGAATTGATTTGTACTATGACATTTGTTGTATTTGGTGTTAGTTTGTAATGTAAAACGTTTCAAATGTAGTAGAGGTGGACGTTCAGCTACTCATTCTGAAATACCTAAATTTAATATATAAATTAGTTTGACATATATATTTGGATATAAAATCAATAGATATTTCAAGTATTTTTAGTGTTCTGAGTTCTGGGTGGCTATTTTATACATTTACTTTTGATTATCTGTATATATTTTTCAATAATTTTGAACAATTCTAAAATATCTTATATTTTTCATTTTTACATATTAATATATTTAAGTATATAAATATATTTTGGATACATTCAGATACCTAAAATATTTTGGCTTGGATCAGTTTCGGTTCTCTAATTACTAAAATTTTGATCCTATTCGGATATTTAACCAAATTATGTTAAGGTTCAATACTATTTTCTGGATTGGATTTGGTTTTTTGGATTCAGGGTTCTTGTCCGGCCCTAATATGTAGTAATTTAGTGTTTTGAGGATTAATCATGATATTATTTTTTTTAAATTAAGGAAGTGACTTTGTTAAAATTTATATTGTTTTAAATTAGCAAATACAAAACAGTTTAGTTCAATTAAACACATTTTCTAATAATTTTTACCAAAATAAATTTGTTAAATCTAATTTATTAATTTAGAGTTTTATTACATTTTTAACATTGTAGTTATCAAAGTGTATTATTGAAAAATAAACATGCTTAATTATGCTTTAGAAATTTCATATTAAACATAAAGATTAATAATTTTTTAAAAGTTAGATAGATATTATAATCTATATCACAATTTTTAGGTATTTATATAGGTTACATTTATTGTGAAAATGGTAAAAACAATTGGTTCATCTAATATCAATTGATAGTCTTTAAAATCCATTATTTTATCCAATAAATAATATTTTTATTTATGAATTAGACCCATCAAATAAATACATTATGTTTCCAGAAAACAATATTTTTTAAGGCGTTTAATTGATTGGAATAACATAAAAGAGGTACAGAATATATAAAGATATATAAGTAATAAATGAAGACAAATGTAATGGATTTTTTTTTTTTTGAACACAAAACAAATGTAATGGATAACTTTCGTTTTTCGTTACTTTTTTTTACCTAAACATTTCACTTTTTTCCGACAAATGAATTTCATTCGTCTTTTATTACTATTTGATGGATTTAGCCCATAAAATAAACACACTATTATTTGTCCATTATTATTTGAAGACAGACTATAAGCTGCAGGCCGTAACTTGATTAGCATAATAATAATAATTTAATTTTGTATTGTTTTTAGTAAATAACCGAAGGTAAGACGTTGGTTTAGTTGTATGTGACGACGTTGGTTCAATTTAAGTAGTGCGGTGCATTTCATATAAGTAGCGTGTGATATTATTGTAATAGCTTTGAAAGAGTCCAAAAGTTAATAACAACTTTTAACAGTAGATAAAAAATAGGACCCTAAATTAATAGATTAGATGTTAGGTCTAGGTAGGTGTTTTATTAGTATGTTTGTAGGATCCATGTCCATTACTGTATATAAAGTCTGTTTTGAAATCATTATGGATTAATTATTTTATCAGCGAAGTTTTTTAAGATCATTTGACTTGAAGCATACTTCACAGATTATTGGCTAATCATATTTGTTTGTTCACTAGAAAGACCAATATATATTAGTTAGCCAACTTTGAAAGTAATTAAAATATTCAAAACCCTTTTTTAACAAATAAGTGGTAATCATTTAATACTCTTACCTTTCTACTTTCCAGAGCATCATATCCGCTTAGCCCCAACACATTCTTATTCATTAATGATTCGATATTAGATAGTTCGAATTTCATTTTCCGGAGAAAAAGATTTATTAAACAATTATACTCACGGAAAAAAGGCTTATAAAAAATCTTCAACTTGATATAAATAAATTCGGGCAGGTGTGAATCTTCATACGACGGTTTAAGTAATACAGTTAGACGTAGATCTTCACACAACAAGTATATTGTCAGTTTTCAAATCGTCAATGTAATACCTTCTCATAAATCATAATGAATCAGAGTTAAAAAAAAAAAACTTCTTTTTACATTTTGGTGAGATCTTTCTTACATCGTCACTGTGTATGTTTTTTTCTTACTTTTTTGGTGAGATGTTTCTTACATTATCACTGTATATATTCCTTCCTTTTCTATTTCTCTCTATATAATCTTGAGATTGTAAAAACGAAGTAAGCTTCTATTTGTTAAAACAATAAATTGTTCACAGAGTTTCTCGCATGCCTACCAGTTTTTTTTTTCTTACATTTTTGGTGAGATGTTTCTTACATTATCACTGTATATATTCCTTTCTTTTCTATTTCTCTCTATATAATTTTGAGATTGTAAAAACGAAGTAAGCTTCTATTTGTTACAGAACTTTGTTAAAACAATAAATTGTTCACAAAGTTTCTCGCATGCCTACCAGTTTTTTACAGAACTTTTAAATGTGTCTTTGTTTCTGTGGTGTAGTCACTACACAAAATTCCAAAATATTTTGTCTCGAACAGGTATCTTGTGTGACATGTGTAAATGTGTAATGGAGAAATGCAAATTTTAGTTAATCCCAAAGTAGAATATTCTCAATATTTAACTGCAGGCATAGTTCTTACTTTAAGACCAGTGTCAGTCCTGAGAATATAAAATCTAAAACAACTAAGAACAAAAATTAAGGTTCATTAGCTAATACTCAATAGTAGTATTCTTTTTGAAATATATATATATATTTTTAAAATTGAGATCAAAATAACTGATCTGCTAATATTTTTTCACAACCAGCTACATTTACCACTAAACTTCTTGAGCACGTTAATTTTTTAATTGCCGATGATTTGAATAAATTGGTCTCGAAATCCAAGCTTTTTGTTTCTCTCAAGACCGACCGGTTCTGTATACAGATCAAATTCCATATTCCTCGATTATTTGAAATATGGGGTTTGCACAAAACATGATACACATAGGGAACTGTTTGGTGTATAATATTTTATAAAATTATTTAGCATAGCCAAAGTAATTATTCAGTATACTT
This sequence comes from Brassica juncea, assembly GCA_018703725.1. Taxonomy (NCBI): domain Eukaryota; kingdom Viridiplantae; phylum Streptophyta; class Magnoliopsida; order Brassicales; family Brassicaceae; genus Brassica; species Brassica juncea. Next base: position 4,719,754 of record CM031941.1, read on the forward strand.
ATCTCATTACGAGTGTCCTTGAATCAAAACCAAATTGCATGAAATGAAGGACGGTAATTTAAGTACGAGCTTATATGTTTTGCGCTACAGCTCAGTCTACTATTTCAGTCTATTGAACTTTTATCATCTGGATTTATGCAAGCGTTTTTGGTTTACATTAATAGATATTTACCATCAATTTGTTTAACCAGTTATTTTATTTATTTATTCTTTGCAATTAACATATAACCTAATTTTACTTTGTTGGAATAATGTTTCCATACAAAAAGAGTTAAATAAGTGAGTCGTAAATTTATAAAAATATAATGATGTCTAGAAGTCCATAGAAGTTCCATGAAGATCACAACTTTTCTGCTCGCACTCTAACTTGCCCCATCTTGCATCCACTCTCTCGCAAGGGAACACCAATTTCCCCAAACTGCAAAAAAAAAAAAAAAAAAATTAGAACAGCACATATGGATCATAAGTTCTCAATTCTCTCATTGCAGACCCTCACAGTTTCTGTTTCTTTCTAACTATGCCACAAAAACTTTGAGATGTAAAAACTACCCCTTCCCATAACGCTAACACTACTCTCCTTTCAGTTTACCTTCTATTTACGGTGTTGTGTACATGACAAAGCCACTGCGAGAACTCTTCCTGAGATCCAGCTTGTGGAGGATTCGATCTATCATGAACCAAACATCGAAGAGTGAAAGAGTGATGAAAATCAATTACAGTAAAGATGCAATAAGCTACAAGATAAGTTTACCTTAGGATCTCTTTGAAGTGATCAGCGCATTCTCTACAAGGGTACATTCGAGAAAGTATCGACATCTACATCGGAAAAATGTTCATTATAAAGCTTTCACATGAAGAACACTTGGCAGTGCAGGTTCTTGAGAATAACTGGTCGAAAAGATAAAGAATTGATATATTGTAGGAGTTTTTACAAGCTAGCATTACTATCAATTTCAACTTGATCAAATAAACTGACGTCTGTAAATTAGATAAGGTAGGAAGAGTTGTACCAGTTCTTTAACATCCTTCTTTTGTTGCCTTGTTGGTTTTTCTGGATACTGATGATAAAGCAAGACACATCTAATTCAGAATACATATCTGAGTTTAAGAATTCACAAATATCTACTTATTAAAATGCTAGAGTTACCTCAATGTGAGAAGATATAAATTGAACCAAAAAAAAAAAAAAAAAACTCTTTATCTCACTCTGTAAATCACTGAATAGAAAGAAACCTAAAATGAATCAAAGAGCACTCGCAACTCTCCCTAAGCTCAAAGAGTTCCAACCAAACAACCGATACCCAAAAAACCCCTCTTAAGCATGTTCATCTCTCATGTATCAATGAATGTAAGTGGACGATAAGCATGGTTGCAATGTATAGAAAACTTAAGAATACTCAACCTGCGCCGCAAGAGTGTGCAGAAATGTCCAAGTAGCCCTCCCGAGCTCTTCTTTGGTTACAGGACCTATAGACTTGTCCTGACATAACATGGAGTAAGCTTGATGCAAACTACAAAGGTTACACATGTTCATACCAACAAAATCTATTTCAGTGTAATGAAGGGCTTACATACTTATTCATGAAACCCTATTTCAAGGAATGCTTAAAGGTGAAACCTTTAGCAAAGAGAACCTTAAAATACGGAAGCAGGATACAGCTTTACCTAGCTAGTTACACTATCTTCAAAAGTATCATACCACAACAGCGTATACCAGTAGCGATTTACTTATAGAACCGCATCAAATTGCTTCATATCTGAGTTCAACTAACTGTTACCCAGATAAGGTAAAACGGTTCACTGGGGAATTTCGTCGAACACTTGGTGGTGATCAATCATAAGCAGGTGAATGTTTTGAAGAGTGTAAACACCAAATTCGAAAACTAACTGAATCCCTAATTAGATTTTAACGAGAAGACTCGTACCTTGAAAGGAAGTTTCTGAAGATTAGAATTGGTGGTTGTGATTAGGGCGGAAGAGTCTAAGGAGATTGGGTTTTGGATTGTGGATGACGAAGGATGAGTGTTTTTGATGCCGATGAAGTTGGAGAGATGGGTTTGGAGGCAATTCGATAGTTTCTCGAAGGTCTGGAGAAGAGGCTGCCATGGATTTTCAGCCATTTTCTTCTTTGTTTCTCGGAGAGATCTCAGGAGAAGGACAAATGTTGTGAACAGATAGTGGATAGTTTAGAGACCGTTGCTTTCCTTTTGTGTGAGAAAATGAAATCTCATATTAAAAATTGTTAAAAGACGGTTTTTTTGAACAAAAAAAGACGTTAATTGTAAAAAGACAAAAATTAGTTTGCTTCTTTTTTCTAAAAAAAAACAAATTTTTGTATTTTTTTTTGTTTTAAAAACAAATTTTTGTATTATGCTGGAGAAAGACTAACTAAAAGGAAAAAAAAAATTGACAAAGTTCTTGATGACCCGTCCACCACACTTGTAGAACTCTTTTAGACACCTCGAATCTCAACTTGCCATATCGGTGTTTCATGGATCGATATTCGTAATGTCAGCGCCATGTTGCACAATTTAAATTTTTCTTAAAAAAAAAACAAAATAAAACAATTATTTTGTTTTTTTTTTTTTTAAAATTGTACATATGATATCCTCGTCAGCAAAATTAGCTGACGTAACATCCACGTCAGCAAAATTAGATGACGTGACCGTTGATGTGGTATATTATTTGAAATTTTCGAAAGTTCATGTATGTTTTTGCACGGTAATGTAAGTTGGCATGAATTGAATATATCGTGATATGTTGGGTATGAAATGACCGTTCCCTATTTCAAAATAATAATTTTACAAATACTTGTAAATAGATATATTTTCACTTCAAAAACCATCATAATAAATTATTTTTATGTTTTAAAAATATTTGATGATTAATTAACTATTAAATTTTCTTTATATACGATAAATTTACATAAAATAAATTTGAAAACATTTATATATACATAAAACTCTATACGTGATTTATATCTATTTTAAAAATATTATGATGTAAATATTTTTGGTTAACATAATATAATTTTTTAGATAATGATAATTATCATAATTAATGAAATTCTTTTATAATTTATGGATAATTATATAAGAAAAATATAATATAATTATTTATTAGGGGTACTAAAGACTTTAAACGCTTTAACTTTTAATGTGAGAGCGAAAAAATTGCTTCGCAAATAATAATATAAGTATATTTAAATTCGTTATGGGTAATTTTATATTAAAAATCTAGTCTAATTATTTATTAAGGGTAATAAAGACTTTAAAAACTTTAAAACGTTTTAATCGTTTGGTTGTGATTAGCGGAGGAGCAGGCCCGGCCTTGATAGGAAGCTTTAGAAGCATGAACTTTCGGCCTTTAATATTATATATAGTTTTCGGCCAAATTTTTCAATAAAATTTTCTAGTTTAGTGGTGTCAAACGTTAGGAAGCTTTAGAAGTCATCGCTAACACCCTGGGTTCAAACCTTGGTAGTGTCACCTCCAGCCTTTTTATTTGAAATAGATTCTGATCTTTGATAAGTCAGGAACGGTACTGCGGAGGAGAATCTAAGGAGATGGGATTTTGGATTGTGGATGACGAATGAGGAGTACTTTTGATGCCGATGAAGTTGGAGAGATGGATTTGGAGGCAATTTGATAGTTTCTCGAAGGTCTGGAGAAGAAGCTGCCATGGATATTCAGTCATTTTCTTCTTTGTTTCTCGGAGATATCTCAGGAGAAGAAGGACAAATGTTGTGACTTGTGAGAGAGATGGTGGATAGTTTAGAGACAGTTATTGATAATATATATACAGAATGGTATCAGCCATGTGGAAATCAAAGCTTCTAACAGATGAATTGTTTGCTGTCAATGATTGTAGTCAAATTCTTTCTTTGCTTAGATATATAGTTAATGTATACGTGATTTTTTTTTCTACTCAAAATAATGCATCCAAAAATTATAGGAAGTAAAGGGGGAGGGGAGTTTAAGGTCTCGATTGGTACATCAAGAAGTAGCAGCATGCTATAGTAGCAATATGCTGCAGAATCTGATGCTCTCATTAAATTTTTTAATAAAGTGAGTGATAGAGCAGTAATAATATACAATTTTAAAATTATTATAAAAGTTAGTATATAATATATTTATTTTAAAATAATGTATAATAAATTATGATATATATTAATAATATATTTGTTATTAAAAATAATGAATCTTATTTAAAAATATAAATTAAATTAAATTTGAAATGTGAAATACTATTATTTAAAAAAAAAACTAAAATTTGTTTTAAAAAATAAAATTATTTTTGGATATAATTTTTTTATATTATTAAATAAATTAAATGTATAATTTTTATATAAGTTATCATTATCATTATTTATTTATTGGTAGAGCAGTAAATGATTCATATATAATATTATAATAAAAATTAATATATGACATATAACTTATTTATTTCTAAATAATATATATGTTTATTTCATAATATATAATTTATAAATATATATTATGTAATTTTTTATTAAAATAATGAATGCTATGTGTAATTATATAAATTATATTTTAAATATTGTTCTTTTAAAAGGTTAAAAATATTTAATAGCAACTTTTATTTTTTAAAATATAAATTTATTTATTTTTAATATAAACATAATTTTTATATTATTAAATAAAATAAATTAATTATATATAATTATATATAATTATTTCTAATTTTTATATATTCTAACTGAAAATGCTCTATATAAGAGCATTGAGTGAAGAGCATTAGCATCTTGTAAATACTTTCCTAAATGCTTTTATGATAAATGTTGTTGGATAATAACGAGCATAATGTTTATACTAATGCTCTGCCAACCAAACCCTAAGTCTCGTTATATATATATATTTTTTTTTTCTTTTTTAAAAATTTAAATATTAGCAGTTAATTAGTAAAAAACATAGGGTGTAAATAATTGGACCAATCAATTGGACATGATCTTGTTTTAATAGAATAGATTTCAGTTTATATTTTGATTTTTGAAATTTCAATATATTATTCTACAATGAAAACTGAATATACTCAATTAAATCAACCCATGAATGTAATATATAATTTTTTTAAGACCCATTCAATTATTAAAAATATAAAAATTTCTAACCTTTAAAATAAGCATACTAATTGTTAATAATTTTATTAACCATTTTATTCATAGATGTAAAATTTAAATGTAAACACAATGAATTACTTTTAAATAATTCAAATAATTAAAATTTATAATTTTATGTATAACCAAATCACCCAAATATTTTTTAATCTGAAATATTTAAATTTTTTCAAGTTATACAATATTTATCAAAAAATCCTAAAATGTGATTTTTACCCAAGTTATTCAAAATTATCCTAAGAATGGAAATCGAGCCAGAACCTAATTACACTTAAAATTTTATAGGCTCCCAACATTTTTATCCAAACAAAACCGAAAACCAAAATAACCAAATCCCTAAATAATTGAACGGTGCTTATGGTTCTTGAACCGAAAATCGAGAACACAACCGAACTAGAACCAAAACTAAAAAAAAATAGAACTGAAGTAAAAACAGAACTCCTTTGTCTAAACATATTATTGAATAAACAAACTGATTAATAAATTATCAACAAACTGATTAATAAATTATCAAAATCTAATTATTCCTAAGACTTATGCATTTTTTTTTTAAAAACCAACTATAACATCCTCACCTTATTTATGGTATGAATTGATGTCAAAAGAAAATTTATGGTAAGAATTTAAATGCAATGATTATTGATGTTTTTTTATAAAGTGATATTATTTATTGAAACAAACATTAGTTTCTCCAGAACTTAACTTATTTAAACAAATAATTTTTTTTTTAATGAAGTTGTTAACATATCTTAATTTCCACGCCCCCAACGATTTAAATATATAAATATATATATATATATATATTCACTATAGTAATAAATAAATATTTTGAGATATTTCATAACCATGTTCTCATACCACATGTAAGTCTTTAGGGGGTATTAGTGGGAGTTAGATTCATATAGAGTTTGTTGATTTTAAAAGTTGATAGATTTGTTAAATTTGGAAAGAGTTGTAGAGAGTTTTGTATATTGTGAAAATATGTAGAAATAAATTATTGTAATGATTTAAGAATCTAAGGTAAATATGTGGTATTCTCCAAATCTTGTTTCATGAGTTAAATGGTTAAGAATATAACTCTCAATAACACTTACTTTGATAAATTTATGGAATCATTAAAGTCTAAACATTTTTAATAACAAAAGATTTGTAGAGAATTGTAAAGTCATTATACCAATAACAAAATATGTGTAGAGAATTATATAATCATCATATCAATAACACTAGACTCTATGAATTCTTAAAATCATTAAAAGTATACTTCCCACTAAAAAGTCATATAGGATCTATTGTAGGTTTTGTAAAAATGGTCAAATTTAGGTTTTGTAAAAGGTCACAAAGATCTATTGTTCTTCATGGATTAAACAGATGTTCATAACCATGCTCTGATACCACATGTAAGTCAAATTGACATGATACATAAGATCTCTAAACATCTTGTTTAATCACAAAATAGAATCATATGAATGTTTATAGAGTTACATGCATTCATTGTGCCTGAGAGATCTTCCTGAACGGATTGAATCCTTAATGGAAGACGAACAACTCAATCTCTTCTTAGGAACTTTTAGGTTTCTCTCATCTCGCCTATAACGTTATGCGTTGCTTTCAGAATATCTTTATAATAGTTTAAAGATATGTATTTATATGTGGAGATAGAACCTAATTCCCCTTTAGGGTTTCATTTAGATTAATCTCAACCGTCTATCAAAGTAAATTAGGAATTACTCTTTTATTTCAATTTCATTGGTCCCCAAATATATTAAAGAATATCAATCTTTCAATAGAAAATAGATAACTATAAGACCATATAATAGAGGAAATGAAACATTCCTTATACTAGAACCGTGAAAATGCTTGGGCTTATAAACTTCTTAGGAGAAAATGTTAGAAAGGAAATAGAAGCTTTAGGGTACAGTGACATGGCGGTCTTTATGTGAACAGAAGGAACATAAATGTTTCCCAGAGAAGACAACATCTTTACTTTTAGTTTTCAGAAAATAATCTCTGTACCGGTGGAGAAGGAAAGAAGACAACGATAAAGGAACTTTATATACACATAAATGATATTTTTACTTTCTTTAATTTCCAGCCTACTGAGCCATAAATAACAATTTATAGTATATAGTATTAAGGAAATACCACACAAAGCTTATACAAAATATTTATGTAATAACAAAAGTTTAACTGAAATTAAATCATACTGTTTATCTTATAAATAAAGTGTTCATAATAATATTAATATAAACCAATATTTATCATACTTTGCATAATTCTTTTAAACAGGTAATTATAATCTCTAGATGCAAAAACTATGCACGATTTTCATAAACATGAAAATAATACTTTCAGATGCAAAAAGCTACACTATTAGACACATTTGTCTTTTTGTTTACTTCATAAGACACTTTCTACATGAGGAGCACAATTCATATTCTCGATGCAGTATTTTGATTGTTTAACCCTAGGTCATTTAGGAAATTAGTTGTGCTGTCGCTGGTAGAACTAAAAGATATAACTAATCAATACTATTAAAACTGAAGGGCCTTTTTTGAGGTCACCTTAAAGTTTTAAAGTATTTACCATTCCATGCCACTAGCTTATTTTTAGGCTATGCTTTAGATTAAATACTCTATTATTTTGAAAACCTTTTAATTAACCAGCTCATTATTTTGTAGATCCTTTTCCGATATAATTAACCATCTCATTTTTTGCACCATCTTTTTCTGCTTTTAGTTATTGTACCATGTCTAAGTATATTTTTTACTATGTCTCTTCTATCGTACATTTATTTATGTATAAAATATATATATCAAAGTTTTTAAACCATCTTGAGTAGCTATAACACTCTGGTTTTCATTGCTTAAATACTATATTTAACGAAAAATTGTACATTGAATTTCATAACATCAAGTTCCATCAAAGATGACATGTTTCTTTATTTGGCAGAATTCAATTCTCTGCAAACGTCAACATTAAAACTATACATTCTTCCACATCAATATTCCAACCTTTCATAACTTCCAAACAACGTACAAACGATATCACCCTTCAACCATACATGCTGTTCTATTGACAATTATTAATATCTAACATAAAAATTATCACATACCTGAAAATCTTATTTTCAATTAATTGAAGAAACTTGATTGTCAAGATATGTGATTTTTCTAAAGTCACGGCCTATATTCTCTAACTGTATTCAATGAGAATATCTTAAACCCACGGCCTTTACTTTTCTTATATATTGCGTTTCAACCTCCAGGCTAACACATCTAAACGTTTCTCATAAGATGTCTTCCACGCAAAAAATGTTTACCTTGATGAGATTGGGCCATGGAAGAAAACTTGGTTGATCAAAGCCAAAGTGCTCCACACCTGGAAACCATCCAGTGTCAGCTTTGGTTAGAGCTTGGAAATCATCTTATCAGAAAAAGGTAATAAAAATTTAGCAATCGACTCATAGATTTTGTAGTAAATGCAAACGACTCATAAATATGTTATCTATCCTCGCACGGGTGCAAAATCAATTTTACATGTAAAAAAAAATTATCTGAATTCTTTCGGAGATGACTTTTTAAGTGATGACTTTTAAGTGACTCCAGCCGGCAAACATTACAGACCAACATAACATTACAAGATCACTTGAGTTGAATGCAAAGTTAGTATATTTAACATTAACCTTTTGACCCAAATAAACAATGAAATGGATATTAAATAGTATGGTGGTATCAAGAAGAACAATTATCTTCATACTGATTGTTTGTATTGCAAGCATACTCTGACATCCCTATGGCATCTTGGTAATTCCTCTTCTCTATTAATGTAATTTCCAGTACATCGCAACAGTAAAAGAAAATCTGGTATTAGAAAAATAAATTTGTAAATAAGTGACAATACTTACATATACTTTAACCCAATATAATGGTTATTAATAATTAACAAAAGAATCGAGAGCAGTTTTTACCTCAGACCTTATTGTTTAATGATAAGTATTTGTCATTTGTATCCATGTTTGTGGACTCCCGTTGACAAACCTCAAAACAAAAACAACAAAAAAACAATTTGAATACTAACAAGTATTTGTGGTGTAAAAAAAATAAAGACGATAAAAAGCAGACTTATATTTAATAAATTTAAAAATTTGTAGTATTGTATAGAAACCAAAAAAATAACAAACATATTAATATGTACAATTTGTACCTTTGAAGTATTGTCGTCTTGTAAGCATCAAACTTAGAAGGATACAATTTTACTTTGGAGTCCTCACAACACGTCACATCTCATAACAAATTAACAGTGGGAATATATATATAATCGAATCCCACATGCAAAAGAAAACAAAACAAAAAAGAGATTAGGAATATAGTTAATCGAATCTCACATGCAAAAGAAAACAAAAAAAAAATTATTGAAAAGTTTTTGATTTGTCTTTCATCAATCCTTTAAACAGAATCATGAGTAAATGGATCAAGAAAAAGACGAAGATGTGAGATTGAATTTACCCTTACAGATCTGATGAAGATCTGTTGTTGAAGATCGTCATCTTCATCACTTTTGGTCAAATAGAATGTGTTAAGCAAGATCTTCATTTGAATGTCTCAGATCGTCCACGATTTAATCGTATTTATACTACTATCAATACTATTAAATTAGGATCATGATCTATTGATATAAGTTTAGTCCACTATTATTTTCAATCTATATATTCATTTTACAAGGCAAATTGTATTAACCATAACTGCTGTTTTACTAATAAAATAATGTTGTAAGTTGTAACTTCCACTTTTCCAAATGTTTCGGAAACCATTCTCTCAAGTCGACAGTTACAAAAAAATAAAATAAATAGAAATTATTTCCTTTTGGTATATAGTATATATACCAAATCCTTTGGCTGTAATACATGTCAACATTTAATGTAAGTTAAATATTTGTCTACAGCACGGGTTAGAATTTTTTTAATAAAACTAAAAATTTATCTTACCTAAATCATGTACACAAGTTTGATAGTAAAATTTGTAAGAAATAAAAAAAATAAAAAACATAAATTATATAAATGTTAATATTTACAATATTTATTGAATAAAAGTATCAACAAAAATAATTCAGCGATTTAAAAGCATATAATATAATTGTTTTGAATATTAAAACATGATAATTTTATAGATTTATGAAAATTTATTCAAATTTTAAATATTTTACATAACCATTAAATTTATCAGTTAATAAAGCATATGATGTTAAAATAGGGTTTAACAGAGTTAAAGTGAAATTTTAATAGAAATAAATATTTATATAAACTCATTTAGTTTATGGGTTCTAAATAGGTTATTCAATTAGAAATTATATATTTAATTTTATTTTAATTCAAGTTAGAAGACCTATTAAGCCATTTAAATATATATATATATATATATATATGTATTTATATTTAACGGAATATAGTAAAATTTAATTTTCTTAAATTTTTGGTATAATATTTTAAGAACGGTTCGAGTATATAAACCAAGTTTAACAGAATATGAGACTTTGATTTTCAGTTCGACTCTGAATCGGATTTTTTTGGGTACGAATATTCTTGACTAATTATGTTAGGTAATTACTAAAAATAGAATATGTTGCAAATTTTAGGAATAAAGTGTAAAAATAATTTCTAAAATGCACATGACATAAATGTATAGTTATAAAAGACATTTTTAATATAGTTACAAAAAATTAAATTAAATTAATATTAAATACAAATGATTACAAAAAATACAAATATAAAAATTAAAATTAAAAAAAAATAAAACAAAAAATATACCCGCCCTTCTCAGAATCTAGTATTTTGTTAATATAGTAATAGTGTTTTTAATGTGTGTCTTGAAAAAAAAATCTAGAGATAAAAAATAACAAAAATATTGGTTTAGTTAGATTATTTCTTTTATTTTTTTATTATCATTATTACCTATTCTCCTTGTGTTTGTATATGTTTTTTAAGATTTTATGATATATAAAACAAAAATAATTGTTACGATGAATTATAAACCTTTCTCTCTATATTTTAGCATCCAATTTCATATATATATATATATATATGTATGTATTAACATTTATACAAAAAATATATGAACATGGACGGAAAAAAGTGTGGACAATGGACACAGAGGAAAAGATGTAGATCCTGAACGTGAGATGCTTTGTGCTTGATAAATTCATAACGAATAGTCAAGTTGGTACCTAAAACAAGCCATATGTGGATTCAAGTATGGATATGGTGATGTATATCAATATTGTGGATGTGGACGGAAAAACCGCATTCGAACGAATTGTGGATATCAGATTCGTGGACAAAAGAGTTGTGGACACATGTATTTCTTATACACATTTTGTTGAACCTATTACAGTATAAGAATTTTGTGTTTCTTCATATTTTGTTTTGTTCAAAAAAGTTTGTGGCTTACGATTGTTTTGTCTTCAACTACAGTGCAATACTAAACATGAATCTTAATGTATATGAAAATCTATGATGTGAAAAAATATATAAATGTATATTAAAATAGATGTTAAAATATAGAGAATATTAATTTATTGTTTTAATAATGCGAGAATTTATTTAAATATATAAAATGTATGTGGGAATTTGGGAATGAAGGGTTTCATGATTTTTTCGTGAAAAAAAAACTAGTTAGCTAAAGAAACAGGGCTGTGGGCTCCTCAGTTTACGTTTAAACATCAGAGAATAGAAGAAAAAAAATTAATTCATTTAGGTTGGAATAAGAAGTAACGAGAGAAGAATTGTGTTAGGAGGGAAAACGAACTTTTGTTCCACTTTGCTGGTCAGCTAGTGAGATTCTCCTTGAGAGAATTTCACTTAAACTTTGTGAAAAAAAAAGAATTGTGTTAGGAAGGTATATTGGACATTCAACATCCATAATGTGTATGGCAAGTGAAAAGTGCATCTTATTGCAAAGATAAAAAGTGTCAGTGTGTGTAATTTTCTCAATATAATTTTCAGATTTACAAACTTCACACACATACAAAAATTAAACCCTTAAGCAGATCTAGAAATCTTAATAATTAGATATATCAATTTCAATTATCTAGTTCATAGATCTATTATTCTTAATGGATTAAACAGATGTTTAACAATGCTCTGATACCACATGCAAGTCAAATTTACATGAATCATAAGATCTTTAAACATCTAGATTAATCACATAATAGTGTCATGAATGTTATAGAGTTACTTGCATTTATTGTACCTGAGAGATCTTCTTGAATGGATTGAATCCTGAATGGCAGACGAACAACTCAATCTCTTCTTAGGAACTTGTAGGTTTCTCTCGGCTAGCCTATAGTGTTATGTGTTGCTTTCAGAATATCTTTATGATGGTCTAAATATATGTATTTATAGGTGGAGATAGGATCTAATTCCTCTTTAGGGTTTCCTTTAGATTAATCTCAACCGTCCATCAAGGTAGAGATAAATTAGGAATTACTCATTTATTTTCAATTTCATTTGTCACCAAATATATTGAGGAAATTTCAATATTCCAATAGAAAACGGATAACTATAAGACCATATAATAGACGAAAAGAAATATTCCTTACACTAGAAACCGTGAAAATGATTGGGCTAAGCTTCTTAGGAGAAAATGTTAGAAAGAAAATAGAAGCTTTAGGGTGCAGTGCCATGGCGGTGTTTGTATGAACAGAAGGAACATAAAAATTTCCAGAAGAAACAGCATCTTTAAAAATTCACATTAACCATATAATTAAAAATATTTTTTTTCTTATATATTATATTTTGAATTTTTTACTAATAAATTATTAAAAATGGTAAAAATCCGACATTGAAACTTTGTGATCAATGGTTTAACTTTTTTTTCTTCAGACAAGATACAAATGATCATAAAATCGTATGAATATATATATGAAATCTCATTTAAGAGATATTCATATTATATACATATTTAAAATTTTAGTATCATTTAAATTAAATTATATGCCATATAAAAATACATAAATATGTTAGTTATGAAATTTACATTGAAAAATTACTGAGATCTTAATGTTTATATTTTAAAATTTACTGAACATCAAATTAAAATTTTGTGATTAATGGTTTTATTTTTTTGTTACAAAATATACAAATTTAATAAAATCACATGACTAGAAAGTCTCAATAATAGATATTTATATTAATATATAGTATATATCTATGTCAATATTACTGAAATTTAATTATGTATCATATATATAAAATAAATAAAACGATGGTTTTGATTTATTTACCAAAAACATTATTGTAAATAAACAAGAGGTATGATTGTTTATGTGTTTACTCAAATATAACTATATATAATACATAAATGAACACAAAATAAATAACAATATGTAAAAATTATTTGTGTACATAATATTCATTCCGTGCAAGGCGTGGGTCTTAACCTACTAATATATTATAATATCTACACTTAAATTTTAAAATTGTGGGGATCAAAATATAAGCTTTACACATACAAACGTAGACTATGAATCGTGTAGCTCATATCTCATTTTTTATTTATATTCTGGCATCTCTAAGTTTTTTTTTTTAGTTATATCTCTTTGTAATTTCTTATTAGTACAAAAACACAATTATCCCATGTTCCAAATTTATAACTGTAACACTCCGAGTTATGATATATGGAAAGGTTTAAGAGGATTGATTTGACTACCTATGTCACCAAAGTTGACTTACCTTTTTCGGAGCACATTCAGAAAGAACTCCAAAGTTAAGCGTGCTTGAGCTGGAATAGTGGAAGGATGGATGACCTATCGGAAAGTGATTCGAGTGAGGCCAAAGCACGGGAAAAGGTCGGATGTCGGGTGGTGATTGCAGGATCAGTAAACAATGATTTTTAGCCTTGAAAAAATTAACGGACCGACCGCTGGAACGGGATGGGGCCCGCGGGCCGAGAGAACGCACGTGGATGGCCCATTAGCTGTGGGCAGTCAGGGCGTTACAAGTGGTATCAGAGCCAGGTTAGCCATCTTGGTTCTGACCCAAGAGGCGTCTTGAGACCTGTCGTATCATGGGGTGAAACGAGGACGTTGCGTTCTTTGAGAGGGGTTGAATTGTAACATCCCGAGTTGTGATATATGGAAAGGTTTAAGAGGATTGATTTGCCTACTTATTTCACCAAAGTTGATTTACCTTTTCCGGAGCACATCCAAAAAGAAATCCAGAGTTAAGCGTGCTTGAACTGGAGTAGTGGAAGAATGGATGACCTATCGAGAAGTGATTCGCGATAGCGTGCGAGTGAGGCCAAAGCATAGAAAAAGGTCGGGTGGTAATTGCAGGGTCAGTAAACAATGATTTTGAGCCTTGAAAAAATTAACGGACCGACCGCTGAAATAAGATAGGATCTACAGGCCGAGAAAACAGACATGGATGCCCATTAGCTGTGGACAGTCAGAGTGTGATAATATTGATATGAAAAATCGCAATTGTTCGTAAGATGCTTTTGTTTGTCAACTTTTACATATTTCAAAAAAAAAAAAGCTTTTACACATTTCTCCGCTTCTGTGATCTTTCACAATTTGACCGCATAAATCAGGGTTAAATATTCAACTAAACCACACCACATTAACAAATGAACCTTGAAAATATTTTTAAAAGTTCACCTTCATATTATTCATATTTTTCGTTGATGTAAAGTAGTGTATGTATCAACTTGAAAAAGCTTCTAACTTTTTCTAAAAAAATTGATGAATAGTATCAGATCGAAGGTTTTGCCCCTTGGGAGTCATTCCTTGTTCATTTCATCACATCAGTATGGTATGCAATGTTACTTTATCTTATAATAATAGATTTTCTTATTATTCATCATCTATAGATAGGAAATAGCCATAAAGAGCTATAAATATAGACGTCAGTAGTAAGAGGATATAGAGAGAACATGACGAAGACAACTAGAGGTAAACTAACTGATAACCAAGGCAATAAAGTTTAACATGTTAGATCTTTGAAGATTTCAAAATTTTGGATCACAAAGTTTATGGTCGTAGGATGCATCTATTGTTTTTTTTTAATTGTTGTCTTTTTGTCTTTACAAACTATCATGTGTACTTATGGATCGTACCTTTTTTAAGAGATCGCTACTTATCTCGTCAAACTTTGTTTAATTTATTTGATAGATAGAGTTTAGTATTAGTAGGTTACTAGTTTTGCAATATTTTTGCGCAAACTTTGATTTCTCTATGACGTTAAAGTATTTTTGCCCATGTGTTATATATTCAGCAACAATTAAGGTAAACGTTTTAGATTTATCGCAAGCAAAATCAAATTCCTTACAAATTTCCGAATGTTCCACGGTTCCAGTGTTACCAACTGAAATTTACACAAATTTACACATAATCTTGAAACTAGCTAGATCCTCCGTATGGACAATGACTGTTTGTTACCATTGTTCTAGATTATGTTCTGTTCCATTAGTTTCAACGAGTCCTTTCTTCTTCCTCTGCTTTAATCCACGCAGCCTGCAAATAAGAGAACATAAGCACAACCAAAACAAGATCAAATGATTACTTTGCTGAAAGAGAAAAGAGCTGTTTTGTAAATATGCAATACGAACCTTTTCTCTTTCAAGTTTTGACAGACTCGGTCGAATAGCGTTCCCAAGGTCTAAACCACCCCAAGCTTCTTGCATTTCTCTGTCCCTTGCTTGTCTTCTTGTTAAAACTGGCGCTGCTGTTTCAATCTTCTCGCTTTCAGGTTTCCTTTTATGCTTATTATTGTTAACTGTTTGGTTCAAGCTTGAGTCACCAAGTCCTACACCATCCCAAGCTTCCAGCATTTGTTTGTCTCTCTGTTGTCTTCTGTTAAGAACCGGTCTCGTCTCTTCACCCAAATGCTCCGTAGCTTCTGTTTTCTTGCTTTCAGGTCTCTTTGACTCACCAAGACCTAAACCACCCCACGTTTCTTGTATCTCTCTATCCCTCATTTGTCGTCTGGTCAGAGTCGGTTTAACCGTCTTCATGCTCCCTTCATTGTTGCTCTTTGAGTTCTCCATCTCTACTACTACAGTTTTGGTCGCTTCCCTATCTGCTTTGAACCTCAGTTTCTCTTTCTCTAGCTTTGGCACCTGTTTCCCCAGAAGTTTGTCCAAACTCTCATAATCTGACTCTTGTTTTCTCTGTTGGATCCTTCGACTTCCATAAACTGCTTCTGATGCGGCTTTCTCTCTTTCCAATCTATGCACCGGCTTGACCAGGATCTTATCTAGGCTTTCTTCTTGCCCCTCAGCTTTCTTGTTCAAGTCCATGTTTTCTTTTTCCAGCTCTTCTGTCAGCAAACGAGAACTTTTCTCAACATTTACCATATTTCTTGCTTCAAGATCTTCTTTGTTTCTCTTCTTTGCTTCTTGAACTTCTTTCTCTAGCTTGGAGACATGTTTAACCATACAACTCTCCAGGCTGGAAACTTCAGGCACATTCGCTGCTCCAGCATCTTGTTTTCCCGGTTTCTTCACGTTCTCATACATGTTCCCGCAGTTCCTTATGGTTTCTTCAACTTCCTTCTCCAATCTTGAGACATGCTTCTTTACTAGCAAACTTTCCAAGTCTGGGACAGGATCCAATGGCGTTTTGTTCCTGCTTGAGTTCTTTTGGTACGTCCTAGGATTTACTCCAGGGTTCTTCTTGGCTTCTTCAATCTCTTTCTCAAGCTTTGAAGAATGCTTCACAAGGATGCTTCCTAGATCTGGAACAGTTTCACTTGCAACACCTTGAGGAACAGCTTTTCTGCTTTTGTCAGATACATCCTTTGAAGCCCTTTTGGCTTCATACACTTCTCTTTCAAGTTTGGTCATGTGCTTGACTAGATACTTGTCCAAACTCGGAATCTCTGTCTTTTTTCCATCACTTGTTGTTTTCCCTTCGGTGAAAGACCCAACTTTAGACTCTCTTCTCGATCTTGTATCCGTTGAAGTATCTGAAACAGTTGGTTCGATGTTTGTGGTCTGCAGCCTCTGATTACCAACTTCAGCCAAAGCCTCACTTAAACCACAAGTTGCAACTATAGAGGCAAGACTTGAGAGTTGATCTTCTTGTAATCCCTGTAGCCTCTCAAGCATCATATCCACTAGCTTCTCCCTGTTAAACTTCCCAAAAGACTGCCGCCTCTTGACTTTTAGCTGTCTCATTTTGAAAGATGACGTCTCTTCACATTCAGCCACTTCTTCATCAACCTTGTGTAGTTCAGAATCAGACTCTGTGTCACATTCTGAAGACACCTCAGTGATTTCATGATCATTATCACGCTGATCAGGATTCTCACTGATTTTCCTCAGCAGATCTCTAATCTCGGCTTTACTGAGAGAGGGACAATTTGCAAGCTTAGCAAATGCAGTTTTAACAGCAGCTGCTACTTCTTTATCCACATCAAATGCAGTTTCAAAAGAAGCTGTCACGGTATGAGTAGGAGAGCCCCCTCCATGTGTTCCTGACGTTTTGATCCGGTACTGCTTCCTTGAGCTGTTTGGTTTATCATGCATTATCACTCCCAAAGCAGACGCAGCTTCAAAGGCTTCCACCGCAGCCTTCTCTGCGTTCTCCATCGAAGTGTCTGCTTCTAAACTCGGTATCCTGACAACCAAGCAAAGGCAAAAAACTTTAGAGGTACCCCAAAAATAATCTTGGTGGATGCCAAAACGTTTAAGTTACCTAGCAGCTCGAAGTATTCTAGACCAGGATGCTTCAACAAGAGCAGCCTTGCGGAGCTCCATGGCCTTACCTGCAGCCTCTCTAACAGCCATTTGTTCTCTTACGATTCTGCAGTAGTGTGGATTAGAGTCGCCAAGAGTCTCATCAAGAGTCTGATTCATTCCACCAACCTCCTCCTAAATACACAAACACTTCAGTACTACACAACATACAATGGCCTTGTTACCAATCAATAACAGTAACCTTTAATTACCTGTAGCTTCTTGATCTTCCTGTTCAAGTATGAATCTCCTTTTCTGCGGGGAAACCAGCCAAGAGGGGAGGATTTACGTTGAGAAGACGATCTCTTTGATTGTGATTTTCTAAGAGCTGATGTCTCTCCTGGTGATTTCTTCTGCATTCCATGGACGACCATTGGAAATTTAAACCGATTTTAACCAAAGTTGAACCGAGAAAACCAATAACTGAACTTATCGATACCTGAATGAACACGTTAGTTTTTGACAAATTTTCTCTGGACCGAACTAAACCCTAAACCCTAAAATTCCAAACCGAATCAACCGCGAACAACCAAAACCCTAAAATCCAATTCAGATTCGATTCTACAGAGTACAAAACCCTAATTTTATAATTCAACGGGAAGAAAACTTCAATCCGATGTAAGTCGAGGACGGGAATAGCAAAATAGAATTTACCTGCCCAGATTTGGAAGCGGAAAACTGAAGAGGATCGACGCCACTTCTCTTGTCAGAGACTGAAAGGCATCCCAAGTCCAAGCAACCGAGATCCATGGCGGCTTTGATCATCTCCTCAGATTGTTATTGTATCTGATTGATTTCAGCGACGAAAGATTCAGAGAATTCGCAGAGAAAAATTGGATTAAAGATGGAGAGAGAAGACGAGAGGAGAAGGAAAGAGTTTGTTGGTGTCGTTCTTTTCCTTTGAGTTTTGGGGGAAAATATACAAATGGGGAAGTAGCCGTTACAAAGGATCCTCTTACTCTTTTCTCTCAACGGTTCGTTTCGGAGTTCGCGGATGGGCTTATCTTATGTGTGCTTGTGCACGTTAATAACAGTAGTCTGAAGTCTGACGTGGCTACAGAAGAATATTCCTCTGCTTTGTGGAATCTCTCGTATGAGCTTCCGATAGTAAAATGTATGCTATTGTTAGATTTTTTATTACGTTTAATTTTCTTTTGGTATTTTATTACGTTTAATTTTGATCTCGAGACCACCTATATTTTTATTGTCAACATGAAACTAAAAGAAAAAATATAAACCAATTTGGTTACGAAAGTAAACTTTTTTTTAGCACAAACTTACTTTCATTCATACTTAATCTTCTTCGATACAATAAAAAAGGGAAATTATCCATCCTCTTTGACAATAAACATAACATACAAATCATAAATAAGTTAAGCAATATAGGTCTTCAACCGAAGATGACAACTGATTCAAGACGATGCTTGAATGCGTCGAAGAGGTTTTCACGACAAAATCTGACAGCTGGTGAATAGTCACATAACATGACGTTGAGGTTCAGATTTCATCTACGAGAACTACCGAAGTAATCTCGATTGCATCTTCAGGTCTCATAGAGACCGCTCCGCAAGATAACAAACCGATGAAAATACTGAAGCAAACGCTCG
Organism: Brassica juncea; assembly: GCA_018703725.1. Lineage (NCBI taxonomy): Eukaryota > Viridiplantae > Streptophyta > Magnoliopsida > Brassicales > Brassicaceae > Brassica > Brassica juncea. The sequence continues at coordinate 4,739,229 of CM031941.1, forward strand.
GCCACAAAGCTGAGGAAACATCTCTTTCCAAAGGAAGAGGCTGAAGTGGTAACAGTTTCTCCTCAAAAGAGGAGGATGATCGAAAGAGAACCGAACCCGGTGAACCAAACGGTAAATTCATCCCAGAGGAGAGATATAATCGTGTAATACCTGAACCATAGAATCTGGTGAACCCAAACAAAATCTCTGCTAAAAAACTCCAATCACCCAAAACCATAGTAATCTGAAGCGTATCTTCATTCTTGATATTGGGCCAAACTTTAAAAAATAAGCTAAAATTAATTGGGCTAGAGATTGGGCTTACATCTTGAGAAAAGTCCATGGGCAAGGCCCATTGAAAATTAGGTCTGATGTCTTCTTCCGCTACGCCAGATCTGGAAGTTGCAGAGAGAAACACGCCGCCGGGAGCTGTATGGTCTGAGACATTGAAGTCTCTCATGTAAAGCGCAGTGGACCAGCGGACCAGAGACTGAACTACTGTCGACAGAAGTAACGGCAAGCCATGAAGCTGGTGAGTGGCTGCGACGTTTGGAGAGGACAGATCTGGAACACGAAGGGAGGCACAGCCTCGAAGGGAAGTTACAATGAGAAGTGTTGATGGTTGCACGAGTTTTCCGGGAATCCCCAGAGAAAGAGTCGGTTCAGGTGGAGTCTAGCCGGCAAACGAAACCTATGAAGGTTTCCGAGTGTAGCAAAGAGATCCGGTCCGGAAGAGAAAATAAAGGACTGAACAAACGAGAGCTTAAAAGACAGCGAAGAGCGAACAGAGACATGAGCATGGAAAAGCAGAGGCGACGCCGGCGAGCTCTTGCTCTACCGGCGTCGGCAACGGAGTAGATCTTGAACGTCTCGATAATAGTGTCAGGGAGCGTTTGAAAAATAATAAAATTTCTGGCTCGGTCACCGGTAAACTAACATACGCTATACGTGAAGAAAGACATGTATAGAATACCGGTGACCGAGCCAGAAAGTTTTTCTACCAGAGTTAGAATTACTTGTATCGGGTCTAGAATTTGCTAATCACTTTTTTGTTACATATGAATTAATACAACGCAAAATTTGTTCCACTTCATTATTTTTTATGCTGTAGACATTTTTTGGTGCCATTTTTTTTCTTTGACATCAAAAATCTCTCCTATCATCCAAGTAAATGGTGCTATTTGTTATAAAAATTACTTAATTACCAAAATTAAATATTAAAATTTTGAATGGTGACGATAGGATATAATTAGCAAGCCATTCTGGAAACAATTTTTCACCATTGTTATAGTTACATACTTCCCAAATGTAACATAATAATAATAATTAGCAAGCCATTCTGGAAACAATTTCGTCTCAGTAATTGCAGCCAATGTTTTATTGACCAATCTTCTTTCTGAAAACATCGTTTTGAACCTTTACCGTTTTTAGACTCTATACTCTGTTTTAAATCTTACATTTTGTAAACCGACGACTCTGTCGTAACATAAAGTTAATCCACTCCCGGTTAACTGAAAACATCTTATTGACACTAACACAAAAGTAGAATAATCGTTTGCACATACAGTGTCGAATATACAAATTTTACGTGCTAGCAATGCTTTAATATATCAGTGGAATCTACCCTACTAACTTATTAATACAAACAATAAAATAAATAAGTTTAGATAAATCAACACCTGTGTAAAAAAGGAGCTGTGTCTATGGAAAAAGGAGAGATATATATTTTTCTACCGATGTACGATGAACTCATTGGCAGTTGTGTCTGTGTCTGTGACTCGAGGAGAGTTGTTTGGTAATATTGTAGATTCGGTCTTGCTCAAATGCGTTTTGTGTCCAGAGACTAGGGGATTAGTTGCGAACGACGCCATCGCGTGTAAATGGATTAGTTACAAGCCTATAAGGCTATGGGGTTTCTGGCAAAGGATCAGTGGATCAGCCTAAAAGCAATTACAGAGTTACAAAGATCTTAGTCGAATCTATCTGAAAAATTGAACAGAAATTTATATAAAACCATCTCTAAAAGAAGTCCGATGGCAATAGGCCCAGATCCTTAAGGTCTTCTGGAAATAGTTTTCTATGTATATCAGTGTATGAGGGCATTGTTCTATAATCCGATTATTATTTGTATTTAGTGTCAAAACTTTTAGTGTCTGCTATATACATGACTCACAAGAAACAAATGTAAAAAATTATAAAAAATAAAATAAACAATGTTTATGAAACAAATATTCTAACTGTTGAAATTATTTTGAAAACCAAATCCCGTCTGTAGAGCGGGCCGACCCTAGTTAAGTTATAATAATGAATAGTTGTTTGCTCACCCACAGTGGTCAATCATGATGAGTCATTCAACTATATATGACCCACTATAAGTGATTCATCTTTTAGCAAAAAAATAAGTGATTCATCTTATATATACATGTGATTAAGTTTTAAAAGATAGAAAAAATCATAGTGGCTAAATTTGGATTATTATATTTTGATTACAATTTTGTTTTAGTGGATAATTTATCATTGTATTTGTAGTGATCATCATTTGTCACCAATCAATCGAAAACATACAAATGAAGTTGCAATACCAAAAAGTTTGAGATCCCCATCTTCAAGAACCGGGACTTGACCAAATGGCTGAAAAAGATAGTCATACAAACAAAACTTTATGTAAGTCATGAATGAAAGATTAGAAAAATATGAAAGATATAAATTGTCAAGGGTTTGGAGAGGTGTACGTTGAGATTAGTAAGAAAGGTTTTTGTTTTGGATTCACCAGCAACCCAATCTACGAAGACAAGTTCGAAGTCAAGACCTTTTCATGGAGGCCAAACTTAGCTGTTAGAAATATTATATATATGAAAGTATATGAATGAATATTTCTTCCCATGATGTGGTCTTATGTTAAATCTATTTCTTATTGAGATTGTTAACCTTAAGAGCATTTGGTAACTAATAAAATGGTAAATAAAGGAGGTTATTTCCTAATGTTTTAACTAAAGTATAAGTGTCAAATGTTCTAGAAGAGAGGAGTGACTTGAAGGACAAGTCTAATAGAAGATGCTTAAGAGAACAAGTTCAATGTATGAACCTAATGTTCTAGAACACTTCCCACTTGTCTTCTCATAATGAAATGAGTCACCTTAAGTAAACATTTGTCATTTACTCAACTTGATGGATGGTTGAGATTAGAGGATAAACTTGCCAATGAAGTAAGTAAAACTTGGTGAGAAAGTTATCAAAACTTGATGAGGAAGCTAAGGTCCCTCTCCCCACCTATAAATAGATGTCTTTACTCCATCCTAAAGCATCATGAAGAAAATCTTAAGACAAACACATAAAGAAAAGGTTGTAGGTAAGGGGAGAGAAATACTAACTTCCAACTTAAAGATCAAGAGATCATCTTATCAACCATGATAAAAACCGTTCAAGAAGATTTCCGCAACCATGAATCGAGGTATTCCGCAAATCCTTCTTATAAATCTATTATGTGATTAGTCTAGATGTTAAAGATCTTAGGGTTCATGTAAAATCAAGTTTACATGTGGTATCAGAGCTAATGGTTATAAACATCTAACTAATCTGGAATTTTTGAGCTAAAGTAGATCTATACTTAAGTAATAAAATTTTAGATCTAAATAATGTTTAAGTTTGTCGGTATAAAACCGATAAGAGTTTTCGGAAATCTTGAATCATACATTATATGTATGTATTCTATTTCGATCTCTGAAATGAGAATTAATGAATGCATAAATTTTTCTATACATAAATCGTATAGAAATTAAATTAAGTAATTTATGCATAATTTTTATAAAACAATATTTTCATATAAAGAGCAAAATTAGGATAAAGAATCACCACAGTGACTTTATTCTAAAATGATTTGCGAAATGAAAATCATTGTTCAAATAAGTATTTGATATTTTGAGTAATAAGTAGTTACCCACAGGTAGACTATGTACACAAAATATGATCAAATACTTATAAAGTGTTTGTATTGTGTAGATTAAGTATATCCACAGATAGCTTAATCTGAGTAATTCGATACATCACTCGTAAATGTTTTCGAATACTATGATTATTGATGGAAATATGGCTGCTACCCACAGGAGCACCATATTCTTAGCATAAATATTCAATAAATATATGTGTTGATTATGTTTAAAAGCCTAATTTAAACTTGTATATCTCAAAATTAAAGTTTTTCGTCTTAAAGATTGTCATATAACGTCTCGTCTATTCTAATCCTTAATGGTACCAACTTCTCAGAATGAAAAGAGAAAGTTGAGTTCATATTAAGAGTACTATACTTGAATTTGACACTCCTCAACGATGAGTCAAATTCACTAATAGTGGATAGTACTTAGGACGAAAAGAATTTTTATAAAGCTTGAAATTGAATAGACTGAGAATTATGATCTTAAGATGACGATAATTATAAATATTTAAACTTTCCTTATGATGGCTGAAAAAGCTAAAAATACCTTAATATATAGAAGAACGGTTTAAGATTGCAACCAAATCCCTAATTGGAAAACTTATGGCAAATCTTACGACCATAAAAGAATAATGACATAAGGTCTATGCATGAATATTGCATTGAAATGACCTATCTTTCGGCTAAATTAAAGAATTTAGGAATAATATGGAAGATTAATTTCTTGTCCAAATTATCTTAAATTTGCCTCTTCTTAGTATGAACCATTCCAAATTAATTATAACATCATTTACGTAAGATGGATGTTGAATTAATTGGCTAAGAAAATGATTTAATAGGAGGCTAAGCTTAGCTGTAAAGATTTTAAAGTTGTCTATTATGTTCAAGAAACTAGACTTAAGTAAGTCATAAAAGACCACTACCCATAATGAATATCAAGTTAATAAGAAGGAAAAGGCAAAGAAAGATGACAGATGAAAATGTCTTAACTCTTTCAGAAAGATTGCGATAAAAGAAGAAAATAGTTCAAAAAGGTAACTTTTAAAGTTTCGTAAGCGTTTTCGAATCTATTCTTATCATATTTCTTCTAGAAAAAAAACTTGGTGGGTGGATAATGGTTCTTATGTACATGTAATTAATTCTGTGCACGATTTATTTATGATCAAAACCGTAATTTCAAGTGTAAACTAAGTACTTATGAGAATAGAGTGAAGTGATAGTTGAAGCTGTTGACGCTCCTCATTATGAATAGTGGAATTTGTTCGGATTCGTTCCAAGCATTTTATGTTCCATCTATTATCCATAAGTTTTAGTTTCATTAAGAAAACTTGATAATCGGGTTTTAAATCGACTTAAACAGATGGTTGTTTTAATTATTCTTGAATTCTAATTAAATTGATTCAAGAATATTAGTTGATGGCCTATATTAGGTAACACTGGCTGATCAATCTTTTAAAACACATCTAGTTCTGCACATTAAAGGAAAATTAAAGCATAAAACATGTAGTAATGATAAGTATCTCTTGTGGCATAAAAGAGGTGATTACCAACCATGAAGTGTGTATAAATTGCATTAAGGATAAGCAAAATAAACACACTAAGAAATGAGCCATAAGAAATACTAAGCTTCTTGAAACTATACATACAAATATTTGTAGAATATATCTATTGCATGAAAGTCTCAATTTTGGGTATATAACAAGTATTCATAATTAAAGTAGAGAGGCAATAGGATATAAAAGTGAAAATCATAAGGTAATGAATTTATGGCAAGTATGATGAAAAGAGACACTGTCTCGGACGTTTTGCCAAATTTCTCCAAAAATCAAGAATTATATCAGTACACAGCTTGGTTCTCCATGGCATAATGGTGTAGCTGAAAGGCATAACCGTACTTTTATGTAAATGGTTTCATTTATGTAATTTCACTTATATCATTGTGGATAGATGCATTATGTAATGCAATCTAATTCTTGAAGAAGGTTACCAGCAAAGCGGTTATCAAGTCTCCTTTTGAACTGCATAAAGGTTGCTAACCTAGTATGGGACATCTCAAAGTATGATGATGTCCAATTAAGCAAGTATATATAATCCACATGAAAAGAAATTAGATTTCAGAACGATCAGTTGGTTTCTTTATAGGTGACCCTGAGAAATCTAAAAGATATAAGTTAAATTGTTCAAACCATAGTACATGATAAAAGAAACCAATAATGTCAGATTTTATAAGAATGGCAACATTAGTGGGAGTAATAAAGTTAAGAAATGGTCATTCAAGAAATTAGGGTAAACAACATGTTACCCTAAATTATGAATGGTGGAAATTCTCTTTTTGTTGTAAGTTTAACAATGAGTAAAACCCATCGAATGACCATATACTCCATGATGTAACGTTGCTGATAATGATTAAGTATATTATGTTAAAGAGGAGAAAGAATTAAGAAGATCTACTTGTATGAGTAGATTTGATTTTTTCAATAGGTACTTTATCAAGTAGAATCTGAAGAACTGGAAATTAAAGATTTGGTTTCTTACTTAGAGCCATAAGAGATGTTAATTCTGATTAATGAATCGATGCCATGAAGGATGAAGTAAACTCGATGGCTGAAAGTGAAGTTTGGGAAGTCGTTCAATTGTTTTGAGAATATAGACTATTCGAGTGTAAGTGGATATGTAAGACCAAAATCGAATATAATAGAAATATTGTACGACATAAAGCCTGACTTGTTGCCAAATGTTTCAATCAGAAAGAAGGCATCGATTAGACTGAGTCTATAAAAGACTGAAAGAATTATCATAGCCTTGGTAGCTCAGTACGTGAATGAGTTCCATAATGTATGAGGGAATTTCCTTTCTTAATGGTGATTTAAAAGAAGTATGTATGCGTCAACCTAAAGACTTCATAATCGAAGTGTAGAGGAAGACTTGGTCTACAAACTAAAGAAACCAATTTATGAACTGAAACAAAGCTTGAGAAATGGTATTCAAAATTTGATGAAACCATTACGAAATTCGGTTTCAAAAAGAATATTTGGAGATTCATATCTCAAGATCAGTGGGAGTAAGTTCATATTATTGGTTATGTATGTTGATGATAACTTATTGGACAGCAGTGATCTTGGTCCATTAAATGAAACCAAGAATTATCTCCCTTGAACTTTGCAACGAAAGATATGGGTGAGACAACTTCTGTGATTAGGATTGAAATTCTCCATGAAAGATCACTTAAAAGTTTAGGGTTGTCTCAGAAAGCATATATTGACAAAGTTCTTGAGAGAGATATGGCATGCTAACGTGTTCTTCTAGTATTGTTCGTTTAAGCGTGATCTTAAGAAACATCCGCATAATGAAATGGAACGTAAAGAAATGAAAAGTTGAAAATAAATTTTTGAGATATCTAAAGAAAACAAGGAATCAATTGCTCACATATAAGAAATCAACACACCCTCAGGTGGTTGGATTTCAAACTCAGGTTTTAGTGGGCATAATGGTTTTAAGCATTACAATTTAGCAATGTGTATCTCATTAAATGAGATATCTTATTATGGAAAGGCTCATAATTGTAATTGCTTTAGACGTCCAACAAAGTGGCTGAGTATGTGGCAATATTATGAGGCTTTTATAAAGTTAATTATGATTGCAAAATTATCTTTGAGTTTGAGTCCGAAAGTGTCCGACTCTTTATGTGATAATGAAATAGGCAATAATATTTGTAAGAAAGACATGATATCTAAAGGTTCCAAGTATATGGACATTAAGATTGATATATGTCATTAAAGTAAGATTTCAAAAAGGAAAAGTTTGTCATTATGCATATATGCACTAAAATTATGATAACAAACATATTTACGAAAGCTTTACATCCAAAGACATTAAAGAACATCTAGAAATTATGGGTCTAATGGATAGCTATTAAAGTTGTTTGGTTATGTTTAGCATATATTTGACAATATATGAGTTCCTAATAACTTTTGAATCTCTTAAATCCTGTTTCCAAAGTGTGTACACATTATCGTTGTTGGATTACTGATAACAGAATAAGTCTTTAAATAAGACATAAAAGAGACCATTATGATAACTCCTACTTATGGTCTAACTATGATAGTAAGCAATGTAGTAGTGCATGGAAGGAATCATGTTGCAAAATAATATGTGCCCGCCATGACTCTCATTGTTTGCTAAATTAGCTAAGACAATTATGATGACCAAATAAAAGCACAGGTTTAACAAATAAAGTCGACCTTATGAATTTCAATAAGAAATCTTAAGAGATTATACCAACGACCAAGTGGGAGAATGTTAGAAATATTATGTATATGAAAGTATATGAATGAATATTTCTTCCCATGATGTGGTCTTATGTTAAATATATTTCTTATTGAGATTGTTAACCTTAAGATCATTTGGTAATCAATAAAATGGTAAATAGAGGAGGTTATTTCCTAATATTTTAACTAAAGTATAAGTGTCAAATGTTCTAGAAGAGAGAAGTGACTTGAAGGACAAGTCTAATGGAAGATGCTTAAGAGAACAAGTTCAATGTATGAACCTAATGTTCTAGAACACTTCCCACTTGTCTTCTCATAATGAAATGAGTCATCTTAAGTAAACATTTGTCATTTACTCAACTTGATGGATGGTTGAGATTAGAGGATAAACTTGCCAATGAAGTAAGTAAAACTTGGTGAGAAATTTATCAAAACTTGATGAGGAAGCTAAGGTCCCTCTCCCCACCTATAAATAGATGTCTTTACTCCATCCTAAAGCATCATGAAGAAAATCTTAAGACAAACACATAAAGAAAAGGTTGTAGGTAAGGGGAGAGAAGTACTAACTTCCAACTTAAAGATCAAGCGATCATCTTATCAACCATGATAAAAACCGTTCAAGAAGATTTCCGCAACCATGAATCGAGGTATTCCACAAATCCTTCTTATAAATCTATTATGTGATTAGTCTAGATGTTAAAGATCTTAGGGTTCATGTAAAATCAAATTTAACATTAGCTACCAAATTTTCAACGGTAAGGCCACAGTGGAGCTTCATCTTCTGATCTTCCATGCTGGTTTTGTCTATTCACTTTAGTAATGATTCAGTTCGATTCTCATGATATCGGTTTTTATAGGTAGGAGAAATCAACTTTTAATAGCTTACAGAAAAAAAAATCGACTTTTAATCCATTGTATCAAAACAGATATATGACCTTTCGGGATTCTAAGAGCTCATGTATAATTGAAATTAGGTATCGAGTACCTGTTGTTGATGTAGTGAGAGCAACGAAAACTAGTGCAGAAAGTAAAATAGACACAAAATTTGTTAACGGGGTTCGTTTCCTACATCCCCGGGACCTTGTCCAGATTTCATTGACTTAGAACAAGGAGCAACCTACAATTTCTATATGGTACAACACACACACTAGTGTTTACCACTCTTTTCTAAGAAACAATCTACAAAGATTAGGAATAAAACAGATCTCATCCGGACACGCCAGAACACACTGTCTTCTACAGCTGCAATCTTCACAGATCTCTTCAATGAAACCGCCTTGCTAAACTCCCTCTGAGTCTAGGCTTCAATCTTCCATCTCCTCGGAAGTACTTCACGAAGCACATCAGCACCCAACGCACACCAGCGACACAAAATGCTTGATCACCCAAGCACACACGAAGCTACCCACGAGCTCCACACAATGGCCAACTCCATTAAACAAAGCGCCAACTCAAACGCACCAAACTAAGTCCACATCAGACTTCATCAGACAATGCTTCAGAATGTCCTTCGACACCAAGCAGTAACACACACCAAGGAAACCTCTCTCTCTCTCTCTTCTATGAGGTCTGGCTTTCTCATAAGGCACGTCCCTCCTTATATAGCAGACCATAACTTGCTTTCCACGACCAGAACTTGATCTCCAAGTCTTCAACTTATTCTCCAAATCTTCCAAATATACTTACGGCAACTTTCCATTAACTTTATTGGAAAACTTCACCTTCAAGCAAACTCCTTTTGCTTTATGGAAAATGTCCATTTATCTTCAAACACATATCTTCTTTAATTTTCCAATCTCAGCAAGCCCATGCTCATCACGAAACACGAACTCAACCCAAACTCATCTTCATGACACACGCTTGTACTACCTCCTGTAGCACTTCACGAACTGATACAGAACATCTCTCAAAATTACATCTTCAATCTCCCCCTTTTTGACTATGCATGTGCACTCATCATAACTAGCTTGGAAACCACATCTTCAATCTCCCCCTATGAGTCACATCATGGTCAAAAACCAACTCGAAGATCAGCACCTTCCAAACCAAAGAAGAAAACCCATCACGACATCTTCATCTATCTTCAAACAAACTTTGCTCTACTTCCTGAACCAGTTTCTGTCCTCACTCTCCCAGATCACACCAGTAACTTAGGTGACCTGCTCTGATACCAATTGTTGATGTAGTGAGAGCGACGAAAACTAGTGCAGAAAGTAAAATAGACACAAAGTTTGTTAACGGGGTTCGTTTCCTACATCCCCGGGACCTTGTCCAGATTTCATTGACTTAGAACAAGGAGCAACCTACAATTGCTATATGGTACAACACACACACTAGTGTTTACCACTCTTTTCTAAGAAGCAATCTACAAAGATTATGAATAAAACAGATCTCATCCGGACACGCCAGAGCACACTGTCTTCTACAGCTGCAATCTTCACAGATCTCTTCAATGAAACCGCCTTGCTAAACTCCCCCTGAGTCTAGGCTTCAATCTTCCATCTCCTCGGAAGTACTTCACCAAGTACGTCAGCACCCAACGCACACCAGTGACACAAAACGCTTGATCACCCAAGCACACACGAAGCTACCCACGAGCTCCACACAATGGCCAACTCCATTAAACAAAGCGCCAACTCAAACGCACCAAACTAAGTCCACATCGGACTCCATCAGACAATGCTTCAGAATGTCCTTCGACACCAAGCAGTAACACACACCAAGGAAACCTCTCTCTCTCTCTCTCTTCTATGAGGTCTGACTTTCTCATAAGGCACGTCCCTCCTTATATAGCAGACCAGAACTTGCTTTCCACGACCAGAACTTGATCTCCAAGTCTTCAACTTATTCTCCAAATCTTCCAAATATACTTACGGCAACTTTCCATTAACTTTATTGGAAAACTTCACCTTCAAGCAAACTCTTTTTGCTTTATGGAAAATGTCATTTATCTTCAAGCACATATCTTCTTTACTTTTCCAATCTCAGCAAGCCCATGCTCATCACGAAACACGAACTCAACCCAAACCCATCTTCATGATACACGTTTGTACTACCTCCTGTAGTACTTCACGAACTAATACAGAACATCTCTCAAAATTACATCTTCACCTGTCTCAATGGTTTTTACATTTTATCATTAACATAAAATTTTAAAGAAGTAAATTTTAAGTTTATAGTAATATTTTGAATAAAAAGTTTTTATCCCACGTGAGGAAAACTTAAGTTTGTCTTCTTTGTGATACTATACACATAAAAAAAACAATTTTGAGACAATATGATAAGATAAATTGCATCTAATATACACGCAAAAAACCAAAATTCACTAACTAACTAAAAACACCCCCTCTCTGCTCTTCTCTCTTCCTATCTCTCTCTACCTTCTCTCTACAAATCTAATTTTTCCTTTTTTCTTAGCTATTTCACAATTAACCCATATGATAATGTGTTGATGAGTTTTCCTCACGTGGGATATAACTTTATATTCAAAATATTATATCAATAATATATATATATATATAATCTTTCGGGATTCTAAGAGTTCATTTATAATTGAAATTAGGTATCAAGTACCTGTCTTAGTGGTTTTTATGATTAGCTTAAAAAATTTGGAAAAAAGTAAAATTTAAAATAATATATCAGTAACATATACTCTCTCTCTCTCTCTCTCTCTTTTTAAGTATCATTTTGTCATTTTCACACATTAAAAATTTGATTAGATGCATGTATGTTCTTATTAATTACACATATTGACTAATAGTATTTGAAATAAATAAATTTATTTATAAGATAGTTTACAATTAATATAAAACTGAAAGTAAATATAGTTTAAATTGAATTCTAAAGTGATACTCTCTGTATAAAAAAGTAATTAGATTTAAAGAAAAAATTTTAATTTAAAATCCAATAAAACTCAAAACCACCACTAACCCGTGAACCGACACTGGTTTATCCGACAAAAACCTAGAAAATGTTTACAATATGTTTTTAAAAATTGATTAAACTTCTCGTATACTCTATAGTAGTACATAAAGCTGAATAAGCTATTTGATTTGTCATATAAAGTAAATACAATGTATTTATGTTATACATTTTAGTTTATAAGTTTTGTAATGATTAACCATAATACAATTTTAATGTAGATAATTTATTTCTTTTATTAAGAAGCATACATTAGGTTTAGACCTATTAATATAAATAAATTTATGATTGTTGGAATGAGCTTTTAAATGGGTCATAGATGAAATAGACTTAAGTTAATAGGTATGTAAAGTTTTAAACCCAAAGCCAAAAGACAAAATTATTCTTAATGATAATTAAATCTTTTGTAAATTTAAGTGTATTTTTGGAAAATTGACATTTTCAATAAAAAGAAATAAAGGAATGTTTATCTTTTAGTTGTATAGATGTTGGGTGCAATTGGTTTGACTGTAGTAAAATTTAGTCTGTATAATTTTTTATAGGTATCTAGTGTAGTTGTAGAAATTTAGTGAGAATAATGACAAAGATGAAATATATTCTTTTTTTTTGTCAATGCCCATCTTATCTTCTAAGATCAAGTGGTAGTCGGCCTTGAGTCGTTCCGAAGAGACGCTCTGTCCGGCTGGATCTGATCTATATGGGAAAAGAGAACACCACTGCCTCTCGCCTCCTTAGCGAGAGCATCTGCACGCACATTCCTGGTCCTGGGTATGCTGACGATGCTAAAAGTCGAGAATCCAGCTTGTAGGCGATGAAAAGAGACTAGCTCGGAGGAAAACGCCGGCCAGTCAGAGGGTTCCGCAATCATATCCACTAGATCAGAGCAATCCGTCTCCATATGGATCACGGTGCAATTTAGGTCTAGCAAACATGACATTGCCCATATGAGTCCTTCCATCTCAGCATGGAGAGGCGATAGGCTTTTTCGGCATCCTTGTAGTCCAAATCTCTCAATTCCCATTTGATCCTTGTAAGAACACCCTAACCCACTAACCGTGCCATTCTCGACCCATGAGGCATCAATTTGACAGGTTGGGCATTGGGGGTTTGGTTTACAAGAGGAGTCGAACTAGTCGAAGGGGCAGTCCAAGGCTCATCTTCCTCTGCGTCTTCAGGTAAATTGGCTTTTCTCCAACACTCTCCTTCAATGGAAGCTACCTGAAGAGTGTCCACTGGTGATACATCCTTTCCGTTAAAAACCTTGTCAATGCGTGCCTTCCAAATGTACCATAAGATCCATGGGAAGGTTTCAAAAAGTGGTGGTTCCATATAGGCCACATCTTTCTTTTTCCAAAAAAGGAAATTCATGTTTTGATAAATAGATGTACTCGGGAAGTAACCCGGAAGGGACAGATAGTCCGATAAGGCCCACACCTGAAAGGCAGGGGGGCATTCAAAAAGAAGATGGTTAATGGTTTCCTCAGAGTCACCGCATCTAGGACAGCTTCTATCAGTGCACAAGTGTCTATATGCAAGTCTTTCTATTGTCGCAATGCATCCTGTCAAAGCTTGCCACATAAATAGTTTCATCTTTCCAGGAGCAGGGACACTCCACACGTGGCTCTGTAAACCAGTGATACTTGGTTGTACAACCTGACCTTCATCGTCACACGCTTTAATCTTCTGTAAATGGTTATATCCTGACTTGACAGAGTAAACGCCTGATTTTGTATAGTTCAATGCATACCCGTCCATGGACCACGTGTTGCTCGGTCGGAGTTTAAGAATAAGCTGGATATCCTTGGGATGGAAGTATTTGAGTAAAAGATTAGTATCCCAATCCCTTGTATCACGCCTAATAAAGGAATGAACAAGAAGTTTTGGGTGTCTATACGTAATGCGATCAGACTTTCTCGGAGGCTGAGCGTCAGTATCAGGGATCCAAGGCTCACTCCAAACGCAGGTGTTGAGACCTGCTCCAATAGTCTTTCGTAGGCCTGATTTCAGAAGTGATTTTCCTGCCATGATACTACGCCAGCCGTAGGAAGGTGAGTAAGCCTTACGGTCTTCCAACGGGCTTGATCGATTATAGTATCGTCCTCTCAAAACACGAGCAAGAAGGGAATTCGGAAACTGTATCAATCTCCAAAGTTGTTTTGCTAATAAAGCGAGATTAAAATTGTGTAAGTCTAAGAAGCCGAGTCCACCCAGGTCATGTGGAACACAAATTTTATCCCATGCGATCCAGTGTAAACCTCGATTATTTTGACTCGAGCTCCACCAAAAATTTGAGATTGCACTCTTTAGTTTCTCCACTATGCCTTGTGGAAGCAAGTAGCACGACATACAGTATGTCGGCACAGCTTGCGCCACTGATTTGATTTGAACCTCTTTACCTCCTTTCGAGAGTAATCTAGCTGACCACGACGTGACACATCCATTAAGGCGATCTTGTACATAGGAGAAGACTTTTATCTTGGATCCATAAATTTGTTCTGGGAGGCCTAGGTATTTTCCCATCCCTCCTTCAGAATTAATCCAAAAATAATGGAGGAATTTGCCGCGTTAAGTCGTTGTCCAGAAGCCTTTCCATAAGATTCCAAAATATCTAAAATTTCCTTGCATTGTCTCTCTTCAGCTTTAGAGAAGAAAAGACTGTCATCTGCAAAAAGAAGGTGTGTTATCCTTGGGCTGGCTCGGGCAACTCGTAGTCCCAAAATGCGCTTCTCTTCCTCCGCTCCTTTAAGGAGAGAGATCAGAGCTTCAGTGCACAAAATGAAGAGGAAAGGGGATAGTGGATCACCCTGCTTCAAGCCTCTCACGGGGGTAATCTTGCCCCTGGGTTCTCCATTAATGATCACCAGGTAAGAAACTGATGTAATGAAAGATATCAAAAGGTCAACTAATTTTTCTGCAAAGCCCAAGCGTAGCATCAGTGAACAAATAAAACTCCATTCCACTCTGTCGTACGCTTTGCTCATGTCCGTCTTAATAGCCATGAATTCTTCTCTAGCTCTAGTGTTTGTCCGGAGAGCATGAAAATTCTCTTGCGCTAGTAGAATATTGTCTGTGATCAAACGTTGTGCCACAAAGGCAGATTGGGTTCATGAGATCAGTTCAGGTAGAAACCTTTTGAGTCGTTTAGATAGGAGTTTCGAGACAATCTTGTAACTGACATTACAGAGACTAATAGGTCTAAACTCCGCCATCTCCCTCGGTTTCTCTTTCTTTGGGATCAAGCAAATATTGGTTTGATTCAGCCTCGGATCAAAATGCCCATCAATGAAGAAATCTTTCACCAGACGGATTATATCTTTGTGCATAACATCCCAAAATCTCTGAAAAAATCTACTCGTCATACCGTCGGGACCTGGGGCCTTATCCGGATTAATATCAAACAGAGCTTTTTTATCTCCTGCTCCGATGGTTCAGCTGTAAGAAAGTCATTTGTATTCGCAGAAAATGTATTTTTTATATATCGAAGAGAGGCGTCCATATCAGTGGGTACAGAGGTAGAGAAGAGTCCTTGGAAATAGTCAACAGCCACCTTTTCTATTCCAAGATCACTCTCAACCAGTCTGCCCTCTTTGTCCATAATACAGGTGACCCGGTTCCGTGCTCGTCTATGTTTTGTGATCGCATGGTGGAATTTCGTGTTTATGTCCCCTGTTTGTCGCCATTGCGTTCTACTTTTTTGTTGCCAGTAAAGGTCTTCTTCCCTAAAAGCAGTGATAAGTTGCCTTCTCAAATCTTCAAGCTCTTCAAGAGTAGTATGATCATCTTCCTGAGCGATATCAATCTTATTTTTAAGCTCTGCAATAAGTATCTCTGAATTTGTTGGGTTATTCTTTCTCAAAGAAATTATGTTCCACCGGCACGAGACCACATTATGGTGAAAGTCCATATCATGGGCTTCACTGAAAGGGGCCCAACCTGAAACAATTGTCTCTTTGAAACCCGGTTTCCCAACCCATCTTTTATCAAATTGAAAACTCTTCTTTGATCTTCTGTAAATAGATTGTATACGAGCTAACACCGATCTGTGATCCGATCCCCAAAGTTGTAGAAATTCTACATTGGAAGCTGGAAAGAGCGAGTGCCATTCTTCGTTTGCAACTGCTCTGTCTAGTTTACATTTAACCTTTCCGCAACGTCTTTTTCCCACCCATGAGAAGGAATTTCCTTTATATGGAAATCCTAGCATCCCACAGTTCTCCAGCATGGTGCGAAAAGGGATAAAGGAATTTTCCGGTCTCCTCCTTCCTCCTCTCTTTTCATGGTTACTGTAATCTCATTGAAGTCACCTATCATAAACCAAGCGTGGCTCCGATTTAAGCTCATTCGTGTTAGTCGTTCACAAACTAAATCACAATTTTTAATAACCGGGTCACCATACACAAAAGTCATATAGATAACATGTCCTTCAAGAGTAGATTCAATATCAGTCATGTGTTTATCCGCATATAAAATAGAAACAGCTGGATCATCCATATAAAAAGAGCTAGTCCCCTGTTACGACCACATGGATCGACGGTATAGACGCGATCATAACCAAAAGAAACTTGCACATCTTGTAAAAAGGACCGATTGTTCTTTGTCTCAGATAAAAATAAAAATCTAGGTAAAAAAACAGTGATAGAGTTCATGAAGGTGTTCCTTAGTCAAAAGAGTTCCAGCTCCTTGATAATTCCAAGCGATAATGTTCATCACGGGGCTCTCGGTGGCCTTCTGCTGGCCACTTTCAAAGTGTTGTTTGTAGGTGATGCTGCCACACGGGCTTTCTTCTGAGCATAAGAGGAAGATGGTCTTAACTTGCCAGATTTAGAAAACATTTGGCCCATGGCCTGATCCACTAGGTTTTGGAGATCCAAACCCAGCAATTAGATTGATGAAAGATATTCTTACAATAATCGATTTTGCTTTTAAGAACAAGATGTCTACATTTTTTTTTTTTTGCTTTAGCTTTAAAAACTATAAAACATGATTGGTAATTTATATCGACATAGATAAAAATTAAAACTAAAACCATTAACTACAATCCAATCAATCACCCCTCTGGCCATTTTTGTTGGATGCTACCCGCATTATTTCTGGTAAGATAACAATAGTTACAAACTTAAATTAAATCACAAGGTGAGTAATAATTTTTAGCGCAATCACATAAACTTACATTACATCGCAAGATGGATTATTATTTTGATACAAACAAATAACGACACGATGGTATTTTTGGAAAAGAAAAAGAAAACACACATAAGATCATAGAATGGACCATGATGATTCACTCTTTGCTTAAATGTTCCCAGTCACCATCTCAGTTTTCTGAGCCTCAATGGTGACCTCGTGACATGACGAATCTAACTGTTTAGGCAGACGACGTTGCTTCATCAACTCAAAGATGTGATCGCCTTTGACTACTGTTTTAGGCCAAGCGGGTTGTTGAAATAGTTCCTTGAATCTGCGGGCTGACATAGATCGGGCGATCCTGGTGTTATGGATCAGGCGATCTCTGATACGGAGAAAACGTATCGATCGATAGACATGTTGTCGTATTGATCGATACGCAAGCCCAATCCAAGAAATATGGAAAGTTTTATTAAATGTTTTCATATATATACCCTTAGGATTTTACCCTATTTTATAGCACGAATTGTACTCTGAAAAACTTGCCTCCATCAATAAAGTACTCTCTTTGCCCGTGGACGTAACCCTAGGGGTGAACCACGTTAAATCTCTGTGTCTTTCTTTTCTATTCATCTATCTGTTAATCTATATCTTCTCACATCCGTAACAACAGACTGGTATCAGAGCTTCGGGTTGAATCTGGTGTGAAGATGTCTGGGATGAACATGAAGATCGACAAGTTTACTGGAAGGAACAGTTTCAGTCTCTGGAAAATCAAGATGAAGGCGTTGCTAAAGCAACAAGGTCTTTGGGCACCGTTTTCAGGGAAGAAGGTTGAATCTGTTACAGCTGAGATGGAGGTTATTGAAGAAAAGGCGTATTCAACGATTTTTTTGTGTCTGGCAGATGAGATCATCATTGAGGTTTCCGGTGTTGATACTGCAGCTGATTTGTGGTTGAAGTTAGAGAGTCTATACATGACAAAGTCTCTGACTAAGAAGCTACTTCTGAAACAACGTCTCTTCGCTCTGAGGATGCAGGAAGGTACACAACTTCAGGATCACCTTGACAGTCTAAATTCCATCATGTTGGATCTGAGGAATATTGATATTAAGGTGGAGGATGAGGATGCTGCGCTGATTTTGTTGGTATCACTACCAAACTCCTATGAGAACTTTGTTCAGTCATTCATAGGGAGTAAGGATACAGTGAGTTTGGAGGAAGTAAGGTCGGCACTTCACAGCAGAGAGTTGTGACACAAAGCATCAGGTTCTGGTACAGACGACCAAGCTTCTGGGTTGTTTGTAGGTGGTGGAAAGAACTTTAGAAAAGGAAAAAGGTCGAAAGAGAAAAAGTCGTTTCCAAGGGGTCCTAAACCAACTGATATTTGCAATTACTGCAAAGAGAAAGGGCATTGGAAATCGGATTTTCCTAAGAAGAAGAAGCAAGCTGGTTCCGCTGCTGTAGCCGAGGATGAAGCTAAGTCTCATAATGATATTGCGCTGGTTGCTCATGGGAAAACACATCCTAGCGATGTGTGGATCCTGGACACAGGCGCGTCTTATCATATGTGTTCAAGGAGGGAATGGTTCTCAGTGTATGAGACAGTGACTGATGGCAAGATCAAGATGGCGAATGATTTTGCTTGCGATATTGCAGGAATCGGTTCTATTAAGCTCAGAACACATGATGGTAGAGTTTGCACGTTGACTGGAGTTAGACATGTTCCATCTATGTCCAAGAACTTGATCTCAGTTAGTCTTTTGGATAGCAGAGGTTTCAAGTATTCAGGTAGAGATGGAGTTCTGAGTGTCTACAGGGGTTCAGATGTGATTCTCAGAGGCTTCATTCATGGTACTTTGTATTTGCTGGATGGTTCTACGGTTTCAGATTCAGCAAATGTTGCATCTCCAGAGGTTCGCAAGGAAGATATGGACAAGTTGTGGCATATGAGACTTGGACATATGGGTGAGCGTGGGATGCAGATTCTGTTGAAGAAAGATATTCTTTGTGATCATAAGACCAAGATTCTTGAGTTCTGTGAGCACTGTGTGTTTGGGAAGCTACATAGAAAGAAGTTTCCTAAGATTGTTCACAAGACAAAAGGCACGCTGGATTACATCCATTCAGATTGTTGGGGTCCCTCCAAGATGGAGTCACTGAAGGGTCACAGGTATTTTGTGTCTATGATTGATAACTATTCGAGAAAGACTTGGATAATATTCATGAAGCACAAAAGTGAAGCTTTCAATAGCTTTAAGGAGTGGAAGATACTGGTGGAGAATCAAACTGAGAAGAAGATTAAGAGGCTTCGTACTGATAATGGTCTGGAATTCTGTTCATCAGATTTCAATCAGTTTTGTAAGGATGCAGGGATTGCTAGACATCATACAATCAGGTATACACCACAGCAGAATGGTATAGCAGAGAGAATGAACCAGACATTGCTGGAGAGAGCGAGGTGCATGCTGTCTAATGCTGGTTTAGAGAAGAGATTTTGGACTGAAGCAGTTAATACAGCTTGTTATTTAATCAACTTGGGACCACATAAAGGGATCGAGTGTCGAATTCCCAATGAGGTGTGGTCAGGCAGGTCTGCTGATTACTCTATTCTGAGAGTATTTGGTTGCACGGTTTACTATCATGTTAATGAAGGAAAATCGGAACCAAGAGCAAAGAAGGGAGTGTTTATGGGCTATGGAGATGGTGTCAAGGGATACAGAGTTTGGTCTCCTTCTGAGAAGCGAGTGGTCATGAGCATGAATGTTGTGTTTGATGAGAGTTCTATGCTCAAAGCTTCAGCTGAGTCCGTTTCAGGGGAAGAGCAAGAGGATTTTGACAAGCAGCTGGAGCTGCAGGATGTGCAGTCGGACAAACACTATCGATCGACGACGGATGATCAGTGTCGATCGATTTCGGAGCAACAGTGTCGATCGATTTCGGAGCAACAGTGTCGATCGATTTTGGATCAACAGTGTTGATCGACGTCGGAAGAAGAGATCGAGCGATCAGTGACTGACGAGCAGCCAGAGTCTTCTAATTCTGGAAATCAACGTGTTGAGTCTGAAAAATGCAGTATTACTAAAGATAGACCAAGGAGAGTTGATGTCAGGCCACCAGCGAGATATCGGTTTGATGATATGGTGGGTTATGCACTACAGGTTGCAGAGGAAGTGGACACTTACGAGCCGTCTACTTACAGAGAAGCTATTTCAAGTTATGCATCTGAGAAGTGGTTTGCTTCAATGGGAGATGAGATGGAATCTCATGAAAAGAATCACACATGGGATCTGGTCAAACTACCACCTGGGAGAAAGGTTGTAACTTGCAAGTGGATTTATAAGATAAAAGATGGTCAATCACCAGAAGAGGGAGTTAAGCATAAATCTCGAGTTGTTGCTAGAGGCTCCAGTCAAAGAGAAGGCGTGGATTACAATGAGATCTTCTCACATGTGGTCAGAGATACTTCCATCAGAGTGCTGCTAGCGCTGGTAGCACGTCAGGACTTGGAGCTTGAGCAATTTCATGTGAAGACAGTGTTTCTTCATGGAGATCTAGAGGATGAGATACATGTGACTCAGTCGGATGGTTCTCGAGTTCCTGGAAACGAAGACTATGTATGTAAGCTTCATAAGTCACTTTATGGACTTAAACAGTCTTCGAGGCAGAGGTACAAGAGGTTGGACAGCTATATGGTCAGTTTGGGCTACGACATGAGTCCTTATGACTGTTGTATTTACATGAGCAAGGTGGAGGATATTTTGTATATCTGTCTGGTGTTGTATGTAGATGACAAGATGATTGCTGCCAAGAAGATGTGTGATGTTCAGAAGCTGGAAGAGCTGCTGAATTCTGAGTGTGAGAAGAAGATCTTCCGGTACCTTAAGGGTACATCTGATGTTGGTCTTGTCTATGGAGACAAGGATCCAAGACTGGTTACTGGGTATTCTGATTCGGATTATGCAGGAGATGTGGACAGTAGGAGATCTATGACTGGTTATGTATTTACTCTGGGTGGTTCTGTTGTGAGCTGGAAGGTGACTTTGCAGTCGACGGTACTTTGTCTACAACTGAGGCAGAGTATATGGCATTGACGGAAGCTGCTAAGGAGGCAATATGGTTGAGAGGATTGGTCAATGATCTTGGTCTTCATCATGATCAGGCTACTGTGTTTTGTGATAGCTTGAGTGCTATCTGTTTAGCCAAGGATCAAGTTCATCATGCGAGAACCAAGCATATCGATGTAAGATACCATTTTCTGAGAGATGAGAAGAGGATTGAAGTGAAGAAGGTAGGAACAGCTGATAATCCTGCGGATACGTTCACTAAGCCGGTTCCTCACAGCAAGTTCAAGCATTGCCTTGACTTACTGAATATCTCAAGCTGCTAAGTCTGGCCCGGTGGGGCATCTGGCTCGAAGAGAGCATCTGGCCCTGAGGGGCATCTGGCCCGGTGGGGCATCTGGCTCGAAGAGAGCATCTGGCCTTAAGGGCTCCTCAGAGCATCTGGCTCTGAGGAGCATCTGAGTCCGACGGGACATCTGACATCTGAGTTCGACGGAACATCTGAGGCAAAGAGAGAGTCTGGTACATCTATTTTCTGAGCACGGAGAAGTGCATTATGGTACATCTGATTATGGAGGATTCAAGTCAAGGTGGAGATTTGTTGAAATAGTGCCTTGAATCTGCAGACTGACATAGATCGGGCGATCCAGATGTCATGGATCAGGCGATCTCTGATACGGAGCAAACATATCGATCGATAGACATGTTGTCGTATCGATCGATACGCAAGCCCAATCCGAGAAATATAGAAAGTTTTATTAAATGTTTTCATATATATACCCTTAGGGTTTTACCCTATTCTATAGCACGAATTGTACTCTGAAAAACTTGCCTCCATCAATAAAGTACTCTCTTTGCCCGTGGACGTAATCGTAGGGATGTGTGGGAACCAAAATTCACACCGTCAATTTCCGATAACGATTTGTGGAGGAAAACCGAGTTAACCCGATCTTCCTTGAAGGTCCCGGATATCTGCTGGGCCACACACGATACAATCAATGGAGATTAAGTCGAAAAGTAAAAATCGTAAAGTAGAGCGAAAGGTGATCTTATTTCTGAATTCGCGTTTGAGCGTGAACAACGGGTAAAGAAATAAGCTACAAGAGCTGTCGAAAGGTCCGCTAGTCCGGCCGCCTAGATCTAACCTAGTTGAGTCGCAGCTCGCTAGTGAAAATAGGAAAGAATGCTAAAACGCTCTAAGTGCTAAGTGCTCTGGAAGTTTTGTGATGATTTGCTCCTCGCCCAAAGCTCTCCTTATATACTCTTCTTAAGACGGTCTATCTTCTCGCGGGCTGGACCGGGCTTTTTCCATTTTCGTCCATCTTCGTGTTTATCGGGAAACTTGACATTTATCTTCGAAAAACTTGACATTTATCTTCTGGAAACTTGACATTTATCTTTTGGAAACTTGACATTTATCTCTTATGTGAGGATAAGGATAAACCGTCATAGTTATCCTTCCTTATCGGAAAATCGTAAGTGGGCCGTTTTGGCCACGTCGGGCCGTTTAGACGTTGTTACGGTTTTCTGAAAGAACAGTCTTTGAAGGTTTCGGTTTTTCCGAAGGAACCCCAATTCCTCGTATAGTCGAGATGTTTGGTGTTTTAGAATAACCGTGATCGTACCAAACTCACGAAGATTGACCCAAACAAGCCAAGGTGGGATCAGACCGAGCATGATGGGACCGAGACCAAGACGAGGGCCGTCGACCGGCGTCAGGGGGCTTGCCGCCAGCGCCAGGCCGGCTTGCAGAACGCGTGCCGCCGGCGCCAGGCCGGCCCACGTAACGCGTGCCGCCGGCGCCAGGCCGGTCCGCGACGCGTGCCACCGGCGCCAGGCCGGGCGTGCCGCCGGCGCCAGGCCGGCCCGCGTGACGCGTGCCGCCGGTGCTAGGCCGTCTTGTCGTCCGTGGGTTTTTCCTTTGTTCGATCTTCCCCTGTTAGTCGTTTGTGCGGGAAATCTTTGAGTTTTGGAAGGATCTTTAGCCGTAGATTTCGAGATAACCGTTTTCAAGGGTTTGAGTAATGTGGCTTCGAACTTTAGACGTTTAAAAGATGGACTTCTAAACAATCGAGAAGGCTTTGCGGAAGAATCATTGTAGTTTGCGGACAATCCGGACATGGGTTTAAGGAACCAAGTGGTACCGTTGCCCGAGATCACGAGACGATTGCATAGACGGGTACTAGGACCCTTGCCGCCGGCGCCAGACGGGACAGGGTAAGCCTGCCGCCCGTGCCGTGTCCTGCGTCCACCGGTGCCTGCTTGCCTTCGTTGATCCCCGGGGCTCATGGTCCGTTCATTCCTTCTTGTGAGTTCACCGAGTGACGTCCCGTTTCTTGGTTTTGATCGTCACTTGGTTTTTCTTTCGAGGATTTTTGGGTGACGATTTCCTCGTTGACCGATTTTGACCCCAACAGTTAGCCCCCCAGCTAGCTAGGAATCGTAATGCCTTTCGGGTCTTGGCTTGCGGTATAGGCGTATGGGAAGGTGTAGAGATGTAATCGTTTGCCAAAAGTCGAGGTAAATAGTGATTTTACCTCCTTTATAAGGAGGGAGTAAGAAACCTCATTCACTCTTACCTTAACATAAAAAATTATTCTCTCTCAAGAATACTTTCTCTCTCTCTAAGAACAATGTCTTCAAGATCCTCAAAGAGAGATTCTTCTTCCCATTAATCCTCGGGTGATTCTCCTGCCCATGTGACGGTGAAGCAGGAGGAGTTTGTCGAGGAGGAAGCGAAGAATGCGTATTACCGAGTCCTTGTAGGTTCGCCCCCATCACTGCCAGACATCCCTGTTCCGAGGAGACCTCTAAGGCAGCCTGGTGCTCCTTTTACGCCGAGCTTGGTTTCTCGTAAATATCTCACGGTTCTTCGAGATGTTTACCAGGTTCCTGAAGGAGTCAAATTCCGGATCCCTGTCGGTAATGAGAGTGCGAGGAATCCTCCGGAAGGTTTCTTTACATGTTATGAGGCCTTCCTTATTTATTGCCGCATGTGGTTCCTGATCCCTGGCACCATTGTTCGCCTGCTTCATCACTTCGAACTCTCGATCAGCCAGCTCAGCGTCCCTGCCTTGGAGAGTTGGCTTGGCGTACTGATCTCGAGTTATGAGCTCGGAATCGATCTCAGTCCGGGTGATTTTGAAGGCCTTTGGAGCACTCGGCCGACGGGGAGCGACGGTTACTACTCCATGCTGCCTAAGAAGGACATGGCCATAATTCAGGGAACCACTTCGAACCCTAAGTCGTGGCAGGAATGTTTCTTCTATGTCCGAATAGATGGTGAGTCTGTCGAGGAGAGCTGCCTCCATCTATTTCCGCACGCATGGAACTTCAACCGAGGTAATATGACGAAAACTCGTCGTCTATTTCGTTATTCCGGAAGTGCGGGTTTTTAATGAAAAAGTTCCGTTTTGTATATAACGGGGCGGTTGCGCATTTGCATGGCGATCTTTTCGTCAAGAGGGACCTCCTTCGTCAAAGACCGTTTTTCTGGAAGTCCTTCACTCTCGAACGGATTCGAGACGCGATAAGGCTTTACCGGTCCCGAGACCCTGTCCTATCGTATGACGCCGAACCGGTTACCGAAGCCCCGACTCAGAGGCGTAAACAGAGATCTCGTAAAGGGAAAGAGATCGATGGTGCGGAAGGTTCGGAAGATCTTTCACCGTTGGGGAAAACCCCTAGTTTTGTTCCAACGGAAAAAGGCGGAGCCAGCGATTTTCCACTTCCCAACAACTTCTTTGAAGGTCTTCCTCCAGAGTTTGCTACTGATGAGTCGCTGGAGGAAGAAAAGAGGCAATGGATTTTTGCCGAAGGTTCCCAGCGGATCAATGAGGTTTTGTTCTTTGAACTTCTTAACCGTATTCTCGATTCCGCATATGTGTATGTTTATTGGTCTTGAATTTGTGCAGGGACTAAGAGTGTTTGGCAATGCGCTCGACTCCAGTTTCCGCAAGTCCAGGATCGCTAACTTCAAGACCACAGAAGCTGAGCGAGAGCTTTTCCGGTTCCGACAAGAGGTAAAGGCGCAGAACGCGAAGCAAGCTGAGCTTCATGCTCGAGCTCTTGTTCGGGCGGAAAGGAGAGGAAGGAGGATGGTCGCAGCTGAGGTGGCGAGACGGTCGGAATCGTTCGCTGCTGAGTTTCAATGTTTTAAAGAAGCTCAGGAGTTTGTTGGCAATTTCCGCGAGTGCCGGGGCTCGGTCGTAAACCTTTACAAGTCTCAGAACCCGGATTTCTCTTTTGATTCCGAGATCGCTGAGATGAAGGATTTTATAGCCGAGTGCGCCCATGTTGAGTCTTTGGTTCCTCCGGTTGAAGAAAGAGTCCGGAGACTATGGGAACCTATCGAGGTTTCCGAGGATACGGTGGAGACCGGAGCCGATGAGAACGCCGGAGGTGGTGGGAACGCTCAAGGCATGAACGAGGAAGTGGACCAGCCTGCTAGTTCATTCGGGATTTCCGCATCTGGATTTCTCAATGTTGACTTCCTTTTGTGAATCGTATGTTTTGGCCGTGTGTGGCCGTTTTTTAGGAGTTTTATTCTGCGATCGTTGGAGGTTGCATTCTTATGTTCTGGGACTGGCCGTTGGTGGCTTAGAATCCCGCCGTCTTTGCGGCTTTTATAAATATGAAAATTTGCGAGATTTCGTCTTTTGTTTTGATTTATAATTTTGTCAAGTGTAGAGAAAAGAATGCGAGTAGTCACTTCGTATCCTAACTCTTTTTTTGTCGCTTGGTCCGTATGCTATTTTTTAGCGAGCGTTTTAGGTGTAAGCGATAAGAGACATGTTTTGGGATCTCGTATACGATACTATGTCTGTGAGATGTCAAGATCCAGCAAGACTGGGTTGATGGCAAGACCTAGGCTTACTCTCAGCTTTAAGGCTGTGCGATGACTGATCGGCTTTCGTTTTGCCTGTTAGTGATTTCTTCCTGATTCTTTTCGTTTAAAGTCCGCGACTAGTCGCCGGCTTATATGACTTGTGTTAAAAGAATCGAGCTATCTTCGGAGTTTATCCGAGACGCTAAACCCAAAATTTTGGGTTTCTTGTATAGCGCGCTATGATATCCTTGTCGGATGTAAGAGGACCTTGTAGGTCTGACTAGAGTTTGTATTTGAGTGAAACATTTCTGAGTGCGTCCGTCGGGGCCAATCGACGGGCATAAGTTGTTTTGTAAGTCGCAGGTGGACTGTTTTGGCGGATGATACGAGTTTTGTTATCTTTTTCAGAAGTTGCAGCGTCTCGCGTTTCTTTCGAAGATATGATTTTAGTTTTTCCGTAGTGTTTACGCGTTAAGTGAGCATAAAAGATAGAAAGAATTTTATTAAAAATTTCGAAAAGTTCGAGTACATGTGCAGATATTTCGCGTTTTTGTGGGAGTATAGGAGTATACGTACCCACCCCCCCCCCTTTTGGTGAGGAGGATAGCTGAACTCGCCGGGTTTCGACGAGCTGCCTACGTACCTCTTTCGAGGATCAAGCCATCTCGTAGTTCTGATAGTTGTCGCAAACGTTTTTACTCCCCGTGCGTTGCCGTTCCGATCGTGCTGGTCGGATCGGCGGTTTGTGCGGGGGTCGAGCTGTCTACTTTTATGGCGGTGGACTCAGAGGCTTTGTCGCTGTCTTGAATCGTTGCCTGTTTGGATGATTCTGGATCATCTTTTTTCGAGTCTTCAGGAATGTTGTGTGATTCCTTTGCTCGTTTCGGGTTGGTCGCTGGGGCGTTCCAATCTTTTCGCAGTTTGAACTCGGCTAGGTAACAGAGTCTCGACTGTTTCTGACTACCCCAGATGGCTGCGATTCCGGTTGGAGTCGGAAATTTGATGCCGAGGTGATATGTGGAAGGTACTGCCTTCATGGAGTTGATCCAAGGGGTTCCCATGATGGCATTGTAGATGGCCGGGTTGTCGACTACTGCGAACTCGACGATTTTTGTGACTTCTTTCGCCATGACCGGGAGCTTAATTCTTCCGAGGGTCATGGAAGTGACGCCCGAGAACTCGGTCAAAGGTTTTGGCTCAGGATCGACTTCCCCAAGTGGGATCTTCATCCTGTAGAGGGTGTCGCGGAAGATAACGTTGACCGTACTTCCTGTATCGACGAGGATGCGGCCGACCTCGAGATCTTGGTTACTAGGTCGATAACCAAAGGATCGCAATGAGGTTTGTCGATTCCGACGGTTTCCTATTCCTCGAAAGTGATCGCGTGGTTAGGAATATAGCTATCCGGAAACCAGTTGGAACTTGTCTCGGCTTTTCACCTGTAGGCTTTTATCGACGAGACTGAGTCTTGGTAGAATTGTGATCCTCTGATGATCATGTTTACCCTCTGGCGACTGTTGTTGTTCCCTTGGTCGTCCTGTCTCCTTCCGCATTTTTCACCCGATTGATTTTCAGTCGCGCGGTCTTCGGAGACAGTTTTGTTGGTCTTTGGGTGGTCGGAGTCCAGGAGCAAGTCCTTTATGCTCTTGACCTTTGACAGTTCGCCGGTGAGGAGCTTTGCGGCGAGCCGGGCGCTGAGAACCTTGCAGTTCGCAGTGGAGTGACCTCTGGTTTCGTGGAACTCGCAGTGGGAATTATCCTTGTACTGGTTCCTGGTCCAGGTGTTTCCAGAGGTTTTGCCTTGCTCCGAGTTGATGGCGTAGTTATGCTCGCCTTGGGCGTCTTCCCCTTCGTGATGGACGTTTTTGTTGTTACGAGAGGGTTTCTTTTTTGAGGATGTTTTCTGTGGTCCGTGCTTCTGCGATAGAAGCATCATCTCTTCCTCCATGATGATGAAGTCCGTTGCTTTGTGGAGGGTATCCTGGATTATCCGCGGCTTTTCTAGTAGTATCCACTTTCGGAACTTCGACTTGTACCAGAGAGTCTTCCTCAGGGCGTCGATTGCGACATTGT
Source organism: Brassica juncea (assembly GCA_018703725.1). Lineage (NCBI taxonomy): Eukaryota > Viridiplantae > Streptophyta > Magnoliopsida > Brassicales > Brassicaceae > Brassica > Brassica juncea. Next base: position 4,767,417 of record CM031941.1, read on the forward strand.
CGCTGATGCCCGTTACTCTGGCCATCACCAATTTGAACCTTCGCATGAAGTCGCGGAGCGACTCGTACTCCTTCTGAGCTAGACTCCATAGGTCAACGTTGGTCGTCTCTCTATCCATGAACATGGAGTATTGTTTGAGGAACGCCGAGGCCAGTTGGCGGAAGCTTGCGATGGAGTTCCTTTTGAGCCGGGAGAACCATTCGAGCGCAGCGCCCTTGAGGTGCTCGACGAAGAGAAGACATTGACCCGCGTCTCGTTCGCGCTCCGGGAGTTTGCACCTACCCATTGCGATCTTGAAAGACTGCAGGTGCGACTTAGGATCCGTTGTACCATCATAGACCGGGATTTTGATTTTCCCTGGGTCTGAGATGCGTGTTTCCGTGATCCGAGCGGTGAACGGCGTTTTCCGTGCTTCCTCGAGAAGTCTATCGATCTCGGGGCGGAACTGGTTGCCTGATGGATTTGCGATTTCACCGCTTTCACTTCGGCCACGGTCTTCTTAAGAGATTCGCGGAGATCATGGATCTCGCTATTGCTACCGGCGTTCCTCCGATTTTGTCGGCGCTGGTTTTGATGGATCCGAGTTTGATCCTCCGCGAGTTCTTCCTGCTCCATCCAGTAGAGTTCTTCTTCCTCTTCTGTCATGGGCCTTTCGAAGGATACCGTCTGCCGAGTGGACTGGCTTCGGGTCCTCCTGGGGTGGATGTCAGCGTCTTCATCGGAAGGATCCGATTGGTCACTGATATCTAGATCGATGCGCTCAATGTCGCTTTCCTTGTTTCCCGTAGCCGGGAGTGGAAGGTTCTGCGAGGTCGTTTGCTGTCCTTTCGGAGCCGTTTCCTCGGGAGTGGGCTCTTTCGGGGCATCTTTTTCTCGTGCTTCGGGAGATCCGAAGTCGAGTCTTCTGCCGCGGCGTGCCTTGGTGGATCCGCGCGGCAACTTGCTCCTCGCAGTTAAGGTGTCAACCTGTTTTGCGAGCGAGGTTATCAGCTTGTCCTGTTGTTCCGCCCGTGCCTGGGCGGAGGTAAACAGTTCCTTCATCTGCCTGAGCGCCTCAGTGTTTGCATCAGCAGTGACTGTGGACGCATCTCCAGATGGAGTCTTCTCAACGTTGGCGTCGACGGGTGTTCCGTCTAGCACTGGCTGATCTTTGGTGACGTCAGTAGACATGATCGAGCGTGTGCAGTTGCGAGATAGATAGATCAGTAACCCCCCCTCCTTCTAGCGCCAAACTGTGGGAACCGAAATTCACACCGTCAATTTCCGATAACGATTTGTGGAGGAAAACCGAGTTAACCCAATCTTCCTTGAAGGTCCCGGATATCTGCTGGGCCACACACGATACAATAAATGGAGATTAAGTCGAAAAGTAAAAATAATAAAGTAGAGCGAAAGGTGATCTTATTTCTGAATTCGTGTTTGAGCGTGAACAACGGGTAAAGATATAAGCTACAAGAGCTGTCGAAAGGTCCGCTAGTCCGGCCGCCTAGATCTAACCTAGTTGAGTCGCAGCTCGCTAGTGAAAACAAGAAAGAATGCTAAAACGCTCTAAGTGCTAAGTGCTCTGGAAGTTTTGTGATGATTTGCTCCTCGCCCAAAGCTCTCCTTATATACTCTTCTTAAGACGGTCTATCTTCTCGCGGGCTGGACCGGGCTTTTTCCATTTTCATCCATCTTCGTGTTTATCGGAAAACTTGACATTTATCTTCGGAAAACTTGACATTTATCTTCTGGAAACTTGACATTTATCTTTTGGAAACTTGACATTTATCTCTTATGTGAGGATAAGGATAAACCGTCATAGTTATCCTTCCTTTTTGGAAAATCGTAAGTGGGCCGTTTTGGCCACGTCGGGCCGTTTAGACGTTGTTACGGTTTTCTGAAAGAACAGTCTTTGAAGGTTTCGGTTTTTCCGAAGGAACCCCAATTCCTCGTATAGTCGAGATGTTTGGTGTTTTAGAATAACCGTGATCGTACCAAACTCACGAAGATTGACCCAAACAAGCCAAGGTGGGATCAGACCGAGCATGATGGGACCGAGACCAGGACGAGGGCTGTCGACCGGCGTCAGGGGGCTTGCCGCCAGCGCCAGGCCGGCTTGCAGAACGCGTGCCGCCGGCGCCAGGCCGGGTGTGCCGCCGGCGCCAGGCCGGCCCGCGCGACGCGTGCCGCCAGCGCCAGGCCGGCCCGCGCGACGCGTGCCGCTGGCGCCAGGCCGGGCGTGCCGCCGGCGCCAGGCCGGCCCGCGCGACGCGTGCCGCCGGCGCCAGGCCGGGTGTGCCGTCGGCGCCAGGCCGGCCCGCGTGACGCGTGCCGCCGGTGCTAGGCCGTCTTGCTGTCTGTGGGTTTTTCCTTTGTTCGATCTTCCCCCGTTAGTCGTTTGTGCGGGAAATCTTTGAGTTTTGGAAGGATTTTTAGCCGTAGATTTCGAGATAACCGTTTTCAAGGGTTTTAGTAATGCGGCTTCGAACTTTAGACGTTTAAAAGATGGACTTCTAAACAATCGAGAAGGCTTTGCGGAAGAATCATTGTAGTTTGCGGACAATCCGGACATGGGTTTAAGGGACCAAGTGCTGCCGTTGCCCGAGATCACGAGACGATTGCATAGACGGGTACTAGGACCCTTGCCGCCGGCGCCAGACAGGACAGGGTAAGCCTGCCGCCCGTGCCGTGTCTTGCGTCCACCGGTGCCTGCTTGCCTTCGTTGATCCCCGGGGCTCACGGTCCGTTCATGCCTTCTTGTGAGTTCACCGAGTGACGACCCGTTTCTTGGTTTTGATCGTCACTTGGTTTTTCTTTCGAGGACTTTCGGGTGACGATTTCGTCGTTGACCGATTTTGACCCCAACAGGATGAACCACGTTAAATCTCTGTATCTTTCTTTTCTAGTCATCTGTATGTTAATCTATATCTTCTCACATCCGTAACAACACGGATCTCGACTTCATCTTCTCAACCCATGCGGTTACAATGGGACGTGAATAGATCAAGTCTTTCACGCCTTCTTCTTCCATTTTCAACATGTAGTGAATGGGTGGAAGATGATGAAGATCAGCTAACTTGAAGATTTCTCCGGCTAAGTAACTAGACTCGCCTAACGAGCCTCATAGATGTTTAGGACTTTTGATAACTTCTCTTTGTTTTCTTGAACAGATGTAAAGTCAGTGGCTAAACCTTGATATGGTTTTATGATGAGTTCTCTGATGAGAGTTGATGCTAAAGGAAGAAATTGATTTGTATCTATTTCCATCCACATCGATACTATTGCTCTCTCTTTCCGATCATTTGGCAGTAGGTCTGTTCCAACGTCTTTGTATTGTTCCGCTAGGTATGGCGTGATCGCTTTTGATTCTGTAGACAATGAAAACACGTTAAATATATACAAAAGTCATGTAATAACAAATACTATTTTTTGGTACGTAAAGCATCCATAGTGGTCAATCATGTTATGAACCATTATCGATATATTTTTAGAATGAGTAATTCAAGAAAAAATTATTTACCCAACAAATACTGATTCATCTAATATATGTGTTAGGTTTCATCCATTGACTTTCCAAATATATCAAAACGAGATAACCCTTCGGGACTGTAAGAGTTCATGTATAATTGAAATAGAACATGATTAACGGGAAGGGGGGGATGGGGAGAGGTCACTAACGCATTTTTTTTTATTTTTTTTTAAATCCAAAAATAGAAAATAATGAAAAACTAAGAAAGAGGAAGGATAAAGGTTCTTAGAACTAGAGCTGCTGAACGGGTACTGGTCAACAGATTTGGAAAATATGCAGGACGGGACGGGTCAGGTGTGGGTTGAACATAAAATATGCGGGGTGGGTGCATGTCAGTCAAATTTAAATCACGGATACCCGTTCACGAAGAGACATTGATCAGTGTGAGAAATCAGCTCTCCAGCTATCACTCTTCTACTAGTGCAATTTTTTTTTAAAAAAGAAAATTAATTAGATAAATTATCATCACACAAAATATTAGTATAATATTTGAGAATCTGTACTTAAAAGACAATTAGCGATGCTGGTGCTCTTAAATAACAATTTTAAGAAACGGTTTTCAGAACAACATACATATGTGACAGCTATTAATTTGTTCTATTTTTCACAAAAATAAAAAAGTAAATAAATTATTATTATACTAATAATATATCTTTTTCTTAGAAACTTTTATAGGCTCTTTCTGTTGGAGGTGTTTAAGACCATGATTAATCCCGGTCTCTTAACCAGGGTTAAGAACCGTCTCTTAAATAAGAGATATAAAAGCCGTCTCTTATCCAAAAAGTATTAAAAAAGTGTCAAATAATGAACTAAGAACTCCTGCTAAGTGTTAATGTAACAAGTATCCGACTTTATTGGTTTTAATCTTTAAACGAATTAAAAAAAAAAGTAAATATAATGTAGTACCAACTAGTATACATCAACTTCACTGATGATTCAGTTCGATTCTCATGACCTTCGAATTTATAGGTACGATAAGATAACCTTGCGGGATTGTAAGAGCATCATTATCCCAAGTGTTTATGGGGGTTGCTTAACAAAAAACTAATATAATAGTGGGTGGGTCCCACAAAAATTTTAAGCACCAGCGCTTCTGAAACCTATTTAAGGGTCGATGTTTGCATTGTTTGCAGACCTCACTGACACGTGGCGGTCCGTGATTGGTTCGTTTATTATTATTATTTTTTTAATCTGAAAAAAAAAAAATTAAGCACCTCATTATGGACTGTTAGGATAATGATGCTCTAAGAGTTCATGTATAATACTATAATTATAACTAGGTACCATGTACCTGTCTCATTGGTCTTAATCTTTACACGAATTAAAAAAGGAACTAAATATAGTGTAATACCAACTAGTGTACAATCAGCTCGTATATTTAAGTTTTATCCACGTGAGGAAATGCATAATATACTCAGGATACAATATGATAATGTGTTAAGTTCGTCCAAAAAAAAAAAGTTCGTTTCAAACTCATAACCACTTCACATTTAATGAATTGGCTAAGGTAAATATCATATAAATTTTATATATTATTTAGTTTTAAAATTTTGTTTTATGTGAAATTCTAACAGTCTTCTCAAAATAATGGTTTTTTTCCATCAAATTTCAAACTAAATTTCATTATCAACCATAAACTCTAACTGGACCACTCTACCAAGGTCAACTAACTGTACGCTCTCTGACATCATTTTAAACAAATAACTGTCAAATTTTATGAATTAGAAATTTTCAAAAAAAAATTGATTTGTGTGTAAACCACAAGATATACATTTTTAACAAGGTTCTGCAACGCCGTGATTACATCATTAAAATTTGCTGAAAATATTGAATACAATTACATTTAGTGCACAATCTCTAATCTATTTTCAAGTCACTGTGAGATTCATAATATCAGCACTGGTCAGCAATTATATAAAACCTCATCTTGTAGTAAAATGTCAGAATATTGAAACTTAATATAACTCAAGCCAATTGAAAAAGGTTTTCTCTCTCTCGATAAGAAAATTTGGCTAACTCCGACTTCGGTCTCTTTGTACTGACGTCGGAGGCGTTCCTTCCTCTCATCTCTTTCTATATTCTTTACTTCTCTTCCTCACCTCTCTTTTGCCGCTGACATGACTGTTTTTCTGGTGGGTGTTCTCAATTCTGGAACTCTAGATCTGGAGAGTAATGGATACGGCGGTTGGGGTCGTTACTGGAGACACGACGAGGCAATAGGGTTGTGTTGGAGAGGAGTCAGTTTTTAGGTTGAGGCTTCATCGAATCTCGTTTTTCTCACTTTGTAAATCTGGCGACGTTCTCGGCAGTGGTGGTGCGTGAGGATCAGCTTTGGCTCTCTCTTCTGGTCGTCTCTTTCTAGTGTTATTGCGAAGAGATTATCTTCGTTATGGAGTGAAGCATTCAGCTATCTTTGGTCTCGAGGCTTGGTGTCTTGTCCCGAGCCAGGGTCTAGCTTCGCTCAGTGGAGGCGACAGTTTCTCTGAATCGGTGTGTGTTTAAGGGTTTTGGTGGTTGTGTTGTTGCTTGTCCTTTTCAGGCTAGAGTGTGTAGGATTTCGCGGGTTCTGTCTTTTATGGCAGAGTTAGCTTCTCTACCTGTAGATGCTCTCCGTTTGCTAGACCTCCTCTCCATTCTGGTTCTTGTCCCTGTCTTTTTGCAGAAGCGGGTGTCTTCATATCACGCTTTGTTGTTTGCTCTCATCTCTCGTCGAAAGCGGAACACGAAGCTTAAAGAGGACATGGTCAGGTTCTCTGGTCCGGACCAGGTATCGCCGTGGTTTCGTTTGGGTTAGATGCTGCTGCTTGCGACTTATAGAAAAAGTTAAAGAATGATTATCCTAGTCCAAGGACATCTACTTGGGTTTGGGTGTCTTGGTAGATAGTTCTTCTTCTTTTTGCATGTTATGAAGATTTTGTTATCGGAGTTTGCTATCATCGCATCCCATCTTGGCTCGGAGGGTGTGCCTTTCGTTGGAGGTCTCGATTTTTGACGGGTATGCATTCCTCTCCCAGTAGTCAAGGTGTACCAGCGCTTCATTGACCGGGTCGGTCATGAGGATGATGAACTCATCAGGATCCAGCTACTCCGGCAGGAAGGCAACTAAGACGGCGACGGTTTCTTAGACTAGGGAAAGCACCAGCAACACAAGTAAATCCTTGTTAATTCCACCTCTCATAATACGTCTACACGGTTGAGAAAGGTGAACGGTTCTGTGGATGTTAACCAGAAATTAAACCACGCCGGATTAGTTTAGTGTAAGAGGAACTAATTAGAAATGAATTAAAACAGTTATTTTGTGGGATTTAAAGTTGTAACCTATGTTGCACCGGGACGAATACTGGGACAGATACGGGGACGGGAAACGGCTAAACCCAAAAATTATGGATACGGATACGGCATGAATACGTCTATAATATATATATATATATATAATATAAAACCAAATCATAGTTCTCATATAAAATAAAAACGTTTGAAGCTATAAAAGACATATGTAACATAGTTTGTACGTAACTTAAGAAGCATGGAAAGTGAAAAGCATATATAAACTAAATAACACACATACACATATGTAAGAATTGACAAATACAAAAACATAAGTTTTCAGTAGTACTTACTGTGTTTTCCTTAGACGTGAGAAATGACAATTGATGAAGAAGATAAAAGAGAATAAGAATTTTCTTAATTTTACCCCTAATCTTTTATATAAGGACGTGCTTCCTTGTTTTTCAATTGTTTTCCAATACTATGACATAATAAATGTAAAAATCGATATTGGATTTACAGCAGAAACGTTTCCAAAACCTAGCTACACGTCCCCAAAAACCTTTGCCGTCCCCGCTGTCTCTGAAACGTTTCTGAAACGTCCCCAAGCCGTCCCCACCACGTCCCCATCCCCGTTCCGGAAGCGCAGCTGGTACGTGAGACGGCAGTGAGTTGCCGTCCCCGTGCTTCATAGGTTGCAACCATTACTGGATTCCCGATTTGGGTTGATTTTTATATAATATTTATTAAAAATGATGTCACAATGTTTTAGTACTTGACGAATGCCAAATGGCTACACTGATATACTTTTAGATTAAAAGTTTAAAACTGAACTACATATACGCAGACCCGGTTTATGAGTTGTGCAAACCGTTTTTTCTCTAGCTTTTAAGGGCCCTTTTTGTTAGCCAAAAAAAAAGACCCTAAATTATTGGACTTCATTTGCATAGGCCCAAATTAAATCGGGCTTCTTGCCACAGTAATTATTACACGACATGGTTTTGATATTTCGAAGGTGTCTTCCCGACAACAGCGAGTGAGATGACGTCACCGCGCAGATCAACCTTTTTCACTGCAGTTTCCTTTTACTTTTCCTCGCAATTTCCCTCCTCTCTCTCTCCCCTTCATCCTTATCTTCATTGTGTCTCTGCATTTCTTCGAGATTTAACAAACATCAGGTGAAACGGTGCATGACGAGCGCATCAGAACTCTTCTCTACTCGAAGATCGCGTCCGGGCAGATCCGACCCGGATTTGGAATCCGACTCTTCTCTGTATCGACACCACTCACATCATCATCGCCGTCACGGAATCAATCATCATAATCACCGTCACGATTCCGACGGCTGTGATTCTCTCCGGCGTGTTTCGCCGCGTCTCCGACGCTTCTGTCAGAATCTTGGTCTTCCGGTTAGCTTTTATCTCGAAATAGTAAATTTTAGTAGTCTTATTTGTTAGTTTCGAAAAATTGATATTAGCCCTTTTGATTCTTTTGTCCCAAGGAACGTAGTAGACCTACTCGTGACGTTCAAGGCACCCCACAGTATTTGGAAACTGAAAGTAACAGTTTCGGAAACCTAAATGGATCCGAGAGGCTTCCTGGATCTGTTCTTCTCGCAAGGGCAAGACTTGTCCAAAGATTGAGAGGCGTTTCTTTGTCTACTAACAGGTCGGTACAGATGGAGTCCTCGTTTTATTCCACAGATGGGGTTCAAGTGTCTTATGAATGTAACAAGAAGCCACATGGTCTCACACAAGGTGCCATTAATGGTTTACACCGGCAAACATTTAGCTCAGCCGAGGTTAAAACCGAGAGGAGAGATTGCAGCATATGTTTAGAGAGCTTCACTAACGGTGACGTGCTTATATCCTTGCCATGTACCCATAGTTTTCATTCCTCATGCTTAAACCCTTGGCTTAAAGCTTGCGGAGATTGCCCTTATTGCCGTAGAGCCATAGGCTAAGATACAGAAACCTGTAAATAGAAACTTTCCCTATCCGCATCTTCTGTTATTGCTCTAAGACAGATCTTCCAGTTTTGTCGCCCATTTGAGTGTTCTTTCTGCCACATGTTTGTGTTTGTTAACGGTTTTAATTCACTGTAATCTCTCTTCTTAATGTCCTGTTTGGTTATCGAAGACTTTTTCCAAATGTTGATCCGACATTTTAGTTAAGCTCTGAGGTCAAAACAAATATTTAAATGGTTTCAATCCATAAACGTTTAAGCTTTGTTGTATCCACAAAGATGTCGTTATCATGCATTCATGTACATGTTATAAAGATGCAATCATTTTATAAAACTTTAAAAGAAAGTTAAGGAGAAAAGAGAAGCCAGTTGAGCAAAAAAGCATACTTTTATGCTACAAAAGCAGAAGAATGGACCCCTTTTCTCAATAACCATCATCTTCGCTTCCTTTCATAAAATCCCATTTATGTTTGTTTCCTATTAACTCTCACTTTTTCTCTCTACTGGTACCCAACATAACTCAATCTCTAACCACTAAAGTTAACAACACATACATTAAGAATGCCTTTCTATCACATCAATTTCATGTCCCAGCAGCATTTCAACCTAATATGATTCAAATTCAAACAAGATGTGCCCTGTTTAGTTCGGTTAAACACAGAAGAACTAACAGTGAACTTTCCATTTGAAATCAAATTCAGCATGTAAGCAGCAATTCTCCTTCTCTTGCTACTGCCATTTTTTGCAAATCAAAGACCAATCAATCCCATAACCTCCTTACTCAAAAACATTGAAGGTGACAGGAAAAAATAACAAAAGACAAACAAGAACACAAAGAAAACAACACAGTCCTAATAGGTAAGCAGCTAAAACAAAAGAGGTTAGTTAGTTTCATTTCATGGCTTGAGTCTTGTTACCCGTCTACCAAACTCAGACATCAATCTGCCATAACTTTCCTTTCTCCAAGGCTGCAACTTTAGCTCTATGAGCTGTTGCTGCCAACACGATCGAGCTCTTCCCTTTCTCTTCTTGATCCGAGTACTCACAGGCCTCAGTTAGTAAAGAACTAGACCTAAGATCAGCCGGTGGGATAAAGCAGTCTCGAGACAGACCAGGAACATTGAAAGCAACCTCTTCAATGGTCCATCTTTCCTCCATCTTAGTCCTAGTGTGGCTCATCGCCACTTCCCCGAATCTGAAAAGGGTAACAACAGAGCGTCCAGAGTGAGCAATCATGATCCCTTCCACTTGTTTGTAATCCTCTAGAGAAGAGTTGATCGTTGTCTCCCAGTAAACAGCATCACCACTGTTGGACTGGATCCGGGTCAGCTGAGAATCCTCGAATTGAACCAAAAGTCCTGTCCTTTGGCTGAAGTAACCGAAAAGGATGTGTCTCACAATCTCAGCTGGTCCTTCACTCCTCGCCTTCAACGTTCCAGGGTCAGTACACAGCTTCAGAATGAAACAATCTTCACCATTCACTTTCTTCTCTCCAACACACTTCGACTCAGCAAACATAGCTGCAGTAGTTCGCGGATCAAGTCCCTGATTGATTACAACATAAAACATAAAGCCAGAAACTAACGTTTCATTACAAAAGCTCATGTACAGTTTTTAAGGTTTTAATTAACCTGAAGTGCACGGCGAAGAGGCCTGACTGGTCCGTTAGCAGTGTGGGAACCAAGCCAAGGAGTGTGTCTCCAAACGAGCTTCCCATTACATCCAGCACGAACCTTACTAGTGCCGACAGAGAGCTCGACGTACCACATGTCGGGATTCATCTGCCATAGGACGAAACCTCCTGTTTCAGGCTTTGTCGGGTTTCGGTTACGGACGGTTCTCGTCGGAGTTTCGAGCTCTGAGGTTATCATCTCGAGCTTACCATTAGCGTAAGCGTTTTTGATCGAGCTTTGTAGCTTCTGACCACCTGAAGCCGCCGTGTACTGTTGCAGAATGTACTGTGCAGATGAAGTTTCCTGCAAAATCATCAAATCCAAGATTATTTTTTTTTTAAAAAAATCATCAAACCGGACTCGATAACCGGAACAAACCGGAGAGTAATGTGTGAGACTAACGATGGGAGAGTCTGGGATGGAGGAAGAGACGTGAATGGGTGCGAGAGGAGCTCCTAATACACCGAGGAGGAGCCTTAAGTCGGACCTCGTTGAGGCCACGGACGGAGCACGTGACATTTGGCCTTTAACCCAGTGACCTAGACCCGACCCGATTCGTTTCGAATCCGTTGGAGTTTCGTCGTTATCTGGATCAGGACCTTCCATTACAGGTCTTAAGCTCTCCGATCTTCCGATTAACGGCTCCGGTTGCGAAGCTAGGTGATATCCTCCTCCTCCGCCGCCGCCGCGGCTGCAGCCGGAGCTTGCGAGTAGCTTCTTCCTGCCCCAGAGAAGAGCCTTCATGTGTGGATTCGAACGGGACGGGCTCGCGGAACGAGAACGTGGTCTGGAGCGAGAAGGAGTGAAGCTTCTGATGACTTCGTCTCTGAGCGCTGAGAAGAATCCTTGCTTCTTCTCCATTTCTGTGGACTCTGATTCAAAGCTTTCTCTTTGTAAGGAAATAGAAAAACCCTAAAAGTAAACAGCGACGCCGGAGAAGTGAGAGAGAAGGCGGAAAGGCTTAGGAGAGAGAGAGAGAGAGGGGGAGAGAGATTTTAAAGGAATCGAGTGAGTGAAGAAGTGTGAGGTAGCGAGTAGAGAGAGAAATGATTTTTTAAATAAACGAAGTTACTATTTTGCCCTCAATTTGCTTAACGAATTGGTGCTATTCTACGGGGAGAGAAAGAAAATGACGTTAAATTAAAATAAAAATGGAGAAATGGATGCGTTAATTATCTGACATTTATTAAAGAGAAAACGTGCAAGATTGAAAGAATAGTTTGAGAATAGTTAACATCGGAATTCAAGATAAAAAGTGTGGCGATTGCTAGTGGTAGGGCTAGTGGCGCCGTTTAGGATGGTATACGATTTCACATTCTTTCTTTGTTTTAATGCTTTTTCCCCATTATTTCTTAGTAACATTTACAATTTTACATTCCTCATTTATCAAAAATACCAGAAATATGTAAGTAAAAAATTAATGTTATATTTTTTTATCATAATTTTTTTATAACATAATTTTTTTGTTATTTGTATAAGTATGAAAAACATTTTGTGTAAGTAAAAAATTATGTTACAATAATTTATAACTGCAAAAAGTAGTAATAATATTATGTATAGATATCTCCAAATTTAAATAAAACATTTTGTATAAGTATTAATTTGTATAAGTATTTTAAAACTTGAGATATTCGTATAATATTTTCATTATATTTCGTTGTTAATAATATTTTTAAGCAAATGGGTTTCGGTTGGTCATGAGTAATGACGATCATAACTAGTTGGATGAAGAGAAGACTAGTTGTAATACACGAGTGATTAATTCATCTCCGCAAGGTATGTTTATATTGTGCATACTCATAAGTACTATGTAAGTAATACAAAAGATTTAAGCAAAAAAAAGTAATACAAAAGACATACGTTGTTGAAGTTTCACTATAATCGCAGTCAAAGGTTGCTGGGTGCATACACAATTTTTATATTTTTTCGATTTTTTTCGTGTTGTTCTCCAACAATGAGATACAGGGCCTTCTACCAGCATGCTCAAGTGGAGAGGTCGAACAGAGTCAAAATAAAAAAAGTAAAAAAAAATAATTACGAATTTTTAAAATAAATATATAAATTATAGTCTAAAACTTTAATTTTTTAGATATTTATCTAAATTTAGAGTATATAATATTTTTTTAAAAAAAAGTTAATATATATATAGATAGTTAAAAATATTTCATTATATTGTTAAATATATCGATAATATTTTTGAACAGTGTCCAAAATTAAATTGAGGCGGCTCTAATGAAATATGATGACAATGTTTAAATTAGAAGAATAAAACCTTAGAGCAAAAAAACATATGTTTAAATGACTTGCAATATATCTGTAAACGAACATATTTGGTTAATAAAAAATTAGTATGGACAATTTCTATATATATAAAGTAGACTTTTATCTCTTCTTATGACAAGTGACAAGGAGTTTTTGAGACATGTGTCCTCGTTTCCTTCTTCTTTTTAGATTTTATGTCCTTCTTCTTTTATACTATTGCAATTTGGTCCAACATTTTTTAATTGTGCATTTTTTTGGATTGGTCTCAAATTTTTTATCGTGATCGTAATCCCTAATATATATAAATGACTCTTAAATACAATTGAAATCACTAAAATGATAAAAAAAAAATATGATGTGTCATGCACAACCTCCCATCTTTCTCTATCTCTAGATTAGAAGCTACTGTAATTCTATAACTAGACGATCACCATTTTTCTCAAGAGAAAAAAGTCTAGAAATTATCTAAATAGTTGTATCCATATTTTTCTATCAGATTAACGTTTGCCAATTGAATTTATCATCATCGAATCCACTATAAATGTAAAAACCCACTACTCTATATATATAGAAAAAATATTTAAAAAAGAGACATTTTTGTGAAGAAAAATATTCTTTTTTCTGATTTAATGAGCGTTTGATTTAATGAGCTTTATATTTATTTATCCACCCGCAATCTCCGCAACAACAAACGCTAAGGGGAACTAACGTTTGATTTAATGAACTTTGGAGCAAATTGAAGCAGTTTGTTGCGTTTTTGTGTGATTGTTACAAAATGCCAAAAACCGCTACTAATTGTAAAAGCTGCATTTGCAGGTGGTAACGATAAAACCAGTCACATCCTAAATAACACAACAAAACACCAAATAATGTTTTTAACAAATAAGACCACTACCTAATTACATCATCCAAAAAAATTATATTTAACAACAATATAATAATATCCTGTGCGAAACATCCATAGTATCTAATAAACGAACACATTTGGTTAATAAAAAAATTAGCATGGTTTTTATGTCATCGTGTCAGACATCAAATCTGAAAGATTATGCTTTATAACGCCAATATATAATAATCTAACTATTTATTAGTGATCTTGATCATCCCGTCTAACTAAACTAATACACATATAATCATTTCATGCAATAATCCATCCATTAGCCTATAATAATCTTACCACTATCAGTCAGTTCATTCTTCAATCATTGTTTTACAAGGACTCATGAGTTTTTCTCAAAACAAAACTGAGTTGGTGTTAAGTTACAAAAAAAAAAACTGAATTGGTGTTCCTATCAGTGACGGACCCAACATGTATCTTTACCTGTGTCATAATATTTGTAGAGTTAAAAATAATTAATTACTAAAAAAAGAAGATAAAATCACCTAGAAAATATGAATCGTATGGCGTTTGAACTCAAGTTGAGGGGTGTCGGCCAATAAAACTTTAACCAAAGTATCTATTTTCTTAAGGATGGAAATCTAACTTCTACAATTTAACATGGTGCAAGTCGCAGTCTGATGTGGTCTCAGCTATTTCAGAGTTTTTTCCTCAATGGGCGATTACTGAAAGACTTAAACAACACAGCAATAGCTCTCATCCCAAAGACTACGGCTGTGTGCAAGCTTCGTCATTACCGACCTATTAGCTGCTGTAATATCATTTACAAGGTCATCACAAGGATCATTGCTAACAGGCTGAAACCGATACTGCATAAATCAATTAGCCGCTGTCAGTCTGCTTTCTTGAAAGGCTGCAGTTTGGGAGAGAATGTACTACTCGCCTCTGAGCTGATCAGAAAGTATGATTCTCCTATGTGTGCAAGGAGTAGTATGTTGAAGATTGATATCCGCAAGGCCTTCGACACTATCTGCTAGGATTTTGTGACTAAGATTTTGGAGGCTCAAGACTTTCCCCCACTGTTTGTCACTTGGATCAAGGAGTGCATCACTTCTCCAAGGTTCTCTATTGCCATCAATGGTGAACTGGTCGGTTTCTTCCCCGGAAAGAAAGGCCTCCGACAAGGCGACGCAATCTCACCATATCTCTTTATAATGGTAATGGAGGTGCTCTCTAAGCTTCTTGAGCGTGCAGTTGATGCAGGCAACTTGCGACTCCATCCTACCTGCTTTAATCCGCGAATCACCCACCTGCTATTTGCGGATGACCTGCTTGTTTTCTCAGATGGCTCCAAGCACTCTATCTCAGGAATCAAGAGTGTTATGATGGGCTTAAAGGAATGGTCTGGTCTCAATATGAATGCGGAGAAATCTGAAATTTTCTTTGGTGGGTACTTAGACGTGGAAGCTGCAGTTGTTAGTGAAATCTCTGGGTTCAAGATAGGGACCTTCCCGACTAGGTATCTTGGTCTCCCGCTTGACCCAAAGAAAATCAGCTATGCTACTTTGCAGCCTTTCCTTGAACAGATTACGTCCAAGCTCAACTGCTGGACTGTCTAGAGCTTATCTTTGCGCGCAAGATCAGACTGGTATCATATGTCATCTATGGAAAAGTTAACTTCTGGAGTGATGTCTTCTCTTTGCCAAAGATATTCAATGCCAAGGTTGATTCCTTATGCTCTTTGTTTCTTTGGAACAACAACACATCCTCAGCTGCTGGTGCTAGAATAAGCTGGGAAAACATTTGTAAGCCGAAAAAGGAAGGGGGCCTAGGAATTACACGCCTGGAAGAATTTCATACAGTGTTTGAGCTTAAACGAGTTTGGAATTTCTTCCCATAGTCTGGCTCGATTTGGGTGGCGTGGCTGAAGAGTAATGTTCTAATGGGGCAAAGTTTTTGGACTGCGGCTGATTCTAACTGATTCTCTCCGGCGGTCAAGCATATGCTCAGGGTTAGAGATCGTGTTTCTGAATTAATGTTCTGCAATATTGGAGATGGGAGAACTGTTAGTTTTTGGTTTGATTGGTGGACTGATCTCGGGCCTTTAAACCTAATGTTTGGCCATAGAGGTCCTAGGGAGCTGCAGCTTCCCCTAGATACTCCAGTGTCTGCTTCTGCTTGTAATGGCTCTTGGAGGTTCCCTCCAGCTCGGTCTGATGAGGCTGAAACATTACAGATTGTGTTGTCAACTATGGAATCTCCTTCGGACCTGCGTGGAGCTGATCGCTTTCTCTGGAGAAATGGTCCCTGCTCATACTTGCCCTAATTCTCTTCTAAGGGAACATGGAATTATATTCGACAAGTGTCTCCGGAAGTGCCTTGGTCTCGTATCATTTAGTTCAAAGAGGAGATACCGCGTGTTGGACCCAATTTTGGTACCATCTTTAATGGGCCGAGATCGTAATGATCTTAACAAAGCCGCTGGCCCATGACGACCACGAGGCGGAGAGATCAAAGGAAGGAGAGATCGTGGAGAAAGTTGAGGAGATCGCGGAGACGAGTTGCGAGATCACGAAGTCGAAGAACTATAAAAGGAGCTACGAGACAAAGAGAAAGACACGTCCAAAACCCTAGAGAGAGATTACTATTAACATCAAACTCGTCTCATTCCTTTTCAGTTCTTTAAGTTGATCGATCTCGTTGCTGTCATCGATCTCATTTCCTCTATTGTAATCGATCCCTTATAATCAATAAAATCCATTTTTGCCGTTTACATCGTTGTGTTCTAAAGATTTCGTTGCCCACTTCATTTAAATTCCCCAGTTTATATCACAAACACTATCAAATACTTAGTGTAGATTTTAGGATCTACACCGCGTTACACCTTTGTTGCTTGGATGGCTATTCAAGCCAAACTACCTACCCGAGATCGACTTGTATCTTTGGGTATGAATGTTCCTATAACCTGCACCTTGTGCTCGAATGGACTAGAGACACACGATCATCTCTTCTTTGTGCAGGTTCACAAGGGCTGTCTGGTCTCACTTCGCTGGTTGGATGCTCCCATCTCCACCAGAATCTTTCAGCTCGCTAAATCTGCTCGTTGGACAGCCTCATATTGCTTCTTGCTCTGGTGCTTCATCGATAATTAAACTGTTGGTGCAGGCTCTAATCTACAGCATTCGGCGAGAGAGAAACAATCGCATCTTCAGGCTTTTACCATCTTCCGAAGCTGTGATCACTGCAAGAGTGGACCGCTCTTTGAGAGATCGACCCCTTTCCATTCCACCGGCCTCCGAAAGCTCTCGTTCGTTGCTGCAGCTCTACTTCTCGCTTTTTTATTTCCTTCAATCATTTTACCAAAAAAAAACATGGTGCAAGTGACACCCCTACCGTACACATAGGTCCGCCTCTGGTTCCTACTACGAAATGGAGGTGTAAATAGTGTACCGTACACATAGGTCCGCCTCTGGTTCCTACTACGAAATGGAGGTGTTAATAGTGTTTCCTCTATTGCTCAAAAAATGTTGCTCAAACAAAATAGTGTCTCCTCTAGAGTACGGAACGTATGTATTTGTGGGCCAGTAGAGTGAAGATATTATCAATTGATTCAACTTTTTTCTGAATAAAGGCACAATGCGTAACGCTTTCTGTACTAATCAGTGGCCCATCTCGTCGTCGGTCGTTTATATTGTACATGCGCATAGGGCTTAGAAGTGTACAAGTAAGCGTTGGATCTAAGATTTAATTATGATACTACGCATGCATGTGTTTACCTTAAAACAGTATCTTCGAAAATTTATGAGTATCTTTGACGAACAAACACATAGTATAAACACTTTATAAAGAAATAGCATCACATTATAAAAATATAGGAGGTTAAGAAGAATAAAAAAAACATATTATATCTTCACATACTTTATTAAAGTGAATGATTTGTTAAAAAAAGCATATTATATCATCACATATATATATATATATTTTTTTTTTTTTTTTTTTTGTATATCATCACATATTATATCACGGCATGCTTAAGAACAAGCTTTCGGGTTCTAGCGACTTTATCAAAAGCAAAAAATTATGACATAGTCCCGACTCCTGAGTAGGAGATACCTGCATTTTCCAATAAATAATAAATATTAGCAACAGTAGAAGGAAAGCAGTGAGAGTCACATCAAGATCAGTGTTACTACGTTTGTATCCTATGAGGAGGTTCTGAAGGATTTGAGACCCCTGTACTTTTGCAAAAGTAGATATCAATGAGCACTCAGAGAGATTCAGACACTCTACAAGGACTCAAATGAATATTTGCTCATACACACAGACACATGATGATCTATACAGAAAAGAACTCAAACAAAACACCAACCCTCTTGTCAAGTTTTCATCATCCTGAACAAATGAGTAGATTGGCTTATAGCTTTATCACGATACTAAATCACAATACAAATCCAGTGACGCTACAGATACTGTTGTAGGTGCGAAACAGCTTACCATCATCTCGGAGTCATTATGAGTTTCATTATCCAAATCTCGCAAGTACAGTAAGAAACAATAACTCAGTTAGCACAACCTATGGCAAAGTCTCCTCACTGAAAGAAGCAAACAAACGCAGGCAATGAAAATTGCCATGCCTTGGCCATGTCCATGCACCATGCATGTCAGCAGATCCCCATGAGGAGCCTTCAACACCTGTTTCATATTCAGGGCATATGTATCCCACTTAAGTAGCAATGTATATTAAGAAAAAAGAACTAATCTTTTGTAAGGGAATCAATACACATACTGTTGCTCTTAGCTAATACTCAGAAGATGCAACTGTTGCAGAAAAAGAAGAAGCGACTCTAGAATCATCATCATCACTAGATAATAGCTTTAAAATATCTTCACCAAGTGAATATTCAAATCCACAGAAGTAGACAGAGGAAACAAGACCTATCATCATAAACAACAAGCAACGCTTAGAACTGACACTGCACAAGTAATTCCCATTCAAGTTGTTGTTGTTGTTGTCTGAGATACATAGTAGATGCAAGCAGGCTTCTTCTGATCTTTGACCTTTGTCTGTTATTGGCTTCTTATTAGCTCTGGAAACACTCTATGATACAAAACTATATTTTATATGTTTGCACTTGAAAATGTGATTACCTGAGAGATCCAGTACACAGAGAGAGAGAGTAATAAGATTGCATCCAAGTCAATTTCGTGTACAAATAGGCTAGGTTTAAGATCTTGAAGAAGACACCAAACTCAATTGGCCCCTCTCTAACTTTTTGTTCTAAAATTTGGAGTGTGTGTGGCAAAGATGTTTAAGTCTCACTTCAGTATGAACAGATATTTGAGATTGTTATTCTTTATGCTTTAGAGTGACAAGTGTAGCAGAGTATCTTTAGTACTCTGTAGAGTTGATCCAGTATTTGTTCATAGAGAGTCTGTTTTGTAAAGCCTGAGTAATACAATGGAAAGTTCAATGCTCAGCTTGTTTAAACTGGTCTATAGTTTCGAAATTCTTGAAACTGAAGATGCGAGAGAGATGAATAATTAACAGAAAAAATGAGAAATTTTGCAACTGAAAATGAAGATGTGATCTGTTTAAACACATATAATTAGAAGAACATAGAATAATACAAACTCTTATCATTAAAGAAAGAATATTTGGACCACAAAAAACAAATATTGAACTGAAACTAAAGAATAATACAAACTCTCTATCATTACCGAGGCTTGAACTTGTCTGAGTTGGACCAGTTTTCTCACTGATCCAAGATCAAATCGGACTCTCCTCAAATTACATACGAACCAATACCTATTAATCATGACATGAGAAAAGAATGTGCAAACTCATCGCTGCTCAGACCTTCAAATATTGTATCCAAATCAAGATCAGCTATATCAAAACCAAACGGCTCTTGCTCATCATTCGGTTCTCCCTCAGCAGCTGGTAATAACAGAGCGTTGTTGTTGTTGCTGCAATGATTTTCAGAAACCGCCACAATCTGATGATCATCATCTTCTTCTACAGTTTTATTGCCAAAATCAAAACCACTGAGGAGTTGCTCAAAGTCCATATCGCTCCACTCTTCAAAATTTTCCCCAGCATGAGTTGTTGATAAAGCAGCGTTCTTGTCTTTGTTGTAGTTGCAGAAACTGTCACAAACAGACATGATCTGATCATCCTCTGTAGTGATTAGGGGTTGCTCTGCATTATCGCTCTTGCTCATGTTCTCATTCTTCTCATGAACAACAACAAGCGAACCTTGTCTTTGATCAAAACCAAAGGCGTCCTCATCAAGCAATCGCTCTGCATCCCTCAACAGTATCTTCATGGACTCCATCGCTTGCATGATTTCTTGGGGGCTCTTAGTCGCAAGCTTATCGTCATCCCACCAATAACCTAGACCTAGTTCCTTCCTAGCCATGCATATTCCTATATCCTCCCTCATCTCTTTGCTTTCTTCGGGAACAGGAACTGGCCTCTGTCCGGAGAGATAGGCAGAGACCACCGAATCAACCGAGGAGTGTCCGAAGGAGAAGAAAGAGACGTTGGAATTGGAAGAAGAAGGAGTTGCTAAGATAGCGATCTGAGCGTCGCCGAGGACACAGAGCTGTGCGGCCTTACTGAAGAGACCATCCCTTCGCTTCGAGAAAGTTACAGCCTTTGAGCTTTTATCCATGATCTTCCTCATGTCAGCCTTCCTCTTCGTTCCTCCTCTTTTCACCATCTCTTTTCTTTTTTACGAAGAAAAACGAAACCCTAGTTTTTTCAAAAATTACAGAGCTTTTTAGAACAGAGATTA
Organism: Brassica juncea; assembly: GCA_018703725.1. Taxonomy (NCBI): domain Eukaryota; kingdom Viridiplantae; phylum Streptophyta; class Magnoliopsida; order Brassicales; family Brassicaceae; genus Brassica; species Brassica juncea. The sequence goes on from CM031941.1 coordinate 4,787,730, forward strand.
GACGAGAGAAGCTTTAGAACAAAAAGAGATAGCAAAGTAGACACTCCCTCGATCTATCAGGTTGATGATATAAATAGGTTACGTAACTTACGTTATTGTAATTAACTTATCCGCTAATCAATAATTAAAAATTAATTAACTTAGACTATTTCCTTTTTTAAAACTAACCAGTAATTAAAGTTGGATTAACTTGTAATATTTCCTTTTTTTTTTAAGTAACATCAAAACCAGACCGGTTCTATTAAAACCTAATTTATTTACTCGTACCAAGTTCGGTTCGGGTGATTGAAATAAGGGGTTATTGCTAAAATCAACCTAAAAATTGGTTGCAACCCTAAATGTAGATCACATATTCAATCAATTGCAAACCCAACCTAAAGGAGTGCTAAAACTACTATTTAGTCCTTATGAACAAACAAAAAACCAGAATACCATTTTACGATTCTATCATTCGTAAGTCTACACATAACAAAAATAATCTACATATCTGTAGACGTAATACACAGTCTACTCTGTAGACTTATTCTGTAGTCTGCATTGTGATTTTATCTAGTTAATTAATTTTAAAAATGTATAAAAATAATATTTGTGAAATTATCCATTAATCATCAATGTAAGGGTTAATATGAAGTTTATAAACTAAAATTGTATATAAGTGAACAATTGAAAAGACTATATGTTGATTTGGTAACCATGTGAGACAATGTTTATGGTTTAGTAACAAAAGATCATAGCATGTTATACCTTTAATGGTTAGATCCTTAGGGTTAGATTTAGATTGACAATTTTTTTTTTTATTTTATTGATTTAAATTAGCACATTATTACTGAGTAGTTTATAATTTGTAAAGTTAATATTTGAAACAATACAATTGAGACTCTTTTGATTATCAAACTAACATTTAGGGTTTCAATTTTGTAGTTTAGGGTTTCGTAGACTTACAAATACGTCTACTTAAGTGAGTGTAGACTGACTTTAAGGTCTATTCCCATCGAATTTAACCTAACCGTATTTAACCAAGTAATTTCTAACCTAATCCAATTTAAACCAAGCTTTAGCATTCATAGTTTGAGTTTATGGTTTAGGGTTTCGTAGACCTACAAATCAGTCTACTTTAGTGAGTGTAAACTGACTTTAAGGTCTATTCTCATCGAATTTAATCTAACCGGATTTAACCAAGTAAATTCTAACCTAATCCAATTTAAACCAAGCATTAACATTTAGGGTTTGAGTTTTGTGGTTTAGGGTTTTGTAGACCTACAATAAAGTCTTTATATCTAGAGACGTCTTTTTCAATCTGCATTTTTAAATTTTGTTTACAAAATATCATTATTTTTAAATTAATTTGAGTTTCTTAAGAATAAAAATGTAAATCATATACTATAATTATTAAAGAAGAAACAAATTTAATAAATCATATATTAAAATTATCAAAACAATAAAGAAAAAATAAATAATGAAATTATCATAGTAGACTTCCTAGGAGATCTACTAAGTTACAATAAAATATACAATAAAATTTTAATTTTAGTAGACTTCAAAAGAAGTCTACAGTGTCGTAAATTTTAACCTAGTTTCATTTTGTCTCCCTATATAAATGAAATTTACACAACCTCTCTCCAAAATGGCTGCATATCTCACTTCTCTCTAAAACTCTCTCCCTTCTCTCTAAAATTCTCTTAATTCTCTCATATCTTTCTCATAATATTATCTTGTTATATTAAGTATTATGATTCATGGTTTTCATCTTCTCCTTTACAAATGTAAGTTTTAGATCTGTAGATTTTAAATGTGCAATTTTATGTTAATTATTTCTCACAATATTATCTTTTTTGTAAGTATTATTATTCATGATTTTCATCTTCTCCTCTAAAAATGTAAGTTTTAGATCTATAGATTTTAAATATGTATTTATATGTTTATATTCAAATAAAATTATAGATTAATCTTTGTGCATTTAATCTGCTACTATTTTATCTTATAAATTATATTTTTGAAGTATTTCCAGATTTAAAACTAGATTCACATTAAATATACACATTTTTCCAGATCTAAAAATTATCAGATAGTGTAGACTTTTAAAGTTTGCTTATAAGCTAAGGTTAGTAGACTTCATATGAAGTCTAATAAACCACAAATTTTTAAGACTTCATTGGAAGTCTACAAAAATATGACTTTAAATTTTCTTATGCTCTTTAAATAATTTTATCTAGTTTTGCAGATATTTTTCTCCATGGTTGTTATCTCCTCCTCCCAAAAATGTAAGATTTACATCTATAAATCTTAAATATGTGTTTTTATATTTATATTTAAATAAAATTACATATTCAAACTATATGTCTTTAATTTATTACTATTTTGTCTTTAAGAAGATTTCATTAGAAGTTTACTCAAATATGATTTTATTTTATCTTATTTTGCAGGTATTCTTCTCCAATGTTTTCAAATCATCTTACCAAAAATGTAAGATTTACACTTATTAATTATAGGTATATTTTTTTTTTATTGAACATAATTTATAGATTCATACTTTATGTTTTTTTTCTTAACTACAAAATTGACAAAAAACTATTTTTAAATATTTTCCAGAACAAAAAAAGTATTCAAATTTTCTAAACGTACACTAATAGATCTGAAAATTTTCCGCTAGTGTAGACTTCAACTAAAGTCTACTTAACCATAAACTTTAAGTAGACTTAATAAAAAGTCTACTAAAATATGATTTATATTTTTCTTATGTTTTTCTCATAACTTTATCTTATTTTGCAGGTACTCTTTTCCAAGACATTATTTGAGGCATTAAGATTATGAAAAATCAAACACACAAAAACATATTTTTAATAAAATGATTTGTAATAATTTCTCATAATAAAATATTCATTTGTAAATAATTGTTTGATGCATAATTTATAAATATTGTATTCATTTTTTAGTTGTGTTTCACTTGTATGATATTATTAATTTTTGTTAGCTGTCAATTTTTACACAAGATACTCTAATCAACCAAACAATTAAAATTGATGTAGTAGGCTTTTGTACCAGACTTGTGGCTCTAACAGACTATGTAATTTGCATGCAGCAGACTTCTGTGAAAGTCTTCTGTAAAAGAAGACTAATATTTAAGTCTGCTGCTAGACTATCATGCAACTTCTTTTGTATCAAATATTATCAGTATTATTCTTGTTTTCAAAATATTCATCACAAATTCAACGAAAATACAGTAGACTAACCAAGAAGTCTACGTTAAAAGAAGATTAAAATGTAAGTCTGCTCGGCCAAAAGCAGACATGTAATAAACCTGTCAAAAGACCTACAAACTCAACATTCATCACATAAGACATCATCCAAAGCAACAATACAACTCATAAGTTCAACACTGACTAAAGACCCACAAATCCAACATAAGTTCAACACATAAGACAACATCCAAAGCAACAATAAAAGTCATAATTTCATGTTTGATAAAATTATAAATGTAGACTTCCAAAAACGTCTACACATGTTAGCTAACTACATGCTCAAACCAAAAAATTGATAGTTTCATAATTATAAATGATTATCTTTTAAAAATAGTTAAGGACCATTATTACTAACTAATACACACTTTCAAACAAAAAAAAATCTTGAAAATACATTATGAATACTACACAAATTCACTTTTCATAGATTTTCTAGTGTAGACTTTCTTTTCTGTCAACAAAATAATAGACTTTCGTGTCAATTTACTTATGTAGACTATCATGTAGGTCTACTGTTTGGGTTAGTTTTTGCAATTGCCGAATTCACGGATTATATCTTTATTTGAAATAAAAGTTGTGATTTTATACATGTAGACTTGTTTTTCAGTCTACGTTTTGAAAAAGTTAGTTTTTGCAATTGACCAGAATTCACCCCAGATTTGACTTTGAAAAGTAGACTTCATATAGAGTCTACATTTTTTTATTTTTTGGAACATGTTCGTTTTTGCAATTGACCAAAATTTGACTTTCTATATATAGACTTAGACGAACGTCTACACATCCGTAGACGTCTTATGAAGTCTACGCAAAAATCGGATGGGTTAGGTTTGCATTTGACCAAAATAAAATAATAGACTTCATATGCAGTCTATTTTTTTTTCCTGAGTTTAGTAGACTGAATAAGAAGTCTACGCTTTTTTCCATAATGGTCAACTTTTTAACATTTTAGTCAAACACATAACTAACCTATTCAACGGAGTCAAAGTTAGGGTCAAATACAAAACTGACCTTCTGTAGACTTCACTGGCAATCTACACTCTGTAGACTGTTCGAGAAGTCTACTTTGAAAAGTCAAAATTTAGGTCAAATACAAAACCAACCTCTTTCTGTAGACTTTTTAGTAAGTCTACGCACTTTTTGGTTTTTGTTATCAAAGGAAAAGAAGTAGACTTCCAAGAAAGTCTTCTTTACAAAAAAATTTATTTTTGGTCAATTGCAAAACTAATATGTGCATTGACTTGTAGACCACAACGTAAGTCTACACTTATGCGTAGACATACCTGTAAGTCTACTTTCGCGACACAGATCTTAAAAATAACGAAAACCATGTAAATAGTTACCTTTTTACAGTGTAAAAATCGTTTCCACCTTATTCCACAGTTCAAACTCCAAATAGGAGCTAAAAGAATGAACTTTGACGACCCACAAAGAAAAGTGGTTGAAAAGGGAGAGTTTTTTAGATGAAAAAGAAAGGTATTAGAGTTTTTTAGATGAAAATGTAGAGAAAATGAGAGGAAATGAAGATTTGTTTGTTTAGAAACAAAGAAAAGTGGTTGAAAGTTGAATTGTGGAGGTGTAATGAGCTCAAAATTGGTTGTTAATGGTGGTTGGAAAATTGATGATGGCATTGTTGTAAATAGGAAGAAATGTTTAGGGTGTTATAGGTTTTTTGATATTTTTCGAAATTATTAAAAAATTAATTAATAATGGCAATTTTGTAAATAAGAGAAAAATATGAAGATGGATAGGAACTTTCAATGATGAATAATAATGACAAAAAAAAAGTTGGTTTTGGGGATGAATTGAATTTGTAGGTTACTTTTGAAAGAACCCTTGAAATAAATTAGTTACACAACTGATCCTTTTTCTTTCCCCCAAATTTGCATGATCAGCCCCTTGTCTTCTTCTTTCTTTTCGATTCTTCTTCTCTAGGGTTTCGATTAGAGAATTTAGGGGTTTTTTTTTTAATCTCTGTTCCTACATGCTTGGCTCCAGAGTCTGGATTTTCTGATTAAACTTGGCTTCATAATAACCTGGTCCCCCATCGACAGCCATAACTGAGGCAAACCAAGATTCTGTGACAGCTTAAAGCTATACCATTCGGTTTAGTTATTTATGATTTATACGTTTTACGAATCTATTCGAATTACGAAACCTTTTTACAGCAAATGTTAGGTCTTTTTCAAAATCCATGTTCGTCTCTTAGGTTTCTCTCTTAGATTTAGTTATCTCTTTTTGTGGTTTTTTTTGTAGTATTGGATAAGCCAAGGGAACAGGTTCTGTAAGATCATGAGCCTGGAAAAGATCACAGAGAATGTGTCTTCAAGAAGCTCACTGATATGCGTGAGAAGAGGCGCTGCCAAAAGACAGAGAGCTCAAGAAAAAACAGAAACTTGTTCAACAAGAATTTCTCTGCCATTATCTTAAAGATTGCTCCTGTTATTGTTCTTTGTATCTCATCAGCAAATTTTGTTGTTTGACATAACTGTTTTTGTTCTTGCTTAGTTTTGGAAGTTGGAACTGTTTGTTATATACCTTTTCTTGTCATGATTTCACAACATTGAGATATAGTGTAGTAGACAAAGATACCCTATAGCTTTATCTTCGTTGTGTTATAGTGTAGTAGACAAAGATGCCTCTCTTGTGTTAGCCTCTACGCTTTAAGAAGCAACAAAGTCTAGTGCCACCTTTATGCTCTATTTCTGGAAACAGTTTAAATAATCTTTGATAAAAACAGCTTCGCTGAAGTGTTACTCTATATAGAGCAAACCACATATCTCCATATGAATAAAAACATATCGACAGAGCAACTGTGTTGTTAGGTTGTAAGAGCCTGTTACAATTTTGGTTTGTTTAGTTGACGATGAAAAGCAAATGAGCATTCATCAACCGTTTCTTTTCGAGTGTATTAGGATTCCCAAAGTTCAGAGATGCTTTTCGGTTGCTAACCACTGTAGAAAGATTGAGAATAGAGTTTGCAGAAAGGACAACTATGTATCGTGAGAAATTCAAATTGAAAAGAACTTTTTTATAATTTTTATTGACCAGTTATAATGTCGAACATTCATATTTGAGACCTAAGATACAAACTAAACAGAGATACTAGACATTGATGAATAGAAACTACATACTAAACAGAGATACTAACAGTTAATGAACATAAACTACATGTCTACATACTAAGCAGAGATACTAACACTACAGGGATACTAAACGTTAATGCTGCAATGAGACACTAGCAGTCTACATACTAATCAGATACTAATCGTTAACAGAAACTAAATGTAAGTGAACAGAAACTACAGCCAAAACAGAGAAACTAAGATACTAATGAACAGAAACTAAATTGACTTTCTTCATGGGCATAGTCTTCAACCTCAAGACTTTGTTCAGAGTTCTTTTAAACTGTGTGGTCTTTGTCGGAAAAAACCTCAACTTGGGAGGCTTCTTGTCTGAAACAGCAAGAGCATCCGACGTTGGTTTCTTGTAGGAACTTCTTCGTCTGAGTCTCAACTTCAACAGCTTCAACAGAAACGAGTTACTACTTGTCGTCTTGGCCTCCGTTTTCTTCTCCTCTTCTTTAACTTCAGGGCGAGGCAAAAACGGATGAAACAACAACTCAGAAGCGCTTCCTCTGTCCTCAGGGTCACTTGAGAAGCACGTTTGGATAAAAGCCTTTGCATCGGAAGGTAAACTCTGAGGTATCTCAGGAGCTTCACCAAAGAAGAGAAGAGTAGCGATATCATCTAGTTCAATGCCTTCCCAAGGAATCACGCCCGTGTACATCTCCAGCACCAAACACCCCACCGACCACAGATCTAGAGCCTTGTTGGCCACGCCATCACGGACAGACTCAGGCGGCATGTAGATAGGAGTCCCCACCCACGGAAAATCAGTTTTTTCCCAGAACAGAGGAACCTCTCCTACCTCCAACGTGTTGCCAAAATCAGAAATCTTGAGCTCGTACGAATCTTGTCTCGACGAAGAGGAAGGGAAGACAAGTAGGTTGTCTGGTTTGATGTCGCAGTGAACATAACCGTGTCCGTGAATCGAGACCAAACCTTCGAGAACCATCCGCGTGAAATCTTTAACCAACGGCTCCGGCAACTTTCTGTCGGCGTAACGGTTCATGAAAGCGTTTAAGCTACCTTCGGAAGCGTACTCGAGTCGCAATTTGTGGACTTTGTTACCGTAATTGCTTAGACCTTGTTGAAGAGAATCTCCGAAACATGTAACGATCCTGGGACATCCCCTGAGTTCTAGGAGAATCTGTAACTCTCTTTGGAGAGTGTCGTAGTCTGCGTCGTAAGAGTTTTTGACGGCGGAGAGAAACGAAGATCCTTCGTCGTCGGGATTAGTGTAGCGGACGAGGTTGACATAACCGTAGGCTCCTTCTCCGAGAAATTTGACGAATTCTTCTTCGTTTGATTGCATCTTTTCAATCGGAGTTGATTTTCTAGGGTTTCGAAAAAGAATCGCTCTGAAAAGAAAATTGCAAAAGCTTTTTTAGGGTTTCGAAACTGAATCGCAATGGAAATTGGAAAGAAAACGTAAAACAAAATCTTGATAGAGAGCCAAACAAAAAAAAAGGAAAGTAGAGCGAAGGAGAAGAGATATGAGAGGGTTTTATAGATTTAGGTTCAGTTAAAGTCGGTGACTTATTTGAACAAACAATTCCCTTTTCTGAGATATTAAAAAAAAGGAAAATTCGAAACGTCCAGAAAATAGAAAAAAAAGGAAAAACCTTGCGCCTTTGCTTTTTCTTTTATTTTGGTCACTTAAAATAAAAATCATACCAATAACTACTCCTATTTAAATATAATTTTTTCATTGCAATGTAGTTTGCAATTAAAACTTCAAATTATTTAAAAGGAAAATCGTGTGACCGAAAAACCATAATTATGTATTTTTCAAAGTTTATAAACACAAAGCAGTATTTTCAACTTTCCTAATTAAAAAGAGCTTCTTTATGAGCTCTGGAAACACTCAGACTAACAAATATACTGTATGTTTGCACTTTAAAATGTGATTACCTGAGAGATCCGAATCAGAGAGATAGAGAGTAATAAAAGTGCATCCAAGTCAACTGTACGGGTGGTGTAATTCTCTTAATTAAAAGAAAAAACGTATAGAAAATAGTGAAAGAGAGCAAAAGTGGAGCGAAGGAGAAGAGATATGAGAGTCTGTTTTATAGATTGGGATTGAGTCAAGTCGGTGGCTAACACAGACACGGAAAAAAGGAAATTCGATAACGGTTTTGTAATTCACAATCATGAAAATATCAGATATGTATGTCAATAATTAGACCGTTGTTAATTATGCCGTTGTATTTTTTAATTCAGTAATCTATAGCAAAGATTACTTCAATGTTTCAACTCTCAATGAAAGCATATTGCTTTTTAATTTTAAACGAAAGCATATGTCAATGAAAACGCTGCGTTTTGATAAAGTGCGATTCTGAAGGCGACTAAAAGTGCGATCGAGATCTAGGGTTCGAAGTGATGGATTCGGCTAATCCGCCGGGATCATCGGTCTCTCCGGCGAGAGATCTGGTAAATCTGGAGATCGAAGGAGGTATTACAAACGAGGGGAAGCAAGATAACACCGTTTCGAAGAAAGCAAATCAGACTTGGCTCGAGAAGGCTCAGGATAAGAGAAGTTTGAAGAAGTATAATGTTGAGGTATCAACAAGGGAGGGAAAGCATAGAGTGGAGATTCCTGATGGAGTCATCTCTGATTCAACTCCTCTTTGGGATGATTTCATCATCGGGAAATTTCTAGATTTGGCACCTCATATTGCTAAAGTACATATGGTGGTCAATAAGATTTGGAAATATGGGGATCTATCTACGAAGGTGGATATCTATGAATTTAATGCAACAACGATGCGATTTCGGATTTCGAATCTAAAAGTTCGAGAGAAGATCTTAAAGAGGGGTATGTGGAACATTGCTGGGATCCCTATGGTGGTTACCAAATGGACTCCACAATCGGAAGCAGAGAAGCAGGAAGAAGTAGCTATTCCAATGTGGGTTTATCTTACGAAGGTGCCACTTCATATGTATTCATGGGAAGGGATTATCTTCATGTCGAGCTCGGTTGGTTCTCCAGACTGTTTGCATCTGGAGACTATAGCGTGCACCAATTTGGAAGTTGCTAAAGTCTTTGTTAATGTCGATGTTACAAAAACTCTGCCAAAAGAGATAGAGTTCACTAAAGATGGTAAGGAGTTTACAGTTGGGTTTCACTATCCCTGGTTGCCATCGAAATGCAACCTTTGTGAGAAATGGGGGCATACAGAGAAGGTTTGTGTAATGAATGGGAAAGAGAAGCGAAAGAATGAAAGCACTCCGCGTTCACAAAGAAGCAAAACAGTTGTTGAGAAGACAAAGAAGCATCAAGATGGAATCTCAATGGAGGGAAGGGAAGTTGCTAATGAAATAAGTTCTGCAACCAAGATGGGAGAAGATAAGGAAGTTGAGTTACCTCAGGGTGCAGAGGCTGTAGAAAACTGGTCATTGGTATCTCCATTGAAAGTGGGTAGGCAGGGGCAGATTTCAGTGAGAAAAGAAGTGGAGTTCCAGATTTCTGCTTCGAAATTCTCTGTTTTGAATCCAGAAGAAGTTGAGGAAGGGGAAATACAAAGAGAGGAACAAATTATCAATGATGATTCGGAAGATGACGTCGTTGATACTGGAGAGCAATATAGGGAATTGGAAGAAGATTTATTGGAGGATAATATTCTTAATAAGCAGGAATCAAATAAAGGAAAGGCAGAAGCTAAGAAAGGGGTGAGGAGAGTCCAGAAGACTAGAGCTCAGGATGTAAATCCTTTGGGCAAAAGGTCTTCTAGACGCAAACAATAATCAATGTCGAGCTTCTTTTGGAATGTGCGCGGATTCAACAAACCTTTGAAGCATTCCGTAGTAAAAGATTGGCTTAGTAACAGAGAAATGAAGTTTGGTTGTATTCTTGAAACCAGGGTAAAGGAGAAGAAGGTGGATAACATTATCAAGTCGTCATTTAGAGATTGGTCCTTAATGACTAATTATGAATGCAGTAATGGAGGAAGGATTTGGGTTCTGTGGAGAGAGTCAATTATTATGACTCCAGTTTATAAAACAGAGCAGTTGATTACATGTTCAGTGGGTATGAAGGGTGAGGAAGATTTTTATTGCACTTTTGTGTATGCAAGCAATCAGATGGAGGAAAGGAAGTTGTTATGGGACGATTTAACTCATCATCACAATTCTCCATGTTTTAAAAATAAGCCTTGGCTTATAATGGGGGATTTTAATGAGATTTTAGAGGCAGAAGAGAGTTCAAGATTTGCAAATTTTGGTAGTATCTCGTCTGGTATGAGCGATTTTCAACGGGTGGCTCTCTACTGTCAGCTTACAGACATGGCGTTTCAGGGACCTCTTCACACTTGGTGTAATAAAAGAGAAGAGGGTGTTATTTGCAAAAAGTTAGACAGGGTGCTACTGAACAATGTTGCTCTCCTTAGTTTTCCTAATGCTTACTCAGTTTTCGAATCAGGAGGGTGTTCTGACCATATGAGATGTAAGATTCAGGTATGGCCGCTTACTGAGAAGATTCGGAGACCATTTAAGTACGTGAATGCTATTGGGAGTTTGCCAGATTTTCTTCCGATGGTGAAGAGTTATTGGGATACTACTGAAAATCTATATCACTCTACATCGGCGTTATTTCGTTTCTCAAAGAAGCTTAAAAACTTAAAGCCTCTTATCAGAGCAATGGGGAAGAGTAAGATGGGTAATTTGTCGAAGAGAACTAAAGAGGCCTATGAAGTTCTTTGTGCTAAACAACAACAAACACTCTTGGGACCAAGTAACATCACCATTCAGCATTCAGGAGGAAGCTGAAGCGTATGAGGATTGGCTCCATGTTGCAGGGTTGGAGGAGGATTTTCTCAAGCAAAGAGCAAAACTTCATTGGCTGGAAGTAGGAGACCAAAACAACAAGACTTTTTATAATGCTATCAAAATGCGACAAGCTCAGAACACTATTAGAGAGATCAGATGTCAGGATGGAACTGTAGTGTCTACACAATCTGATATAAAAAAAGAGGCGGAGAGGTTTTTTTCTGATCTCCTGAATCATCAGCCCATGGAGTATAAAGGAATTTCTGAGGGGGAGCTTCAGGATTTATTAGAGTACAGATGCTCGGTAAGAGATTGTGCTATGCTGGAGGCGGAGGTCACTGAGGAGGAAATCCGGAAAGTGCTCTTTGCAATGCCTGCTAACAAATCTCCTGGTCCCGACGGATACTCTTGTGAGTTCTTTAAAACCACCTGGCCAGTAATATCTCAAGACTTTGTTATTGCTATTCAATCAGTCTTTCGATTTGGTTTCTTACCTAAGGGTGTTAACTCCACTATCTTAGCTTTGATTCCAAAGAAAACTGATTCGATGGAGATGAGAGACTATAGGCCGATTTCATGCTGCAATGTCTTATATAAGATTGTTTCGAAGATAACAGCAATCCGCTTGAAGCTTCTTCTCCCGAGAATTATTAAAGAAAACCAGTCGGCTTTTGTCAAAGGGAGATTACTTATGGAGAATGTTCTTCTTGCTTCAGAATTGGTGAAGGAGTATCATAAGCAGTCTATTTCACAAAGATGTGTTATGAAAATTGACATATCAAAAGCGTTTGATTCGGTTCAATGGCCTTTTATGCTTGTTTGTCTGAAGGTCCTGGGTTTTCCTGAAAAGTTCATCCATTGGATCAAGCTCTGTATCACGAGTCCTTCGTTTTCTGTTCAGGTAAATGGGGATCTTGCTGGGTATTTTCAGAGTGCTCGGGGATTAAGGCAGGGATGTTCTCTCTCTCCCTATTTGTTCGTGATTTGTATGGATGTTCTTTCTCGGAAACTTGATAAAGCAGTGCAAGAGAGGAAGTTCAAGTTTCATCCGAGATGTAAATCTCTTCTCCTAACTCATCTATGCTTTGCAGATAATCTTATGGTGTTTGTGGAAGGGTCTAAAGAATCAGTGGAAGGAGCTTTGTCTGTCTTTGATGATTTTACAAGTTGTTCGGGTTTGAAGATTAGTATGGAGAAATCCACAATATACATGGCAGGAGTCTCGGATATTGAGAAAAGAAGAATCTTAGCAAACTTCCCTATGGATCATGGTGAGTTACCTGTTAGATATTTGGGTCTCCCTTTAATGACTAAAGCCATGAGAAGTCAAGACTATCAGCCTCTATTGGAGAAAACCAGATACAGAATTAGCACTTGGAAGTCGCGCTTTTTATAATATGCAGGCCGACTGCAATTGATAAGGTCAGTGCTTATGAGTTTTGTGCATTTTTGGGCTGCTGCTTTTCGTTTGCCTAGTCGATGCTTAGTAGAAGTTGAGAAACTGTGTTCTGCATTTCTTTGGTCGGAACCTGAGTTAAAAACAAAGGCGGCAAAGGTTGCTTGGAAAGACATATGTTTTGAGAAAGATGAAGGAGGGCTGGGAATTAGAGTTTTAAAAGATGTTAATAAGGTCTACGGGTTGAAGTTAATTTGGAGATTGCTTTCGGGTACTTCACTTTGGGGAAAATGGATATGTGAGAATCTCCTAAAGAAGAAGTGCTTTTGGGAGGTTAAGGCTAATACTCAAGTGGGATCCTGGATGTGGAAAAAAATGCTCAAGTTAAGAGAAGTGGCTAAGACTTTTTATCAAAAAGAAATTGGAAATGAGAGACACACTTCTTTTTGGTATGATAAATGGTTGGATAAGGGTGTCTTGTTGGATATTTTGGGAGATAGAGGTATCATTGATTTGGGCATTAAAAGAGAAGCGACAGTGGCAAAAGCTCTTTCTGTTACCAGAAGAAGGAAAAAACATCGCATGCAGTTGTTGAATGACATTGAAGAGGATTTGTTGAGAGCTCGTGAGAAGATGGACATCTTGATTGATGATATAAGCTTATGGAGAAGAGAGTCTGGATTTAAACAAAACTTTTCTACTAGAGAGACTTGGAGTATGCTAAGGAAAAGAAAAGAGAAGCTCAGTTGGACGCGAAGTGTTTGGTTTAGTCAAGCAACCCCGAAATATGCTTTCATTTCTTGGCTGGCAAACTTGAATAGACTATCCACAATGGACAGAATCTCAAAGTGGAGTTATGGTGTGGACACAACCTGTGTGCTGTGTAAGAATGCTGAGGAATCAAGAGATCACTTGTTCTTTGACTGTTCTTATACATCGCAAGTATGGGAGCACTTAACTAAAGGGATCTTGACTATCTCCTATTCAAACTCTTGGAATGACATTGTCAGAATGTTATTGGATGAGAGAATGGAAAAGAAGCGACTTTTCTGCCTTCGCTATGCTTTCCAGCTTGTGATGTATTCTTTATGGCATGAGAGAAACAAGTTGAGGCATGGAGAGAGGATGATACCCATAGATGCTCTGAAGAAGTTAATTGACAAAGGTGTCCGAAATAAGCTTAGTCTAATGCGAAGGAAGGGGATTAAAAATATGGATGGAGGTTTACAATTTTGGTTTAACACTCGTCTATAGTAAAGTTTGTTTGTCGTTTTGAGTTCTTGAGGAGTAGATTTCAAGATAAAACTAGATTAAGCTAAGGACACACTTGATGTATAAAGGTTTTTTTTGATGAATAAAATTTAGCATTCATTCAAAAAAAAGAAAGAAAATATAATCCCCCTATATATTAAAAGAGAAGTCACTTTAGTGATTTCTGCTTATGTGGCACTCATAGAGGACACTCTCAGATTAATTCTCTTATTTCTATTGGTTAATTTTTGCTCATTTCTTTTTGATTTATTTTTAAATCGCCAGGGAAGTGTTAACCTAGAACCACTTAATTTAGACTTCCAAACACTCTCAATGATAGAGTTAACCTAGAACCACTAATTTTAGGCTTCCAAACACTATCAACTACTTAAATAAACTATTCACATACATTACTACATATATATATACGAATAAATTATATTTGTATATAAAATATAATTATGTTTTTCAACATGCGATAATATATTTTTATAAACCTAAATTGTATATGATTTCTTATCCTGGTAAGAAAAACACACACATACATTTTATACTAAAATATGTTAAAAACATATGCTGAGACAGGAAATTATATTATTTCTATTTCAAAAGGATTTTAGATCTTATATTTTTTTAAGAAAATTCATTTACTTACATTTTCAATAAACTTTTATTAAATAATAATAGTACATTATAGATTTGAATTATAATAATAATAAACTATAATCTTAGAGATATTATTTGTATTTACTAAAATTTATTCGTTAAAGTTATAGAAAATAGAGAAATATAAAAATAATACATTTATAATCAAAATTTTTTCTTTTTTAAAAATAAAAGTTTCTAAATTTTGTTAAAGTATTTATTTAAATATATTTTCGTACTTATAAAGTAAGATTATTATTGTTATTTATCTCTTTAGCAAAATATATTTTGGTCATTTTAATTTTTATATCATATTTTGTGATAAAAATTTAGTGTTATACTTAGGTATTCCTCTGAGGGTTAAATTTATGATTCAATTGGATCTATAAAACTATTTAAAATTGATTATGTGGTTTTAAAAAATCTAAAATTATTGGATTAGCTATTTGTAGAAATAATTGATTTTTCTTTATATTTTATCTTATATATTTTAGATTTTTTATCATCGACATACTACAAAGGAAATCAACACTAAATACATACCTTTTGTGTTTTCTCGATTGAAAGGTAAATGTATTTTAATCATCGACAATACTAAAAAGGAAATTAACACTAAATACAAACTAAAAACGAAATCAGTACTCTTAATTGATTGGTCGATCACTAATTATTTACTAACCTTACTAATAATTAATACATGTATTAATAATTTTCCTTATTAGATATTACTTGCGCAAGAATATTAATTAATACATGTATTAATAAATTTCCTTATTACAAATTCGGAAAACAATCCACTCTTGATATCATATTGATTACATTGTTTAGTGTGATTTATCGATTTGTATCTAATTAGGTTGTTTGTTATTATTAACTTACCTTACTAATATTGAATATACAGTTTTTAATATATAGTTTCTATATACAGTTTCTCATATGATTAATCGTATAGAATATATAATATTCTCAATAATTTATTAGAGAATATTATATTTCTTAGCTTATCATGCAAGCTAAATCATTGAGAAACGTCCACCAATTTACTATATATAAGACATTCACAGTAAGAGAAACGAAGCCACTGAACTTTTTATGTTGATATTGTTTTTGTTATTTTACATCATTAAGCTTTTATATATACATATTTCATCAGAGCTGACTTTTCTTTTGGTTTATATGCAGATGCCCTATTATAACGATTTCACCACAATGCAGGTAAGTTTTGATTATAAACCACAACCTTGATACTATTTTTACAAGCTATGGTTTTGAGAGTTATTACTTGGATCCTAACTTGTTTCTGTTTCCTCTGTAGATACGAAACTTGTTGAGCACGAGCCATGTATCATTATCAACAACGATCTCAACACCATGCGCTAGCTAGCTCACATGGTTCAAGCTTCAAACCAAATCAACAACGATCTCAACACCATCAAACAAGGTAATTTTTTTTAATCACACAACAAGGTAATTTTGTTAGTGTTACTGCTAAGTAATGTAATATAGTGATTTAAATTTAAATTAAACCCAATAATTGAAAAAGCTACACACTAATATATATTTCTAATACTAATGTTAGAATTAAATCGGTTATATACAAATTTTCTATATTAAATATAAGTGATAAAACATAATTATTATATATTTCTATAGATTTACAATATATCAAAATCAAAACTATTTATTATTCTTTAATTTTATACTTATATTATGGTATTAGGAAAGATATACCTTGTTGGTAAAGGCTTTTAATTAGTTAATTCGTTTATTAATAACTTGTCTTATTTTATTATCAATTATTTGCGCAAGTTGATATGATGATTACCTTATTTTGCCATCAATTACTTGTCTTAAATGGTATGTTAATTATTGCAAATTTATGACAGTCAATTTTTAATATCTTTCTTTAATTGCTTCATGCTTATTAAAAGGAAACAAATATTACAAGAACTATACGACTTTATATATCACAAGAAATGTCTTTACAAGAATTTTTATAACAAATATTTCAGGAACCATAAGACTTAATGATAAAATATGATTATTAATTCGTAATTATTCTTTAAATTTGAAATATTCTAATTTTTTTTATTATATATAATTCTAAACGAAATAATCTTTTTAGGAAGTATTTTTTAAATATATATTTAGTTGACAAATTTAAAAGTTAAATTTTCGTGAAAATATATGTCTATTAATTAAATTTCTTGTTCTTTTATGATGTCATTTATTGGTAACTATATACATGTGATATTGCATTAAATGTGTATGTTCTTTATTTTCCTAATTAGTTAATTCGGAAATATGATGATTACCTTATTTTGCTATCAATTACTTGCACAAATTTATATGATAATGGTGATTTGAGTTAGAAAAGCCCAAAACTATTATCCATTTAGAAAACCACAAATATAATGGTGATTTGAGATTAAGAAAAGCCAAAACTATTATCTTTATTATATATATATACATATAAATATATGGATCTTAAAAAAATGTAATTTACTATATATATACATTTGTTTGTTTTTTCTATTAACAGATAAATAACACAGATAAAAGACCGGTTGTAGTTGACTACAAACCATTTTTCAGTCTGTTTCAATAGCGATATGCAAATTTAATATTATTTTCGTCTCAATAAAATAAATCTATTAAACTATTTTATATTGTACAATTGCTAAAAAAAATTTGACAATTTTTTGCAGGTTTCTATGAGATTTTTTAATTCATAATTGTTCTTCTTATTTTATATTACTTATGAATTATATTTAAATTTTTATCACATTTTCTTTGCAGGTTTCTATGGGATTGTGATATCTATGAGATTTTTATCACATTATTTAATATGTCACTGTCTCCTGTATATTTTTCTTACATTTGTTTTTTTAATAGTTAACTTTTATTAAAAACATACCAATGATGTTAATTTTTTTTACTTTAGTTAACTTTCATTTGTTTTATTCTTATATACCTTTTGTGACTTTTTTAGTTTTTGTTTGAGTTTAATATTGAATTTAGTTCACATACTTTATGTGTATATGTTTTAAAACATAATTTTTCTTTTAAAAAATTATGCAACAAAGAGCCTAATTAAACCGATCTAAAAACAAACCGAACCGAATATAAATTAAACTGGACATAAACCACACCGAATGAGACTAAATAAGGTTTACTTTAGTTGAAAAAAATATATTAAAACCGAACTAAACAAACCAAACCGAAAAAGTAACGAATTGTCCACCCATACTGCATCCTAGAAATTTGCGCAAATCTTGTTTCAGCTTTGAAACTCTCACTTATTCCACTAACTCCCACATTTGAACTCAATCGATACTCCTGTCTCAGCATTATACTATATTTTTATACCCGCATAAGGTGCGGATGGGTCACCTAGTAAATAGTTATCTGAGATAAACGCTTTCCGCATTAAAACCGAAAACATAGTTTATTATTGGTTCGATTGCTGAAGCAACATAGTGAATGAAACTAAATTTATGAATATCTTATTTAATAAAATTATGAATATTTATTTATTTAAAATGGAAATTTATTCTGTAAAAATATTTAAATAATTAAAGTGAACGTAAAATATGAATTTTGTTTTTCTTTAAATTTTAATAGTAAAATCTATGTTTAAAAAGTTGCTTAGAAAATAAATTTTGATTTTAGGTATTTATTAGTTAATAGATTGTAAACTTCAGAAAATTATTTTGTTTATTAAAATATTATGGATTTTAAGTTACTGAAATTCTGTATAGAATAATGTATTTCTAAAGGTGAATCTCATTAATAAAATATATGAAAGAAAATGTTGGACAAAAGAATTTAACGATTTGTGTGTATCTATAGAATATCTCTTCTGTCTATTGATTTTGGCCCTCTTAATGCAAAAGTTCTCGCTTATATCTGTCTCTATGTGCTCGTCCTATTTGCAGATGTTGTTTTTGTTTAGAGCTAGACTTTAAATTACTCCCTAACCGAATCTGGTCTTGTTAGTTTGAGCTCTGAATGTATATATCTATATAGAAAAAGTTTTTTTTTTGAAGGACGAAGCACTGTAGACAGTATAATGTAACTGTAACTTGATAGAGGAACCGTGCGATTCTTGAAATTCCATCTTAGTTTTCAAAAAAAAGTTGTAGTTTGATACTTGCCATTTGGTTTTGTCTTGCCGCAGATGAACTGTGTGTTGCCAGAAGTTGATTTACAGATAAACAGAGGTGTAAACAAGACAGAACCAATTGAAGGGAAGTGTGGTCAAGGAAATTGCTGCTTCTGCGAGGATGGATGTAATATTGAGCGTTGGAGGATGGATATCTGAACAGAATGGGTGGTCTCAGGTTGGATCTTTTGACAATAATTCTAAAAGAATTAATTATTAGTACTTGTATATTAATTAGATTTACTAAATTTTTAAAAAGTTTAGCATGGTTTACTATTTTTGTTTCTAATATTTAGTGTGTATATGTATTTATCTAAATAACTTTTGAAGGAATTTTCAAATCAAATTTTTATTTTCCCGATTTAGCACTTGGATCATCATCAACTGTCATGAGTCGATGTCAACCCTAAAAAATCGGTCGAATCAGAACCGTTGGATCTAACTCTGAAGACGTAACTGGGTCCCACGTCCCCACCACTTCTCTTTCAGACCTTAAACCCTCCGAATCTACAACAAAACACACTCTCTCTCTCTCTCTCTCTCTCTCTCCGCCTCCATTATCTTCTTCTCAAGACCAAATCTAATCCTCTCTCTCTCTCCTCGCTTCCACCATAACAAGCTTTCTCCATTACACCGAGAGAGAGAGGTTTTGAATTCCAGCAGGGGTGGTGAGTTAGTACTCCAGATCGGATCGGATTCTTCAAAGATGCAGACGACAAACAACGGTCCAGATTCAGCTTCGGCCGGGACAACGCCGCCACCGTTGCAGCAACCGACTCCTCCTCCGCCGCAGCAACAACAACACTGGCAAAACCAGCAACAATGGATGGCGGCAATGCATTACCCAATGGCGATGATGCAGCAGCAACAGATGATGATGTATCCTCCTCACCAATACGCTCCGTACGGTCAAGGTCACTATCAGCATCCTCCTCAGTTTCACTACGCTCCTTACCATCACCAGCAGCAGCAGAATCATCAGCAGCGTGGTGGATCTGGTGGAGATGATGTGAAAACTCTCTGGATTGGTGATCTTCTTCATTGGATGGACGAGACTTATCTCCACACATGTTTCTCTCACTCCAACGAGGTTATTATTACCATTCTTCTTGAATCTTTTTTTTTTGTTCGGACAACGAAAGTGATAGATGTAACATCAGTTTACAGATCCGCACACTGTGTTTGGTTAGCCGGTCTTGAGATTTTGATATTATAGTCAATTTAGTAATGATTTTGATTTTTTTTTTTAAATTAAAACAATTTTGGAGATCTACTATGTTTATGTAAATTATTTTTAAAAATATTTGGGATTTATATGTTAATGTTCCAAACCTGCCATGCATTCATTGTCGTGAATCCAATGTAAAATTTAGAAACTTTTGGTATGTTTGAGATGTGATGAGTGACCATTGTGTGATTGCCTTGAAGCCAAAAGGTTGACATTTATGGTAATAGACAAGTACGTTGACTTTTAAAAGAACAACCTTTAAAGTTCATTTTCACAAGGCAATAAAAGTACATTTGCCACCTTTTAAACATGTCACGAGATCGTTTCTCAATTGGTCGTCCTTTTCATTAATCAGTTCAACGTTCTGTTTTAGCTCATAAAGTTTGTTTTTTTTCTTTCCTTTTTTAGCTTATGGTTTCTTGTTTTGTTTAATGATGCAGGTTTCTTCTGTGAAAGTGATAAGAAACAAGCAAACTAATCAGTCAGAAGGGTATGGTTTCGTCGAGTTTCTTTCACGTTCAGCAGCTGAGGAAGTCCTTCAGAGCTATAGCGGTGTAACCATGCCCAACGCAGACCAGCCCTTCCGTCTAAACTGGGCGTCTTTCAGTACTGGCGAAAAGAGAGCTTCAGAGAACGGTGGTCCAGACCTGTCGATATTCGTGGGAGATTTGGCTCCAGACGTGACTGATGCTCTGCTGCTCGAGACTTTTGCTGGATACCAATCTGTCAAAGGTGCTAAAGTTGTGATCGATTCCAACACTGGGCGTTCCAAAGGTTACGGGTTTGTCAGGTTTGGTGATGAGAGCGAGCGGTCAAGGGCGTTGACTGAGATGAATGGTGCTTTCTGCTCGAGCAGGCAAATGCGTGTTGGTATTGCAACTCCTAAAAGAGCCGCTGCTTACGGACAACAAAATGGTTCACAAGGTAAGTGAAGCATTTACTTGAGTATCAAGTTGTCTTGGTGCTTTTAACTTATCATTTGAAGTGATATGTTCTGTTTTCTTGGAATTAGCTCTGACATTAACTGGTGGATATGGAGGAAATGGTTCAGTGTCTGATGGGGAATCAAATAACTCAACAGTGAGTTCGCCTAGCTATTACTCTGTTATCAACAATACACACTCTCTCCTCATTGTCTTTTTTCTTATATCACATTGCAGATATTTGTTGGTGGCATTGACGCAGATGTTACTGAAGAAGACCTCAGGCAACCTTTCTCCCAGTTTGGGGAGGTTGTTTCGGTGAAGATCCCTGTAGGAAAAGGATGCGGTTTTGTCCAGTTTGGAACCAGGTACTAACATGTTAAGTGTGGGACATGTTCCTATCAAATTATGAACAATCCCTTAGGTGATTTAATTTAAATGTGAAGATGAGTTCGTTTTTAAGTGATGTGCCATCCGTTTATGACAGGCAGAGTGCTGAAGAAGCCATTGGGAACTTGAACGGGACAGTCATCGGGAAAAACACTGTCCGGCTTTCTTGGGGACGAAGCCCAAACAGACAGGTACAAGAAAGATTAAGTTGGATTAGTGTGTTTTGTCTTAAATGGAAACTTATGTGGTCCAGGTCAAGACTGGTTTTAGATTCTTTTGGTGTCTCTGTTTTTCTTGTCTCTATAGGGTGGATAAAGTTATAGAAACACTTAAACCCAAAGTCAGTGGTTGACAATGGATAGTAGTGGGCCACAAAGATCTAGTGGCACTAACACATTCTTGCGTTCTTTGTTGACTGTTTTGATTGGCTAATCAGATGCTTGCCTCCTTGGCCAACTTAAGCTAGAAGAAAGCCTTTATCCACGTCATTATTCTCTTATATAATGTTGTTGTCTTTGTTTCATGTCTTAAGTCTCCATTAGTTATTGTAATCAATGGACTAGTTAACTTTATTCTCTACAACGTATGTCCAACACTCTGCTTGTTAACTATTCTGGCTGTTGCATCCACTACTGATATATTTTTCAATTTTTGTAATCTTTTAAAATGACAGTGGAGAGGTGACACGGGCCACCAATGGAACGGAGGATACTCAAGAGGACAAGGTTACAGCAACGGATATGCTAATCAAGACTCAAACATGTATGCTACCGCAGCGGCTGCTGTCCCTGGAGCTTCTTGAAAGTGTTGGTTATGTCTCTATCATCAACAACAAAACTAAAAACTTCTAAAGTCCAAAGAGGGGTTTTGTATCCTGGATTTGAACTTTTCTTTATCTTGATGTCTCAGTTTCTGTCAACATTTTGGGGTTGTCTTAAACTTTCTCAGTTTCTTTAAGTTTGATTTGTCTCCTCACAGTCTAGAGCTTGGTCCACAACAAGTAATTTCCCAAATCGTTTGGATCAATTACTAGTTTGCAGTGAATATAGGGAGGGAATTTGCTTCATTAAATGAATAAAACTTAGAAGTCAAAATTCTTTTTTTTTTTGTGTGTGTGTAATACCACAATGGAAGAAACGATGTTGCTTAATTGGTTAGTTGGTTAATTGGTTAAAAAGTTATGACCTCAGTATGTTGTTAACTCTATATAACAAACATATCCAAAACATGCTCTGGGAGACAGAACGATAACAAGAGCAATCTTAAGACGATGATAGAGAATCAAAAGGTCAAGTTCTTTGTCTAATACTCGCACCACTTTTTCTTGAGCTATTTTATGTCTTTGACAGCGCTCTTCTGAAGCATATCAGTGAGATTCTTGTCGACACATTCTTTCTGACGCTTACCAAACTCATGTTTCTAATACAAATCCAAATCTTTTACAGAACTCAGCACCATTTGTTATTATGGCTTTTTACTCAATAGTCGATACTATACCAAACACCCACAAAATCATTTTCAATTACGAAACAAAGAGAGTGAAACATGTGTTTTTCCAAAAACCTGACAATTTCAGTCAAAAGGTTTCGTAATTCGAATAGATTCGCAAAACGTACAGGTCAAGCAAACATGCATTAAAATTTTGATTTACCTCAGGGAGATGGAGAACAAAGTTATTACCTAAACTAAAAGAATTCTTGGCAACTCCTTCTTCTTCCAATTCCAACGTCTCTTTCTTCTCCTTCGGACACTCCTCGGTTGATTCGGTGGTCTCTGCCTATCTCTCCGGACAGAGGCCAGTTCCTGTTCCCGAAGAAAGCAAAGAGATGAGGGAGGACATAGGAATATGGATGGCTAGGAAGGAACTAGGTCTAGGTTATTGGTGGGATGACGATAAGCTTGCAAGTAAGAGCCCCGAAGAAATCATGCAAGCGATGGAGTCCATGAAGATACTGTTGAGGGGGGATGAAGCTGTTGATTCTGATCAGAGACAAGGTTCGCTTGTCGTAGATGAGAAGATGGACGACGGCAGCGATGTTGTTCTGCACCACCACCACGGAACTGGTAATGACATGGATCTTGAGCAGCTCCTCAGTGATGATTTAAATGATGAGAAAAATGAAGAAGAAGAGGCACATCTTCAGATTGAGTCGGTTCCTTGCAGCAACAAGAACGCTCTGTTATTACCAACTGCAGGAGGAGGACTGAATGATATGATAATGATCAAAACCTGTTTGACCTTGATTTAGCTGATGTTGATTTGGATACAATTCCCAATTTTTGGCCAACCTTGATGATGAGTTTGTGGCTTTTTTTCTGGTGTGATGATTACTAGCTACTGACTGTTTAGTTCAGAACCTGCAGGTAATAAGACAGGAATAGGTGCAATATTGCGAATATTCTCCATTATCTCGAGTTGTCCTGTCATATGGTGAGTGGCTCCGGTATCTAAGATCCATATACCCTCGTTTTCCTTACCCTTTAGATGATCATTGGTTGCTCCCTTGTTGATTAGTTTCTGAACAGTGCTCCATTGCTCATCGGTGATGCCACTGAGTCCTTGGTGATCTACATCAGAGATAGTTATGTTTGCTTGAAATTTTGTGTTATTTTTAGAAACACTGGCCGTATTTGCTTTTGGTGTCACGCCTTTTGCTTCAGCAGGTTTAGTTGATGATGGTCGATTGTTGACTCTGTTCTTTTGACCTTCCCACCAGTCGGGGTATCCTATGATGGTGAAGCATCCCGAGGCCTCATGTCCTGTTCGACCACAAACAGTACATTGACGGGTAGGATATTTATTGATAGGTCTTGTAGTTGGTTTAGAAGTATTAGATGGGTTGCGGTTTTGAGAAGCAAATCCCATTATTGGTTGTTCCGGAGTTATGTTGGAGCGAATAATCTCGTTCTGTGAGACGGTCTGATAAACGCTATCAAGATCAGGAAGTGGTGAGATTGCACAAATCTGAGATCTTATGACGCCATGAGTAGCATCGTCCAACCCCGCCAAGAAATCATGAACACGGAGAGTTTCTGTTTCTCGATCTCTTGCTGAGTTTAGATCACATTCACACTTTCCACAGCTACATTGTTTAGAAGTCATGCAATCAGCGATTCCGTCCCATATTTTTGTTAGACGACCAAAGTAGTCATCAATGGTGGAACCATTCTGTTTGCAATTTGCCAAAGCTTTCCGCAGTTGTTGAAGTCGCGCCCCACTCTTGATTGAGTATCGCTTCTTGATTATCTCCCATAGGTCCTTTGTGATTTCTCGAGTCGAGATAGATGATCTGATTTTTGGTTCGATTGTTAGTTTTATCCACCCTACGATGAGATGATTGTTTGCTGTCCAATTTTCAAGGTGAGGTGAATCGGCTGCCGGTTTAGGAAGACTGCCGTCAAGAAAACCAAACTTCTTTCGTGAGCTTATCACCATACGAAAGTTGATGGTCCATTCGTCGTAATTTGATCCGTTGAGAAGAGGTTGAGAGATGATGGTGCCTGGATTATCATTAGACGATAAATCGTAAGGCGAGATTGTTTTGTATTTGAGGTCGCTTGGAATAATCGCCATGCATGAAGATGTATGTTATGAAAGAGCTCTGTTTTTGATTTCGAAAAACAGAGGTTTTGAATGAAGAAGTTGATCTCTGGTTTTCGTAAGAACAACAAGGATGTTTCAAAGAAATTGATTTTGGATGTTTTTAATTTTGGTTATGCTCTGATACCATGACAAATCTTAGTTTGGGATCAAAGTTAACTTGAATATTATTGAGAATGAAGCCAGGTATTTATATAAGAGAAGTAATCTGAAAATAGGAAAAACTTAAAGCGCAAGCTATCTAGGAAAATAATGGAAAACCTTATGAAAATAATAGAAAACCTTATCTAAATCATATTTGTATGATTTCCTAATTCTTATAGAAATCCTACTCCAATAAATTATTCATCTCTCTCGCATCTTCAGTTATACGAAGTTCGAAACTATAGACCGGTTTAAACAAGCTGAGAAGTGAACTTTCCATTGTATTTACTCTGTCTTTACAAAACAGATTCTCTATGAACAAAGGGATGGATCCACTCTAGCACATAACCAACGCAGCAGAGTACTAAAAAAAACTCTCTGCTACAGTCTGTCACTACTAAAGCATGAAGAATAACAATCTCAAATAATTTTTTATACTGATGTGGGAGACTAAACAATTGCAGAACATCTTTACTACACACACTTAAAATTTTAGAAGTTTGGTGTCTTCTTGGAGATCTTAAACTTATCACATTTGAACACACCACCCGTACAGTTGACTTGGATGCACTTTTATTACTCTCTATCTCTCTGATTCGGATCTCTCAGGTAATCACATTTTAAAGTGCAAACATACAGTATAGTTGTTAGTCTGAGTGTTTCCAGAGCTCATAAAGAAGCTCTTTTTAATTAGGAAAGTTGAAAATACTGCTTTGTGTTTATAAACTTTGAAAAATACATAATTATGGTTTTTCGGTCACACGATTTTCCTTTTAAATAATTTGAAGTTTTAATTGACAAACTACATTGCAATGAAAAAAATAAATTTAAATAGGAGTAGTTATTGGTATGATTTTTATTTTAAGTGACCAAAATAAAAGAAAAAGCAAAGGCGCAAGGTTTTTCCTTTTTTTCTATTTTCTGGACGTTTCGAATTTTCCTTTTTTTAATATCTCAGAAAAGGGAATTGTTTGTTCAAATAAATCACCGACTTTAACTGAACCTAAATCTATAAAGCCCTCTCATATCTCTTCTCCTTCGCTCTACTTTCCTTTTTTTGTTTGGCTCTCTTTCACTATTTTCTCTACGTTTTTTCTTTCCAATTTCCATTGCGATTCAGTTTCAAAACCCTAAAAAAGCTTTTGCAATTTTCTTTTCAGAGCGATTCTTTTTCGAAACCCTAAAAAATCAAGTCCGATTTGAAAAAGATGCAGTCAAACGAAGAAGAATTCGTCAAATTTCTCGGAGAAGGAGCTTACGGTTACGTCAACCTCGTCCGCTACACTAATCCCGACGACGAAGGATCTTCGTTTCTCTCCGCCGTCAAAAACTCTTACGACGCAGACTACGACACTCTCCAAAGAGAGTTACAGATTCTCCTAGAACTCAGGGGATGTCCCAGGATCGTTACATGTTTCGGAGATTCTCTTCGACAAGGTGTAAGCAATTACGGTAACAAAGTCCACAAGCTTCAACTCGAGTACGCTTCCGAAGGTAGCTTGAACGCTTTCATGAACCGTTACGCCGACAGAAAGTTGCCGGAGCCGTTGATTAAAGATTTCACGCGGATGGTTCTCGAAGGTTTGGTCTCGATTCACGGACATGGTTATGTTCACTGCGACATCAAACCAGACAACCTACTCGTCTTCCCTTCCTCTTCTTCGAGACAAGATTCGTACGAGCTCAAGATTTCTGATTTTGGCAACACGTTGGAGGTAGGAGAGGTTCCTCTGTTCTGGGAAAAAACTGATTTTCCGTGGGTGGGGACTCCTATCTACATGCCGCCTGAGTCTGTCCGTGATGGCGTGGCCAACAAGGCTCTAGATCTGTGGTCGGTGGGGTGTTTGGTGCTGGAGATGTACACGGGCGTGATTCCTTGGGAAGGCATTGAACTAGATGATATCGCTACTCTTCTCTTCTTTGGTGAAGCTCCTGAGATACCTCAGAGTTTACCTTCCGATGCAAAGGCTTTTATCCAAACGTGCTTCTCAAGTGACCCTGAGGACAGAGGAAGCGCTTCTGAGTTGTTGTTTCATCCGTTTTTGCCTCGCCCTGAAGTTAAAGAAGAGGAGGAGAAAACAGAGGCCAAGAAGACAAGTAGTAACTCGTTTCTGTTGAAGCTGTTGAAGTTGAGACTCAGACGAAGAAGTTCCTACAAGAAACCAACGTCGGATGCTCTTGCTGTTTCAGACAAGAAGCCTCTGAAGTTGAGGTTTTTTCCGACAAAGACCGCACAGTTTAAGAGAACTCTGAACAAAGTCTTGAGGTTGAAGACTATGCCCATGAAGAAAGTCAATTTAGTTTCTGTTCATTAGTATTTTAGTTTCTCTGTTTTGGCTGTAGTTTCTATTGATTAAGGTTTAGCATCTCTGTTTAGACTGTAGTTTCTGTTAACGTTTAGTATCTGATTAGTATGTAGACTGCTAGTGTCTGTTGATAGTATCTCTGTTTAGACTGTAGTTTCTGTTAACTTTTGTATCTGATTAGGATATAGACTGTAGTTTCTGTTGATTAACTTTTAGCATCTCTGTTTAGTCTGTAGTTTGTGTTCACTTACATTTCGTATCAGATTAGCATGTAGACTTGTAGTTTATGTTCATTATAGTTTAGTATCTCTGTTTAGTTTGTAGATGAAATTTACATGTTTCTCAGGTCTCGCTACAGACATTAACGTTTAGTATCGCTGTTTAGTATGTAGATTCTGTTGATTAACTTTGAATATCCCTGTTTAGTATGTAGTTTCTGTTCATCAATGTCTAGTATGTATGTTCCGACATTATAACTGTCAATAAAATAGTTCTTTTCAGTTTGAATTTCTCACTGTACATAGTTCTCCTCTCTGCAAACTCCAGTCTCAGTCTTTTTACTGTGGTTAGCAATAACCTTTTAACTCAGGAACACGTGAAAAGAAACGTTTTCGTGAATGTTAATTAGCCTTTCCATCTTCAACTAAACACCTAACAACACAGTTCCCATATTGAAAACTATATACTTTGGTTTGCTCTGTCGATATGTGTTTATTCCATACGCAGATATAGAGACATGGACCTTTGAGTAACACTTCGGTGAAGATGTTTTCACCAAACGTAATTCAAACTGTTTATATATATATATATATATATATATATATATATATATAAGGGCATAAAGGTGGCACTAGATTTTGTTGCTCATGAAAGCGTAGAGGGTAACACAAGAGTTCCGGAGGCTACAAAAAGACCACAAATCCAACGAACATAAACTAGAGTTTCTTTGACTACTCCACTAATATCTAAATGTTGTGAAATCATGACAAGAATCATTGACTTGATTCATAACAACTACAGATGTAACTTACATTCCACAAATTGCATCAACCAGGTCTTTTTATTATTATGTTTTTCATCATAAAGTAATGTATATAGTCTCATCATGTGTGTCTTGCACTCTTTCATATTGGCAGCCCTCTGAGCTAAAGTGCGGATGCTATGGGAGATGGTTTAGCTATGGCAGCTTCATAATCAGAAACCTCAAGTACATTAACGACTAGAGTATATTTTGTTCCTCTGCTTGAGTCTGTTTGTGCTTCAACCACATTGAGAAGAAGACAATGTTATGCAGCGGACTCATGAAAGTGGTGGGAAAGCAAATGTTTTGTTTTAAAAACAAATAGGTGTTATGGTTAGTTGAGACCAAGTCTTAGAATTGTATATAAAGCAGCCATTATATATCTCCATGGAGATATAATACAAGATTAGCCAAATGGTTGGTCCTCCTACTTGAACATAACTCCCCTTGTCTTGGTGAAGCAACTCTATTTTCATGAAAATCCAGTCAAAGACTGCCAGAAACTGTTCCTCAGTCTTATAAATTCAGTAGGGAGAGGAAGAGGCCAGTGTGTCAGAAGATAGAAGTCTTTATGATTGACTTCATCAACAGTCTTCTTCCCTTTAGAGGAATTGATTCTTCATCACTCTTCTTCTTCGTGGTAGCAACCTTTATAGCAACCCCAACCTCTGTGGCATACTGGCATCTGCGAAGCCAATGAAATAACATATCAAAATGTTTTGTGGATTCTCGAGAGGCCATCAACATATCAACACAACAACTTCACAAAACCATGGTGATGGAGAAAGAAGTTTCTTTGCAACGAGCACCACACAGTCAAGATTCTGCTCAAATCTATCTACATTCCAAAATTTCGAAATGAAGCACCATCACAGATAATTCCAGAACATCAACTTTGACTTTATCTTCAAACGGAAACAAAACCAGCAGTAACCATGACGAGATTCAGAAAATCAAATCGGTCGATGAAACACGTCGATTGAAGAATTAAACGCTCAGATGCTCCTCCCGAAAAAAATGATCTGAGATACTCCTGCCCGAAACTGACCGGATTTGAAATTTAATATATCTTTATTTAAATCAGAAAATTTATTAAAAGACCACGAAACCAAGACAAAGTTAGATAATTACAAACCAACCAGGTGCAATTCGCGGACCATCCAGGCCCGATCCATGAAATTCAGATATCTTTCTCCATAACTTCCGAAACCTTTGTAAGAATTGGTGTAATTGTCAATATTGGTGAAACTGTACATCGTAATTAATCTTCAACAAACATACACACAAGTTATTCTAAATTGAACTAAATCGTACTTTTAGATTTGAAAAGTTTTATTATGTTATTGTTTGGACACAATTGTTATTATTGACATATTTATTGATTTTGAAATTTAATAATTATAACTATGTATAAGTAGGTGAAACTCTAGGATTTATATTGTCTAACTATACATTATATTATCAGAAAAATAGTAAAAGTAGACATTACATTATCCGAAACTTAGTAAAAGTAGATAAAACTACATGCCATAACTAGATAAACTAAGTAAAAGTAGATAAAACTACATGCCATAAAAGTAGACATTACATTATCCGAAACTTAGTAAAAGTAGATAAAACTACATGCCATAACTAGAGAAACTAAGTAAAAGTAGAAAAAACTACATGTCATAACTAGAGAAACTAATCTTCAATTGGCCAGTGGGCAGCGGTCATGTGAATTTCATGGCAGAAATCCCAAACTGCATATTGCCAGAAACAACGATCGCATATCCACTGTGTTCTTGATCCATCTAAGGAGCACGGGCAATCCTTTGAGCCGGACCAAGGCTGTATTCTTCGCAGTAGAGACGTAAACACCTCAGGTTTTTCATAACCCCAATGGGCTGAGCATATATTATTCCTGATCATGTAACACAGCCGCTCAGCAAATTCACGACTGAAGTTAGGATAGTTGTGAACCAACCCTCCATCATCTACACTAAACGCTAAGTTGAGCATTCCATCTACATACTTGGCCAACAACAATCCTCTCTCAGCAGAAAGATGGATTTTCTCTCTTCCTTGATCAATTAAATGGAGGTAGAAGTACTCATACATACCGCGGAAGTAGATGGCCTCTGGATTACCGGCTTGGTAGCACAGAAGTCGGAATTTTCTTACAGCATTAACCTCATAAATCCAATCATTGAAGTGAATGAGATCAGCAGATCGGTAGAAGTAGTCATCTCTGCCGATTTGATTAAACCCGGAGAAAGCAATTCTAGCACTACCGAAGTCCCGGATGTGACGTGTTGCTACCTTTGAGAGAATCTTATGGAGGATGGAAGGAGGGAGAGAACCCAAGTTCGACATGGAGGAGTGTGGAGAGATATTCGAGATATAACGTTTAGTCGAGTAGAGATTCGAAATTGTATGTAATTGTAGAAGTGGTAAACCCTATTTAATGACCGCTCACTCAAATTCAAGCAGAAGCGTGTCCATTTAAAGGTGATTTGATGGACTCCTCGAGAAGACACGACTTCTGTCACACGCCTTTTGAATGTCAACAGTCGCATCTATTGGAATTGAAACTTTGTAAAACTATAATTTATTAAGATATCTAACTATACATACGTAAGCGAAACTAAGTGATTTCGATTGTCTAAATTTATAAAACTACAAAAAACTTCAGAATTTAGATATATATTTTTAGTTATATTTTGCAAGAAATGATCAGTGTCCAAAACTGATTATACTTAGTGGATATATTTAATAGGAGATATAACTAAAAATGTATCTAAATTGAAGTGGCGTGTCCATTTAAGGTTGATTTGATGAGTATTATTACTTGGTTGGCTCGAGACTCTCCAGAGATTAAATGGACATTAAATCAAATCACTCATAAATAGGAGAAATAGAGGACCTATAAAATGGAAGTCGGGGTAATAGTTTCTAATAGTTCATTAAATTACAGGCTTTTCATTGATTATCTCCTACACTGGTAGTTGCTATCATTAAATATATGAACTCTAAATATATTCACTAACTATTATCCATTTTGGAAACTGACCATCTTTTGAAAAATAAAACGATATAATATCTAAATTTCGTTAAGTTTTGTATAGTTTCAAATGTTCACAATCTAAATTGTTACGTTTTGCTTAGTTTCATAAATTTAACCCGTGATAGACTCGTGGAAAGAACACGACTTTTGATAGACTCGTCGAAAGAACACGACTTCTCTTGTGAAAAAGTCTCTTTTAATAATCATTACGAAACTCAATCATTACACTTCGAAACTCTTACACTTCCGAGTATCATTTATACTTCCATTTATACGCCACATCTCTTGCATTTAAGAGAATTCTGCATTTAAACACTCACCGTTACTCCATCTCCTCTCTCATCTCTTCTCTCATCTCTGCAAATACTCCATCTCTTCTCTCATTTCTCAACAAACAAGATGGCAGAGTACAATAAGCTTTCCGAGGTTACGTATAACCCCAAGGTCAGGTCTTGGCGTTTCAGAGTGAAACTACACAGGATCTACCCTTTCTATTCGTATGTTACCAACAGTGGGCCTTACTATAACTATATCCTCGCAGATGAAGATGTAAGTGTTATATCATCATCTCTCTTGTAATAAACATGTAACCGTGAGAAATAAAAACTTGATCCATGCAACATGTAATAAACATGATCTTTGTACTTTATTTTTGTAGGGATACAAGATGGAGATGACCACCTATGGGGATTATGAAAATTTTAGAGGCCTTGAGAGGGAAGAGGGAAGATGGGTGGAAATCTTTGTGGTAGAAGTTGAACGGGCCATCCCATGTTTCCAGCCAACTAGCTCTCCGTTCAGACTAAATGCTACGCGCTGTACGCAAGTCCACATCATCGAACCTCTGAACAATCGTCTTTTCTTTGACTTCAAAAGCATCCATGCAATCCCTCACATGCACTGGCGTGATCTCAGATATCTCATAGGTACCGTTCAGAACTTTGTATAACTCTGTAGTTGTAAGTGAAACTAAGTGAAACGAACTGATTTAGGAATGGTAATCTCAACAGTCGCATGACTTTGTTTTAGAACTTTGTATAACTCTGTAGATGTAAGTGAAACTAAGTGAAACGAACTGATTTAGGAATGGTAATCTCAACAGTCACATGACTTTGTTTCAGAACTTTGTATAACTCTGTAGATGTAAGTGAAACTAAGTGAAACGAACTGATTTAGGAATGGTAATCTCAACAGTCGCATGACTTTGTTTCAGAACTTTGTATAACTCTGTAGATGTAAGTCAAACTAAGTGAAACGAACTGATTTTAGTTGAGTAACACTTATATGGTAGATACAATGGGAGTGGTCTTCAACACGGAAGCCCATCTCGGTGCCCCTACTGGACCAAGGATGGAGTTTTACATAAGGGACAACATGTGAGTATAAAGTAACATATGATCCAAGCAAAATTTATATATATATATATATTGTAACTGACGCACTTTTTCTTTATTCTGAATAGTGACCATTAGATAAAATGTGTGGTGACCGGCGGTCAGGCCTATGCCTTCCGGGATGGTCTTGACCACATGAGTGCTGAGGGTCGTAGACAGGTGATTGTGGTCCTTAAGATGTGGAGAGTCCGGGAATCTATGAGTAAGTGTTGTTTCTGTGTCTAGTTTTAAATGTGATAGTTGAGTAGAACTTTTGCTAAAATCACTTATACAGGTTATTTTGGTCCTCCTGATATATGGCTTGAGACCGAAGGTGGATTTGCGGACTTCAGGTTCAATCCACGTTTGCCCGAGGTTGAGGAATTCAGGCAGTCTCTACTAAACAACGACCCTTATGTTCAGAAATATGGGGTTGAAGGTCTCCTGTAAATGTTTAATGTCGGTGAACCTTTGTTTAAATATCGATACAAGTATGTGTTAATGTTGGTGAAACTATCTCTATTGTCGGTGAAACTTTGTTTACATGTCGGTAAAACTATGTGTTAATGTTGGTGAAACTTCTCTACTTTCTCTAGTTTTATCTATAAACATTATGTAATTACTCTAGTTATATCTATAAACTAATCTTTTTTTATTTGAACTTCAATAAATATATCAATAACAACACATGTGGCCGAACAATAACGTAATAATAAATTGCAATCTAAATGTGGAGTACTCAATGTGCGATTTAGTTCAATTTAGCATAACTTTATAGTTTCACTTAATCAATTGTGCAACTTTGTAAACTTAAGACATAGTTGAATTTTGTTGTCGTATAAATAGGTCAGATTTTGGTGTTACTTTCACATGCTCAATTGTCCAACTTTGTAAACTTAAGCCAAAGTTGGAAGAGAAGATACATTTTTAGTTATATCTCCTATTAAATATATCCACTAAGTATAATCAGTTTTGGACACTGATCTTTTCTTGCAAAATATAACTAAAAATATATATCTAAATTCTGAAGTTTTTTGTAGTTTTATAAATTTAGACAATCGAAATCACTTAGTTTCGCTTACGTATGTATAGTTAGATATCTTAATAAATAATAGTTTTACAAAGTTTCAATTCCAATAGATGCGACGGTTGACATTCAAAAGGCGTGTGACAGAAGTCGTGTCTTCTCGAGGAGTCCATCAAATCACCTTTAAATGGACACGCTTCTGCTTGAATTTGGGTGAGCGGTCATTAAATAGGGTTTACCACTTCTACAATTACATACAATTTCGAATCTCTACAATTTCCCTCATCTCTCTCACACAATAACATTTTTCTTTTATCAGAGTTAGACATGGAGAATCTCCCTCCTTCAATGCTTCATAAGATTCTCTCTACGGTAGCAACGATGAGTCTCCGAGATTTTGGTGGGATTGCTTTTCCCAGGTTCAACGAAGTTGGAAGAGAAGATCACTTCTACAGATCGGCCAATCTCATTTACCTGAATGACTGTGTACACGAGGTCATTGCTGTTCGAACATTCAGGCTTAAATGCTACCGTTCGGGTAATCCAGAGGCCATATACTTGAGAGGTATGTATGAGTTCTTCATCCTCCATTTACTTGACGAAGGAAGGGAAAAAATCCATCTTGCTGGTGAGAGAGGATGCGAGTTGGCCCAGTTTGTAAATGGAATGCTGAACTTAGCCTTTAGCGTTGATCGTAGGGGAATTGTTCACAACTACCCTGCCTTTACTCGCCAACATGTTTATAAGATGTTTCAAATCATCTGTAGTTGGCAACTTTCAGGCCATTGGGATTACGATAAACCTGGCATGTTTCTATCTGTGGCTGAAAGGATAGATCCTAATGTGCCATGTGATTGCTGGTGCTCCCACATAGACCCTCCAGAGTTTGAAGTCTCCCTAAATGGATCAAGATCACGGTGGAAATGCGATCGTTGTTTCTGGAATTGTGCAGCTTGGGAGTTCTGCGACGAATACACTTGACTGCTCGCGCATGGCCAATTGAAGATTAGTTGTGTATTTATGAAATAGAAGTTTTATCTACTTTTACTAAGTTGTTATGTAAATTACTCATGACGTTATGCTCTGTTATTTCTCTAGTTTTATCTATAAACTAATCTTTTTTTATTTGAACTTCAATAAATATATCAATAACAACACATGTGGCCGAACAATAACGTAATAATAAATTGCAATCTAAATGTGGAGTACTCAATGTGCGATTTAGTTCAATTTAGCATAACTTTATAGTTTCACTTAATCAACTGTCCAACTTTGTAAACTTAAGACAGAGTTGAATTTTGTTGTCTTATAAATAGGTCAGATTTTGGTGTTACTTTCACATGCTCAATTGTCCAACTTTGTAAACTTAATGACAAAGTTGAATTTCGTTGTCAGACATCGTAAAAATAATA
The DNA here is from genome assembly GCA_018703725.1 of Brassica juncea. Taxonomy (NCBI): domain Eukaryota; kingdom Viridiplantae; phylum Streptophyta; class Magnoliopsida; order Brassicales; family Brassicaceae; genus Brassica; species Brassica juncea. Next base: position 4,822,783 of record CM031941.1, read on the forward strand.
GAAACTTTATCCAACTTCGCAGAACTGAGGAGAAACTTTTTCGATAGATAAAAATACATAGTTACTTGTACATCATAATACCGGCTACAACTACAACTACGACTCTGATGCCGACAATAACAGGGACACAACCTCCTGATATCTTAGGCAATAATGTCGGACCTTCGCTCCTTATTGTTGCCTTGAGCAATTGAACTTCTTCTTCTAGGATTCGAACTTGGTTGTGCAACTGTTGAATCTCATCGGTGAAAGCTTCATCGACCCATTTGAAGACGTGGTCGTCGTTCTCCAGCTACAACATTAGATCGAATAATCCATTAGATCCCACAACATTATGTAAAAATATAAAAAACGTGAACCTTAAGAGATACCGATAATACCCTAAGTTAAGCCGCATAGAGACACCGATAAAACCGGCGGTATGGATTTGGCCGGGATTTGGACATTACCTCGACGATTCTCTCCCCGCACAAACAATTTCTAGGTATTCCCGCAGTTCTTGCTCGTCCCAGACCACTGGTAACGGTAATATCTCCAGTCGTAGACGATGAAGCGGCCGTTATTGGGTTGGACATTATCTGACGGAAAGGAGGTTGAGAGGGTAAGGAGACGATTATTCGATTGAGCAGAAGAGAGATGGAAGAGAGAGAGAAAATTGGAGATATAAATGGGGAAAATCTAAAAAAAGGTCTTTAATACGATTTTAGCAAATTGGGAAGAGGGAAATTCAAAATTCGCAGAGCTGGGCGGGAAAATTATCACAGGGTTTTTTGTGGTCTAAGTTTCACCAAGTACTCAGTTTTACATAAAGCATCAAAGTTGTACTTTTTAATTATTTTCATTTATCTTGGTTATATTCTACTTTGATTAATGATTTTATGGTTATACTAATGCAATTATGTTTCCTATGTTCATTTCTAATACGATCATGTAAACATAAACTTGATTTCGTGCCATAGAGAGTTATCAAATCTAACAAGGTCAGTTTTAGCGATAAAACTATGATAACACATTGTATTTCTTATATGATTGCTACAGATGGAATTTTAATAATTCCGATTAAATCATAATTATCATATCAGTAATAATAAATTACAATCTTATTACCTCCATGACTTATAAAATTTAAAAGTTTAGAATTTACAATCATATTACTCAGTTTACCTATCGTAGTTATACCAGTAAAGAAAACAAGTTTCACTTAGTCATACAACACACAAATATAAAAAATTTCAACTCAACTCCACAACGATCCCATGCGATAAAAACGACCAAAACTGAAAGCGAAAGGCTTACAACCTAATCCACATCCAAACTGAAACACTGAAACAAAAGGTTTACAACCTACTCTTCTTATGTTTCTGGTGGGGATGTTCATCGTGTAAATCAGTGCCCACATTCTCTTCTTCCCCATATCCACTCTCACGCTCACAAAAGTTCCTACTACAAGAGCTCTCTCCAACCCTCGACAGTTGCTCGGTTATTTGAACTATTTGTAATTCTCCGATGTCCTCCACATGCAAAATACTTCTTCTCTGCTCTCTATCCACTGATGTTAGATAAACATACACATCTTCATCATCCAAAATATACGATTGCCTCTTAGGTTCCACTACCAATGGAATGTAACCCAAATTGAGCCTCTTCGTAAACGGATCTATTCTCATCTTCCTGCATATCCTCTCCTTCAACAACGAATAAGTGATCTCCTCCAACGATGATGTCTTAAAGGATATAGCATACAAACGAGCATCGGTTGGAATCCATTCATAATCATGTCCATCTTTCGAATAATATCCATCATAATCAAAGTGTATGTTCGTCGAAAAAGTACACATTGTCTGCAATAAAAAAAATTAACCCCTTGGTTACACAGTTATACCATTAAAGTTATACTTGGTTATTCAGTTATACCGTTAACGTTTTACTTGGTTACACAGTTATACCATTAAAGTTATACTTTGTTATACCATGTTACACAGCTGTGTCAGTAATCAATTAGTAATCAATGAACGTCTAATCTTCTTTGATTGAATCATCCTTTCATTCCCGACATTCAATCAGAGTATTCATTCAATCATTCCTTTCCGATCCTCGATTAGTTTACCCAAATGAATAGAATTAAGAATTTTTCAAAACCAAATTGTAATCAGCTTTGATTCCCGACATTCAATTGTACAGTTGTTGATTATCGAATTCCCTAATAAACAGACCATTCAAACTTTCCGATCATCGACTAGTTCATACACAAATACGAAATCTACTATCTAATCGGAATCCCTGCGAATAAGGAGTTCGTCTATAACGACGATTTGAGATACATACCCTGTAAATGATTCAGAATCCAAGCGACGAGATCGCAATTCGATGATAGCGAGGAAGAATAAGGAAGGAGGAGTGGAGAAGGAGACTCGACGACAACTGACCGCCGATTGAGTAGCTCCGATGATCCTCCGATGAGGAGGAGAGAGAATTTTTTGAGTTTCTAATATTCTGAATTCAATTCATTAAATCGGTCAGGGGTATTTTCGAAATCAACCACACTCCCCAAGAGTATCATAACAGATAAGAGTATGCCAGATCACGTGAGAGTATGGTAGATCACTTTTTACCTCATTAAGAGTACCTCAACACTTAACTCTCGATTGAAGGAAGCTCAAAACGAAGAAAACAAAACTTGTTTTAAAGAGAGATGTTTTTTAATTTAGCTAGTAAATGTCCCACATCGGAGAAAACAAAGTTTTGCTGCTGTATATATAAGTTAGCTCAAATTTAGTGTCCGTCGAGCTTGGTAACGCGGGCTTGTAATCCAAGTGGAGACTATAAAGTGATGGGACATTGGGCCGATCTCTTTGGGCCGAGTTCGGAAAGGCTATCTACTGGCCTGCCCCGTTCCAAGTCGGGAGTTGAATGTTCGGACTCTAGCGAAGGCTTGTGGTTTGGACACTCTTAGAGCGGAGGAGACTGCGTGAGGCTGGTTTCACAGAGCAGCGTCCACCTCCCGCTTTCGACGGTGGAAGGATTACGGGCCAGTGCCTCCCGAGCCCACTATGACCCAATAAGCCGACTCCAATTGGACCACCATTTTTTCACTTCAGTTAGGACGTGAAACATTCTTCTTACTCAATTATTACTTTTCCACAATTTTCTTCTATGTAGTCTGATAATGATCTGACGTCATGACAATGGATCAACAAAAGTCACAGCCAAGACATCGTAGATAACTAAATATTATGAAGCAGGTCGAAGATAATAAGCGGAATAGACTTATGATGAGTTTCTTGAGGTTCTATGATAAACGTCAAAGCTTTTTCTTTAACTAAAACAAACAATTTTATAAGTTCATTCCTTACACAAAACAATTTGCGGACTATTATATTGTTTGATGACAATTTGGGCTTTGATGTGTAATTCTTTGTTAGGTAACCATACATGTTTCTGAATATTCGAGAGTTGAAACGAAAGTATGTTACTGACATTTTTTATGGCAATTACAATTGGACTACAAGTCTCATATGGTCAGGAATCTAATAAACTTACTGACTGTAGTATATCTACGTGACAGGCAGAAAGGAATATTCTGAGTGTTAAGAAGAGAGAAGAAGATAAGACGATCTGATATATGTGGTGAATTTTCATAAATTATTCTGAGGAATAGGCCATACTGCATCTGTAAAAACGGCAGCTTAACGCAAAGTTCCTAATGCATAATAACATAAACCCTCTCTCACACCAATAATCATTGTTCATTTGCTTCAATTTGCTTGTTAATTCCTTTTTTTTTTTTTTGCTAAAGATGTAAATATCATTACTAGAACGATGGTTTGGTTACAAATTAATTGAACCAGAATCTGCTAATTAAAGCTGTTCCGTTCTTAAGAGCCGCAATGTAAGACCCGATCCTGGCTATTAAGCCCCAACATGGACCCGCGGCCTCAATTAGCTAGATCATAGGGTGATTGATCATATTTTTAAGGTTCCATATTCATCTAAGTCATTTTCAATCAACTGAGGTTCATCCAATCCAACCCTAAGACTAGACAATAAGAGAAATAGTATCTTTATTAATAATAACATGTGATCCATACAATGTAGTCATATCATTCAGTTTGCACAATAGGCTATCATAAGTTCATAAGTCACTACAATACTAACACAACCCACACATCCATACACGGTCTGGTCCTCATGGCTCCTTGGCCTTGCCACGGTCCTGGTCAGATCCTGAAACCAACACACACACAACACAAGAAACATAAGTAATCCGATAGTCTAACATACACAAGTTCTATTGCATGGTTCGGTTCACCTATCTAAGTTCACTAAGCTATCCAATCAGTTAGCAAAGCTCACGGCCATACTCAGGACATCAGCTAAGACACCCTGAACACCCATCTAGCACACGGCCTGACTGATCCAATGTGATCTAACCCATCAATCACACTTAGACCACAAGCGGCCATGATCACATCCCAAATCTGACCTACTGAAAACAATCTCTAAAAACTAATTAAAATTCATGACAAATACTGATAATTCCCCACTAAGAAGAATCCACCATCAGATCAATCAGAACCGGCCTAATCCCCATTGAATTTAGCCAAAACCCACCAAACCGGCCATAACTGAGGACCATCAAACCGGCCTGATAAATCCAATCAAACCACATGATAAATCATGATAAATCCTCACTAAGAGGAATCCATGGTCGGATCCCATCAATTCCATCCAGAACCATGAGATCCGGACTTAGCTGCCCAACCAAGGCCATGGAGAGTTTTAGTGAAACAGCCAAGGCCATGGTCGGCCACACTGGGTTGGAATCATCCAACACATCCAGAACATAGTAGAACACAAGTAAATCATGAAAGGAAAGGGAGGAGATGGGTTTGGCCCAGCCGTTCCAACCACAGCCAACACGGAATCTCACCGCGGCCGTAGCAGGACCGTCCGGCCGTCCCACTCAACTTGGGCGTGCGCTCAGGAGTGCTCAAGCCCTTGTCCACATCCTTCTCCTTGCCTCTGGTACTCATCATCACACGATCTCCACACCACACAAGCCAACTTTTGGTCGGAATCACCCACACACTCACACAACCAAGCCCTTGGCCGATCTCTCTATCTCTTTCTCTGTTCTCTCTCTGTCACGAGTTTGGCAGAGTTTTCCTTAGGGAAAATTGTGGCAAATCTCGACCCCAAGGCCTGTATTTATAGGGGAAGGGGTTGGCCAACTGCCTGGGCGAACAGGTGCCACCTTCTGGCCGAACATGTGCAACCTGTTCTTCCCACCCTTTTGCACAAACCGCCTGGTAACTGCCCCTTCTTCCCTTGGGCTGATCGAACACAAGCCCATACTGCAAGCCCACACGCCTGGCCCCTCTTGTCCAAGCCACAAACCCACCGGACCTCCATGTCCAGCAAGGCCAGACCCATGGCCGCCCATGGACTGAGCCCCATGGTCAAGACTCCAACACCCCACCTAGCTGAGATGAGCTGGCCACTAGCTGTTCCAGCTGAGTGAGCTAACTATCCAGCTACTGGAGCTGATCCTTCCTAGTGTGAGCTGTCCTGAGCTTGTCCCAGCTGGTCCAGCTTCTTCCTTGGGTTGTCCAGCTCCCAATTCACTTGTCCAGCTCTCATTTCCTTGTCTCCATCCGTTCCTGATCAAGTCTCATCATTTGATGAACTTAACCATCCGTTCCAGGTTAAGGTTCAGCATTCCTGAACTCCTTAACCCTTCTATCCAGCCATGGCACGCTTGTCCTGAGGTCCTAAGACCAGACTGTGCGTCTCCTCGGACCATGGCTGTGCCCGAAGGCTTAGTCAGAATCAGGGACATGACAAGTCTCCCCCACTTGAGATGGATTCGTCCTCGAATCCAACCCTGGACTTGTCTCCACCACAAACTGATTATACCACTCTGGGTAATCAGCCTTCATCCTTGGTTCTGTTTCCCAAGTGACTTGCTCATGACCACTGCACTCCCATACTTTCGACATTGCTTTTTCCATCCTGTCTACAATCCGAATTGGCCTTGTTTCCAAGGTGAGGTTCGTGCCTAGATCAGATGGAATCTCAGGTAGGACGATGTCTTGATCAGTAAGACATTTCCTTAATTGAGACACATGGAACACATTGTGGAAAGCATCCATCTCGGTTGGCAGGTTCAGCTTGTAAGCCACCGCACCAACTCTTTCTATGATCCGGAATGGACCCAAGTACCTTGGATCCAACTTCTTGCGACCAGACACTCTCTTCTGGCCTCTGAAAGTGATCATCTTGAGGTAGACCATGTCGTCCACCTCAAACTCCACATGCTTCCTTCTTCTATCAGCATAACTTTTATGGCGATCCTGTGCCTCTTTCATCTTGTCCCTTATGAACTTGATTTTCTCGGTTGTCTCCTCCACAATCTCAGGCCCTATCATGCTGCGCTCCCCCACTTGGGTCCAGCACAATGGTGTCCTGCAAGGCCTCCCATATAGAGCTTCATATGGAGACATACCAATGCTTGTGTGAAAGCTATTGTTGTAGGCAAACTCTACCAAAGGTAAGTGCCTTTCCCAGGACTCCTTCCAGTCCAAGACACAAGCTCTCAGCATGTCCTCCAACGTTTGGATTGTCCTTTCAGACTGTCCATCCGTTTGTGGATGATAAGCCGTGCTCATGTTCACTCTTGTTCCCAAGGCCTTTTGAAAAGCCTTCCAGAAGTAAGATGTGAAACGTGGGTCTCTATCAGAGACTATACTGGCTGGTACACCATGTAGACGTACTATCTCATTCATGTAGATCTGCACCAAGGGCTCCACACCATCAGTCTTCTTGATTGGTATGAAATGAGCTGACTTGGTCAATCGATCCACCACTACCCAGACTGAGTCCTTCCTGTTCCTGGTCGTGGGGAACCCAGACACAAAGTCCATGGTGATGTGATCCCACTTCCACTCCGGAATAGGTAAGTTCTGCAGTAGTCCACTGGGTACTTGATGTTCAGCTTTGACAAGCTGGCAGGTTGGACACTTGGCCACCCACTCGGCCACATCCGTTTTCATACGGATCCAATGGTAGTACCTCTTGATGTCCCTATACATCTTGTTCAAGCCAGGATGCACAGAGAACTTAGACTTATGAGATTGTCTCATAATCTCTTCCTTGAGTTACTTAACATTAGGAACACTGATTCTTCCATGGACCAAGATTGTACCATCCTGTGCAATCTGGTACTCTGTCTTATCATTCAGAGCAACCTTCTGGAGGTTCTCATCCAAGCTTTGTGCTTGTCTAATCCTGGTGAGAAGATCAGCCTGATTTACTGCCTCCAAACCCAATGGCTCGTCCTCACTGGCCATTGTGTTCAGATGCAGGGACCTGACCATCCCCTCCAGTGTTTCTGCTTCCTTCTCAGCTGATACCTCAGCTCTCCTGCGGCTCAAGGCATCAGCCACCAGGTTTGCCTTACCTGGATGGTAAGCAATGTCAAGATCATAATCGACCACAAACTCCATCCACCTCCTTTGTCTCAAATTCAACTCAGGTTGAGTGAATATATACTTGAGGCTCTTGTGGTCGGTTAAGATCTGAACCTTGGCACCATACAAGTATGAACGCCATATCTTGAGAGCAAACACCACTGCGGCCATCTCCAGGTCGTGGGTTGGGTAGTTTCCCTCATGCTTCCTCAATTGTCTAGAGGCGTAGGCAATCACCTTCCCATGTTGGGTCAATACACATCCCAATCCAGTAATGGATGCATCAGCGTATACCACATATGGTTGGTCAGCCTCTGGCAGCACTAGAATAGGTGCTCTGGTCAACATGTCCTTTAGGGCAGAGAAGCACTTCTCACAAGCCTCAGACCATACAAACTTCACCTCCTTTCCAGTTAGTTGTGTCATTGGTTGAGCCAAGCTAGCAAACCCTTTGACAAACTTCCTGTAGTACCCGGCCAGACCTAGAAAACTCCTGACCTCAGTTGCATTCTTAGGTCTTGGCCACTCCTGTATGGCCTTGATCTTCTCTGGATCCACAGACACTCCCTGGTCTGATACAATGTGACCCAGGAACCCAACACTCCTTTGCCAAAAACTGCACTTGCTTAATTTGGCAAAGAGTTGTTGTTCCCTCAGCCGTCCTAACACTGCCCTTAGATGCTTCTCATGATCCTCCTTGGTTTTGGAGTAGACCAGGATATCATCAATAAAGATGATCACAAATTCATCTAAGAAATCTCTGAAGATGCTGTTCATCATCTTCATGAAAGCTGCTGGTGCATTGGTTAATCCAAATGGCATGATCACAAACTCATAGTGGCCATACCTGGTCCGGAAAGCTGTCTTCCTAACATCATTTGGTTCAATGGGAATCTGATGATACCCTGAAGCCAAATCTATTTTGGAAAACCACTTTGCACCCTTGAGTTGATCCAATAGCTCATCTATCCGAGGCAATGGGTACTTGTTCTTCACAGTCACCCTGTTCAACCCTCGATAGTCAATACACAGCCTGAAACTACCATCCTTCTTCTTCACAAAGAGGACTGGTGCTCCCCAGGGTGACACACTTGGCCGTATGAAACCCTTATCCAGCAACTCCTCGAGTTGCTTCTTCAGCTCAGCCATCTCAGCAGGAGCCATTCTATAGGGACTTTTGGATAATGGGGCCGTCCCTGGTCCGAGTTCTATTATGAATGGGTCCGACCTATCAGGGGGAATGCCCTGAAGCGCCCTAAACACATCCTGGAACTCACCAACCAGCGGTATTCCCTCCGGGTCACCACCCCCTACGACCTCCTTAGTGGCGATTGTGGCCAGATAAGCCTCACAACCCTTCCTCAGCATCCTTTCCACATGGATAGCTGACACCACCAAGCATCCAGAGATCGGACGTATACCTTGGAACTTGATCGGAGTCCTACACCCACTCTCAAACAGCACACGACCCCGGTGGCAGTCAAGAGTGGCCCGATACTTTCCAAGCCAGTCCATACCTAAGATCACTTCATGATTCTTTAGGTGGACTACCACAAGATCCACAGGCATGACCCTGTCCTGGATCATCACTGGGACGTCCTGAATCACCCCTAGAGAATGCATCACTTGGCCTCCGGCCGCATTCACTACCCCAGGACAATCCCCCGTTCCCAACTGGAACAACCCCTTTCCGAGCATCCCTGGACTCACAAAACTATGTGTAGCTCCAGTATCGAAAAGTACGTGTGTTTCCACACCACCAATACTTAGGGTCCCTACACATGACCCAAACTAAGTATCTAACCATCCTAGGTTCCATACCATGCAATTCTACTGAATTTGAAAAGAATAAGATCAGACATAATACCAGTGATCGCGAGGAATGGTCCAGCCTTGTCCTCTTCCTTGGACAACTCATAGATGCGGGGTGCTGATGTCTGTCCATGGCTCTGGCCCGTCTTGCTGGCCTCTCCACGGCCCTTGCTAGACCCAGCTGCTAACTTAGGACAATCCTTGCGGAGATGTCCCCTCTTTCCACAGTAGTGGCAAGTCCTGGTATCACCACTGGCCCCTTGCTCCTGTCTAGGACAGTCACGAGCTGAGTGATCCATCTTACCACATCGGAGACAAGCTCCCATTGCCCTCCAGCATTCACCTCCGTGGTGTCTGCCACACTTAGGACACACTGGCCTACCATCTGAGGTTTTACCCTCATCAGCCTGGTCCCTCTTCCTCTTCCGGTCACCACTCTGGCCCGAAGCCACCACCACACTCTTAAGCTTCTACTTGTTCTCATCTGCAAGATTGACCTCCAGCAAGGCCATCCTCTCAACCAGCTCGGACACAGTGGAGAAGGTGCGGACAGAACAGTAAGTCCTGAGTTCAGCCCTAAGGCCTCGGATGAACCTTCGAACCTGCACTGCCTCATCCTCCAACTCTCTTCCCACATAGCGCCTAAGTCGGTTGAACTCCTCCTCGTACTCCCGTACCGTCCTGCGTCCTTGAACCAAGTCCAAGAACTGAGCCTCCAGACGATCCCATGCCTCAGCCGGAAAATACTTGTGGTTGAACTCAACCTCAAAGTCTGAGAAGCGTTCAATGGTGTAGTTGGTACGCTTGTCCAGAGCCAACCACCAGTTTTGTGCATCACCCTCCAGGAAATGAACTGCAATGTCTTTCTGGTAATCCTTTGGACAACGGCTTGAGCTGAAATTACGGACAAGCCTGCTCTTCCATTCATCAGCCTCTATGGGATCAACACTTCCAGCAAAGTGTTTGGTCCCCATGCGGGTTATGTGCTCCAGAACCTTCAGATAATCCACCTTCTTAGTGGCCCCAGCTGGGGGATCAATCTCAATCACCTCAGCCACCTGTTCCACTTGCACTGGAGCCACTCCCCAAGCTGCCTGAGCTGCTGCTGTCCGGCCAGCCTGATGGTTCCCAATGGGAATAGCTGTCTGGATCGGTATGGCCTGACCCAAGGGTGTGAACGCCTGAGTCAAAGCCAACATCTGAGCTCCCATAGCCTTCATGACCTCCAAGACCTCATGCATGGTTGGTTCCACAGCCTGGTCCAGCTGACCAGCTGTCCTACCACCCGCGGCCACGTTCTGGTCACCAAGGCGTCCGGTATGTGAGGACTCACCCTCACCCTCCAGCTCCCCACCTTGCAGCCGTCCAGCTCCACCAGCTCCATCAGCCTGTCCTGACCCATGTTCCAGCTGAACATCAGTCCCATCCACACGAACCTCAGTAGGATTGAGCTGGACAGTAGACAATCCAGTCCCAGCATTGACCACATCCGTTTGGATTGGCAATGCTGCGGCCAGATGTACATCATCTGCACCCACATGACCGGATGCTCTAGCAGCCTCCTTACTCTTTCGAGACTTAGTCTTGCTTTTTCCACCCTAAGGATTCAAACCAGTCAGCAAATCAAGTTAGTCCACAAGACTTAACAATTATCTGCAAACAATCCCTAAGGCTAAGCAAGCTGACCAGACCTTACCATGAGACCCAGCCGGATGTGTGGTGACAAACCCAAACCCAAACCAATCCTAGAATCAACTCCGCTCTGATACCAACTTGTAAGACCCGATCCTGGCTATTAAGCCCCAACATGGACCCGCGGCCTCAATTAGCTAGATCATAGGGTGATTGATCATATTTTTAAGGTTCCATATTCATCTAAGTCATTTTCAATCAACTGAGGTTCATCCAATCCAACCCTAAGACTAGACAATAAGAGAAATAGTATCTTTATTAATAATAACATGTGATCCATACAATGTAGTCATATCATTCAGTTTGCACAATAGGCTATCATAAGTTCATAAGTCACTACAATACTAACACAACCCACACATCCATACACGGCCTGGTCCTCATGGCTCCTTGGCCTTGCCACGGTCCTGGTCAGATCCTGAAACCAACACACACACAACACAAGAAACATAAGTAATCCGATAGCCTAACATACACAAGTTCTATTGCATGGTTCGGTTCACCTATCTAAGTTCACTAAGCTATCCAATCAGTTAGCAAAGCTCACGGCCATACTCAGGACATCAGCTAAGACACCCTGAACACCCATGTAGCACACGGCCTGACTGATCCAATGTGATCTAACCCATCAATCACACTTAGACCACAAGCGGCCATGATCACATCCCAAATCTGACCTACTGAAAACAAACTCTAAAAACTAATTAAAATTCATGACAAATACTGATAATTCCCCACTAAGAAGAATCCACCATCAGATCAATCAGAACCGGCCTAATCCCCATTGAATTTAGCCAAAACCCACCAAACCGGCCATAACTGAGCACCATCAAACCGACCTGATAAATCCAATCAAACCACATGATAAATCATGATAAATTCTCACTAAGAGGAATCCATGGTCGGATCCCATCAATTCCATCCAGAACCATGAGATCCGGACTTAGCTGCCCAACCAAGGCCATGGAGAGTTTTAGTGAAACAGCCAAGGCCATGGTCGGCCACACTGGGTTGGAATCATCCAACACATCCAGAACATAGTAGAACACAAGTAAATCATGAAAGGAAAGGGAGGAGATGGGTTTGGCCCAGCCGTTCCAACCACAGCCAACACGGAATCTCACTGCGGCCGTAGCAGGACCGTCCGGCCGTCCCACTCACCTTGGGCGTGCGCTCAGGAGTGCTCAAGCCCTTGTCCACATCCTTCTCCTTGCCTCTGGTACTCATCATCACACGATCTCCACACCACACAAGCCAACTCCTGGTCAGAATCACCCACACACTCACACAACCAAGCCCTTGGCCGATCTCTCTATCTCTTTCTCTGTTCTCTCTCTGTCACGAGTTTGGCAGAGTTTTCCTTAGGGAAAATTGTGGCAAATCTCGACCCCAAGGCCTGTATTTATAGGGGAAGGGGTTGGCCAACTGCCTGGGCGAACAGGTGCCACCTTCTGGCCGAACAGGTGCAACCTGTTCTTCCCACCCTTTTGCACAAACCGCCTGGTAACTGCCCCTTCTTCCCTTGGGCTGATCGAACACAAGCCCATACTGCAAGCCCACACGCCTGGCCCCTCTTGTCCAAGCCACAAACCCACCGGACCTCCATGTCCAGCAAGGCCAGACCCATGGCCGCCCATGGACTGAGCCCCATGGTCAAGACTCCAACACCCCACCTAGCTGAGATGAGCTGGCCACTAGCTGTTCCAGCTGAGTGAGCTAACTATCCAGCTACTGGAGCTGATCCTTCCTAGTGTGAGCTGTCCTGAGCTTGTCCGAGCTGGTCCAGCTTCTTCCTTGGGTTGTCTAGCTCCCAATTCACTTGTCCAGCTTTCATTTCCTTGTCTCCATACGTTCCTGATCAAGTCTCATCATTTGATGAACTTAACCATCCGTTCCAGGTTAAGGTTCAGCATTCCTGAACTCCTTAACCCTTCTATCCAGCCATGGTACGCTTGTCCTGAGGTCCTAAGACCAGACTGTGCGTCTCCTCGTACCATGGCTGTGCCCGAAGGCTTAGTCAGAATCAGGGACATGACACGCAAAAAGATAAAAAAAACTCCCAAGAAACTACGATTTAGGTCCAGAGCAAACCACTAATGGTGAGCAATGAAGCTAATTTGAAACTAGAACAAGAGACAACATATTTGATCCCTAACAAACCACTTCCTGATCACCTAAGGAAATCAAGAGAATAGCTACAAGCAGTTTGGACGAACACACACCCGGAGGTGGCTCCAAACGGCTTCGACGGAAGCGCCTGGGAACGGTCCCGGAACACCATAGGAGGAGGACGCCGAACAAACAGACCCGAAGCTAACGCGGATGAAAGACAAAGTGTAATCCCGACATTCCAACCAATGAAGAGGAAGAGCAAAAATCAGGTCAACGCAGGCGGTACAATCACCTTCTCAACCGGCCACGGACCTAGAAGATACGGTGGAGACATCGAGAAAGAAACACAGAGCTTTCGCCGGAGGCAAATGAAGGGAGGTGAAAGCGCGGAAGGAAACTAGTGGAAGACTCCTCAACAACAGGCAGCACCAATTATGAACGAGAGCTTCACTTTCAAGCAGAGACACTTTCACAGGGTCGTCCTCAAAACCCTAATTATCAGCATCAACATACGAGAAGGGGAAGCACAAGAGTTCACAGAAGCACGCCATGGCAGTTGACTCTCGAACTAAAACAGAGGTCCTCAGTGGCGAGTCTACACACCACCTTTCACTCAGAGACTGAGAGGAGAAGCTCTACATATATACCTTGAGCCAGCGGTGGAATGGATTGACTGAAGCGAGACCTTGAGCCAGGAGCAGCGACGGCAGCAACGCGTCACACGGAACTGGTGGTTCTCAGCCTCAGATCTGACCCAGATCTGGGCGCAATCAACTCATCCCAGGCTGATTCAAAGCCCCTGTGGTATCCTCGATCTACCTCGCCTCGCCGGAACTCCGGAGAAACCATGGACGCCCATGATTTATGTTAGATCTAAAAAGAAATCCAGAGCCACCAAGCAAGGAGGAGAGATAAGAAGAGGAAAGCAACAAGGAGAAGACTTGACCATCGTAACACGGTCAGGGGTGGCGACCGGAGCAGAAGCGTCCGGCCACCGAGGTGGTTGAGTAGAAAACGCAGCGGCTAGGTTGACGGTTTCGTGGAGAGACCCTAGAGAGAAACTCTCTCTCTCTCTTGTTTTACTTTTATTAATTTTTTGTTTGCGTGTGTTAATTCCTCTGCTTGATCTCTGTTTCTTCTGGACATATGCTAATGTCAAGGTTAGCTTTTCCGAATATTTTATCCAACGTCACGAGTATTTGTCTAATTTCTCATGTTTTGACCATTCATTGATCAGTAACTAATGCATTTTATTTCTTAAACATACTTGGTTAAGTTAAAGATTCTGAGAATGGATTATTCATTTGACCTTTTCAGTCTTTAAGACATGAAATTTATTGGCATCATACTCTGAAACATCTCGATCAACCGGTAATAAACTCGACAAACTTGTTCATGAATCTGGGAGCGTTTTCCGAACTCGGGTTCAAGAGATGAAAGCAATGATCTTCATCTCCCTCCTCCATCACCTCCACATCTCCTCTCCACCTACTCTTCTTCAGCTTCTCCGCGTACCCCAAACCTTGCCTCACAAACACGTCTCTCCCAGCAACCGCAACCAAAACCTTCTCACATCCCAACCCTGAAAAATCCGACCCGGATCTGACTACATTAAACCATGGGTCATCCGCTCCATCAACACTATTCGGACTAACCAGCTTCTCCCAAACTTCAGCAACTCGCCTCCTCGCTTCTCCTTCTTGCATATCAAGCTCGTCGATGGGATCTTTCCCCCAGAAAGCTGGATGCACAATCGCAGTCCCTTTGATCCTCGCGTTAATAAGCTTCTTCCTCGCCGGCTCTAACGGCCATGTGATGGGCCATATTGCCGCCGGCGCTATCTCCGGCGAGGAAGACTCTGTTGAAGTCGGCTTGTTGGTTGATCCAATCTACAGGACCAGACCCGTCTGAATGTGAGAAGAGGATCCACTGAATCGCGGACCATGAATCCTCGTACGCCGCGGGGACCGGATTCTCAGGCGCGAGGCGGTACTGAATCGACACGGCCAAGCAGTTCGCGGTTTCGACGACCTCCGTGAGGAAGTTGTGATAAATGGGGACCCGATGAGCCAAGCTCTGCCGTGGATGTAAATGCGGCCGGAGAGGATGACGGCGGTCTTTGAAGATGACAGCAACTGGTAAAAGCGAGGGAATTGGCGAAAGAAGAGAGAAGGAGAACGAAGCGAAGATGAAAGAGCTATACTTCGGAGCATGGCTACCGGAATAGATTCTCCCGCAGCAAGGATTGCTTAGTGCCCGCAAGAGTACCTTATCCAAATCTCTACCTCGAAATTAAAACTGTACATCCAGCAAGGATTGTCTTATTATCGAGTTATGATGATTGATGCGTCTTAACTCCCTTTTCCTTTCACAGAAGAGACAAAAAAAAGTTAAAAACAAATGCACCAGGCGGGAATCGAACCCGGGTCTGTACCGTGGCAGGGTACTATTCTACCACTAGACCACTGGTGCTTATGAACATCCTAACCAGAATTTTCTTAACGATGTGATTCACCTAGATTGGAGACGTTTTCAGACACTTGAAAAATAGCAACTTTGAAATATCAGATACATCAAATTGGAGAGGAGAATGAAACTAAAGAGAGATCAAATTGACCATTGGCATACTTAAAGTGTAGACCACAACTCGGATGAATACAGAAAATGGAGAGGGGAATGAAACTAAGGGTTGTAACAGACACATCCAAGCCAATGCATAGCTTGCACCATTTAAATATCTCAATTGTAACGTTATATATATTGCAAGAGATGATTAGTAAAGGTTTAATATAGCCTAACTAACAAGGATTCCCATTTTACTGAGTTTTATATAATGTGTATACGGTGATGAAAACATGGCACATGGTTTTCTCCTCTACAACTTCTGAAGAGAAGTCCATAGCTTAAATTCAATTATAAAAATGCTGTAGAAAAATACATACGATTGAAAGCTCATTAACGGTAGAGTAGTACATGAGACCAAACGACTTATTCCCCACGCTTATATGTAAAGCTAAATAACTTCTTAGCTTACTAAAAACTCCAATACAATGGATTTTATTACTGTATGACAGACTGGATTTCCATCTTTTTTTGGATGTTTTTGTTCACAGCCTCGACGTTGTCTGCTCAAATGTAGGATCCATGCAAACAACAACCTGCGCAAATTTGAAATAATAAATTGCATAGATGAATATATGTAACAAAACCTCTAACTTGCTTTTTATGACTCAATATCACTGGTAACGGCTTTTTTGAAGCATATGACCTTATAAAAATGTGTATGTTTCCATGTTCATTAGCTCCCATGAAAACATAAGTTTCTAAACTTAGGTTCTTCGTCCAACTTATCTGTTGGTAAAAAAGAGGATTTAAATATTTTACCTTCCCGGTGCTTTTACCCGAATGCAGATACTCA
Source organism: Brassica juncea (assembly GCA_018703725.1). Taxonomy (NCBI): domain Eukaryota; kingdom Viridiplantae; phylum Streptophyta; class Magnoliopsida; order Brassicales; family Brassicaceae; genus Brassica; species Brassica juncea. The sequence goes on from CM031941.1 coordinate 4,839,286, forward strand.
ACAGCGTCTGAAACCGTGTTAAGACCTATAAACTTCTTCTGATCAATCCCAACCTACCAAAGGTGGCAACAAAAAGGCGATTTGGTGAACAAAAGAAACGACTTGTTTAAGGTAAGACGCTCATCAAGCTTACTTATTATTATTACCTTAAGCTTCCCGAGAGAATAAAGATTGAATAACTTTTCAAGATTTTGTTTCCAGAGTTGACTATATTGCACCAGAAAGAAACCGGCCTGATAACAACATTCATTTCGAACAAAATCAGTTCAAGTAACCAACATGAGTTTCTTAAATCAACTTCTAGTTTGATTCGAAACAACATATTGTCTCAAAAAATAAAACGCTAGAACTGAATGTAAAAAGGTAGAGAGACCAAAGCTGATAGCATACCACGGTTTGGCTTTTTGCAAGAATTTTCTCGCACAGCCCTGGATAGTTTGCGGGCTGCCATCCCTTCTCCCCTTGGTACTGACAAGAGATATCAAGTTAGAATACGCTACTTCAAAATCTTAAGAAAAACAGAAGAACTGGTGTATAAGGAAGTGACAGTGGTAGGGAACCTGAGAGATCATTCCAATCACTATGAGTCGTCCGTAAACAGCCAGAGCATTCAAGCACAGATCAAACATTTTACCACCTATAGATTCATATATGATATCCACACCCTTTGGAAACTCCTTTTTCAGGACCTGTGAAGATGAGATCACAGAATGAATAATATAGGATTGTCTATTAACCACATATACTAATAATATATACAAACCTACCGTCTTGATATCCTCGGCTTTATAATCTATGACTCGATCTACCCCAAGCTCTTTTAATAGCTTAGCTTTCTCTGATCCTCCACAAGTAGCAATCACCTTATTTCCAGCTAACTTTGCAAGCTGCATAGAGAATCTCACAAAAAGACCTATGTATTTAGCAACAGACCAAAAACCACCAGAGATTCAACTTCAGACTCTTGTTTACCTGGACTGCGAATTGTCCAGTCCCTCCAGCAGCAGCAGTCACAAGTACTGTTTCACCTGATTTCATTTGTCCTGCCTGTGAATCTCACAAGACAATAAAATTTCCAGACTGCATATCCCTCCCATACGCTTTCAATGATACAAGATAAAATATATAAGCAGATAATTAACAAAGCTCTCGACAGTACCTTTTCAAGGGCAGTTAAAGCGGTTAATCCTGAGGTAAGCATTGCTACAACTTCCGGATCTGGCCTTGGAACAGGGAGTACATGCTTAGAAGAAACCTATATCCACAAAAAAGTCAGGATCACATTGTCACTTGAAGCGGCCTTGGAAAAAATCTCTAAAGGTTTAGGAACTCTCATACTATCATGTACTCAGCATATGCTCCAAATGTCATAACAGCAGCTGGAGTCCCAACTTCTAAATTCTTTACAGATTCTCCCACCGCTGCAATTAGTCCAACTCCCTGACAAATTAAGTGAAACAACTTTAACAGTTTTGAAAATGATCCACCAAATCCTGGAGAAGTTGAATTGCACCTCAAATCCAGCATCAAAGGGAAGCTTGGGCGATCCACCGCTAAAGTAACGCCCTGAGCTGAAGTTTACCTGCTCATGGTTTACAACAAGGACCCATCATATGTTTTAGATGAATATAACCTCATGCTATGTGTGGTATGATAAAGGATAGAGATCTTACATCACTTGCGTTAACACCAGCATAGATGATTTTCAGAAGGACTTGGTGTGGTCCAATGGGTAACTGTAGTTGTGTCCGGACTATGCGGGTAGCATTGCGGAAATTATGAGACAAGGCGTGTACAATTCTGAAGAAGAGAGTATAAGACATTAGTCTAAGAGTAGATAGAACTACAATATGTTCTGGTCTCACGTAGTGACATTATTAACTTACATCTTCTCGAAGCTTTGAGGAAGTTCAATAGTTGAGGTTACTTTAAAGGAAGTTTTTCTGCGGGAACTCGAACCAACCAAGTACTTTGCCTGTTCCATTGGAGTCGGCCAATACTCCAAACCCCTGCGGTTGCTAATCCATAGACATGCACCGGCTTTACTCTCGTCGGTTATAAGCTCAAAAGCACCTAGAAATTAAAAAAAGAAGAAGATAAACAATCACTAAAGTAGTAGTATTCATGTGTTCCAATTCTCTTCTGCACTACTCCACATCTCACTTAACCATGACAACCATGTGAGAGAAAGCAAGTTTATTTAGTATGAAAACATAAAGAGAAGTTCTTAAGTATTGGAATTTACCTTTAATCAACATGTCCATAGGCATGTAACCGCCTATTGACTGAAGGAAGGAAGCACCAATAGCTTCAGCTAAGTCCGTCTGGATAAACTGCACAACAGAAATGCAGAACCAAAACTTTAGGCAACACTCATCTATTTTGTGTTTGTAGCAGACATATACATGACATATATATATTTTGAAGTAACACTTGATGAGAGAAATTTGAAAAATTCTAAACACATCTGGCTTGCTCAGGACTCCCTAACTTCCATGTCTCTGACCAAGCTTATTTTTACATATTGTAACAGTTAAATTAACAGCTCAATAACCAAACATAAGATTATAAGAAACATTTTAAGAGACATTAGAGATAATATTCTTACTTCAGGGCAAAGCACATTGATGCGGATCCCTTGACGCTTGAAATATGCTAATGATCTAGTGAATAACGCAACACCACCTATAGAAATGGTAACATACTGGAAAAAATAAATACAACATGAACATATGAAAAAGAAACAATAAAAAGACAAGTAAAAGAAAAACCTTTGGCAGCAGAGTAGATAGGATCAAAAGTCATAGGATAAAGACCAGCAGCTGAGCCCATGTTAATGATAACTCCAGGCTTTTGTTTGGCTTTCATAGCTTTGATCTATCACAAAAAGAGTGGTAAGACTTCAGTTGGGAGTTGTATGAAGTTCACTGTTGAAGAGGTAAGAGAAGGAAAGACTTACTGCGAGTTGAGTGCATTCAACTACTGCAACCAGATCCACATTAATGGTGTGTCTCCATGATTTTGATCCATCAGTGTCATCTTTATCAAATCTTAGAGGATTGGAAATCCCAGCATTGTTTATGCAAATGTCCAGTGTTCCAAATGTGGCCAAGTGCTTGTCAAAAGCAGCAACGAGATCTCCTGATCTCATATGTTGTATAGAATTAATTACAACAACGCTAAACACAATGGTTTTTTTTTCTCTTTTAAGCTAAGGAGAGAGACTGACCTCTATTAGTGACATCACATTTGACAAAGATAGCAGAAGGAGAGTTCAAAGAGGGATGGAATGGAGCATTGGCCTTTTGAACAAGGGAAGTAGTCTCTTTCCCTTTCTCCTCGGAAAAATCAACAACAGTTACAAAAACACCTTTCTCTGCAAGAGCCAAGCAGAGAGCTCTACCTACACATATTTCAATCACCAAAAAGGAACACAACACTGTGTTATTACTTTTGTTACTCTCTGTTACAGGAAACAGAACAAACTAGTACATATAAGACAAAGGAAACCAACATCAAACACATGAACGCAACATAAGTGAATGCTATGTTCTGAATCTTTGTTACATCATCATGGTAAGAGTACGATGTATTCGTACAGCATACGAGCTAAAAGGCAAAATAAAAACGTACACACACACGTCACCAATAAGGGATTCGTACGTAAATCTAAGGATTAAATAAATTTATTTTCAAATAGACTAAAAAAAATATACAGGAGATATCAAAGATTCACCAAGAATCAGACAAAACTAAAGAAATCACGGAATGAAACTTAACCGATCCCGGAGGCGCCGCCAGTGACAAGAGCGGATAGGCCAGGCTTGATCTCCATTTATTTTGAGTGAGCTTCGATTTAATTAAGGTATCTTCTCGGAAGTCGTAGCAGGGCAGAGGTAGGAAAAGAAGATGATAGATAGATGAAGATTGAACCTCGAAAGTTGAACAAGAGTGACCCCATTTCATATAATAAGGCCCCATCAAGTGTTCTCTTGTGACACGTCTGCAAATGATACACGACACTTGTTTCGGAAACCCGGTTTGTCTTAACCTTTTTTTTTGTAAAACCTAACGCCTAAAAATAATACTACACTTGGTTACGAAAATAATAATAAAAGGAAATCGATTTATTTTTAGAAGAATATTTGAAGAAAAAACAATTAAGACGTTTACCACTAATACAATTGCTAGTTGATTTTAGAAGATTGCAGTTCATTTTTGTTATTTCTGTATTATTTTTTTTGGGCAACATTCTGTATTATTTTAAAACAGCATTTATTATGATCAAATTAAACCCATATATAAAATATCACACCACGGAATTTTTCTCTTATCTAAAAATTATGCGTATATTTTTACATGTAAAAGAACGTGTTGGTGTTTATCAATGTTAAACGTTCATAATTTTGTTTAGCTTACATTTAGTAAGCAAGCGCCTGTAGCTCAGTGGATAGAGCGTCTGTTTCCTAAGCAGAAGGCCTTAGGTTCCACCCCTACCTGGCGCGAATTTTTATTGTTTACTTTCTCTTTTTTTTTCAGTCTTCCCATGTTAGCAGAATAAGTTGAAACTAGATATAATCCGCACCCTGCATAAAGTGAATATTTTTAAAAAAATATTGTATTTAAATGTTATAAAGAATATACATTTTGTTATCAATAACATTCTTTACATTTGATTAGAGGTAGACATTTGAGCACCATCTGATTTGGTTCGGTCCGGATCATTGTTGGTTTGGTTCGGTTTAGATTTTCGTGGATTTGGTTTGGTTTTGGGTTCAGATAACCTATTTTAAAAAGTTTCAAAAAGTAAAGTTCATTATTAAATTTTTCAAAGTCTAAAAATCAAAATAATATATCATATAAATTTGAATATTGTATGCCAAAATACTTAAACTTAACATGAAAATTGGTTTAGCTTAAATTTTTAGATAGGAAATCAAAAGATATTTTAAGTATTTTGGTATTTTACGTATCAATTAGTTATTTTAAATATGTACTTATAACTATTTGTATATATTTCCAAGTATTTTAGACAACTTAAAAACATCTTATATTTTGTGTATACTCTTTTAGATAATAAATTTAAAAATAATTAATATATTTAATTTTATAAATCTGGTTCAGATAAGTTGTAATACCCGGAATATTTCTGTTCGGATTGGGTTCAATTCCGGTTCTTTAGATACCAAAATTTTGAACCCATTCGGATATCTAACCAGTTTTGGTTAAAGTCCAGTACTATTTTTGGATCAGACTTGGTTCGTTTTTTAGATTTAGATTTTTTGCCCAACCCTATATTTTTATTGTATCAAAATTTTAAACGAAAATGATGATGGTTCATATTGATTATGAGTATGCAACAATTTTTAAACTAAAACACATTTTACTATGCACGTGATCCATTTAGTTAATCACTAAAAACTGTTCTATGTCAATTTGAGAAAAATAATGGACTGAACTTAAAAAAACATTACTATTTCAGATTGTCAATCGACACTTTCAAATATTCCATTTTGGTATTGTGATGAATAGAAAGGAGGCTAGGGTTAGGAAAACAAATTTTATACGCACTCCATGTATCGTTAGGTGACTTCAATAGCTTATAAACAAATCTTCGTTGTATTGATCTCTTGTAAGATTTTTGAAAAATATTAATTAATAAAATCTTACACTTTCTAGAATAATCAATTGTTTCTCAATTAATATATAGGAGATTAGAGTAATCACATAGATCAAAACAATACATCTTGCTTATTTACAATATTTTTATGGTAGATAAATCAAAATAATCATTTTGTTTATTTAATATGGTATATAATTAAATTGCAATGATGTTAACATAAATATATAGTATATTTGAATATAAACATTTATTATTGGGACTTCCTAATCATATGGTTTTATTAACATTTGTATATTCTATGTAACAAAAAATTTAAACCATTGATTTCCGAATTTTTGATGTGATATTTTTTCAATGAAAATTTGAAAATTAAATATTAAGGTCTCAATACTTTTTCAATGCAAATTTCAAAATTAACATATTTATGTATTTTTAAATGGTACATATAAACGATATTAAAATTGATATATATATATATATATATATTATTTAATGTGAATGTATATTACATAAAAATTCATATTAATACGATTTTATGATCATTTGTATCTTGTTATAATAAAAAAAATTAATACACTGATCACAAAATTTTCAAAGTAATTTATAGTTGTTATAAAAAATCAAAATATAACATGTAAGAAAAAATCTGATTTTTTTTTTAATTATATGGTTAATATGCTTATTTAATTTCTTTTAATAATATAAAATTAAACAAAAATGAAAAATGATACACAAATTGTTATCAAATTCTTTATTATCTATAATCATTAATTGTCATAAATATGTAATCATATTAGGTAATTCTGTAGCTTTTATATAAGGAAGGTATACTTGCTTTTAATATTTTGGGTTAATATAATGTTTCCTAGCACATTATATTATATAGTTAATGCTTTAATATATCTAGTGAGACATATTAATTGAATTGGACATCTTTTTTTCAATTAACTACCTAATTGATTGACACATAAACATTGAATTTTTTTTTAATTATTACAAATTTGAGGTTACATCTTTTCAAATGTTGTTCTATTAATATATAGAGGATTAATCATGACTCTAAGCAATTAATGTTAGGGGTGTCAAAATGAGCTAGTTCGCTCAATTCAGCTTAGCTCATAGTAAATTCGGAGTGAGCTCGGATATTTCATGAGTTAGCTCAACTCAGCTTATTTATTATATAAGCTTCAATATGCAAACTCGAACTCAAATCATCTAGATCATGAATTAAATGAACTAACTCGCGATCACATATAAAAAAAAATTATTAAGAAATAATTTTCACTATATAATTCAAATTAATCCAAAACAAAATATAGTTTAAAATTAATCCAAAAATTCTATTCCACATAAGAGTCTTGAGATGATTCATGTTCAAAATCTTCATCTATTCAAGTTATATTTTGCATGAGAGTCTTAGAAATATTTTGTTTTAGATTTTAATTCTAAAAATATACGATATGAGGATTGATATCAATATTCTTTTAAATTTTTATATATCTATATTTATAACTTTTTGGTTTTACATATTTATTTTAGAAACTATATTTTCTTACATAAGAAAAATAGAAGTCATATATAATGCATAAAGATGCATAAGAAAAATACATTGAATGTTATAAATAGAAGTTATAAAACCAAAAAGAAAAATAGAAGTTATAAAACCAAAAAGTTATAAATATATGACTTCTATTTGATCATAAACCAAAAAGTTATAAATATATGAAGTCATATATCATGACTCTAAGCAATTAATGTTAGGGGTGTCATATATATATACTATATTTTCTTACATAAGAAAAATAGAAGTCATATATAAAGTATAAAAACGACCAAATTCATGAGTTAGCTCATGATCATGATCGTTCCTATAAATCATGATCTAATTCAAGTTCGATCATTAAACTCATTTATTAAATGAACCTAAAAACATAAATTATGTTCATGACAAATCGAGTTAAGATGAACCCGCTCATGAACTATAACTCATTTTGACACCCCTAATAATTATTTAGTGAATATCTCTAAATCAAGAATTCAAAGGCAAGTCAGACTCAAGAAATCAATATCCTGAAAGAAGAACAAATTGAGCTATTTCGGATGGCCATGCGTCAAATTTTTTAAATCTCCAAACTATAGCTTTTGTTAAAAAGATTATGGTGCAATTGAAACCAAGCTTATATTGAGATCAGGGGCGTTGAAGACACTGGGACACTGGAAGCAATTTATATTGGGCCCAACCAGTATATATAACACAGCCCACAACCGGCCCGGTGATATCAGTTCCTTTTGTCCCATTACCTTAATGTCTCCACTCGGATCACAAGCCCACGTTACTAAAGCTCGACATACATTGAATGTGAAGATAAGCTTAATTATACAACAAAGAATAATTATTTTCTCTCGATGTGGGCTTTAGTGGCTACAAACACATTATGACTCTCTACGACATCGTTTCAGATAAATTTTATTAACCTAATGGATTCGTCTTCTTTACTGCCTGCTTTATATAATCTATATAGGATTTTTAAGACTGCGTAACAGTTTCAGTCGGTTATGCGTTTGAAATGATACTAAACGAAGACAACCTCGAATCAAGAACTCAAAGGCAAGGGTTAAAGATTATATATATGTTCCTTCTCAGCTTCGTGACACACAAGATATCATTGAATATTACGGAACCATGCAGGTGAGATACAAAAAAAGCATTTAAAAAAGATGATAGTCCAATGAAACCAGCTTGATTGAAGTTGGCATCGTCCGCGAAGAAGACACTGGCACACCCAATTTAGAAGAGGGCAAGAGCTCTGTATATATAACCCCGCACAGAACCCGGTCTCTTCGGTCAAAGAGACCGGTCCGGTCCAAAGAGACCGGTCCGGTTCAAAGAAACTGGTCTAAAGTCCCACCAACTCATTGTCTCCACTCGGATCACAAGCCCACGTTACTAAGCTCGACGTACTCTTAGTGTGAGCTAAACTTATATACACAGCAAAGAAAATTTTGTTTCTTCCGATGTGGGCTTTGGTGATTTAAAAACAACATATCACTCCCAACGACGTCGTTTCTCATAAATTTCGTTTTGTTTCTTCTTCAACACGCAAAATTTCAGCTTAGCTATGATTACCTGATCATGGTTTCAGTCTTCATTACTGCCTAAGAATGCGTAACAGTTTCAGTCAGTTATGCGTTTGGGAATGATACTACACGAAGACAACCTCGAATTTAGCACAAGGGTTGTGTTGAATGTGAGTGCTTAGACTCGAGTTCCCCTCGAATTTGAACTTGTACAAAGCTTGTCTCTGCGTAAGGCCAAGCGGGTAAATCCTGTGTACTCTAAGCTCCTTGTCTCCTTTTAAGCTTCCAGGCCTTTCCTTCTTCCACACCGGCTCATGTTTCAATGATTTGAACTTGGCGACAACCGCGGATTCAAGAGCGTCCCGAGTCAGATGTTTACCCCTGGGGATTGGACAAGAGCGGTTCCATATATCATGTTATTGATTAAGTGAGCAGTTTAAGTAAAACTTTTCTTTACCTCAAAAAGATTGATTCCATCTCAAACCGGCCTCTCTCTCTAACAAAAACATGATAAACTGTGTCTGAACCTCCCCTGGTGCACTTGCAAGGTCGTTTCTTGAAACTAGGACTTCTCTCTTCTTGTTCTTGGATCCTTGTGGCTAGGAATATGCAGAGACGACAAGAAGAATGCACAGCAGCCATGTCAACAAGTGCCTTGAAAGCATCTGAAGGTCCCTCGTATTTCCATCTAAATCAAAAACAGAAGCGTGAAGCTTTCAAGAAGTAATTACAACACATTCACAACAAAAAAAAAAACAGACCTTAGTGTCTGATTATAGGCAGTAGGGTCAGCTGCGAGATACTTCATTTTCTTTGCAACTGATTCCACATCTTCCATACTCTTAATGTGAAGGAATGAGTCTGAAGCAGGCGCAAATTCTTCTATATTAGGAGCACCAACAACCACAGGGACAGATCCTGAAAGGAAACGTTTAACAAATTGCTTAGTTTATAAAACGCTCTTAGGCAGTTAGGCCCGCGGTTCAGGTAGTTCGGTTTGACCAAAATCTCGCCGAATCGAACAGAAAAAAAGTTAGGTTCGGTGTTCGGGCAGTTCGGTTTTAATTATTTTTAACCGAAACTAACCGAAATTTATGGTTTAGATTATATTTGAGTTAAAAAATTTGGTTATATTTGGTTCAAAATTTGGTTAACGAATTTTTTATTTTTGAAATCGAGCTAACTGATTATCGAACCGAAAACCGAAGTTTTTCTATAAATATGCTGAACTGAACTGAACTAACCGAAATTTGGGTTCGGTTGGGTTCAAAACTGCAAGCATAAACGCTCTAATCAAATACCTCTGGAAGCTAAAACATACCAGCAACAAGAGACTGGAAGAACTTCTCAGTGACATAATCCTCCTCGTTAGTGTTCTCAAAAGCCAAACTAAACTTGTAACGTTTAAGAGCTTCAACCTTGTCCACTACATCAACAATGGTAAAACAAATCACATCAGATATCTTTCAAGTTGAAAAGTCAGCCTTAATCTCTGCACATACCTTCTCCATCACGGTTCCGGTGACAACCACCATAAGAATCAATCTTGATCCTACTCTTCATCAGAGCTTCAAGTGCTTTCAGTCTAAAATTCGGAGCACCACAGTTAGAAATAAAAGCAGCTGCAATAGCCTTCTCGGTCTTGGGCTGAACCGGAGCCATGATATCATACTCAGCCCATGAGAAATACCCAACAGGAACATCTGATGAGAGACTAGTGGTCATCACAATATCATAACCACTCCTGATGAACGAACAAAGTCAGTCCATTTAATAACATCTACTAGCCAAAAAAAAAAATGTCCTGAAGAAAGTGCTTACCCACCCTCGTGCCTGTGAGATATCATTTTCAGGATAGTACTGAGCCGATTCCATGGAACGGAGTATGCTAAGACTTCCAGGTTGATTACCTAATCCAAACGCAGCATCTGGTGCTCTACCTGAGCCATCTTCAAATGTACAATCTATGGAACATGATTGAAAGTCCTAGAACATGGAATCAATACATTAAACATGTGTTTGGTCTTTGTTGACATAATCTCTAGAAGAAGAAAAAAAAGGATTTACCTTTTGACCACCGGAGATAAAGATTGGATCTTTACTGAAATCTCTAGAGTAAGTCACTGAGTCTTGTCTCGTCAGCCACTCCTCGCAGCTCTCCGACGTTAATCCGGTGTTCCTGTCGGATCTACTCGGTGGTGGAGACTGGGTGAAGAAATCGGTCAACGTGTTGACTAAAGCGACTTTATCGAGACGACCCAGAAAGCAGATCTCGGCGATGACTACTAGCGCCACGCAGATTGGTAACAAATTCGACAGCTTTAGTTTGATAGATGAAGAGGGCGATGAGGAAGAGGCAGAGGCAGTAGCTACCGGCAAGTCGTCGTGGGTAGCTCCGATTCTGGGTCCTCGGAGATTCGAGAAAACACCCATGAAAAGAGAGTCTCTGTTAGGAGAAGAAAGAAAGTAGTTTCTAGTTTTCTACGAGGTTTCAGGGAAGGAATGGTTTAAATGTTGGTTTTGATTTAAGATAAAAAGGTTGAGAAAAGTGAGTAAATACATGTTTCGATATTTCAGGCTTTGCTTCAAAGTCAATGCACAAAGTTTATTCACAGAGTCTCGTCCTCTCGTTTCACGTTGTTTTCATTTCCGGATCCATTCATTCGCTAGCTTACTTTGAATTTTTAAGGGTTTTTTCCAAACTTTTAATAATATCTTCTTTTAATAAAACTATCTTTCACTGATAACATTTGGATAGAATACATGACTGAAGTGAGTGTTGCAAAAAAAAAAATACATGACTGAAGGGATGATTGTTTATTTCAGTCATGGTTATTTAGTTTTTAGTTTAGTTTTTGGTTTTTGAATTTTAGTTTTTAATTTTTAGATTTTGGTTTTTGTTTCCAAAAAAATAAAGAATTAATAAGCAAAAACATTTTTTGGAAAAGATTACTATTATCACTAAAATTAAATGATTTATATTAAAATATATTTTTAAAGAAAACAACAAAAACAGAAAGTTATAGAATAAAAAATTCTAGCTACATGTATAATTACATTTAATTTTATATCGATAGAAAAATAAATAACTAATTAAACTTTCAAAACAAACTAAATAAAATATAACTATATTTATAAAATATGTTAAGAAGGAATAAAATTAATTCAATTCCATTTTTACAAAATAAAAAAAATGAACTTTTATTTGAAAAACCACAAACAATCAACCTATGAATTACCGACAAAATACATAAAATCATCAGAAACCAAACCAAAAAGAGTAAAAAAATCTTAACAAAAGGGATACAGACAAGAATTAAAACTGAAAAAAAAAACTATATTTCTTCTTTCAACTATATGACTAGAGGAACTCCATCAAATAGATAATAGAATAAAGTACAAAACAAATAAAGCAAAATTCTCGCCAAAACAGAGGGACATGACTACACAATATTGGGAGTGATTGGTAAACAATAAACATTGGCGTAAACTGGAGTAATTATAATAGAGTAAACCGGTGAAAAAGTAACAGAGTAAACTGGATGAAAAGTGGTAAAAAAAAATAATTAAAAAAACAAAATAATAGTTAGTGGCAACGAAAAGGTTTCCCTCCTCAAAAACGAAGATGAAAAAAGGGGTAACATTAGGGATGGCAATTGGGCTCTCCCGTCCCGTCCTGTCCCGTCCCGAACCGCTGCGGGTTCGTTTTCTGGCGGTATACGGCGGACCTGTCCCGCGCGGGATACGGTCCTCAAACTAGCTGCCCAATCCCGTACCGCGAAATATGCAGGCCTTTGCGGGACGTCCCGCGGGACATCGAATATTACATTGCGTTTCTACATGCACAAACAAACATAGACAAGAATTGAGTTTCAGCTTGCACATGATCGAGTATACTCTTACAAGATCAATACATTAAGCTTATACAAAACAAATGTTTTTATTATCATTTATGATGGCTTGAAGAAGCTCCACCGGTGCAGATCAGAGGCGCTTGGGAGACCGGAAGCATCATCGACCCTGAAACCACCATCAACGAAGCTCCATAATGTCTACTCTCTCTCTCTCTCTCTCTCTCTCTCTCTCAGGTGAAAGCAGAAATGGAGACTTCGGATTGCGGGTCTTCAAAATTCCGCGGTTTAACCCATCCCGCTTTCGGTCCGTCCCGCTTTGAGCCCATCCCGCTTTGAACCCATCTCGCTTTGAGCCCGTCTCTCGAGGCCCGCAATTTTGCGGGCTTATCAAATGGAGGCCCAATCCCGCTCCGCAGCAAGCCTTTACGGGCCATGCCCGCGGTCCAGATCTTTAATTGCCATCCCTAGATAACATTACCACTACTTAAACAGTGCTCAGTGTAAATGAATAAAATATAATTACTTTTTTATTTCACCTGATTGGCAAATACACTGGCAGAACCGAGAGTAATATGTTTTTAGCTGAATTATTATCGCTAAAAGTTATTCAATACTTTCACACGGTTTTGGTTGATTTTGTTGATTTAAAAAAAAAAATAAAAGAAAAACATGATTGTTTTCTGTGTGATCTTTCTAGGCATAAGGGTTCGGCGTATATGGTACTACCAAAATCTCACCGAATTCAACCGAAGAAATTGATTTGCTTCGGTATTCAGATAATTCAATTATTGAATTCTGTACAAAACTAACCAAATTTTTTGGTTCTAGTTATATTTCAATTATAAATTTGCGTAATTTCGTTTAGTTCGGTTTGAAATTTTGGTTAATTCATTTAATTTGATTAAAAATTTGGTTAAGAATTTTATTCAACTAATCGATTACCGTACCGAATCAAAAACCATTTTTTATAAACCCATCGAATTGAACCGAACTCTTACCAAACTAACCGATTAACCAAAATTTTGGTGATGTTTAGCGAGTTCGGTTTGGTTAAAAAATCACATGCCTAATTTTTTCAAATGATTTGAAAGTATAACATTTTTGGTACACTTGAACAGTTTTAAAAAGACAGTTAACATATTTAGAAGCAGATGTTTGTAACATATCTCACCAGCTTCAAACATTTATGGTTATTTGTTTGATATTGTTGGAGTTCTCATTGAAACTTTGATTATTATAAAATTTGGTACAAATATTAATGAACTGGCTGTTTGGAACGATAATTTCAATTCAATGACAAACGAATGTGTTATTAGTGGAACAATATAAAGAGTTTTTTCGATAACTCAACAACGAAAAGAAAATGACAGTATGCAACATTGACGTATGTTTTCGATTACTATGAAATTATTTTTCTTGAAATTTAGCAATTTCAAAAGTAAAATAGAGCCTTCCTATGAAAATTATTTAATCATATATGCAGTATTTACTTTTTCTTGAAACCTATCACTTGTATCTGTTTCTTTTTATTTTGCTCTTTTTTGCTCTTTTTTTAAATGAAACAAAATTAAGTTAATTCTTCCCCAATAAAGGACATCGATGAAACATACATGCTGGTATTAAAAAAACGTTGGAACTCTAGACAAGCTCATTCAGCAAGAACGAACAAGCATTAACAAAGAAAGATCTAGATTATCAAGATCTAAAAAGAGAAGATTAGAGCAAGGAAAAAAAGACAGAGGAGCTATTTCCCCAGCCCAGACGAAGGCAAATGGTTATTGGATCTGATGACCTCGCAGCTTCTCAGCAGGTGGTGTTTTCGAAACCGGACAACAATCCATCCACGATTAATCTTCACCAAAAGAGCCGTCCCCGGCGTTGCCCCGCGCCCTAACCGCCGGAATCTACAAGAGACCCGACTCTCGAACTTCCTCCGCCAAGTTCAGCTGCTGCCTCGCCGTCATACGCATCCTACATCACTTCACACAAACCTAAAATATATCAGCCAAGAAAAGCTTCAGCGTCTAAGAGGGAGATGTCTCGGAGAACCGCCCTCCCCAAGACAAGCTCGTCGACTCTAGAATCTTTACCGGGACAGCGCAACAAGAAGACAGTAGTCCCAATGGAGACCGTTCATCGCGCAAAGATAATACAATAATTAGCCAGCTAACATAAATTATTAATGTTTATGTATTTGTTAGTTTAGCCGACTAACATTCATTAACATTAGTTAGTTTAGTCAGGTAACATTCGTTAACATTAGTTAGTTTAGCCGGCTAACAAATATATTCTCATGTATTTGAATCAAATCCATGTTAACATTAGTTAGTTTAGCCGGTTAACAAATATATTTTTATGTATTTGAATCAAATCTTTTCACGCAATATATTTGTTAGTTTAGCCCGGCTAATAGATATATGTTTACGTATTCATCTTCTTTGCTTCTAGTTTGGGTAGAGTTAGCGTAAGTACAACTTATATGGTTGATATATAAGTTACATGGTTATAATGTGACTCATTTATATCCTCCATAAATTAGCATGGCTACATGGTCGGTTAAACATAAAATTAATTCTATAACCAACCACAACACATATGATAAAATTTGTGTGCGGCTAAGCACAAAATTAACTCTTTAACAAATCTCTACATATGATTAAAAAGATTTTTAGCCAGATATAACACTGTAAGCATAGTGACCAAGAATGAAACCCATTAATGATGTATGAATTTGTATTGTAAACATAAATAAAGCAGTCCCCTTTGTGTTTTATAGTTTGGGAGCAAACGTGGTAGATAAGGTTGACCTTTAAACCATGCGACTTGGGGTTTTACAACTTAGAGAGATTTGAGAAACGGCTAAAAACATATCTTGTATGGATAAAAGTATTTATTGACTAATACATTTTATAATTATTTTCCTACGTCTTGTTCGATACCAGACAACAGAAATAAGTATGTGAGTTATAGAAAGGTAAATTTGGTGATGGGAGTAATGAAAATTTCTGCATTGAATTTCTTCATGATAAAATCATAAATAGCTCGATAATTTTGTAAGAATGAATGCACTGAATACAAGGAGAGGATATCTCTTAATGATATCCAATGTTAGCCAGTAACTGCGAATATGTGATAAGAAGCTAAACTATACTATAATTAGATAAATACATTTGGAGCCGGTTAATTAATCACAAGTTTATGCTTTACAACCGAAAGCACCTGAGCAAATATCTTTAGATAAAAACTGCTAAACTAAAACTTGTTATTGATAGAAATTTCGGTCTGGTCCTCTTCGAAGTATCTATATGATCTTTGCTGGGAACTGAAACGCCACCGACGGTAATAACCTGAAAACAGAAAGTACATGAGTTTTCGGTTGGAGTTAATATTTCTTGACCGTATAATGTTTATCTTCACCGGTCACTATAACACATATCTGGCCACATAGATAAGTAAATAAGCACATACCTTAGCTGAATCTGGTCAATCCTCACTGCAATATTTATAAGATCTTTGCTGGAAACTGGTACTTTGGAAGCCTTTGGACGCTCCCACTATAGACCCTTTCGATCAAAAGCAGCAAAAGACAAAATTTGAGCAGACCATATACACATCAAAGTTACAAAACAACAACGAGCTATGCAATAAGCTTTGTGTTGAAACTAAAAGCAGACAAACTTTGAAGTTAACCTTGAAGTAGGCGAGATTATTACGGATCTGGGATACGGAGTCGGTGAGAGCGAATGAGAATCCTCGTACAACCTTCGCCATCGGACTTGGAATCCGACGGCCCACCTATGATTTCGATGCGAAGCAAATGGTCGGAGAAGTTCCTGATGTTGAAATCAGAACCGAAATCACCATTTGGAGATGAACCATGGTGGGGGAAATTTGAATCCATCTCTGTTTTGGGGTCAAATATATCTGAACATATCATCCTCTTTTTCGAAACATTTTCTTATTCCGGTGAAAATCCGAGTACATGCAAATGGTGGGGACGAAAGTACTATAAAATAGAGGATGAGAGAATTAGGAGAAAAAGGGGAGAGAATTAAATTAGTTTGAAAGAAAGGTTCCGGCGGAGAAACAGTGAGAATGGGAAAGATGAGAGATGAAATGGTTGTTTTCGAAATAAGGAGTGATGAAGCGTCGTCTCTCTCATCACTCCTAATCATTAAAGAAAATATAGGATTTTCGTAAATGTTAATACATATTAGGCTGCGATATAGGATAATAGGGGTAGTAAAGCCATTTTAAAAAAACACGTCACCTGAAAAACCGAAATTCCATCCTTGCAAATAAGCGGGTTATTCTTGTATATACTACATGTTAATTTCTCTACTTTTAATCTCTAATAGAGTTTGATTTGTGTGTACCCACATATGTTTTCATTTTATATGAGTTTATATAAAACATTTATTGAATTTATCATTTACAATTTGATAAATATATGTTGAATAACTTTATAATACCGTTACATATATGTAATATATACCATAAATAATATATAATGATATATATTAGTATATTTAATTTTATTTGTCATAAGTTATTAATAAAATAAAAATATTATAAATTAAATTGTATTGTGACTTAGGAGATTTTCCTATCTAAGGATGAGAATGTGTTATAGTTCAAAATGATTCTCTATTATCTTTTTAATCAATCACTTTAATCAATGTTTTGAAAACCGAACCAGATAACGACTCGAGATAAATACTGGTTGGCTGGTTTAAACAGTTCAGTTGGTAAACCGGGTTTTTATTAAAAACAATTATATATATAATCATATATTCACACTATATGAACCTTAAAAATTAATTTTACATATGATATGTTTTTACTAAATAGAGAAATAAACAATAAGCATATATCTAGCGAGATTTATACAATAGACAAGTAAATACTATGTAAATTTAAATTGATAAAACCAAATGATTAACCGTTCAAATTATTGTATTAATTTATTTTTACAATTAAAGTCTTAAATTTCATGTATATGATAAAATGAGAATAGTATATGAGAACCAAAATAGTATTTTTACATTTTGTTCTTAAAAATAGAACTGAATAAAAATAATTAAATAGTGATAGTCAAACACATTAATTATATGTTGATATTGTAGAATCAGGTTTCGAATTTGACATGAGGTCATTGGTTTAATTGTTTTTAGCTAATTTTTATCGGTTTTTCTCAAGTTTGAATTCTAAACCGAAATAGATTTGACTTATTCAATGAGTCGCGGTCGATCCTGTCCGATTTTCAGAACACTGAATTTAATCAATCAGTGTTACAGTAAGGCACAATATTAGATTTAATATTTAATATTTTTTTTATTTAGAAAATTGATTGTAAAAAATATTGCAAGCATAAAGAAAATAAATTAGATGTTGGGCTATTGGAGTTTGTGGCTAATGTGGTTTTAGCTCCACATTTATTTTTGAAAACAATAATTTAGACTAAATAAAAAAACATGTTTGCCTTTGGTATATGCTAAACTTAAGCAAATATGTGATATATTAAGGTAATTATCGTTTGTTGTATCAGCGAATGCAAAAATTATCGATTTTGGTTATTGTATATTTATATCGTGGAAGATTGATTGGATTGTAACTTTTAAAAAATTATTGTAAAGTTTAGTCTATTCTATACTAAAATTAATTGTACAAATTAAATAAGAATATATTAATATATTGTTTGTTCTGGAAAAGATGGTTTTGACATCCATTTTTATATTGTTTTTCTTTTATGATTGGTAAATTTTGAAGTTATAGATAAAAAGTAGAGATAAAGACACTTGGTACAGAGAATCCAATCATCCCATTGTATATCTTAGGGTATAACTATCATTATTTTCTTAATTTAATATGTAGACATTAATTATTAAATATTAACTCTAATATATTAACTTACTACAATAATTATTAAATTTAACGTTATATTAAAATATTGGATTAATATTTTTTTTTAAGATTCTTCTCACAAATTTAAGAAACTCAGATTAGAATAAATAACTACTATAATATTATTAGATAAATGTAAAATTTTATTTAATAATGTTTTTAATAAACGATCAAATTTATAAAAATAACACATGAAAATTGTTGCGACATATCTTTTAATAAGTGGGATTAGTATACATTTTTCTAGCTTTGGCTTTTCTAAATTTTAATGTTTTCAACTTTATTTAAGTGGGTTCTAGAGTTTTCAAGGGACCTGAAGCCTTTAGAATTGGGAGAGGGGGGGTTCAAATATGACTCAAAACAAAAAGTCAAACACAAAACAAAACTATGAATTTTTTTGAAATTTTTATTTGTCCTATTCTTTTTTTTTTTAATTATACAGGGGCATTCTGGTCCCACAGAAGTGGTCTAGACTAGACACTTATTTACCCTATTCATCCCAGAATATGACTCAAAACAAAAAGTCAAACACAAAACAAAACAATGAATTTTTTTGAAATTTTTATTTGTCCAATTCTTTTTTTTTTGAATTATACAGGAGTATTCTGGTCCCACAGAAGTGGTCTAGACTAGACACTTATTTGCCCTATTCATCCCAGAATATGACTCAAAACAAAAAGTCAAACACAAAACAAAACTATGAATTTTTTTGAAATTTTTATTTGTCCTATTCTTTTTTTTTGAATTATACAGGGGTATTCTGGTCCCACAGAAGTGGTCTAGACTAGACACTTATTTGCCCTATTCATCCCAGAAGTTTGAAGTATTCACGAAAATATCATTTTAATATCATTTTTCTTCTTTTTTTTCTTTTTTCGAAAATGAGTGTTTTACTATATCATCCTCATCAAGTATTTACAATATTGTCATTTTCTTCAAATATGACTCAAAACAAAAAGTCAAACACAAAACAAAACCATGAATTTTTTTGAAATTTTTATTTGTTCTATTCTTTTTTTTGAATTATACAGGGGTATTCTGGTCCCACAGTAGTGGTCTGGTCTAGACTAGACACTTATTTGCTCTATTCATCCCAGAAGTTCGAAGTATTCACGAAAATATCATTTTAATATCATTTTTCTTTTTTTTTTCTTTTTTCGAAAATGAATGTTTTACTATATCATCTTCATCAAGTATTTACAATATTGTCATTGTCTTCAACACACCAATCACCGTGAACAACGAATTTGAAACTCTTAATAGAGGCGGACCTACATACAAGGAAAGGGTACAATTGACACATGTTAAATATAAAAGTTAGATTTGTAGGCCTGATATTGTAATGGATCTTAGTTTAATTGGTTATAGATACAACCCACTGACCCCCCCCCCCCCCCCCCCCCCCCCCCCTTTTTAGAGTTCAAACACCACTGCATGCACTCATGTTTGTCTTATTTTCTTTTAGTTTAAATCATTCTTTGTTTTAGTTGGGCCTATGTATAAAATGAAATTGAGGAATGATCCAGATAAAAAAAATTTTGGGTCCGCCACTGGCTTTTAATGCACCTAAAAATAGTTTTTACTTCTATTATTTCATTTCTTACGCACAGAAACTATATTTCTTCCGCCTTCTCTCTATATTCATCTAAAAACCCAAGATTTTGATTCTAAATTTTTTAAAGTTCATAAATGAATTCAAACTCATGATTCTTGGTCATTAAAAAGTTGGTATGTTTCGTGGTTAAGTTCTATGTGCTAGGAGAAGCTAATCAAGTTCAAATATGACTCAAAACAAAAAGTCAAACACAAAACTAAACCATGAATTTTTTTGAAATTTTTATTTGTCCTATTCTTTTTTTTTGAATTATACAGGGGTATTCTGGTCCCACAGAAGTGGTCTAGACTAGACACTTATTTGCCCTATTCATCCCAGAAGTTCGAAGTATTCACGAAAATATCATTTTAATATCTTTTTTCTTTCTTTTTTCTTTTTTCGAAAATGAGTGTTTTACTATATCATCCTCATCAAGTATTTACAATATTGTCATTGTCTTCAACACACCAATCACCATGAACAACGAATTTGAAACTCTTAATAGAGGCGGACTTACATACAAGGAAGGGGTGCAATTGACACAGGTTAAATATAAAGGTTAGATTTGTAGGCCTGTTATTGTAATGGATCTTAGTTTAGTTGGTTATAGATACAACCCACTGAGCCCCCCCCCCCCCCCCTTTTAAGAGTTCAAACACCACTGCATGCACTCATGTTTGTCTTATTTTCTTTTAGTTTAAATCATTCTTTGTTTTAGTTGGGCCTCTGTATAAAATGAAATTGAGGAATGATCCAGGTAAAAAAAAATTATGGCTCCGCTACTGGCTTTTAATGCACCTAAAAATAGTTTTTACTTCTATTATTTCATTTCTTACGCACATAAACTACCTTTCTTTAACTTTCTCTCTATATTCATCTAAATACCCAGATTTTGATTCTAAATTTTTTAAAGTTCATAAATTAATTCAAACTCATGATTCTTGGTCATTAACAAGTTGGTCTGTTTCGTGGTGAAGTTCTATGTGCTAGGAGAAGCTAATCAAGTTATCTCACTTGTTGAAAGTATGAAATTGGTTTTTTTCCAGATTTGTTCGTCAGAAGACTTCCGTGAAAGTCTTGTCGTAGAAGACTTATACGGAAGTTTTCTGGTCAATGCAGAGGTTACATATGCAATTGACTTTATGTGTGTTTTTATAGACGACTTCACTGGAAGTCTTCCAACTTTTCTTTGTTAACAAAAAATCTCGAAAATACTAGAGAAGACTTTCCGGTAAGTCGTCTAGGATAAACAGGTTAGTTTTGCAATTGACCGGATTGTGTCAGAAATTTGACTTTTCCTAGACGACTCACATGGAAGTCTTCCGAAATTTTGGTGGAAGTCTTCTCACTGTCAGTGAAAGTCGTATCAGGTTACTTTTGAATTGAAAAATAAAACTTAAGTATTTAATTTGAGTTAGACGACTTCCATGTAAGTCTTCAGGAAGCTGACTTACACGAAAGTCTTCCATATTTATTCTAAGATTCTGGTCAAACCTTGGTTATCACAGAATGTCTGCTGGAAGACTTACATGAAAGTCGTCTAATTAAAATTAAAATTAAATATTTAAGTTTTATTTTTCAATTGAAAAAAATAATATGAGACAAATTACATGGAAGTCGTCTAGTTAAATGTAATATTTAAGTTTTATTTTTCTGGTGGAAGAATTCCATTAAGTCTTCTAGAAAAAGTAAAATTTCTGACACAATTCGGTCAATTTCAAAGTTAACATTTTTATCCTAGAAGACTTACCGAAAATCTTCTTTGGTATTTTCGAGATTTTTTCAAAAACGAAAGTCAGCCAATATTTACAAAGGAAGGCTTCCATGTAAGTCTGCTGTAGAGTAGACTTCTCAGTAAGTCTTCCTTTGTAAATTTGCAATTGAAAACTTTCTTTGTAAATTTGCAATTGCAAAAATGACTTAAACGGAATACTTCCTAGAAGTCTTCTGCCGGAAGGCTTCCTTGTAAGTATTCTAGTAAAAGACTTTTGTGGAACTCTTCTAGTTCAATGCTTAAGAAACTTTAATTTTCTCTAAACTTTCAAATATGACTCAAAGATTTATACGAAAGTTTTCCTTTTGTAAACTTTTGTGGAACCTTTCTAGTTCAATGCTTAAGAAACTTTCATTTTCTCTAAAATTATAAAGACGTTTTAATATTTTCTTGTTAATTTATGTATATTAGTCAATACTAAGGCTACTTAGTGAAACTGATAACTTGGTGATAATTATGAGGTTACCGACATTCATATTTATTAGTGTTTCCAGCTAAAGAGAGAAGACTTGAAGTCTTCTTCGTTAGCTTTTGTAGACTTGTATTTTCAACTTCAAAATATGTTTTAATCTTTCAAAAGTGTTAAATAACTTAAGAATATCAAGTCATGTGGTTTAATTTGCCGTTTTAGATCATAAGATATAATTTTAACTTTCATAAAATTGAAAATTTCAATTTTCACTAAAAAATTTATTTTCCCGCCTAAATTTTAATTTTCCGCTTAGATTTTCCACTTATATTTTAGTTTTTCCTCTTAAAATTTAAGTCTTCCAAGAATTTTTCTGTGAAGTCTTTCGAGAAGACTTCCTGGAAGTCTTCCGTAGACTTCCATAAGACTTTCCAGAAGACTTCTAATGAAAGTATTATATGTTTGAACTTATGTAATGTTTGATCTTTTGTGAATTTGAATAAGTTTTTTTAGAAGTCTTCTCCCTTATTTTTAGTAAATTTGACAAATTTTTTTGTGTTATTGTGTTTTGCTATTGAATTTGTATCAATGAATTTAATAAAGTCAAGTTCTTTTGGCAAGATATATTATAGACATGAACATATTTACTTAAAAATATCTATTAATAACTCTTCAAATTTACAAAAGAATTTACAACTAAGAGAGTACAAATACAAATCACAAAACAGACCATAAACAAAACTATTACACATGGAGTTAGAGATTATTCCTCCATAAAGATAAGCTTGAGATCTACTTCACATGGGAGAAGATTCTGTTAGAAGACTTCCGGAAAGTCTTCTAGGACATTATGTTTTTAGAAGACTCCGTCAGAAGACTTCCAGGAAGTCTAGTAGGGCATTATATTTTAGAAAACTTACGAGAAGACTTCTATAATCTTACCCAGATCTGAAAAACCTGCATATCTAAAAACATTCAAATGACTTCAAAACAGAGAAAATTAGTGAAAGATTAGATATATCTACCTTTATAGAACACATAAAAAATAGATATCAAAAATTTATAAATCTACCTTTGAAGGAGTTGAAGATAAGAACCATGTGACAAAAAAAAACGTGGAAAAATAAGATAAATTAGTAAGAAAGACATGAGACAAAAAATGAGAAATTGATATAAAGTTTGGTGTTTTCAAGTTCAAAGAGATAAGAGATAGGTTGGAGAGTTTTAGTTTGGGAAAAAGGTAAAAACTCTATGCAAGAAGAGCTTACCAAATGAAGAAAAATCAGACTTGGAAACTTACTAAAACTCTCAGATCTGTTATGAAATAGGAGACATGCTCAGAAAACTTCCAAGTGCATTCTAATCTAGAAGTCTTCCAAAGTCTGACCCAGATCTGAAAAACAAACATATCCAAACCCAGATCTGAAAAATCTGCATATTCAAAAACGTTCAAATGACTTTAAACAGAAAAAAATGAATGGAAGATTAGATAGGTCTACCTTAATGGAACATATAAAAATACATATCCAAAATTTATAGATCTACCTCTAAAGGAGTGGAAGATGAGAACTATGTGATAAAAAACCTGCAAAAACAAGATAAATTAGTGAGAAAGACATGAGAAAAAAATGAAATCATATAAATTTTGGTGTTTTCAAGCTTAAAAAGATTACAAAGAGGTTTGAGAGTATTAGTTTGGAAAAAAGGTAGAATTTTTAAGCAATAAGAGGTTACCAAATGAAGAAAAAAAGACATATAAACTTACCAAAACGCACAGATCTGTTATTAAAGAGAAGACATAGGAGAAGACTCAGTCAGAAGACTTCCTAGAAGTCTTCGAGGAAGTCTTCTAGCTTTATATGTCTAGCACTTTATATTCCCAGAAGTCTTCCAGAGTTGAGTTTGGCCCTTATCTGAAAACCTGCATATCCAAACCAAGATCTGAAAATCCTGTATTTCCAAAAACGTTCAAATGGCTTTAAAACAGAGAAAATAAGTGGAAATTTAGATAGATTTACCTTTAAGTAACACACAAAATATAAATCCAAAATTTATAGATATACCTTTAAAAGAGTGGAGATGAGAACCATGTAATAAAAAACCTACAAAACAAGATAATTAGTGAGAAAGACATGAGACAAAAAATGAGAAATTGATAGAAAGTTTAGTATTTTCAAATTCAAAAAGATTAGAGAGAGGTTGAAGAGTTTAAGAGTGAGAATGATTACATTTTTGTTGCAGTCATTTGAGAGGAAGAAAGATAATATGTAAAAAATATATATATAGATGGAGACAAATATTTTTATTTAGGCTAAATATTTTCGATTCAAAAGACTTTCAGAAAGTCTTCTAACTCCTAAATATACTACTTGCTCAGAAGTCTTCTAGCCACCTAAATATAAATCTCAAACTCAAATAACTAACTAAATAAAAACAAACACTTCTTTTTTCTGTGGGACCAGGATACCCCTGTATAAAACAAATACTTCACTAAACTTAAAATAAATTTTAAAAGTGTTTAGTATACACAAAAGTAAATACATATAGGTCAATTTTTTTTGTTTAAATGTTAAGTTTCCAAAATCTAACCCTTAAAATACAAATAATACTACAATTTATTTTATCAGACCTTAAACCAAAGAATACAATGACTCACTCATTCACTCTTCTATATTGGAAACTATTCAATTTTAGTATATCTTAACTTATATCAATTATAAATGTTTATAATTACATGATTTCAATTTTTTCCCATCAAAATATTTTTTATAAAATTTATAAATTATTTTTAAGATCTACAATATGAGAAGACTTATCGTAGAAGACTTACAAAAACCCCTATAAGACTTCAAGGGGTTATTTTAGTAAAAGTACAATCTGTTTTTTATTATTTGGTCATAAGAGGATACTTGTAATTTCAAATTAGTTTTGTATTTGATTCAAGTTGGGGTATACCTTTGCGTTTAAAATCAAGTTGTGTGTGTCATATTTGGAAATTTCTCTTTGGAATTAATTCAAGTTATCCTAATTTAAGTTTGAAAAAAAATATTAGTTTTAAAACTAAATTATACACCGCATTAGAAAAAAATGCAATGTCAACCAAATGATTTACATAACTTGGTAGGGTCACTCACATGTGTATACACTCTGTTATATCTCATACCTCCACTGCATACATTTTCTGTCAGATTTTCTGTTAGATATTTTATTTATTGTATGCATATTTTTTATATGTATAAATACTGGTTGTAGTCATATTATCACTTTATTTAAAAAATGTGGAATGGTGTGAAAGAGTTTTTTCTTTTGAATTACTAGGCAAGTTCGGACCTTGGGCCTTAATCTCCCAAAAGTCCAGAGTCCGCCTTTGTTAATATTATTTCTTACGTAAAGTACTCCTCTTATAGTGGAACGAATCCAAAAATACAACACCAACGCCTACGATTAAATCAACTGGA
The DNA here is from genome assembly GCA_018703725.1 of Brassica juncea. Classification (NCBI taxonomy): domain Eukaryota; kingdom Viridiplantae; phylum Streptophyta; class Magnoliopsida; order Brassicales; family Brassicaceae; genus Brassica; species Brassica juncea. The sequence goes on from CM031941.1 coordinate 4,864,980, forward strand.
GTGCCAGATTCATGAAGTGGAACTGGACTGCCAGATTCATGAAGTGGTGTGAAATAGTTTATGTGAGAATAGATAGATTAAGGTGTGTGAGTGTATGTGAGAGTCTGGTTGAGACAGAACAAGAGAAAGACTGAGAAACAGAGAGAATGAGTTTGCTGGACAGATTGTATGCAAATAGAGAATAAGAGTGTTTGAGAGTGTGAGTGAGACTGAGCTCGTGGGTAACAAGAGAATAGAGAGTATGAAGAGTAAAGTAACCAGAGAATGAGAGAATTGGTGAAGGAGAGAGTTAACTTTCACTTCAAAGAGTATGAGAGATTCTGGAGAGTTTAAGAGAGAATTATGAGACTGTTTGTGAGAATAGAGAAACCAGAGTTAGAGAGATTGAAATGAGACCAGAGAATGGTGAAGAAGAAAGGGGAACTCCCCCTCTCAGCTTACAATTTCGTGATACATGATGAATGGCTTTATAGCCATTAGCCAAAGTTACAAGACAAACAAACACATTAAACAACTAATAAAACAGGGAATGAGTAAACAAATAATATTGTGGGGAAATCAGAAGGGGCAGGCTGGCTGGGACAGACTGAGCACGTCCAGAATGAGAGACAATGACAGGTCCTAACAGCTCTTTGGTCAAGTTGACATGTGATCTCAGTTTGAATTCAAACTGATCTCCTTTGGCGCCAAACAGATATATTCTTTTCTTGATGATTTTTCTTGGTCTTTTGTAGACAGGAATTCCCTGACTTTGCACCAACTTATCAAACCCTCACTTTGAACATTCTTGATCTTGATCCTGACTTTGGACATTCTCCTTTTAGTGATTCAAGGCTGACCCGGACATTGCACACTTCATGATCTTTCTTGTGCATTCTCTGTGATCATTTCTTTTGCACTATCTTTGCACATGGACGCCTTGATCACTCTCAGCTACTGCTTCTTCCTTCTTCATTCCAACACTCCCCCTCAAGCTTGAACATAGGAGACCCTTGGACAAGCTTGGAACACTGAAGAAGCTCCCTCATTAAAAAACCTAAGTGTGGAAAACCTCATGGGATAAAACCAACACTTAGGGAAAAATAGTGGAGTTCAACAATGCCTAGGGATTGGCCAGTGAGTCTAAGGAGTTTCAGATAACTTATGGTGGAATCCTTAGACTCTGGATCATGGCCTGACTTCAATGGCAAGTCAGGCACCAATGCCTTCCTTGCTTCACACTCAAAGCTGCTTGGAACTCTCCATGTGGCTGGTTCTTTGTCTCCCCCTTTCTTCTGACCTCCTGCCATCATCAAAGGGTTTGATCCACGACCATACTCTCCGTTATGAGCTCCAAGTACCTGATTCAAACAATGCATAAATACTTGCATCAATTCTCAAGGCATAAACCATTCAAACTTAAACTCAAAGATTGAACTGGTTACTCCCCTTGCATATTTGTGGAATGTTGGTGAGGAGTGTCTGCCTTCTTGGCTTGTGGACTTGAATCTCTCACTCCATTCCTTTTCACAGGAGCCACTGCATTGTCTTCTTGAGTCTCCAACTTGGTGGGGAGACTTTACAACCTTCTGATCAGCCTCTTTAGCACCTTCTCTTAAGGCACACTAGATGGACAGCCTTGTTGTTGCTAAGCCAAGTATCCCATGCTGGTTGGAGTCTTCTTGAATCCTTGCAATGGCTTGAAGAATGGACATTGGCTTCTCATTTAACACCCCTCCTCAAGCTTGACCTGAGAATGAGAGTATATGGTCAAGCTTGGAAGATGAGAGCCAATGATCACCAATGCCTTGAAACCACTGCCCTCTTGGCTTGAGTGGTGGTCTTTTCTCTTGAGTGTACTTCCTTTCCACCCTCTTGGCATCAGGTAAGACACAGTCCAGATCATGGAAGCTCAATCACACGCTCAATCACATGGTTGCAATGGGTTCTAGATGGCTTCTTTGATCCGGTTAGCAATAAGTAATGCAAGAGTGAACTCCACCACTTGCAAACTCCAATTATGATCAGAGTGAACTCCATTTCTGATCTCTGGTGAGAAAATAGACGACTTGAACCTTCAGGAATGCTCTCCATTACCCCTCCTCAAGCTTGATCCGGAGAGTATAAGTGAAGGACCAAGCTTGGAAGTGAGCAATACTGAACTTGAACCAGGAGCACAACAGTACCAACACCTGCGCTTAAGCCAACTGATCCACCCTTGGTCTCTGCTCCAATGCCTTACACCACCATTCTTCCTTGTGTGTCTCTTGAACCAGGAGCTCAACACCCAAACAGGCTGCGCTTAATTCAACCGGTTCAACACACAAGGTATGAGAAGATCCAGTCTGGTGGATGGTTGATCAGCTTCTGGTCTGCCTCTCCATCAATCCCCCTAGAGGTATCTTCAAAGGACAGCCATGTTCTGACTCAACAAAGACTTATTACCATCTGACCTCTTCTTCAATAATCTCTCCATGGTCAGGAATATACATCATGTGTAGGCTCTGAACAGCATGGGCAAAATCTTCTTCTTTGTCTTGATTTGATGATGGACAGAGAACAACACTTTTGTACCTGAAACATCACTCAAACTCCAGCAAGAATCAGACCACACACACTAGGATCAGACCTTGATAACTCACCAAGTCTGATCCTAATGTTTTTGAGAAAAAAATGCAATGGACAGAAGAATCTAAACAACTCATTCAGTTCAACTCCATGCACACAACATCAGTAACTGCTCAGGTATGATAACTCATCAATAACAAGGCAATTAGGCAATTTTTATCAATTTAATGACAAGCACAGAGACTAGACAACTCATATATCTCATTATGCAAAACATGAATGCAGTACAAGACCAGGAAACTCTCCTAGACCTCTAGCAATGCAACAAGAGACAACACGGTGGCTAAACAACTAGCTTATACCACACACAATTCAGATTAATGATTCTAGAACAGAAACTAGACAAAACCATGCAAGCAAGCTCAAAGAATCCTAGAACAATACACACACAGCTCTTAAGTATCATAGGACAGAAACTAGGTTCAACAACTCTAGCAACTTTAAACTGTCCTTAGAATACCAAGCACATCACTCAACACAACCAGACATATTAATATAAGCTATACTCAAGGGAAAGAGGTTTAAATTATAACCAAGGAACCTGAGCTGGTTCCTTGAACCTCCAAGGCACACAGTTCACTTGAACTTGCCATATTTAGAGTTTGGGTTCTCTAACCCACTCCATTTTCTTGTGTGTGCTTTCCCTTTGAACCACTCATGCTTAAGACCCCTCCTTTCTTCCTGACTACCAGACGCCAGCTTCTGGAACACAGAGAGAGATTCCATCTTGGAAAGAACATGAAAAACGCTTGTACAGACTTGGTTAGGAGTATTGCTTGCCAAACAGCTCCAGAACCTTCTTTCTCCAAGAGATCTCTTCATGCTGAACAGGAGGAAGGATGACAGACCTTGGGAAGTCTCTAGACACGCCATGGTTGCAGTCTTCTTCCTCTTGAAGAGATTGAACCACTATCTAGGCAGAAACTCTCCAATGGTTTTTTAAAAAAAACAATGAGGGTGAGTTTGAACTTGATTTGCGGAAGACTTGTGAATTTCAGGAGCTTGGGAGCTCTGATACCATGTGAGAATAGATAGATTAAGGTGTGTGAGTGTATGTGAGAGTCTGGTTGAGACAGAACAAGAGAAAGACTGAGAAACAGAGAGAATGAGTTTGCTGGACAGATTGTATGCAAACAGAGAATAAGAGTGTTTGAGAGTGTGAGTGAGACTGAGCTCGTGGGTAACAAGAGAATAGAGAGTATGAAGAGTAAAGTAACCAGAGAATGAGAGAATTGGTGAAGGAGAGAGTTAACTTTCACTTCAAAGAGTATGAGAGATTCTGGAGAGTTTAAGAGAGAATTATGAGACTGTTTGTGAGAATAGAGAAACCAGAGTTAGAGAGATTGAAATGAGACCAGAGAATGGTGAAGAAGAAAGGGGAACTCCCCCTCTCAGCTTACAATTTCGTGATACATGATGAATGGCTTTATAGCCAAAGTTACAAGACAAACAAACACATTAAACAACTAATAAAACAGGGAATGAGTAAACAAATAATATTGTGGGGAAATCAGAAGGGGCAGGCTGGCTGGGACAGACTGAGCACGTCCAGAATGAGAGACAATGACAGGTCCTAACAGTTCTTTGGTCAAGTTGACATGTGATCTCAGTTTGAATTCAAACTGATCTCCTTTGGCGCCAAACAGATATATTCTTTTCTTGATGATTTTTCTTGGTCTTTTGTAGACAGGAATTCCCTGACTTTGCACCAACTTATCAAACCCTCACTTTGAACATTCTTGATCTTGATCCTGACTTTGGACATTCTCCTTTTAGTGATTCAAGGCTGACCCGGACATTGCACACTTCATGATCTTTCTTGTGCATTCTCTGTGATTATTTCTTTTGCACTATCTTTGCACATGGACGCCTTGATCACTCTCAGCTACTGCTTCTTCCTTCTTCATTCCAACAGTTTATACCATGAATTCTATAAAATAAATTTTACTATTTAGATTGACTGAAATGAAACGATGGAACACAAAAATAAAAAAAATTCTATGAACAATTTTTCATCACAAATTTAATGAGAAATGTATGAATAATTTATTCTACTTTTCATATATATCCTTCAATTAATTTCATCTATTCCTTCTTATGTTTAGCATTTACATTCTGTAATTCCTTATACTAAAAGTTCTATACTGTATTTTGTCACTGTAAGGGGTTAATTGATAATGTAGATTGTAGAATGCGATATAGTTATATGGTTATCCTATAGGAATATGGTTTTCTATAGAACGAATTTGAAGGATTATAAATTGTCCATCGGGAGCCAGTACAAAATAAGGTATGTGATTGCGTTGCAAACTTTCTAATCGAAAAACCATTTGCCTTTCAATTTCGTCATGACGAGAGATAAACCCCATTTCATTTAACTAATACATCTTCCCACTGTCATTTTTTACAAGACATCTTCCCACTATCGTTGTTGTACTTTTTAAAGAAGTTGCAAGAAAAAAACCAGTAAGCTATTTTTATTTTGTTATTTTTAAGGTTTTATTCCGTTCTTACATTGTTCATAACCATAACTGAACCAAATTGGTAATATCCTCAATAAGTTATTCAAGCGCAGTTAGCTCAATTATTTAGAAGCCTTGTCGAATAACTCTTCCCAAACTCAAGCCCAAATAATTAGCTAGCCTTAAATGTGGAGAAGAAACTCATTTATCAAAAAAAAAAGTTTGAACAAAAAGAAAGATCACTCTAAAGATTAAACCAATTATAGGAAAACGTATTAGTCCAATTAAATGCGGAGTGCAAATCAGTATGGTATGAGTATGACTATTTCCTGTGATTAACAATCATCAATAACCAAATATGGAAATATAGACCTATTGAAGAGACCCACAAGTTTATTTTTAAGAGTCAGCACCAGCTGGAGAGTTCTAGGCCAATTGTATACATATGGCGCATAAAAATACAGGAACATAAGAGATATATATCTTCACAAATAATAAATCAAACAAAGAAGCTATGGAAAAAAAACGCAAACCACCCACCCCACATTTGCAGCTTTTGTTATCATAAAGTCTTTCACCGACACACGCGCGCACTTCCGTTTACTATTTGTTATCCTTAAAATGCTCAGATTATTCTTCCCTTTTGCTCTCTCTTCGTTTATTAATTTTGTTTCTTGCTATTCAAAAGAATCTTCACGCAAAAGCACACAGAGTGGTGAAGAAGTAGCTACTTTGCCTCTTCTTTTTTTTTTTTTTTTTTTTTTTAATTTAGAGGTTTCATTTCTTTTTGTGGAAGGAAACAATGTTGCAAAGATTGGTCATCCTTCTCATTGTTCTCCTGATTCAGTCTTCTCTCCTTTTTGAGATTTCCTCTGCTCTCCAGGTAAGCAAATCTCATCAAATCTACAACACTTCCCTTTGTGTCTGTCCTCTGTTCCCACATTAAAAAAAAAACAGAGGATCTCTGTCTCCATATTGCTAATCGTCAAGAACTAAGAAATGGGTCGTGTAATGATCTTAATTTGATTAATGGGTTTTGAAGAAAAAAAAAGAATTTTTCAAAAAAGAAAAAAAAAGAATTTTAAGTTTTTTCTTGATTTATTTGGTTTTGGATCGTAGGAAGGAAAAACATGTATACTAAACGACAACTGTGACGCTGGATTACACTGTGAAACATGTCTAGCCAACAATAATTTGAGACCCAGATGCTCTCGAACCCAACCCATCAACCCCATCTCAAAGGTTCACACTTTTTTCACTTTTATCAATTCATAATCATTTATATGGACCAATTATCGTTTAAATATTGATAAAATATTAAAATCAATTGGTTTATATACAAAAAGGTAAAGGGATTGCCTTTCAACAAGTACGCATGGTTAACAACACACAACTCCTTTGCTCGATTAGGGCAAGTATCAAAGACCGGTTCTGTGATATTGGCTCCTACCAATCAGCAAGACTCAGTCACAAGCCAGCTAACGGTAAGAGTCTTCCCTCCAAATTCATTAGAAAGTTTCAAACTTTAGTAAACATACCATTTTAAATATTCTCTTGGAAAGTGTGAATCTCTTTTTGATCATCCAAATGTGTAGAAGACCTGGTAGTTAAGATTTGGCTAAAGCAGTGTTTATGTTTTTTTTTTTTGTGTGTGGATATGATGATTATTATTGCAGAACGGTGTAAGAGGGTTTATGCTCGACATGTACGACTTCGAAAACGATATCTGGCTTTGTCACTCTTTCGATGGAACGTGTTTTAATTTCACCGCTTTCGTAAGTTTGTATAAGTTGTTTTCTTATACGTATTCTACACGAAAACGTTTGAGATTTGTGTGTGTTGTGTACAATGGCAGCAACCAGCGGTTAACGTTCTAAGGGAGATACAAGTGTTTCTAGAGAATAACAAGGATGAAGTTGTAACGATCATTGTAGAAGACTATGTGAAATCTCCCAAGGGCCTAACAAAAGTGTTCAATGCAGCAGGGCTACAAAAGTTCATGTTTCCAGTTACTAGAATGCCCAAAAATGGAGGGGACTGGCCAACGCTTGACGACATGATACAACAAAACCAAAGGTTGCTAGTTTTCACATCCGATAGAAGTAAAGAAGCAACCGAAGGAATCGCATATCAATGGAAGTACATGGTTGAGAATCAATGTGAGCCCCTATATGAATAGTTAATGCATAATATTTGTATGCACTTATTTATGTTAATTAGTGTTTTGAAAAATGTTCGTAGACGGAAATGGAGGGTTGAAGGTGGGAATGTGTCCAAACAGGGCTCAGTCAGCACCAATGAGCGATAAATCGAAATCTCTTGTTCTCGCTAACCATTTTCCAGATGCTCCGGATTTGGTAGTAGCATGTAAACAAAACTCTGCTCCTCTTCTTGAATCCATCAAGGCATGTTACCAAGCCGCGGGACAACGATGGCCTAACTTCATAGCAGTCGATTTCTACAAGGTATATAATGGTCTTATTACAATCCACTATAACTATAGCTCTGTTCGTTTCCAGAACGCTGCGTCAAATACTGGCGATCAAAAAATGTAAAAGAAATTTAATGACAGCTCAGCAACTAATCAAAATAGAGAGTTACAAGATGCTAACTTCAACCGCTAGCTGCACATCGCCGATTGTGGTAGAGACGCTGTTTTTTACAGCGGCAACTAAAATATAAAATAGACGAACAGAAACAGACGCCAGCGGCAACCGTACAGCAATACACCATTAATATTGCTCACATCTGTTTGTTAATTTTGGTCGCTGTTTCTGATGCTGCGTCAGAGAAACGAACAGGCCTTATAATTAACATTTTGTGTGTCTCTGGTTTCAGAGAAGTGATGGTGGAGGAGCTCCGCAAGCGGTTGATGTTTCAAATGGCAATTTGATATGCGGTTGCGATAATTTTGCAGCGTGCAAGGTCAATTTCTCGATCTGATTTTGAATCTGAACTCTTGAGTAACTTTTGCTGTTAGTTAGAAACTTCAATATAATTTTCAGGCCAATGGAGAGTGTGGATAGTAAAGAAGATTGAGCCATCAGAGGCAACTCCCATGAACAAACGCTTTGGTCACTGTCTCATTGATGTTTTACAAAAAAATAGTAACGTGGTGTGCCTTTTTTTAATAATAACACATGGTTCAACTTGTTTCTTTTCATACTAGTTGCCAAATATTAGAGAAAATATCATCTCAATCTCATTTCCACGCAAAAAGGAACCGCACAGCTTGAGTAAATCCATTTAAGCAGTTCCAAAACATAAATAAAAACACATAGATACATGTGAGATGTTGAGAGGATTTGTGACAATTGATAATTTGATATATCATGTTTGTCTTTTCTTTTCTCCAATTACATATTGAGATTAGTGGGCCAACTTGTCACCATGCATTGCTCCTTTATTCAAAACGTGATTGAAAATTAGAATTTTGTCTAAATTACACATGATGGATGCTAAAAACAAAGGTATAATAATGGACCTCGATTCTAAGATATAAAACTGATTACTGGTACTGAAAGTTTTCTATTTATGAAGTAGGTATAGGTAACAAAAATATTGCATGGTTCAAAAAATAAGGTTCCAATTCACTTAAAGAAGAAAATGTACTACAAATTACAAAATGAAAGATACCACCAATTGGTGCCTTGATAAATCAAAAGAAAAATAAATGAACAAATTTTCATATGAAGAAATGAATAAAAGTGGAATGACGATGAATAATTTTTTTAAAAAAAAATTCCATGTGTTCCTCATCAAAATTTAAAAGAAATAATTAATTCATTTAAATAGGAAGAAAAGAGAAGAATTCAGTGGGACCTACATGTAATAAAGTTGACAAAAACTTCAAACGATTGATATAAAATTAGAGGAACAAAGAATGTCATCATCTTTTTTTCCTAAAATATGGTTACCAATTGGAACTAGTTGTAAAATAGAGGAGCGTTTGAAAATACATATATGTTTAGGGGATGATTCGTAACTACACAACAAATGCATTTATTCATTTGTATTTGGAAACTACAAATACATCAATACATATATAACATGATACAGAAAAGATTATCGGTTCCGAACCCCGTCCGGGGTAAGTACCCCGTAAGACACCGGAGAAGAAGCCTGAGCTTCTTCCACCTCCAATCGTTCATGATACAGTTTAGCGCCGTTTGGATTCTTACCACAAGGGATTAGAAACATAGACTTGAGATCAGTACAAGTCTGTTTCCGCATGAAGAACTCAGCACATTCCCCTGCAGTTTTCTGGTTAGGAAGATCGATTATACAATTCATACGAACGTCGAGAATGTTTCTCTTGATGAGTTCTCTACATTTTGGACCGGCCTGAGTGAAGTAATTATACGAGAGAGAGAGGTTCTTGAGACTAGGAAGCTCGCATACGATCTCTGGTATAGCTCCATAGAATTTATTTCTGGCTAAGTTGAGTTGTTCCATCTTGGCTAAGCAACCGAAAGAGTATGGTATTGGACCGGTTAGCTGGTTAAACCCAACATCGAAAACGATGGTTCGGTTTAGCTTTCCAATTTGATATGGTAAGCACCCGGTTAGAGTGTTATTCAAGAAAAGGACTTCTTGTAGGAACTTGATGTTGCCTATGCTGGTGGGAATTGGACCCGTGAACCTAAGTCAGATCACAAAAAAAAAAAGAAAAAAAAATTAGCTACCTACCAAAACATACACTACAATAGCTGTAAGTAGGGACACAAAAACTATCTTGAAATTAACCGGTTAAATAAACTAATAAAAATATCCATAGAAAACATAAAATATATTGTATTTTAAAAATAACACAAAATCTTCCAAAATATAACAATAGATCATTTATAATTTTTTTTTAATTTGAGTTTCGATTTATTGATCATGGGGTATGTTTAGTATTTAGAGATATGATTAGAGTCAAAGTTCAAGAGTTTGAAATAATTTATTCATTTTACGTTTTAACTAATGCTATTTATGTGATATTTGTCGTAGTTTTTTTGTGTTATCTAAATCATTTGCCCAATAATTAACTCAACTAGGTTATTTACCAAATAAAAGAAACTTAAGAACTTTTTTTTTTTTTTGAAACAAGAAACTTAAAAACTTAAATGTGAAAGCTAACCTGTTGTTGGCGAATGTGAGATAAAGAGCAGTGATGGAGCCAAGATTGGTTGGAAGTTTCTGAACAAGATTGTTGTTGTTGATGAACAAGACGTCAAGATCAAGATTAAAGACCTGAGGAGGAACACAGCCTGAGAAAGTATTGAACCTGAGATCAAGAAACGTGAGATTTTTGGCTTTCAAGACAGAAGCTGGGAAGTCTCCGGTGAGTTTGTTGTTGCTTAGGTCGAGCTCGTATAAGTATTTTAAGTTGCTGACTTCAGGCACAGAGCCTAAGAAGTTGTTGGAGTTTGCGTGAAAGATCGTGACTGTGTCTAGCTTGTCGAGGAAGTTATGTAACACGAGTTTCTTGCCACCGAAGTTATAATTGTTAAACTGGATGCTCGCGAGTGCCTTATGAGTTGTATTCGGGAATATTGCGCATTCAAGTCCGAGGTATTTGTTGCAAATGTCGGGGCCATTCCAAGTCTTAAGAATATGCTTTGGATCGTCTGTCACTAGTTTCCTGAAAGCTTGGAGGACTGGGAACACTTTCTCTAGTAATGGGCTCTCAAAGCCAAGTAGCGGCAACGGTGGCTGCCCCGGCGGCTTTGGCGGCTGTTTAGGCGGTGAATGCGGCGGTTTGGACGGTGGAAGTTGTCCTGGTTTTGGGGAAGGTGGTGGAGGGCATGGAGGGGGAGGAGGTGAAGGAGGTGGAGGAGGGCAATCTTCTGGTTCAGGTTCCGGTTCTGGTGAAGGTGAGGGCGGTGGATTGCCACCGCCTCCAATGATGATTTCTAAGGATTTTCTCTCGGTGATGTGGGTGTTTTCGGTAGGTAGAGTGAAATGGACAAGTGAAAGCGAAAGAAGGAGAAGAAGAAGTGAAGAAAGTGAAGCCATTGGTTTGAAGAAATGATGAGGTGAGTATTTAGGATAAGCACGGACTACATAATATAGGGAGATGTTTGAAGCATTGAGAGAGAAGACTCATAAGAACTTTGAGAAGTCAATAGACATCTTTTTGGAGGTAATCATTGAATTAAATAAAATGAAACATAATGTAACTATTTTCCATGTGTATGGTTGTATTTTTTTGCAAAATAATATCTTTAGGTTGGATTTGATCAGGTCGGTATGTGAGATTGGGCCATTACAATTCGGTCCAGACATTTTAAGCCTTCAAAAAGGATTATGCCCATTTTCAACATCAAATATCGGAAGGTATGAAAGTTTAGTTGATGATTGAAAAGGTAAAAGAACAAAACTCATGTTTTTACATGCATAAATACATGTCTGTGTAGATGATTAAACATGTCTGAACAGTAAATCATTTTTCTATTTAGACTACCTCCAATGGAGGTTCTAAGAAGTGGTTCTTAGAAAAAAAACAAAAAAAAAAAATGTAAAAAGGAGTAAATCAAGAGAACCGGTGCCAAAATAAGGGGTTTTGGAATCACTAAACACCCCATACGTGCCTTCATTGTATTGGTCGTTTCTTTTTATTTATTTTTTATTTTTTTTTTGTTCAAAATTGATCGTCTCTCTCCTTCTCCTTCGTCGACGGTTTTGTCCGTCGTTCCTCTCCTTCTCCAAATCCTTGCTTTTTTTTCTGTTGGTTTGAAGCTTGTGAATCTCATTGGAACTAAAATTTGGTTTTGATGATGAGGTTGGCTTATTATATAATGGGTTTCGTTCTTTCGTTTCGGGATATAATTTCTATCGTTTAACCCACCGATTCTACTTGTGCGCCTCGTATTTAATCTGAAATCTTTGTTGTGATGTGATCATTCTGAATTTGATGGATCTGAGCTTACCAAGTGTTTGATTTGATGCGCCAAAGGTTCATCCTTTTAGCAAGTTCTCACTAATTAGATATCTGTGTCCTGTAAACATTCAAGTCACTTGCATTTGGATACGATCAACGCTGAATCTCTAGTGTGTGTTGCTTCAGGGTTTTACAAGACGTGTGTGATGTTCAAAACCCAGATGGTAGTAACGCTAATCCTGGGTTGTTTATTGCAGAGTTTGGTAGATGGGGAAAGACGCTAAAGCTGGTAGAAAGGGTAAGGGAAAGCAAGCTGGTGGCAGTGATGAAGCGTCCTCTAAGGGTAAAGGCAAATCTGGGAAAGCTGCTGATGGTCTTGGAACATGCACTTATGTTAAAGGTTTGTTTTTTTTTTCAGTTCATCTGTCTCTAATACTTGTGTTCTTGTACGTTCTTATACAGCTTGAGACTTTTGTAGTAGTATAGCATTGTCAACACTGCAATGGTTTTGTTTTCAGCGAGACATGTTTTATGTGAAAAGCAAGGAAAGATCAATGAGGTATACAAGAAGTTGCAGGGTGGTTGGTTGAGCAATGGAGATAAAGTTCCTCCTGCTGAGTGCACCTTTCAAATCTGCGTATGACTACTAACGTCCTCTCTCTTCTTTCTTCAGTCTCATTCTGAGCTTTTTGCTTTACATCTCTGCGCTGCTCTAGTGTTGTGGAAGTCACTTGCTAGTTGTTACTGTATCCTATATATAAAAACACATGAGCCTTTGTTGTTCTGGCCAAAATGTTTGCTACAAGTTGTTAACAAGTCTTCTGTTTTTTTCCAATAATGATTTCTTAGTGCTGTGATACATTTCTGTGTTGATTCTGCAAAGTAAGAGCTCGTCTTGCCTCCTGTATCTTCTCAAGACTTGGTGTAGTCTCTATCTCGACTGATACTCAATTGATCCCCACGAGCCATGAAATGTACCAAACGCTTGTGGAGCAATCAGATGTCAGCACAGCCCACATCTTGATGTCTATCATGGACATAAAGCTTGTGGAGCAATCAAATGTCATTGATGTGCCTGGTTTGTCTTATAGAAACATCCCTTCCGTTGCCTCAACTGCTATTGGAGAGATGGTAATTTCATTCACTCACTCTCCTCTTTTGTTTCATCTTAAAATCATATCATTTAACATTTTAAAAAAATTTTTTTTAGGAACCCCATTGATGTTCTCCCATTAGAGGAGAGAAAATTTAATTAAACTAACAAAGGTTCTTAACCTTTCAAATCACTAAATTAACTCTTTAATTATTCTTAAGAGCCCTTGATAGTCTCTTATGGATGGACATGGTCTTAAAAGTTAAAACAATAGCTTCACACTGTGCGATATTATCTCTCATTTGCTACTCTCTTTGTCTGAATTTCTGAATTTAAAACATTAAATACTTACACAAGTAACTACCAGGTGTTTTCCTTGACCGTGTGCAGTAATAAATTTTTATTTAAATTATATTCATAAATAAAGTTTTGTTAATATTATAGATTTGTTATTTTCTTACCAATATTTTAATATAAATTTGGTTTAATACGTAAAATTAAGATAAAAACATAATATTGTTTATTTAAAATTATATGTAAGAATATATATATGTAGATATTTAAAATTATAATCTTAGATAGGTTTTTTATCTATTACTTTTGGTTAGATATATTAGATCAATTTGTATAAATTAAAAATGATACAAAATTGTATAACTATAAAAAATTAAAACTGAGCAGTATTTATAAATATTTTAGATATATAAAATTTAACTAATAACATTACGATTAAAATTTAGAATTTTTAAAAAATATTTTAGAAAATTTTGAAAATTTTAGTAATAAAAGTTGTATAATTAAAAATTAAAATTAAATAATATTTCAAAATTCGTAATTTCATATTTGAATATATTTATTTATTGATGATGTATGAGTTATTACCATATTATGATAATTGACCAAAAATATAAATCAACATTAAATGTAATGTATGAGTTATTACCATATTTTTAAAAGTTTATCAAAAATATAAATCAATATTAAATGTAATTGTCTTTGTCATATTTAACCATAAGTCATGTCATCAATTTTAGTAACCATGTCATATTGTTTTGTGAAAGTTATTTTAAAAAGGACATGTGGTAAATCACTTGCCAAATAATGTATAGGGGATAATATTTAGATATAATGTAATTATTTTTATAGATAGAATGTAATTATTTTTAAAACATACTATATATAGAATTAAAAGAAGGGTTGATAAATAAAATAGTGTATAAAAATGACAATAAAATTAGAAATGTGTTTCAGATTCGTAGGATTTATATATATACATAATTTTAATAATAAGTAAAATAAAAAAATATTGCTATTATTTTTAGAATATTTATACTTTTTAAATACATAAATTCATTTTAGATTATTTTGACTAATGTTTTAATATTATGTATGTAAATCGCTGAAAATTAGTTTATATATACATATATTATTTCGTATAGGACCCCTGAATTTTAAGGACCGCTCTGCGTATGAGATTTAACCCCTCCATAAGTGATCCCCAAATGTAAGAAGGTTTGGTTCCCATGTTTCCATTAAGCACCTGTGGGAAATATCGACCTCTCTGAATTCTCGCGACAAGACTGTTAAGAGAGTGCATTATTCTCCAAACTTGCTTCACTAACAATGTAATCTTGAAATTCTCCAAATCTTTAAAATTGTTTGGTTTTATATAGGTTTAATAAAAACATACTCCCTCTGTTTCCAAAAGATCCATATTCTAGGAAAAATTTTTGTTTCAAAAAGATCAATATTTTACATTTTCAATGCATATAATAACGATAAATAGTAAATTTCAAGAAAATTAATTGTGTTTATTGAATTTTGATTGGTTACTATTTATGGAAAATTGTTCAACACAAAAAACAATGTGTTTTTTAAAAATTTTAAGATGTTTTCTTAATAACTGTGATTTTTCTAAAATATATATCTTATTGAAACAGAGGGAGTATCAATTAGTAGAAACATGAAACCAACTCATCGTCAATTTGATATTCAATTGAAATAAAAATAAGCAATTAAAAATGTAAACTTAATTTTAATAAAACAATTAAGAGAAAAAAAACTCCGACAAAGCTTGAAGTACGAAAGCAAACATAGCAGAAAGAAGGTTGGAGAAGCATTAGTTATAAATTAACTATATTAATTTTTAGGTTTTAAGCTGATTAACTAACAAGAGGAATGTATTAAGTCAGTTGATCAAAATTTTGATACGTGTAAAAAAATTTAACTAAATACATATTAATTCATTTATCCTGATGTGGATTCAGAAGATAGAAAATATGAGAAAAACAAAAGAAAACGGGGTCAAATATGATTTAAAAAAAAAACTAATTCAACTAGAAGAATCAATTCGACGAGTACATCAAGATATCTTAAGGCCCGACTGGTTCAAACGCAGCGGTTGCGGTTGCGGCTGCGGGAGTTTGCGGATGCGGGTGATTGCGGTTTCAAGCGTTATGTTGCGTTTTGTATGACTGGCATAACGTTTGAAAATTGTTGCGTTTGCGGGATGTTTATGACTGGTTGATTATGAAATATTACTGCGGTTTAATAATAAATTACCAATATAAACATATTATAACATTATAAAAGTATAAAAAAACATATTATTGTGATAAAATATAATAATTATTAATATAATATGATTAATAATAATATTATGTTTATTTATTTAATTTTTTAATTAGTTGAAAACTATAATTTTAATATATATTTTTGAAGATTTATATTAAAAACTTTTAAAGAATATTTTGTTTCGTTTTATATATGTGTATATCTTTATAAATGTATATATATTAAGTTTTAAAAAATTCTAATCATGAATAGATAGTTTAAAGTTTTTATAAAACAAATTATGACATTGATTGTGAATTTAAATTAATATATAAATTGTGTATATATTTTTATTTATAATATTTCCATTTTTGATTTTTAATTTTTAATTTTAAAATATTTAGAAAAAATAATTTTATATTTTTGTATCCAACCGCAACCGCCCGCAACCGCAAACGCTAGCTGGAACCAGCTTTTGATTTTAAGAGGTTCGGAGCGGTTTGAAGCGATTTGTAGCGGTTTGTATGATTGTTTTGAAACGCTGTCAACCACTATCAACCGTAAAAGCTGCGTTTGCGGGTGGTAGCGAGGAAACCAGTCAAACCCTTAGAAGTCAAACAATGATACATTGCTTACCCTCGAGTCTCGACAATGGACTTACATATAGGGGTGCCCACGGATCGGATAGTACCATATTTTTTGGTATTTGCGATTTGCTTCGTATCTTACAAATATCTGATTTTCCGATTTGCTTTGCTTCGGAGAAATACGGATATTCGGTTTAACGGATATTCGGAACTTTTTTAAATATTTGCGAATATTTACGAATATCTCATACACCATGTTTTATACACGTAAATCTAACAAAATTATACATGTTTTTGCTTTTTCTTTTATATTCTTACATAATATTAAACCAAAAATGAAAATTAGTGGAATTATATGTCCCATACATTTTTATAATAAAATAATCTTTTTTTGATAAAACACATAATTTTAGAAAATTATAGTTGTTAGAAAGATTTTATATTCTTTTTTAAATTTAATATATTATATATTTTTATAAATAACAAAAATATATGTTGAAGTAAAAATTTATACATACTTAATTGTAGATATTCATTTATTTGTATAAAAACCGGAGCGGATCGGATATTCGCCTTTAAAAATTTTAGTATTTGTGATTTGCTTCGTTTTTAACGGATATTAAATTTTAATATTTGCTTTGCTTCGAAGACTTACGGATATTCGGATTTTCGGATCGAATCGAAACGAATAATGAATCGAATCAAATTTAACGGATAAAATGTCCACCCCTACTTACATATATAGATGAATAGTCCTTGGAACAGGAGGCTTGTGTTTCATTTTTAGAGTCAAAGATGAAAGATACATCAATAAAATCCGTATTTCATTGTCCGACATTGAGAACGTTTCAACAAATGATTTAAGAAATCTTGTCGTAAGATAATGAACCCAGAAAAAAATGAAACTAAAATTTAAAATTTTTAGATTAATACTTTGATACTATGTTAAAAGAGTTATTTTCACTCAGAGTTACTTTTTGACTTTATATTACACTATAGACACATTGTTCTACTTGGATAGTTTTTAAAAATCAATTGTCTATCCACATATGATAATGTAAAGAAATAATTAAAGCAGTTTATGACTTTTTATTATACTCCTAAAGCCATCCACATCGTCGATTCTTACAGCGTCCTTAGGGGGAGGGGGACCACCAATTTCAAAAACCAAGAAGGACAAAACGTGAAATGTCGTTAGTTAGGATACGTCCTTCCTGCGTTTTGTACACTGTTTGCGGGCCCCACGACACGTGGTGGCCCGCGATTGATTCATTTAAAAAAAAAAACAGAAAAAAAAGATTCTAAGGACACAATTTTGTCCCACATATGTGGATGGCCTAAGGTAGTTTGTTGTGACTACAAACTAATTACATTTCTTTTCGAAACTAAATGGGTCCGGCAAAACTAGTGTATTAACACAAACTAAATTTAACCACACATCTCTCTTCCCACTCTACAGCTAAGATTAAATCCGAAACATTTGACATGACTTATATATGTCTTTTTTTCTAACCATTAGATTTATTTTTGTACTTTTAATTTCAACTAGATCATAATCCGCCCGACTGGACGGGTCTTTGTTTTTATGATATATATAAATATTTCAAAAATTACAATATAATGGTTCTAGTTTTACCAATTAAGTAAACTGTTTAATCACTGTATTGTGTAACAGGGGCATCAGTGTAATGTTGTGAACCGTAAACACTTTAGTAATAGTTTTACAAATTTATATCCCTTAAAAAATTTAGTCATATTTTTGAGTTAATTCATATATTACCCTATTTCTTTTTTTTGTTTATTTATTTGAAAATTATTTATTTTTACAGTAGTTTTCTATGAATTATTATTAATTTTATGATATTTTGTTTTCTTGAAAATTGTATGTAGCAAACTAATATATACTATATATTATAGTTTTGTGTTTTTATTTTCACCGCAAAGAAACAACAACCATAAATTGCACAAAAGATATTCTAGTTCACTTTTTTATATAAAAATTAATATGTCAATTATTTAAAAAAACTGGGTTAAATTATTTTATATAAAAACGAATAAAAATCTAAATTGGAATGTTAGATTTCTAAAGAATCACGGTAGATTAATTTTTTACATGTAATTATTTCTGGGAAATTATGATTTCAAATCAATTAAGGATAACTGAGTATATTTCTTTTTCAGATCGGAAAACATCTATATTAATAAATTAAGTGTTTTTTGTATTTTTCTCATTATAATTAATTAATTTTAATATTTGATTTTAAAAGAAGTGCAGAATCTGCAATTAAGAAAAAAATACAAAAAGAAGTAATTAATCAATTATAAATGTAAAGGCTAAATATGCAAATAAAAGAAAGTCTTTGACAGTGGAAGTCTGCGGCCTCCAGTTCTCATCACAAGCTCGTCATCTTGGGGAGCTGACTCATCTTGTCCCTTTGTAAAAGCACGTGACGGAATGAGAGGAGAAAAAGATCATTCACGACATCTGGTGTCGGCTGTGAACTCAAAAGTTCTTAGATTTATCTTGGAAAGCTCTGCAATTTAGGGTTCCAACGGATGTGAAGAAGCGTATTTGAGACTAGAATGTGTAGCTCTCTGTCTGTTCCATCGGATTGAAGAGTATAACCGTGTGTGAGTTTCCTTCACTAGCCAATCGCAACACATGGTTAGAATCGTACTTGGATCCCACTTGCTCTGCCTCGAAGAACAATGGGACTGATCAGACTTTTCATTCTCGTGGCGAGTCCCAAGAAGAACATCGATGGCTTTAGACAGAGATCTGAAGGTATTGTAACGAAGTATGCATTCGGATGCCGCAGTCTTGTACCACGTGATCCTTAGCAGTTCCGGTTACTCCATCATGGTGCTGGAAGAGAGAGCTAGATTCCCTCTTGCGGAATCAGTTGTGATCTCTGTCCAGAGGCTTCTCTTCATCTCGCCACGCTGATCTCGATCCGTAACCAGCTCTCGGACCTGGTGAGATAAAGTCACCAGCTTTGGTATCAAAACAATGGCAAGCAAACGTACTCGATCTTCGGAGTAATCTTACCCCAAGCGGTTTTTGAGCCAATGATGAAATCCCATCACACCTCCATTGAAAGCTCTTGCTTCTCTTCGCCGACTTGTTCTGTGATACGCAGAGCTCATTACCGTGTCAGCTCAGACAAGAGAGATCCATTGAGGGTTCTGCAAAGAGATATGTGCAGTTACAGTTATGGGAAGAGAAGGCGCCAGTGTGTAAACAAGAGAAGCTTCATGTTTATCTGTTCTAAGCTCAGCTTGCGTTTGAGAAGTTTTAGGTTTCTGCAAAGTGTGATGTTCAGTTGCAGGCTTCTGCAAAACAAAAGGCTTTGTTGCTTGCAAGCATGCCGCAACCAGCTCAATCTTCACAAGAACAAAACGAGATGGAAACAGTGAGACGTTGCCGACAAGGAAGATCGGCCTCCCATGATCCATCAGTGACAACGTCTTTGAGCTCCATCAAGATCAAGGAGTCAGAGCTTGCCATCACACTTCTGTCGAGAGCTCTTGCTCACAATTCTTTTCAAGATGGTTTTTGGTTTCATTGGAATGGATGAGAACGTGACTCTCTGGAGTTACAAGGGAAGCTTTCAACGCTGATGAACTTCCGTTCTGTCGTTCTCTCTTTGAAAAACGCGATAGTCCCTTTTGCTCGACTTGAGCTCCAACGTCAACGGAAAAAGTCTGTGTTTCATCTTCATCACAATTCATTTTGAGAAGTGGAGACTGCAACATCCGAGCTGGCTGTTGAGATGCAAAGAAGCTGCGATTTTGATCCTTCTTGGAATCACTTCCACATAACCATCCATAGCTGGATTGGTCAGATGGAGAGTCTCTTCTACATTGAGCCACCTTGTCATCTCGCCACAAGCTTGCCATCTCAGCACGAGCTCGTCGTCTCGTCCTTTGACTTGAAAAGATTGCAATAGAGCTCACAAGCTTGATCTCGGCAGAGCTCACGAGCTTGATCTCGTCCAGTGCTTTCTACGGCTTGATCCTGAGTTCTCTGCATAATCTCATCAAGTTCTTGCCTCTACGTCACAAAAGCTGCAGAGATTGAACAGGATCTCTGACGTTGGATCCTTTGATGAATGCTAGAGAAGGCACGGAAGTAGTTTCCTCTGTTTCTTATGGTGAGATAGAAGTAATGAGATGCTGCCGACAAGTCAGGCTTTGGCCTAAGAAAGAGTTGTTCAGACGAGAACGAGGTCTCGAAACGATGTCTACAATAATTTCTTCGTTAAGTTACAAAGTTTTTTGAGCGTCTTTGGTCAGCACACGTGTCAAATGTATCTCTTCGCCGAGATACAAACAGAGTTCAGCAACCTTGGACACTTGTTCCTCTTTCACGACAAAGATAAGCTCTCATATTAAATCGTCACATCCTTTAGTCACTTTTAAATTATAGCTCTGACTTAAATCATTAAGTAGTAATCATGTTTGATAGCTTGATTATTAATTATGCAAAGTTGGTTATTTTTTTGGTTTATATTGGTCTAATCATGATCATGTTTTTCGTGAACCAGAGATCGTTGAGCCAAGAACCAACAAGCGTTTTCTATTACTTCAAAAGATGGCTCTCAGCTACGAGCTTGTCGGAAGCAGTACAAGCGACACAAGCCGGCACATTTCTCAACGTTATCATAGCCTGACGAGTTACAGGCCAACAACCTGCTCGGTACACACGATCTCAACACGAGACTCCGAGTCGGCGCTAGTTCGGTACACTTGTATCTTAGGCACGAGTTTAAATTGAACTTGCTTTTTATTAGGCACGAGTTTGCATTCGAATCGCTTATAGTTAGACACGAGTTTACAAAAACTCTCCTTTGACTAGGCATGAGTTTACAGAAACTCTCCTTCTACTAGGCATGAGTTCTCAGTAAACTCGCCTTCGTCTCAGCGTGAGTTCAGTAAACTCGTCTTTCGCTAAGCACGAGTTTAAAGCAAACTCGCCTTTTACTAAGCACAAGTTCAAAGTAAACTCGCCCAAATCGTCATAGGCATGAAAGTGTCTAGTTCATTGTCTATTAAACCCTATTCGTAAAATTCGCAGAGATCAACTTCATCTCTCTCAACGAACTTGGGTGGACTTACTGTTGGATATGGATTTACATCCTCCTCAAGGCCCATTAGACAATGAATTAGGCCCATATTGCTAGGAAGCCCTATGCTCCATCTTTCTATAAATAAGGAGCTACCTCCTTCTTAGAAAGGATCTTCTTCTCTTCATTTCTTAGATCTAGAACACTATACTTATAGAGATTTATAGATTATTAGATTCACTATACATTTCAAATCATCTTTGTAATGAATCTTTAATCAATAAAACCTCTTTGATGTTCTTTTTCCATTTGATTTCATTGAGATTTCTCCTAAACCTCAAGGATCTAATTCTTGGATCCTTTATTGTTATGATTCCAATAAACACCAGCAAATACACCATTTTTGGGTCAAACAGTGGCCGTCCGGAGTTGTCGTCGCGTCGGTCCATGGTCTCATAGTGAATTCCGAGCAACAATGACCAATTTTGACGTGTTTGCACATTTAGTCATTCAGCTTTTGTAAAATTTTGTTTTGGCTCCAAACTCTTTTGTTTTACAGCAACATCCTATTGGTTTTGCCCCTAACTTTCAACTACTTTCTTGTCAGCCCTATCAAATGTAAATGAACAAAATACATGCACCAAATACCTCTAAATCAACACAATAATGAAGGAAGTGTTTTTTTTTTGGTATTGCTACATCAGATTTTTAAAGGCTGGAGAGATTGACACGTCAATAAATGGAAAAAAGTTGAAAAACCAATTGAATCATTTTGTTTATACACGTAATATCCTTTGTGACAATCCTCCTTTTCTTCTTCGTTGGTTTCACCATGGGATGGCTCGAGATAAAGTGAGAGAGGGAAATCAGTTCGTGTTGAAGAAAATGAAGCATCTTCTTTTGAAACTCTACATCGAATGAAGCGTTGGCACACCGCAGGAAGCGTCGGCTGTGGATTCGACACCATCACAGCTTAGACAAGTCGACTAGACTGATGATCAATCCCACCCTTATTCGTAGCTCTAGCTCTAGCCCAGATTCTTCTGTGTATGTGTCTGCGTCAGGTTTTGGTAACGGCTCCGCGACAAAGCTGAGACTGGAAACGTTTGAGCAGGCCGAATGTTATCTAGCGGTGTCTGCAGATTGTGTTGATTTCAATTTGATGGCAGAGGAGTATGAAAGTCCAGTTATCTATGGCAACCAGTGTGTCTGATCCTGATTCGAGAGAGATTGCATATACGACTCCAGCTTGATGCTGCTAAGCGGATTAGCCTTGGGGTTATGACAGATACATGATGAGGTAATAACAATGCTTGGATTGTACCTGTTTGTGTAATAGATGACTGTTATTGTAACATCCCGAGTTGTGATATGTGGAAAGGCTTAAGAGAATTGATTTGGCTACCTATGTCACCAAAGTTGACTTACCTTTTCCGGAGCACATCCTGAAAGAACTCTAGAGTTAAGCGTGCTTGAGCTGGAGTAGTGGAAGGATGGGTGACCTATCGGGAAGTGATTCGCGATAGCGTGCGAGTGAGGCCAAAGCATGGGGAAAGGTCAGGTGGTGATTGCAGGGTCAGTAAACGATGATTTCGAGCCTTCAGAATTTAACGACCGACCGTCGGATAGGATGGGGCCCACGGGCCGAGAGAGCGGGCGTGGGTGGCCCATTAGCCGTGGGCGGGTAGGGGCATTATAAGTGGTATCAGAGCTGGTTAGCCATCTCAGTTCTGACCTGAGAGGCGTCTTGAGACCTGTCGTGGAGCGCAACGAGGACGTTGCGTTCTTTGAGAATGGGTGAATTGTAACATCCCGAGTTGTGATATGTGGAAAGGCTTAAGAGAATTGATTTAGCTACCTATGTCACCAAAGTTGACTTACCTTTTCCGGAGCACATCCTGAAAGAACTCTAGAGTTAAGCGTGCTTGAGCTGGAGTAGTGGAAGGATGGGTGACCTATCGGGAAGTGATTCGCGGTAGCGTGCGAGTGAGGCCAAAGCATGGGGAAAGGTCAGGTGGTGATTGCAGGGTCAGTAAACGATGATTTTGAGCCTTCGGAATTTAACGAGCGACCGTCGGATGGGATGGAGCCCACGGACCGAGAGAGCGGGCGTGGGTGGCCCATTAGCTGTGGGCGGGTAGGGGCGTTATAGTTATATTCTTAATGTCTTTGTTTCTCAGAGTATTTTGATTTCTTTTGTTTGCATAGCCGGTCTCTTCTATACAGAGAAAGAGATTGAAGTTGTTGTTAATGAATGTGCCTACGAGGGCTTGTGTTTTCTATATTAGTCTGAACTTTAATTGTTGTGCTCTGCTATATGTGGTTGTAGTTTTTAGTAGCTTATGGTTACATTAATCTTTGTAAACAATTTGAAGGTTGGTTTCTCTCTAAATCATTCAGTTTGTTCATTGCTAAAATATTTAATATTCAGAAACATTTATAAGTATATGAGAGAAATAGACTACACTAGAAAAAGGTTCTTCATCATCAAGGCAGAGAAGAGTGATTGTGATTGTAGAATTCTTGGATGATTGCTTTCTCCAGCCAAGATTTTGCATCTTCCATCATCTCGGGGCTTAACTGAACCATGAGAACGCATAGTTCAGTTTGGTTAAGAGCTCCATCTCCGTTGATGTCTCCTTCTCTGCATCTTCCTTGCTCATTCCTTCGATCTCAAGTATCCCTGAGTTTCTCCTTACACTCTCAGCTGTGATCAGATTCCTCTCTGGATCCGCAAGAGCAAACTGAAACTTTTGCATAACTTTGATACAAACAAGTGTTTTAGGCGTTTTAGTTTGAACTTTTTGAGTTCAGATTCTAACATATTATGTGAAAATGTGATATTGCTACAGGTGGAATCAACAAATGCCTCGAACGAGTCAGTCCTCAAGGGTGCGCTAGACCATGGGAAGAAAGCGGGAGTGATAAACTCGCATGACAGAGTAGTGGTGTGTCACAAAATTAGTGATGCATTTGTGGTAAAGATCATCGAACTAGAGAATTGATAAATGGGAGCTATAATCATCTTGCTTCAATCCAGTGTCGGATTCAGTATATTAACTTGTTCTCACATATATGTAGTTTCATGAACAAGTTCATACATTGCTAAAAATATATTTGGCATTGTTCAGTTAAGACATTATTTTGTGTAATTTTATGTTGCTCAAAGAGTTTTGGTTTGCGGATATACTGCTCTTTTTCTCTCTTTGTGTTGTGTTTGCTTTTTCTGGATCTTCATTGTTCGATATTATTTACATCTGTGTTTAATTGTCTGTTTGAGGCTTTTCAATGTCTTGTTGTGTTTAGGGTGAGCCAAGCTTTCACCTGTTTGGATTATTATGTGCATGGAGGCCACAGCTGCGAGAGCACTAAAATCAGTGCTACAGAGGATTTTGCTTTCTTCTGATGGGTAGATGTGAGTGCATTGTAGCAGTGGAAGTCTTGTAAAAGTTCTATGTTGCAAAACTTGGAATATGTTAAAGACTGTTTCTGAAAAGTATTTTTAACTGTTTTAAAGAGAAAATCTGAACTCCATGAGTCTTCTTCTTTACATGGTTGCAATAGCTGTCGTGTTTCTTTTGCCTGCTACTTTTATCCTGGAAAAATGGGCATTACAGTTACACTTTGAAGAGATGATTTCAGAATCGTTTGGTACCTGCTATTCAATTCAGTGCTCACTTATGTGAACTTGAAAAATCTATTAGTAAACACACTGGCGCCCTGACACTGCAGATAATATATAGCTCATTAAATTCTTACTGACATTCTTTTTTATGCTAGAAAAGAAGGTATGGGTTGTGGTTGGAACAGAGTCAGTCCAAGTAAGTGTATAACTTAGTAAGAAACAGTTATATGCATGTTATTGTGCTAGCGTCTTGGATGTTTAGTTAGATTTGCTTTGTTATGTGTATGGTAATAGAAAAAAATTCAAGATAAAAACCCCGCGGTATAGCGCGGATATTTATCTAGTGAGTTATAAAATGACTTAAATGAACTAAAAACAGATGCTAAAATTCATTAAAATAATGAGATACCAATCAACTTGTGTACCATGTACAAGTCATATGGTATACATGGAAGATTTGAGAATCCTTTTCTTATTAATCAAGGAGCATTTTTAAAGAGTAACCTTAAATGTGTAAGTTATTTACATGAGTGCCATGCTGATGTGGCGGCACCATATTCATTCTCAGCCCAAATATAGAATCATCCTTGATTCTCTAGAAAAATTACAAGGAAATGCCATTGTGGTTCAACATGTATTTTTATATAGGTGATGTAGTCCATTTTTGTCCATGAATACATATCAGATGCAGTTGCCATATATATTTTTTTACAGTATTTATTATTGTTAATACATACAGAACAAACATTGATAAGTTGATATATTTAGTTGGGACGTGAGAGATTGGCTTGATATCTTTAATTTCGTAGGTTTTCATACACACATAAATATTATAAAAGCGAAATCAATACAAAAAGTGAGTTTTTATTTAAAAAATAATCAATTGTAAAATGTTTTATTTGCCTTCGAAATAAACCTTTTATATAAATATTAGTTTATTATATTAATTTTTAAGCTATAAACTTATATATAAAAATATAGTTTGTATAATTTAAAAAATGGTGTAATATTATTGCAAAAAGGATAACATTATAAGGCTTGATATCTTTATTTTCGTAGGTTTTCATACACACATAAATATTATAAAAGCGAAATCAATACAAAAAGTGAGTTTTTATTTTTAAAATATTCAATTATAAAATGTTTTATTTGCCTTCGAAATAAACCTTTTATATAAATATTAGTTTTGTTACAAATATATATATATATATATAAATATTAGTTTATTATATTAATTTTGTAAGCTACAAACTTATACCTTTTATATAAATATTAGTTTATTATATTAATTTTTAAGCTACAAACTTATATATAAAAATATAGTTTGTATAATTTTAAAAAATGGTGAAATATTATTGAAAAAAAGGATAACATTATAAGCAGTAACAAGTTTTGTAATCAATGTTATCATTAATTTGTATTTAAAAGAGTATCTTTCTAGATTTCGAATAATTAATATGGTAGTGTAATAATGTAGACAGTATATAAACTATGTTCGTCTGATTAATACGTTCGTAAATGTCGTCTTTAGATTAAAAAAAGTTGTTACTACAAGACTAAAGTGAATAATTTCTAACAGAATAGTTTCTCGGCTTTATTGGCAATCACGACTTCAATTTAGGTTAGTATATATATATAATACTAACTAAATTATTCGGTATATTTTGTTATCAAATATTTTGATTGAGCAAATTGATACCACATATTTTTAGATTTAGGAAAGTTATTTATTACAAGACTAAAGTGAATAATTTCTAACAGCATCGATTCTCGGCTTTATTGGCAAATCACGACTTCAATTTAGGTTAGTATATATATATATATTATACAAACTAAATTATTCCGTATATTTTGTTATCAAATATTTTGATTGAGCTAATTGATACCACATTTATCCCCTTCTTATTATTTGAGAAGAACTTTTAGTAAACAACCTTTGTCTCATGTTTTAATAACAATAGTGTCATTATTAGGTGTCACCATGAGAATCATCCTCATAGTCTTTATTTAATTAGACATCCTTGCCTAGACTATCTACATATAATGCCATTGTCATATCCCCTTCTTATTGTATATGATTCATACATAAAAGTCGGAAACATTATAGAATGTTTAAAAAAAAACGTTTCGGTTCCCCGATTAAGGAAACTATGTGAATTAATCATACACATTATAGAATGTTTTTCAAATCTCACCTTTGTAGTGCTTTCTGATCCCATCGAATGTGCTTTCATCTTTTTATTTTCTTTGCTTTTAAAACACACAAATATAATATTTATTATTTTATAATATGCAAAAAAATATATAACCTAAATAATAATACGTAAAATACTCTGTTCCTAAAACCATAATATATTTGTTCATATTTGTGTTATTTAAAGAAAAATTAATATGTGATATTGTCTTCTTGCACATGATGTAGCCATAATTTTTTTGTATTTAAAATTTTGATATGTGACATTATTTTTTTGGTCAGTACATTATATTAATGCATATATATAATCCATTATTTTTATTCATATTATTTTTTCATATTCAAAACAAACAATATAAGTCTTACGTGGAACTAGTGGAATCAGTTTTGCTAACATTCGTTTTTTTATTCACATTTAACTTCTTTTTGAAAAATTTTGAAATCAATGCAAGGTTTCTATTTAAAATTATAATCAGCATTTAAATTTTAGTCCAAGATTTGCATTACATAACAAGAAATCAGGCGTGTAATCATTCAATCAATATGTGGGTAAAAAAAAAATCTATATGTGGTCAAGATATGTATGATATTATGGAAACATAAATTTCAAAAGTGTCAACCGTTTTATACTTTATACTAAAAAACTCTGTATGATATTATGGAAACATAAATTTCGAAACTGTCCAAAGTATAATAGAAACTGGAACTTGATCGCGCCTCCGCGTGGATGTTTGATTTAATTTGTGTTCAACGTAAACTCATAAACTGCTGGTTTTATAAGAAAATCTCATGCACTTTTTTATATTTTGTAATTTACATATAGAGTAGAATATATTATTTTATAATTTAGATGTTTGATAATTTTATTTTTTATTTGCACATGATATTATATTAAAAATCTATAACTTGATGTAATTTGATGTAATTGTACTATTCATATATTAACATGTTTTTCTTTTTGAAATTTATTTTAAAATGAAACAATATACTATTTTTTTTTGCATTAGTTTTCAATGAGTTATTATTAATTTTATGATATTTTATTTACTTCAAAATTAAACTCTCAAAGTTTTTATATTTGACTAAAATAAATAAGGGAATACTTTATATATATATATAGACAATCCCTTAATTTAAGCCCAAGATTTTTTAACTAAGTAATCAACATAAATGCTAATAGACAAATAATTTTGACCATTTAAATTATTAGATTCTTTAATATGGTCAAATATCATAGTTAATATTGTTTCATATTTGTTGATTTTTAGTTATAATACTTTTTAAAAAAAATTTAAATTATAAACTAAAAGTTAGGTATTATTCGGATTAAAATTTTGGCGATAGAATATTCGTTTTCTTTCAAATCGAAGTGAACTTAACCCTGTCAGTTATTAATATGTTCTTGAGTTAATATTTACTAAGGAAATAGAAATAATTCTAGAACCAATTAATATCATTTTCCAAATATTCTAAATTATATTGAAAATAATAATTTACTTGGTCGATAATTTTTAAATTTATTTATTTTAATTTAGATTTAAAATAAAAGAATAATTCTAGAATTATTAGTTACAATTTTTTTTTAAAAAAAAAATATTAAAAATGTGAATATCAATCTATATGTTATCATAAAAGATAGTGACCTATATAATACATGTTCTACGTGTTTTTTACTCAATCTCAATCTCTTTCTGACTAAACTTGTTATGCAACTCTATATTTTTGACCGAAATAAAGACGCCTATTGTTTTCTATAATACCTTACAAATCATGATAATGTCATTATAGTAATGGCCATCATCGCTATAAATCATAATTATGTCATTAATTGCGTCTATATTAATTCAAATTTATGTGTTTATCGAATCACAATGTCAATCATGTCATTAATATTCTTAAAATTATGATTTGATTATTACGAAGTACATAAAATTCAAAATGAAAATTTAAAATAAATTGCAATTATTTAACTTAAGCAGCAAGACCTTGAGATTAAGAAATCTCAATAAAATTTTAATAAATTAATAATGTTATTGTTCATCAATTTGCACGTGAATAAAAAAAGATAGGTTCTGACCGTAATTTAACCAAATTCGATTCAATATTAAATTTAAGTTTCATATGTAAATTTAAATAATATTATTCTAAGAAAAGATAGATATTAAGGAAATTTAAATTTGACCGTAATTTATGCAATATCGAAAAAATAGAAAACTGATATACGCAATCATCATAACACATTTTGGTTTCGGTTAATATAAAAAACGTTACTATAAATTTATTTAAATTCTCATAACTAATTAAAAATCACACGCAAAATTTTGGGGATGTACTTGAGAAAGATTATTAAACAAGTTTTTTTAAATAATTAAAAAAAATCTAACCAATCACATACGTTGTAAATTACTCTTATAGATTTAATTTCACAAAATTTACTTCAATTACACCTAACCAATTACACAAGTTTGAAAAAAATATTGAAACTTACTTTCTATAATATGCACAATGTCCTTCAATCTTTCATTATATAACATGTATCTAATATTTGTGACTAAAACTTTTACCATTCTAAAATCTATAGATTAAAAATTCTATAGTTCATTCACTCCGCGCAAGGCGCGGGTATCACCTAGTTAGTGTATATTTGGATACATCGTGTACACTTTGATGATGATGTCCACATGTACATTCTGATGGATACATTATGTAAGATTGTCAGATTGACATATTCTAAAAAAATATACCAAAGAGGCTCATCAAGAAGAAGATTGTACATTCAGCTACATCTTGTACATGTGTACACTATGATATTGTTGTCCTCATGAAACTATGTAAGATGGACATATTTCAAAATGCTTTCAAATGTGGCTCTACAAATGTAGAAAATATTTTGAAATACATTACGTCTCAAAATATTATTAACTAGGATTATGGTCCATGCTATGCATGCACATAGTATTGTTTGATATACAATTATATTCAAAATTCAAAACTAATATTCTAAATCAAATTTTGATTAAAATTGTATTAAATCTGAAAATAAATAAAAATAGTTGCGAATGAAAATAAGAATTATTGAAATTTCGATATACTTATATTGTGGATAAAATATTATAATTAACTAAAATACTTTTTAGCAATTGACCTTAATCTAGTGCCCACCACAGCAACTATACCATATTCAAATTCCTCAATAGTAAGATGACCTAGTTTTTCTTTTGCCATATAACCATAATAAACCAAAGATTCTAGTAGAAAATGTTGAAGATAATCTTGAAGTTATCTTGGTCCCTAAGCTAAACTAAATCCTGTTTTAGTTATGAGATAGACTTGTGTTTGTAGTTATCTAAATAAGATATACTACGTGTGTGTTTGAGTCTATCATATCTCTATATATAGTTGTGCAAGTGTGTTTGCATAGCTTGTGAGATTTAGAGATTAATATTGTGAGAGCTTAAGTTTTGAGTCAGTTTCTTAAGCTAATAAGAAAGAGTTTTCTTATAAATCTTTGAGTCTTATCGATTGATTACAACAATATTTGGTATCAGAGCAAAGGTTATTATAAAATTCGTCAACCATGGGAGATCTTTCAACCATCGTCAACAAACCGAAGGAACCCTCGTCACCTACAATAAGCTGCCCTATGTTAACTTCTACAAATAATGCGATGTGGTCAATTAGAATGAAGATACTTCTCAAGGTTCATGAGGTTTGGGAACTCACTGAAACAGAGACAACTGAAAGCAAGAAGAATAATCTAGCAATTGCGTTGATATTCCAATCCATCCCTGAGAGCCTTGTACTACAAGTAGGAGAGCTTGATACTGCAAAAAAGTATGGGATGCTATAAAATCAAGACATCTAGGAGCAGACAGAGTAAGAGAAGCAAGATTGCAGACCTTGAATGCAGAGTTCGATCGCTTGAAGATGAAGGACGACGACTCCGTTGATAACTTCGTCGGCAAGATATCTGAACTATCCTCTCGATCAGCTGCGTTAGGTGTAATAATTGAAGAAGAAAAGCTAGTAAAGAAGTTTCTTAAGAGCTTACCAAGAAAAAAGTTCATACATATGGTAGCATCTTTAGAACAACTTCTTGACCTGAAAAATACTAGCTTTGAAGACGTAATCGGACGAATGAAAGCTTATGAGGAGAGAATCAATGAAGAAGAAGAACATGCTCAAGTTGATCAAACCAAACTGATGTATGCAAGTTCAGAGTCCCAAAACAACCAAGCTTTTGGAGACTACAGAGGTAGAGATCGTGGAGGAAGGTTCAATGGAAGAGGACGAGGCCGTGGAAGATATGGAAGAGGAGACATAGATCTTTCAAAGATAATATGTTAAAGGTGTGATAAACCCGGGCACTTTGCTACAACGTGTCCGGACAGATTGTTGAAACTACAAGAAGCATATGAAGCGGGGAATTATGAGACACAAGAAGCTGATAAACTGTTGATGCACGAGGTTGTTTACCTCAATGAAAGGAACATAAAGCCTAAGGAGTTGGAGTGCGATTCTGACAATAACAGAGTGTGGTACCTCGACAATGGTGCTAGTAACCATATGACGGGCATAAGAGACTACTTCAAGACCATGGATGAAAGTATTACAGGCAAGGTTAGGTTCGGTGACGACTCAAGAATAGATATAAAAGGAAAAGGGTCGATACTTTTCGTGAGTCAAAACGGAGAGCAAAAAATACTTGCAGACGTCTACTTCATACCAGACCTCAAAAGTAATAGCCTTGGACAGGCTACAGAAGCTGGTTGTGAGGTAAGGATGAAAGAAGATCATCTTACACTTCATGACAAAGAAGGAAATCTCATTGTCGAGGCAAAGAGATCACAGAATCGACTCTACAAGGTGCCTATGAATATCTTTCCTACAAACTGCTTACAAGTTTCGGTTCTAAGTGATTACAGCAAGTGGCATGCGCGACTAGGTCACATTGGAGCCAACACAATGAAGACAATGATCAAGGATCAAATGGCCATGGGAATACCGAACTTGAGTATTGAGAATGAGACGTGTTCTGCTTGTTTACTCGGAAAACACACAAGGCGTTCCTTCCCAAATGCAACGTCATATCGAGCTACAAGAAAACTTGAGTTGATCCACGGTGATTTATGTGGACCAATATCACCGCCAACAGCAGGAAAAAATCGGTATATATTCGTACTGATTGATGATTATAGCCGTTATATGTGGTCGATATTGCTGCAGGAGAAAAGCGAGGCACTTGAGAAATTTAAAAGGTTCAAAGCAATGGTAGAAGGAGAAACAAAGGAGAAGATTAAAACTCTCAGGACCGACAGAGGTGGAGAGTTCACCTCAAACGAGTTCAGAAACTTCTGTGAGATCTCAGGAATCAACAGACACTTGACTGCACCGTACTCCCCTCAACAGAATGGGGTGGTGGAACGCCGGAATAGAACTTTATTGGAGATGACTCGTAGCTTACTTAAGCACATGGACGTACCTAATTATCTTTGGGGAGAAGGAGTTCGTCACTCGACCTATCTGATTAACCGAGTTGCAACAAGAACGTTGAAATCTCAGACACCATACGAAGTTCTTAAGGGAAGGAAGCCTAATATTGATCATCTAAGGGTTTTCGGTTGTCTTGGATATGCTAAACCTGAGAGCCAGCATCTAAAGAAGTTGGATGATCGAAGCAGAGTACTTGTAAACTTGGGTACTGAACCTGGTTCAAAGGCGTATAGACTGTTGGATCCAACGAGTCACAGAGTAACTGTGAGCCGAGACGTTGTGTTCGATGAAAGCAAGGGATGGAAGTGGAAGAACACGACAGAGGTTGGACACGAACAACCAGGCATGTTCAAGATAACTCTTGGAACATATGGCAACAATGGCATACAAGAGGAAGAAGAAGAGGCAACAGAGCAAATTCCATATGAACCAGAGGAAGAAGAAAGCATTAATAATGAAGAAACAGAGTCTGGTGCAGAACAGGTAGAAAGTTTGTTAAGGAGATCAACAAGAGTTACTAAACGTCCTGGCTACTTAGATGACTACGTGTACCT
This sequence comes from Brassica juncea, assembly GCA_018703725.1. NCBI lineage: Eukaryota > Viridiplantae > Streptophyta > Magnoliopsida > Brassicales > Brassicaceae > Brassica > Brassica juncea. The sequence continues at coordinate 4,898,079 of CM031941.1, forward strand.
GGCCGACGTTGAAGGAGAGAAGCTGCTGCTGCTTATCAATGATGAGCCTTGGAGTTTCAGTGAGGCCATTGAAGATGAAGTATGGAAGGACGCGTGCTCTGCTGACATTGACTCGATAGTTAAAAACAACACATGGGAGCTGGTTGATCTTCCCAGAGGAGCGAAAGCCATTGGACTTAAATGGGTTTTCAAGGTGAAAAGAAACTCTGATGGAAGCATTAATAAGCATAAGTCAAGGCTTGTGGCCAAGGGATACATCCAGAGGCATGGAATTGATTATGAGGAGGTTTTTGCGCCAGTTGCACGCATCGAAACTGTAAGGTTCATCATCGGCTTGGCTGCATCAAACGGTTGGGAAATTCACCACCTAGATGTTAAGACAGCGTTTTTAAACGGTGAGCTGAAAGAAGATGTGTATGTGTCCCAACCAGAAGGATTCATCGTCAAAGGCAGTGAAAGCAAGGTTTATAAGCTAAAGAAAGCCTTATATGGCTTGAAACAAGCGCCACGCGCATGGAATGAGAAGCTGAACAAGGTGTTAGAGGAACTCGAGTTTCTAAAGTGCAGCAAAGAACCTTCACTGTACCGGAAAAGAAAGAACAATGATCTACTGCTTGTGGCAGTCTATGTGGATGATCTACTCATCACTGGTTCGAATGTGGGTATGATCAACGATTTTAAAGCAGGGATGTCATCAAAGTTTGACATGAGTGATCTTGGATTACTCACATACTACTTGGGAATCGAGATCGTGCAGTTTAATGGTGGAATCACATTGAAACAAGAAGGTTACGCTAAAAGAATTCTTGAGGAAACAAACATGTCATACTGCAACGCAGTACAAATTCCGATGGATGCAGGTTTAAAATTGTCCAAAGCAGAGGAAGAGAGAAGCGTGGATGAGAAAGAGTATAGAAGGATCATCGGGTGTCTTCGTTACTTGCTGCATACACGACCTGATATGTCTTACTCGGTTGGTGTTTTAAGCAGGTATATGCACGAACCAAAGGAGAGCCATCAAGTCGCTTTGAAGCAGATCCTTCGCTATTTGAAAGGAACTTTCACATACGGTCTCACCTTCTTAAGAAGTAACCGAACAGAGTTGATTGGGTACTCCGATAGCTCACACAATGTTGATGCAGATGACGGAAGAAGCACAACCGGTCACCTATTCTATCTGAATGACTGTCTGGTAACGTGGTGCTCACAAAAGCAGGAGATAGTTGCACTATCTTCTTGTGAGGCCGAGTTCATGGCGGCCACGGAAGCAGCAAAACAGGCCATCTGGTTGCATGAGCTTCTTGCGGAGGTACTTGAGAGTTCGTGTGAAAAGGTGACGATAAGATTGGACAACAAATCTGCAATTGCTTTGACAAAGAATCCGGTGTTTCACGGTCGTAGCAAGCATATACACAAAAGATACCATTTTATACGAGAATGCGTGGACAACAATCAAGTAGAAGTGGAACACATTGCAGGAACATTGCAGAAAGCTGACATCATAAGAAAGGCCTTAGGAAGAATTAAATTCAAGGAGATGAGGGATCTTGTTGGAGTTCAAGATGTGAAGAACACTCACTTCAAGATTAAAGGAGTGAATGTTGAAGATAATCTTGAAGTTATCTTGGTCCCTAAGCTAAACTAAATCCTGTTTTAGTTATGAGATAGACTTGTGTTTGTAGTTATCTAAATAAGATATACTGCGTGTGTGTTTGAGTCTATCATATCTCTATATATAGTTGTGCAAGTGTGTTTGCATAGCTTGTGAGATTTAGAGATTAATATTGTGAGAGCTTAAGTTTTGAGTCAGTTTCTTAAGCTAATAAGAAAGAGTTTTCTTATAAATCTTTGAGTCTTATCGATTGATTACAACAATAGAAAAAAAAATTAAAACATAATTTTTACGGTTAACTGAATATAAGTGTCAAGATACTCAAGTTTGTATTCCAAATATAATCAAGGTCTAATGTTTTTAATGGTCAGGTTTGTAAATAGTCAATCCTTTTTTGTCAAAAAAGAGTAGAGTAATATATCGAAATTATGCTTTATATAATAGATCATATATAATTATTGTTACCTGGGTTGTGGACCGTGATTTGATTCTCCATTTATTGGGAAGAACTAAGCTCTTAAAGTGGAGGAAAATCCACTGTCATCTTCAATGTGAAATTGTGAATCATGCAAAAAATAAGAGAGAGTATCAAGTTAAAGAAGAGACATTGAACTTGGATAAAAATAATTATAAACATGTATCTATTTTCTTTTGCTATACTCATCACCTAAAACAAATTGACAACGAAGACTAAACTGTTGTCTGTAGAGAGAAAAATGAAGAGTAAACAGAATAAACAAATTGATTGAAAGTTTAGAAAAAGAAACTGTTTCAAACTTTCTATGTTTTAGAAGTTGTAGATGAAATGAATTTTTTTTTTTGAACGTGGTGATAATGATTGCTTAAATTTAGGTATTTAGATATTACAGTTTCAGAAAACTAAGGAATGGATTTTGCTTTTATGATTACGGAGTAACCGTTTTTTCTGAAAAATCTGAAATTTTTTAATTAGTTATTTTATTAAAAAAAATTAGAAATAACACATATTACTTGGAGAATTGTTAAGTGACTTCTGCTTTATAGTATAAAGGATATCTCAATAATTAACATATCTACATGTACATTTGTTTGCCAATATCGACCTGTACATTTCACTATGGTGTAACATTCAATTAGACATTTAAACATGGATTTATAAGTTTCAACATTGTATTTTTAAATGCCGAATATTTGTACACAAATTTTTACCATCCATATATATGTACAACAATTTACAAACATATACATGCACATTGGATTAGTAAATTCACCACATTTGCAAGAACCTGAGCTGAAGAGACCACATCTGATATAAGCTTAAATCCAAAAGACTTATAACACAAAATACTTTAAGACTCAAAGCTAGATGGATTGAGATGGATGAAGGTCAAAAGGCGGTAATGCTCTTACCTTATGGCCGAACTAAAAGCATAAACTCGAGTGATTCATCTAGGATTCATGCGAAAAGTAAGTGAATCAAGTATTGAGGTTAATTTGCACATTTAAAGAGTATTGGAGTTAAAACCAAATTACACAAAAGTTAAGGGACTAGACGTGAAAAAACGTTAAAGTAAGTCATTGTTGCTCTCGAGCTTTTCATGATGGTTGAAAGATGCGTTAGAGAGGAACAGAGGTCATGGAGATGATGAATCACTACGAGGAAGAAGGAACTGAAACACGACGCAGAGGAATGAATCGAAGTGAGAACGTGACAGACCGGATTTGATGTGTGATACCACGAGGAAAACGAACACGGTGGCTTGGAGATCGAGTTTGCCCGAGGCTCGCTTAAGGTTTTGGAGCAAGAAAAGAGCACGGCGACATGAGAAGACAGAGACACCATGGTTGAAGCTTGAAATGATCCATGCCGTTGACGTTGTAGTCGCAGTCGCATACAACACCATTAAACCGTCATCAGAGATGCAGCTTCACATATCTCAACAGATAAATCAAATAATATAAATAATAATTATATATAAAATCTCTTAAATAAATTTTTTGAAAAAGCGGATTTTATTTTACAGAAAATAATGAATTTGAGTAAAAAGAAGATTTAATTAAGGAGTGATAACTGATAAGTGACTTATTGTGTAATTGTAAATGTAAACTACAAAAATGATTCTGGATGTAATACTTTCATGTTAAAATATAAAACTTTTCACACTGTAAAAAGATTTTTTTAAAAAGAGATTTCGTTTGATACTAAAGCATTGCCTTATTACGTAGATAAACAATACATCGCTTAACCCAAACATAATTTATATTGGACACAAATATATGACGGTCTAACAGGCTGATGAACAGAGTAAATAAAAAAATTAATTCAAACAAAAATAAAATAAAGAAAACTATATATTTTGAAACAATTTATTTATTTAGATGAAATTAAATAATAGAAAACAAACTAAAACTAACTTTTACTTTGTTAGGTTCTTTAAACGATAGAGGATTTTTTTTTTCTATTTTACAGATAACTGAATTTTGTTTTCTACCTTTTAGTTTTGATTTTCTTATCAATTCTAAAACATTAAATTATAAATTTTGCATTTACATGGAACGTTCCAATTAAATTAAAATATTAACCTATAATCTATTCTAGTATACAATTTGGACGTTCCAATTGGGACTGAGCCCAACTCTTGGTTCGCTGTACGCAATAATGTGTTTATACGTACGTACATCTACGCCAGGATTTCTACTAGTAATCATAAAAAACTAAAGGATACAGAAAAAAAAAATGACGGATCCTCTGATATCATGGTCCCGGGGGCAGTCGCACTCAGTTCCCCCTATCTACCACCCCCCCCCCCCCCCCCCCCCCCCCCCCCCCCCCCCCCCTACTCAAGAGACTGATCAGAATCAGTGGATATCAAACGACGATATAGTCTAGACACTATATCACTATTGACAATCATTTTGGTTTTTTTTTATTTTGATCATAATTAAAGTTGGGAACTTAACTTGTGAGGTTGGTGAGATTGCTTGAAGGGTTGGATAGCGAATATAAATTGTATATTCGAAATAACATTTGCTTGAAATGAAGCCACAAATGTCACTCATTTGGTATCGTGGAGGATTTTGAGTACATCAAAAGTGCGGAATCAGATTCCACAAAGACAGACACGACTTAAAACTGCGTTAACTGATAGACTCGGCTGGAAAAAGACCAAGATAAAAGGTGAATGATTAGATATAGCCCTACAACAGCTTGTACACCAGCCTGACAGTGCAGCTGTAGTTTTCAGCGGCGGATCTACTTGTGTGAAAGGGGGATCAGCTGACACCCCTTAAAAATATATATGGTATTAATTAAGCTTGTACAATTGAATTTCTCTAATTCTGGTGGCTATTCCCTTAAGGTTGACACCCCTAAACGAGGGTTTAAACCAGCTTGACACCTTATTTTATTTCTTTTTATTTGGATTAAAAATCACATTTAATTTTTGACACTCCTAAACCACAATTCTAAATCCGGCACTAGTAGCTTTGTTTGTTCTCTCCAGAGAACGATGATAACGTGGATGTAAATGTCTTTTGACAAATATTCCTGAATGTCTTTCTAAAGTATCCTTGTTTTAATGTGTGCTATAAATTATATGTCAAGGAATACACCCTGGCCCCATAAGCAATAAGTTCGTACATATGTGTTTTCACGGACCTATCGTTGTCTGACGACCGATGGTAGATGGGAAAATAATATTGGACTGTAAATCTTCCTATCGAAAAGGTGTCCGTAAATATAGGTACACTAAAGTTTCTCCATTTGTAATGTTTCTGAGTTCTTATTGCAATGAAGGCTATGTTATATGCTTCAGAAAAGGGGAACAGAAATCCTCTGGAGTTACGTTTACTTTTATAATATTTAGCTATACATATTTATATATGTATTTTTACCTTTTACAAAACAATTTTTATATTTTCTTTTTAGTTTTCCTTCTCAAGTTAGTCGAATAAATGTTGACATGTTAACAAAAACAATTGTTTTTCTGTTGTTTGATTAAAAAATAGAGAAAGATCAAATGTAAGTTTTATTTAAAACATCAATTGGAAAAACAATTCAATTTAATTAAAAATAAATAAAAATAATGATGAGCGTGTGAGGAAACCTTAGAAGTTTTTAAATTGTTCCTTATTTGATCTGATATCAAAACATTGCTTTATATACAAATAGAGAATGATACATGATTTAACCTTGACTCAGACATATAAATGGAGAAATGGTCCTTCTTACAGGTTCTATGGGAGGCTTGGATCTTGTTTCTGCAGTCCAAAGATCCATCAACAACACCCGTATCTTCAGTTATCAGTATCCAACATCGTGAAAAGAAGAAACGATGAAAGCGAGGTCAAAAAGAAAAAGAACAAATTTAAATGTTTCCAAGAAATCTATAAAATGAGGTTGGAGCATGACTATTCAAATTTTAACCTGGTAAACTAACTGAAACTACACAGTAAAGTATATAGTATTAATGTGGAATCAAATCTACAATGATCAGATACACACTTCAATATTCTTAATTCGAATCAAGCTAAAAGAGATATAGATTGGTTTCTAGAGAGAGCAAATTCTCTCTATTTTCCTTCTTATCAATAAGAGATTTTTCAGAAGGAATAGAGAGAAATAGAGAGATCATCGGCGAGAGAGTTTCTTCGAAGTTGCCTGGTTTCTATTCCGGCTATAACTCCTGACGGTTCAGGCTTTGACTCTGGCAAGAAGCGGCTTCCATCAGCGTTTTCTTTGCCGGCTCTCCTTCCAGCATGCGACGGATTCGACAGCGTCGTAGAGTCTGGCGTTCTTACTTCCTATCATCGTTTGATCTCCGATATTTGTTTTTTAGTTTCGAATCTTTCCGGTTTGTTTTTCTTTTTCTGTGCGTTAATGGTCTCTTGCCAGTGTTGTAGCTGTTTAATCTTGAGCTTTGATACAGTAAAACTCGAATATCAATATAGATTCCAAACAACTCGATCCAATAATTACAACAAAGAATCGATCTCACCACGCCAAGAGTATACGGTAGAAACAACTCAAAAGCGATGATAAGAGAACACTCTCTCAGATCATAGAAAAGGTTAAGAAAATTCACTCAAATGTTTAGAATAGCTACAATTATTTTATTCACGTCTCTGCTCCAGCTTCCGTAACAACCCCAACTGATTCTTCAACAACTCCACTTATCAGTCGACACGTGTTGTCTCTTTATTCTTCTCTTCTCAGCTTCCACGTATCCTTTCCATTTCCTATATCAAATCCTCCCTGTTGGGAGAACCTTGACCACAAAAGTGGGGAACCTCTTCTGCAGATCAAATAAGAACTCCCACGTAGCCTCTTCCTCCCCTTGATTCACCCACTTAACCAAATCTTGTGTTGTAGCTCGTCCCTGTCTCTTAACCATCTTCCTCTCAAGTATCTTCTCTGGTTGCTTAACGAGCACGTCAGAAAGAACAGTCGGTAAGTGCCTAGTTGTCTGAACATTTCCCACCAAAACCTTCAACTGAGAAACATGAAAGACCTGGTGAATAAGAGATGATGGTGGTAGCTCAAGCTTGTATGCAACCTCTCCACATCGATCAAGTATCTTGTAGGGACAATAAAACTTTGGAGCCAGCTTGTTTTTAGACCTCATAACCATTGATTGTTGTCTATATGGCTGTAACTTCACGTAAACATAGTCCCCAATCTCAAAGCTTCGTTCTGTTCGATGGAGATTGCGTTCTGTTTCATTTTGTGTTGAGCGTGCAAGAGATGGAATTGTAACAGCAAAATCATATCTTCATGATCATGAAGTGATTTAGCAACAACCTCCACCTTTGATTCTCCTGGAAGATAAGGTAAATGCAAAGGTGGAGAATGACCATAAACGGCTTCAAATGGAGTTATTTGCTTTGCACTGTGAAATGTCGTATTGTACCAATACTCAGCCAATGGTAACCACTTGCTCCAAAGGTGAGGGTGTTCACTGGTCATGCAACGAAGATAAGTTTCTAGGCACCTGTTCACCACTTCCGTTTGTCCGTCGCTTTGTGGGTGGTAAGCTGTTAAGTAATTCAGAGACACACCGTGTTACACCAACAGCTCTCTCCAAAAGTCACTGAGGAATACCGTATCTCTGTCGCTCACAATTGACTGAGGAAACCCATGAAGCCTGTAAACCGTATCAAGAAAAGCCTGGGCTACTGAAGCTGCTGTGTAAGGGTGACTCAACGCCATAGAGTGAGCTGCCTTACTCAATCTATCAACCACCACCAGTATCACTGATTTACCAAAAGACTATGGAAGCCCGTCTATAAAGTCCATTGATATATCAGACCATACTGTGTTCGGAGTGGGTAACGATTGTTCCAGACCTGGTGCTGCTACTGTCTCGTGTTTACATTGTTGACAGACTGAACAACTTCGAATGTAACTTTGTATATCTTTGCTCATGCCCTTCCAATAAAAGAGACTCTTTACACATTGATGTGTCGCATCTCTACCAGTGTCCACTGCTACTGGAACCATGTAACCACGCAAGAATGTTATTTTTTAAATCCACATCCGCAGGAATCACCAGCTTACTCTTCCTGCGTAAAGTATCTTGCCTCCATTTGAAATGTTTCTTAGCGTCTGGTTTCTTTTTAATTCTTTTATCAGCTCTTTAATCTGCAAATTCTTCTCATAATAGAGTTTGATCTCTTTCATCAAATCACATTCTAGAACGGACAATGCCATACTCAACACTTCGGATCCTTCAACTCTCGATAAGGCATCAGCTGCAAGATTATCCTTCCCCTGTCTGTAGTGGATCTCGTAATCAAACTCCAGTAATTTAGGCAGCCATTGTTGTTGGATAGGGGTATTGAGACGTTGTTCCAGTAGGTACTTCAAACTGAGTTGGTCAGTTCTTATGATGAAGTGATCATGGAGCAAGTAGTGTCTCCATTTCTGTACTGCAAAGACTACTGCCAACAACTCTTTCTCATAGATAGATAAGTGCACTTGTTTTCCCTTTAAATGGCGACTAATGTAAGCCAAGGGGTGACCTTCTTGCATTAACACAGCACCGATCCCACTATCACAAGCATCAGTTTTGACTATAAACTGTTTGGTGAAGTCTGGTAAAGCCAAGACAGGAGCTTCACACAATGCAGTTTTTAGCTTCTCAAATGATTCTTGTGCTTCTTCTGACCAAAGAAACGAATCTTCGATAATATCCTGCCAGTCCCAAGAAACCTCTCAACTGTTTCAGACTTGCAGGTCTAGACCACGCTTGAACTGCCTTGATCTTGTTAGGATCAGTCGACACGCCTCGAGCTTCAATGTAGTGGCCTAGGTACTCTACCCTTGTTGTAGCAATATCACATTTACTGTGACACCCCCGATCATAGTTGACCGGAAATGACACAGTCGATGTTCTTCGATAGTCGACCCGAGGTTCTCAGAATATATCCGATCGCCTTAAACCAACAACCAAAGAACACAGAAACTCCTATCGGATATCACTCTAGGCTTTTCAACCCGATAAAGCAATATTCGATAGTTAGTTCGTCCCGGACAAGGACTAATATCATATGAGAACTCGTAATTTATAAACATCTTTTATACATTATTTATCTACTTTAAACATCTTACAAAGCGTTATAGTTTTATCCTACGGCCTATCGCCCAACAACGCTTTAAGTAAATATACATCAAAAGGTACGTTGCAAGGACAACAAAATACTACCGCTGGTTGGCCGTTCCTTCCGTCCAAAAGTTGTGATCTCCCAACTAGTGGTTACCTGCACACACAAAAATGAGTCATGAGAAACTAATTTACTCAGTGAATCTAGAATCACAACACAATCAATATTAAACAAAACAAATGTCAAATGCATAAACGAGATTGTGCAAGTACTAGTACTATACTTTAGTATATCAATCATCATTGTGAATTCTTATTTTTAAATGTCACTTCCACAATTTCCGCCCGTCATCGTACTCATATAATACAATATATATGCTGGACCCGAGAAACCACTAAAGCTAATAGAGTCCAGCGAGTTAGCATTACCATCATCCTCGGACGTTCTTATGAACATTCGGGACTGCATCGTCATGCAGTACACGGTCTCCAGGGTGCTACCCCATCATCGTGTCTTCATGACCTTGCTCCATTCGCAGGACCAAGTCACGGTAATGCGGAAACTTTAGGGATAGTGAATAATAAGAAGACTTCACAATATTTACTTCCATGATTATTCCAAAATTAATCCATAAACTAACCCTTAATAAATCATAATTAATCATTAATTAATTCAATATTAATCCTTAATTAATCTAAGATTAATCCTTGATCAATCCAAGATTACTCCATAATTAAATCATAAATAATCTTAAATTAATCCTTAATTAATCCATAATTATTTCATAATTAAAGTTAGTACTTGAGAACAAGTACTAAGATTAGGATCAACCTCAATTAATAGTTTGATCATTTCTTTAAGTTTGTGTTTACATTAAGTGAACACCACAAGGTTCTTAAGGATTCAAAGACTTTACTACATAACTAAAATAATTTAGTTCATTCAATCATACACTCATATGTGATCTATCATCACATCCATCTAGACTCACCTAGAGATTAGTCTTGAAACTGGCTTGAACAAGACTGAGTTGTACTAGCAAACACCACGCCTTAGCTGATCAAAACAGAGAAAGGTACTAAGTTCAGACAAGTTTTATTCAGGACAGGATCAGTTCAGTTCAGCTTAGGTCTTAGACAGTTCACATCAGTTAGCTAGCGGTTTATAGAAAATTAATTCAAACCGAAACTAACAAACTGAACCATATAATCACTTATACAAGTGATCCGACCATCACCCTAGCTAAACATGAACTGGTTCTTCTCAGACTGACTGAGACAAAAAGATGAAGCTTACTCAAAATCTAAACCGTTGGATGAACTCAGATAGTTCTCCTCTCCAAGGTAAGCTTGCGGCAGAACTGATCAACAAGAAAGATAAAGGTCTGATCATGATCTGAACTCAACTTGGTCTAGGGTTTTATTTAAAAATCTCACCTTCTGATCTTCTTAACAGAAACAAAGTGATCAAGTATTGAAGATCAAATCACCAGTAATTTTTTCTTGATTTCTTTTTCTGAATTTTCTCTCTGTTTTTCTCTTCTTCTTTCTCAGTTTTCTCTGAAAATTCTCTGGACTTTTCTGAGGTTTCAGAAAGTGGTAAGCAGGTGAAAAAGAGACTTAAGTACTTCTGATGGTATTTAGATGAGTGTCCAACTGAGGAACCAAAGCAAGAGGCAGTGGAGACAGCTGGCAACCTGCTTAATCATCTGCAGCACACTGTCCTTTCCTTCCCATGAAGCAGTCTCCAGCCAATCATAATTAATCAAGAATAAAGGAAGCAAGCACACAGGCAGCTTGTGAATTGCATGTGCCTTTTACTACAGAAGCAAGCAAGCAGGAAGGTGCAAGGCATGTGACTTAATACTGAGCAAGCAGGCTGGTGAAGGACATAACTCAGTTCAAAAATTATTTAGGAAGCTAGCCAGTAATTTTAAATAATTTTTCAACTAGTTTTTCTTTTCCCTTAGCTCTCGGAAAAATCTTGTCCACCTTAATAAAAATTCGACCAAATATTTAAGACTCGACCAAAACTATCAAGAGAAGGTCTTTCGACCACAAGATAGTCTCATCGAGACATTAATTTACCGCGTCGATTTTTATTTTTAATTCTGATGGAATAAATTTGGAATAGATTTTCAGAATTTTCTTAACCAAAATTCTATCAACTTGTGAGGTTTATTACACTCTTCCCCTCTCAAAAGAATTCGTCCCCGAATTCTCAAAACATAACTGTGGACATTTTACTGGACGACTGAGGTATCTAAGAAGAGTTCTGGATAATCTGCTCTGAACTTAATTTCATCCTCCCATGTGACAACAACTCTCTGGCGCTTGCCCCAAAATACTTGAACTTGCGAAATTTCTCAGTTCTTCAATTTCTTGATACGACGCTCGCCTATCCGTAAAGGACCTTGAGGATAGGTGAGGTTAGATTGCAAGTTCTCTGGTCTCTGCGGCTCGGCCATATTTGGATCTGGTATATGCTTACGTAACATTGATACATGAAATACCGGATGCATAAGCATATCGGGTGGAAGTTCTAGTCTATAGGCTACTTCTCCAACTCTAGAAACAATCTGGTACGGACCAATGTAGCGGGTTGCTAACTTTCCAATTTTTCCGAATCGATCCTTTCCTTTCCTTGCAGCAACTTTCAAGAAGACTAAATCATTTACTGCAAAAATGACTTCTCTTCTACCACGGTCGGCATACTTCTTCTGACGGTCTTGGGCCTTCTTCATATTTGCTTGAATTATTTGTACTTTATCAGCAGCCTCATCTACTATTTCTGGACCAAGAATTCTTCTATCACCAACTTCTGCCCAACATACTGGCGTTCTGCAAGGTCGACCATACAGTGCTTCATACGGTGACATACCAATACTGGAGTGGTAGCTATTGTTGTAGGAGAATTCTATCAGCGGCAAAAACTTATCCCATGGACCATTCCAATCGAGGACACATAACCTTAACAGATCTTCTAGAGTTCTGATGGTTCTTTCGGTCTGGCCATCGGTTTCCGGATGAAACGCAGTGCTCATATGCAAATCAGTTCCCAAGGCTTGTTGAAAGGCTCGCCAAAATTCAGATGTAAAGCGCGGGTCTCGATCTGATACTATATTTGCTGGTACCCCATGAAGCTTTACTATTTCTTCCAAATACAGCTCTGCTAACGTCTCAACTTTGTCTGTAAGTTTCATCGGTAGGAAATGAGCAGATTTGGTAAGACGATCGACAATCACCCAAACTGCATCATTCCCACGGCCGGGTGCTCGAGGTAAACCAGAAATAAAGTCCATCGCCACTGCATCCCATTTTCATTCAGGGATAGGTAAGCTTTGGAGTAAGCCTCCTGGAACTTGATTTTCAGCCTTTGTCTGTTGGCAATTCTGACACTGAGAAACCCATACGGCAACATCTCTCTTTATCCCTGGCCAGTGGTAATATCTTTTGATATCTCTATACATTTTTGTACTTCCGGGGTGAATGCTTAAGAGAGAATGGTGTGCAGTTCTTAGAATCTCCTCTCTAAGTCCTTCTCCTTTTGGAACAGTTACTCGACCATTGAGTAACAAGGTTCCATCACTTGCAACTTGATATCCACCAAAATTTCCTTCATTTACCTGCTCTCGTATCTTCTTCAGGTTCACATCTCTCATTTGACATTCTCGGATACGAGCAAGTAAACCAGCTTGGCTTACTGCTTGTAGTCCTAGAGGTTCTCCCTCTTCTCCTTCTAGAGCAGCCAACCTAATCATCTTGAATTCTGCTTCAAGGTTCTGAAGTTCCTTTTCGATATCCACATCAACTTTCCTTCTGCTCAGAGCATCAGCAACAACATTTGCTTTTCCTGGATGATATAGGATCTGCATGTCATAGTCGGCTACAAACTCCATCCATCGTCTTTGCCTTAGGTTCAAATCAGGTTGAGTGAAAAGATACTTAAGGCTTTTATGGTCGGTGAACACTTGAATCTTCTCGCCATACAAATATGATCGCCAAATCCGAAGGGCAAATACTACTGCTGCCATCTCTAAGTCATGCGTCGGATAGTTTACTTCATGCTTTCTTAGTTGCCTTGATGCATAGGCGATTACCTTATCGTCCTGCATCAGTACACAACCTAAACCAACATGAGATGCATCTGTATACACGGTGTACGTTTGGCTAGGCTTAGGCAAGGCTAAGATAGGTGCAGATGTTAAAGCTTCTTTCAACCTATCGAAAGCTTCTTCAGTTTCTCCACTCCACTCATAAGAAACACTTTTACCGGTCAGACGAGTCAGAGGCTTTGATATACTTGCAAACCCTTGAACAAACTTTCGATAATAGCCGGCCAATCCGAGAAAACTCCTAATATCGGTTACAGAAGTCGGACGAGGCCATTCCTTAATAGCAGTTATCTTCTCTGGATCAACGGAAACTCCTTGTTCTGATACTCGATGTCCTAAGAATCCAACTTCCCTTTTCCAGAAACGACACTTACTAAGTTTAGCAAAAAGCTTTTGCTCTTGTAGACGTTCAAGAACTTGTCTTAGATGCTTCCCGTGTTCTTCCGCACTTCGGGAATATATGAGGATGTCATCATTGAATATGATAACAAAATCGTCCAGGTAATCCCGAAATACTTCATTCATCAGACGCATAAATGCAGCTGGGGCATTGGTAAGACCAAAAGCCATTACTACAAACTCAAAGTGTCCATAGCGGGTTCTAAAGGCAGTCTTCATGATGTCGGTTTCAGAGATCGGAATTTGATGATAAGCCGAAGCTAAATCAATCTTCGAAAACCAACTTGCGCCTTGCAACTGATCTAACAACTCATCGATTCTTGGGAGTGGGTACTTGTCTTTGATGGTCATGTTGTTGATTCCACGATAATCAATACATAACCGCATGCTTCCGTCTTTCTTCTTTACAAATAGCACGGGTGCGCCCCATGGTGATGAACTAGGACGTATGAAACCCTTGTCTAACAAATCTGCTAACTGATGTTTCAACTCAGCGAGTTCTGCTGGTGCCATTCGGTATGGTGCTTTTGCTATTGCAGCAGATCCGGGTTCTAAGGTTATACTAAAGGGGTTACTCCTAGACGGCAGCAATCCCTCTAATGCTTTAAATACGTCTTTATATTCTCTAGCTACTGGGATGTCTTCTAAGTTCTGCTCTTTCTCGACTTCTACAGGTCCAGCAATTAAGGTGACTAGATACACTTCTTCACCCTTCTCCAAAATGTTTTTGACTCTTAAGGCTGATACTAACGATGCTCCAACACTCGGTACTATACCGTGGAAAGCTAAAGATGGTAGGGTATCTCTCTCAAAAATAATCTTCCCTCGACCACAATCAAGGTGAGCTCGGTAGCTAGACAGCCAATCCATTCCTAGTATTACCTCGTATCGCTCTAACGGGAGAACTAACAGATGAGCCGGGAAAACCATTTCTTGAATAATGATTGGAACTCTTAGGATACAGCCTTCAGTTTCAAGAACTTGATCTCCGGGAGTTAGAACAGGAATGGTTAAATCCACTTTAGTGAATTCTCCATCAAATCTGGATGCTACTTCGGGAGCTACAAAACTATGTGTTGCTCCCGAATCGAACAGGATATGGGCGGGTACTCCGCCTACAAGTAAAGTCCCTGACAATAATTGACTTCACCATCAATTATTTACACAACCATTTTATAATACTTTTATATCACTAATTCACCAATCATATATATATATATATATATATATATATATATTACATAAATTATGCAACACTCAATTGGATAAGAAAACAAACCTGTAATCGGACCCTTCGGTGGTCCGGATGGTCCTGGTAACTCTAAAGCGTAAGCCCTACCAGAAGTGGCTTGACGCTTAGCTGGGGGTAAGGGTAAAGGTGGGTTAACATGTCCAACTGGTGGAACACTCGAAACAACAGGCTGAACAGAATGAGTGCGTGGACAAGATGTCGCATAATGTCCTCGGTCTCCACATGTGAAGCAAGTGATATGAGATGGTACAGCCGGTCGGAACTGTCCCATGGTCGGACAATCTCGCCTAACATAGTAAAGTCCCATGGTCGTGAACTGTCCCATGGTCGGACAGTCTCAAAGCTAGAGCCCGAAGGTGTAGCCTCAAAGCTAGGTGTCGGAAGTGGTGCCGGAGTAGAAGGCGGTGAAGAGTCTGGAGATGATGGAATCGGTATCGGTAGATAAGCTCCACCACGTAGTGCCTGTCTCGGTGGCATCTGCAACGAAAGATCATGGTAAGTTTCTACCCAGTTCTATCTATATCTAAAAGAAGGAACAAACCAGCATTTCCTAATATCCTTGCGACACATTTTTGACTCGAAAAATATTTGAAACAAGTCCCATTCTAGCATCGTTTAACAATGCTCTGATACCACCTTTGTGACACCCCCGATCATAGTTGACCGGAAATGACACAGTCGATGTTCTTCGATGGTCGACCCGAGGTTCTCAGAATATATCCGATCGCCTTAAACCAACAACCAAAGAACACAGACACTCCTATCGGATATCACTCTAGGCTTTTCAACCCGATAAAGCAATATTCGATAGTTAGTTCGTCCCGGACAAGGACTAATATCATATGAGAACTCGTAATTTATAAACATCTTTTATACATTATTTATCTACTTTAAACATCTTACAAAGCGTTATAGTTTTATCCTACGGCCTATCGCCCAACAACGCTTTAAGTAAATATACATCAAAAGGTACGTTGCAAGGACAACAAAATACTACCGCTGGTTGGCCGTTCCTTCCGTCCAAAAGTAGTGATCTCCCAACTAGTGGTTACCTGCACACACAACAATGAGTCATGAGAAACTAATTTACTCAGTGAATCTAGAATCACAACACAATCAATATTAAACAAAACAAATGTCAAATGCATAAACGAGATTGTGCAAGTACTAGTACTATACTTTAGTATATCAATCATCATTGTGAATTCTTATTTTTAAATGTCACTTCCACAATTTCCGCCCGTCATCGTACTCATATAATACAATATATATGCTGGACCCGAGAAACCACTAAGGTTAATAGAGTCCAGCGAGTTAGCATTACCATCATCCTCGAACGTCCTTATGAACATTCGGGACTGCATCGTCATGCAGTACACGGTCTCCAGGGTGCTACCCCATCATCGTGTCTTCATGACCTTGCTCCATTCGCAGGACCAAGTCACGGTAATGCGGAAACTTTAGGGATAGTGAATAATAAGAAGACTTCACAATATTTACTTCCATGATTATTCCAAAATTAATCCATAAACTAACCCTTAATAAATCATAATTAATCATTAATTAATTCAATATTAATCCTTAATTAATCTAAGATTAATCCTTGATCAATCCAAGATTACTCCATAATTAAATCATAAATAATCTTAAATTAATCCTTAATTAATCCATAATTATTTCATAATTAAAGTTAGTACTTGAGAACAAGTACTAAGATTAGGATCAACCTCAATTAATAGTTTGATCATTTCTTTAAGTTTGTGTTTACATTAAGTGAACACCACAAGGTTCTTAAGGATTCAAAGACTTTACTACATAACTAAAATAATTTAGTTCATTCAATCATACACTCATATGTGATCTATCATCACATCCATCTAGACTCACCTAGAGATTAGTCTTGAAACTGGCTTGAACAAAACTGAGTTGTACTAGCAAACACCACGCCTTAGCTGATCAAAACAGAGCAAGGTACTAAGTTCAGACAAGTTTTATTCAGGACAGGATCAGTTCAGTTCAGCTTAGGTCTTAGACAGTTCACATCAGTTAGCTAGCGGTTTACAGAAAATTAATTCAAACCGAAACTAACAAACTGAACCATATAATCACTTATACAAGTGATCCGACCATCACCCTAGCTAAACATGAACTGGTTCTTCTCAGACTGACTGAGACAAAAAGATGAAGCTTACTCAAAATCTAAACCGTTGGATGAACTCAGATAGTTCTCCTCTCCAAGGTAAGCTTGCGGCAGAACTGATCAACAAGAAAGATAAAGGTCTGATCATGATCTGAACTCAACTTGGTCTAGGGTTTTATTTAAAAATCTCACCTTCTGATCTTCTTAACAGAAACAAAGTGATCAAGTATTGAAGATCAAATCACCAGTAATTTTTTTCTTGATTTCTTTTTCTGAATTTTCTCTCTGTTTTTCTCTTCTTCTTTCTCAGTTTTCTCTGAAAATTCTCTGGACTTTTCTGAGGTTTCAGAACGTGGTAAGCAGGTGAAAAAGAGACTTAAGTACTTCTGATGGTATTTAGATGAGTGTCCAACTGAGGAACCAAAGCAAGAGGCAGTGGAGACAGCTGGCAACCTGCTTAATCATCTGCAGCACACTGTCCTTTCCTTCCCATGAAGCAGTCTCCAGCCAATCATAATTAATCAAGAATAAAGGAAGCAAGCACACAGGCAGCTTGTGAATTGCATGTGCCTTTTACTACAGAAGCAAGCAAGCAGGAAGGTGCAAGGCATGTGACTTAATACTGAGCAAGCAGGCTGGTGAAGGACATAACTCAGTTCAAAAATTATTTAGGAAGCTAGCCAGTAATTTTAAATAATTTTTCAACTAGTTTTTCTTTTCCCTTAGCTCTCGGAAAAGTCTTGTCCACCTTAATAAAAATTCGACCAAATATTTAAGACTCGACCAAAACTATCAAGAGAAGGTCTTTCGACCACAAGATAGTTTCATCGAGACATTAATTTACCGCGTCGATTTTTATTTTTAATTCTGATGGAATAAATTTGGAATAGATTTTCAGAATTTTCTTAACCAAAATTCTATCAACTTGTGATGTTTATTACATTTACTCTTCTTTGCATACAAACTGTGTTGCCTAATGACTTCAAACAGTTGACGTAGATGAGTCACATGCTCTTCCACAGACGCACTGTATATCAAAATATCATCGAAGAAAATAAGCACAAACTTCCTCAAGAATGCCTTAAAAACTGAATTCATCATATTGTTAGAATGTAGCTGGGGCATTAGTGAGTCCAAAAGGCATCACTAGATACTCATAATGACCACTATGAGTCTTAAAAGCAGTCTTGTGAATGTCTTTTGAATCCATCCTCACTTGATGATAACCAGCACGCAAGTCAATCTTAGAGTAGACTGAAGATCCTCCCAATTCATCCATCAAATATTCTATAAGAGGAATGGGAAAACGATCCTTAATAGTCATGCTGTTGAGGTTTCGATAATCAACACATAGTCTCCAAGAATTATCTTTCTTCTTCACTAATACCACAGGAGAAGCATAAGGGTTTGAACTCAGCTGAATAGTCCCTGCATCCAAAAGACTCTGCACCATCTTATCAATCTCAGTCTTTTGGTAAAGGGCATAGGGACGTTGGTTAACCGGGTTAAAGCCTTCCAAGAGTGGTATTTGTGGTCATGTTCCTTCCTATGCGGAGGTAACTCTTTCGGTTCTGCAAACAAATCTTCATACAATGTCAGCACTGTTTCCAACCCTTGGCAACTCTGTTTCACTGTCCCTGCTTCCATAGAATAGCTGACAGGAGTATCTTCTACATCCGTCTGCTGAACATATATCATTGAAATGTTAGCCTCATCTTCCTGCAACTTTAACTTCCCTGCTTTGACCTCTTTAATGTTGACATCGTTGATCCCATGTAACACCAATCGCTTCAAAAAGTCCCAAGTAATAGGACCTAATAACGAGAGCCACTGCACTCCAAGGACCTACCTAGAAGTAAACATTCTCGCACGGATTTAGGTTGAAACATCCTGATGTGCATCTGAATATCAGTTTTCAGCCCAGCTAGGTATGCACTCACCAAGTAGCTCTCACTTAACTTCACTCGATTACGTATGAGCTTAAATTTAGCGTGGTAATCACTGATTCATGCAGTTTCCTGCAATCTTTTTAGCTCAGCAATTGGATCATCCAGGACATCTTCAAATCTTTCTTTCAAAAACACCTTGTATTGTTCCCAATCTTCAATCACATAAGCATCTTGTTCAGATTGGGCTAATGACTGAGGTAATTGGTTGATAACGGAGATTGATTGAGCTCTGGAAGATTTTCTGGTTCAATGACGAACCCAACAGATTCTCATCATCAAAAGCCAAGGATCATCACAAAGTCATCATTTAGCTTTCGAGTATGCTGCGACGGATCTCGATCAGCTCCAGTCGACATTTTCATTCTATCGCCGTTATCATATATTCTGCATTCTTGATCATTCCTTGCTGCAGATTCATCACCGTCAAAGCCGTTTTTAACAATTTAGCTGTTTCTTTCAACAACACCTTGTATTGTTCCCAATCTTCAATCACATAAGCATCTTGTTCAGATTGGGCTAATGACTGGTGCCAAGTAGCTGCTGTTTGATCAAAATGAATCGAAGCTAATGTCACTTTTAGATCTAACGGAGTGTTATCAATTTCCGAAGAATTCTTCAACCTTAAACAAGTATTCCTTCACGTTCTCGCCGTTGAATCTAGGAAATTCTACTCTCGCTAATCTCGCCATTCCAGCGTAAGCAGAGTGATTACCTTGTCGAGGATGATGATAAGGATCCATCGGTGGATTATCGCTCACAAAGGATTCATCGGATTGTTGTTCGTCATTAACTTGAACGTCTCAATCATCTCCCGAAAGCTCTCATCCATTCGAGCGTGTCGTTTGTTTTGCATCTCAATCGCCTTCTCCAATGCCTCAAAACGACTCAACACTGCGCTTTCCATCTCACGCGCCGCCGTACCTTTTAACAAAACCTGGGATCTCGTCTCCGCCATGGATTCCGAGGTTTGATTGATCGCTGATACCTTTGATACAGTAAAACTCGAATATCAATATAGATTCCAAACAACTCGATCTAATGTCAATTACAACAAAGAATCGATCTCACAACGCCAAGAGTACGGTTGAAACAACTCAAAAGTGATGATAAGAGAACGCTCTCTCAGGTCATAGAAGAGATTAAGAAAATTCACTCAAATGTTTAGAATATCTACAATTGTTTTCTTCACTCTGTTTTATTCACGTCTCTGCTTCAGCTTCCGTAACAACCCCAACTGATTCTTTAACAACTCCACTTATCAGTCGACACGGATAGTCTCTTTATTCTTCTCTTCTCTGTTTCCACGTGTCCTTCCCATTTCCTATATCAAGCTTCCTGTTTCCGGTTATCTGGTAGAGTGCTCAATTAAAAGCTTCGACGGCGAGCTTCGGGTCAGTGCGATGAACGTGTCTCTGCTTCTGGGTCACGTGATGCGTGGCTATGCGCTGTCCAAGAGACGTGTCCTTCACCTCGTGGGTTTTGTGGTTTATTTGGGCTTTTCTATGTCTCTGCTTTTTTTTCTTCGCGTAGGCCTTCGTTTTGGCATATTTTGTATATTATCTTGTACTGTAACAAAAAAAATGGTTTGTAGAAAAATCAAATAATCCAGTAAATATAGAGCCATGTAAACTTTAAAAAAAAGCTGATATATATAAAGTAATTCACAAGAAATCAAATCATGAATGCATGTATTTTTTCAAAAAATTAATAAAAAACTTCACGACACTTGTATAATTTTTCCACTCATGTGGGTTCAATTACTATGTCTAACAACCTAAAGAACTATTTTCCTTCAAATCTATGAGATTATACATGCATTAAGTTCGAGTTTTAATATGTTCACAGAACACAATAACATCAACTCACGTTGGTTAAGGACACTTTAGTCACAGGGATTTGTTTCAGGAAATTAAATCAACTCCCGGTGCGTCAAATCAACTCCCGGTGTTTTGACGAGTTTTGTTGTGTTTTTCAATCTAAAGTCGTAGCATATTCTTCATGTCTTTCACTTAGTATCGCTTATTTGGTTTTGAGTTTCAATTAAAATAAATTATCTTTTTTGATCGAACATGGAAGCATCTCTCAGTGAATTCAGCTTATTTCTGGTTTGTGTCTTTTCAATAGTATAATTTACTGTGTTATACGGTTAATTTCGTGTTGCTCAATATGTCAATTTTAGCGGGGCAGAAACAAATCACCCAAGACAGACAGCAACGCTTCCCTCATCACTAGAAAAGGAAAATTGGTTAAGAGAGAAAAAGACGATAGAAGAGATGATGTTCAAATTCAATTGGTGTTGGAGTTAGGAGCACTGAAGCTTCCATATGTGAGGCATAAATCCGCTTGTTGTTGTGAAAAGGTGACAGAGTCAAAGGATCGATTACAGAGTTTTCCATTGGGTGGAAGCTTCACGACGGTCGAGATTGCTGCTTTACGCATAAAGGAAGCATGTTATGACGCGAGTCTTATAGAGCTACAAGATGCTAGCACGAGGATGGCCATGACTCAATCAACACCGCTTCTCTCTATATGAGTTTTAGAAATATATCCTCTTGTTTGGTGTCTATGTATTTGATACCGATTGTATTAGTTCACTGGGTTTACTTAAATGAAATTTGGTCGAAAGAAAATAATTTAAGTGTCCTTATTTGCTTTTAAAAGTAATTCAAGTGTCCTAAAAGTTTATCATTCAAGTTTCCTTATGATCTTATCGAGTTGCAGTCATATATTTCATCTTGGTTTTAACATTATCGTTATAGAAAAGATTACTTATAACTTCCACTTCTTTTTGGTCGTCCTATAGCTTTCATTACTTTTCAACAACCTTTCCAACTTAAAAAATTTGCAAAGACAGATAATTAAGAAGAAAAAGAACTTTTGATCAAAAAAAGAAAGAAGAAAAAGAGAACTTTTGATAAACAAAAAAATGTTAATTACATGATTAAGAAGACTACTTTAAATCTCTAACAAAAATAATAAATTACTTGTTTGAAAGAAAACTAAAAAAAAAAAAATCAAAACGGCGCCACTTCGCTACGACCGAACTCGTCGGAGTTAACAAGAGTATCGTCCGGCCAAGAATCTCTGAGAAGCTTCAAAAGCATCTGAGCTTTCCTCTTCGCTCTCTCCGTACAATCACTCTGCACCAATAGCAGCAACTGCGTCACCAATCCCGCCGCCGCAGCCTCGTCCCTGCACCTCTCCTCCGCCGTGCACAGGGCCAACAACGCTCCCGCCGCATACTCCGTTGCTCTATCCGACACTCGCAAGATCGTCTTCACTAGAAGCGGCACCGTCAGAGCGTGCTCTCCGAACGCCGCGCATCCTTCCGGGAGCCGGCAGAGAAGCTCCACCGTCGCCAAACCCCTCTCCGTATCACACCTGTCGAAGTCCGCCGCTAAGCGGTCGATCAGAGTCCCCGGAGCTCCGGCAGAGATCGCGAGGTGGCGCGTTTGTTTCACGAGGCAGAGAGCGAAGAGCGCTTTGATTCCGATCTTCAAAGCTCGCCGCGACGAAACCGAACTTCTTAAAAGATCCATCACGCCTTCGAATACCGAACCCGACCCGGAGATTATCACTTTCAGATCCGTGGATTTGGATCCGGTCAACACCATCTCTATCAAAGCCGCGGCGTTGACCCGGTTCTCGATTGATGAATCGAACAGTAACCGGGTCATAAACCCGACCCGACCCGGATCCGAGGAGATAGACTCGCACTCTACCTCCGTCATGTGAAACATAACCAAAAGAGCGAGCGACTCGGAAACAACCTCCGACGACGACGTTTCGATCCCGGCGTCGACGTCGGCGAACAAAATCCTCACGAGGATCTCCCTCGCGTTATGACCGGCGATCAAGACGCGATTCTTCTCGCTATCCCTTGCCAATCCCCTCAGACGACGGATCGCCGCGGCGCGTGAGCGAACGGAGACGTGAGTTCCCGTAATTGCGGAAGCTTGGCTGAGGAGAGACCGGACGGATATCGGATCCGCCGGCTGTTTCGGCGTCGGAATCCGCTCGACGCCGTTGGAGCGGTTGGCGACGCACCATTCTTGGATTAGGCGGCGGAGAGTGTGGTTGGGGATGAGAGTGAAGTCGGAGAGAGGGAGGCGCGTGACGGGGCAACTGGTGTTTCCGGTGGCGATCCATGACTCGATGCTTGTGCGGTCGTAAGTCTGACCGGTTGAGACGGTTACTGGGTCGGACATGAGCTCCAGTGAGATTGGGCATCTGAAATGGTAAGGTATTTGGATGCCGAGATCCAACGGTTCTAAATTCCCCGGCATTTTTGGAAGTTTTTTTTTTCTGAGCTTCGTGGATTTTTTTTTTTTTTTGGAATTTGAGAGAAGGGGAAGACGAAGGAAGGAGACCTTATCTGCGCAGGGTATGCGCCACACGTGTGGCTTTTATAACTTTGTTGGTTAGTTCGTCTGGTAAATTTGAATTATAATTATTTTATCGGTTCGGTTTGATAAAATCAGTTGTTTTTATAAAATGTTATAAACTTGGTATAAAATATGGGGACAATATAATTATCATTTGTGATACCAGTTGTTAAAGAAAAATAATTTGCTATGAAGATTGAAATGTTTATATTATTTTTTACGAATAAATATTAAGTAGGATCTATAAAATTTCAGAAAATACAAAAAATGATTTTTTGCTCAATTTGACAGAATAAACATGTTGAGTTAAATCAAGAAAATTTTATAACTTACTAAATAAAAGATGATTCAACATCCAGTTATTAATTATATCTTAATTTGTGTAACGTGTAAGAATTCTAAAAATAACAATCTCAGTATTTAAAACATAAGCATGTCGAACATAATCTATTCTCTAGTTGACGAAAAAGTCTCTTATCTATCTTCCGCAATCAAATTGTAGGTTTCATTTTGTTATACGTTGAGATGCTAAATGGTATCTACATTTTGTTGAGTAATAGAAACCGCACCAAGAAAAATTTGTGTTAGGTCTTAATCACTTATTTTGTTTTATTTATTATTTCTTTGTTATTAATACTTAATACCAATAGCATTTTTGTATCAATAAGATTATTATAAGTTGTTCAAACATTATTTGTATATTTTTGTTAAACAATATTCAACCATTTAGCCACACAAACTACTTCGTTTCTACTCCCACTCACAGCCTTACGTTCTAATATCTGGATTTGTTTTTCACACATTTGAACAAGGTTCAGAAAATACACAAATTGTTTTTTGTCAAGTCATTTTTGTGTTGGGAAATTTCCTGATTCCAAAAACTAAAAATTTGTTTTATAAAGATAAGTTTTTGTTCTTATCCATTTTTATTTGTAAAAATATAAATTTTGGAATTTATTAGGTAATGGATAAAATATAAGTTTCTAAACATAAGTTTATCAAACTTGTATTGATTTATTGAAAATCGTTAATAATAAAAGTAATTTATCTATAATTATTAATATATATTATATATATGAAAAAGAGAAAAAAATCTATTGATTTGAAAAGAGATGGAGTACATAATCTTGGAAGTGAAGCTTAAGACATCTAAATTCAAGTATATATGACTTTGGTTTTGATATAACTATACCACAAAAACAAAATCTCTAATGTGTTTTCGTATACAAATCACTTTTTAACAAATGTTATCGATGTCTATACTCATAATTGATGATCGTATCGCCAGTTATATACATGAATTTTTATTTGGTCAAGATTTGTATACTTCAGTTCAAATAAAAAAAAACAGAGATTTGTATACTTGTATTCACCAGCCACAACTACCGTATCTATTATTATCTAATATCTACTACATGTATATGATTTGTGTCTTGTATTTTATCTATAAAATCAATAAATTTGGTCAAACTAAAATGCGAAAGACTGGGAACGAACCTGGGACCCACCGAGACAGCTCCCACTTACTTCTGTTACATCAAGCCTGTAATCATATAACCAAAATAGATCATTACAAGACCAAATAAATAGTTTGACTGTTTTGTCTTTTATGGGAAAACTTTTTGACTGTTTACGTCGCCGTATGAAGTTACTATCCTGTTTCCACATCTTACAGATTCTGTTCTTCTTTCTAAACAGTAAATTCTCTGATAGTCGATCTTTTTTCTTTTGAACACTTTGATATAGGTCAATCCTTAGGTCTTAATTATAAGAATTCAAGTTACTTTTGTCTAGACTTTGACAATATATTTTTTTTTTGATAAATAGACTTTGACAATATTGACATCTAATTAGATTTTTTCCATTAAATAGAACTAGGAACTGCATTATAACATATAAACAATAGCATAAAACAACGTTGTAGACTAGTCAGAAGCTGATCAAGATAGGCATGAACAAATACATACATATATATACAATGGCGGAGGCAGGAAATAATAATGTTGGGGGCATAGATAAAGGTATGGGGGCAAAAAAAAAATTATGAGTGGGGGCATTACATAAATTGGGCTTTAAATTACACTTATTTTTTAATCTTGTTGGGTTCATTGCCCCCATGTTGTTGTATGTGGCTCCGCCACTGTATATATACTATAACATTTGTGATTGGTTCGTACAATATGCATGATAAATAATTATAATAGGAACAAAAATCCAGACAGTAAATTGTGTTGGAGTTTTAATTTGCTTCTGCACAAATGTAATGTCGGCAAGTCCAAGAATTTGCAGAATCGTTTGAGATAAATAAGTTATCGAATGAAGACAAATATTCTTAGACAATAATATCGGAATCAAATAAATTCGGGATGAGGGATAAGATCATAAGATCCATGGACTTGGACCGTATTACTGTCTGTTTTCTTTCTATTTACAGTATTTTGTTCTGTATATTTATTATATATATATATATATATTTAAAATATTAATTATTTAATCTAAATTGAGCGAAGAGGAGAAAAACAGAAACTGCCTGTCATTTGGCATGGCTGCATGGGAACAACTAAAGAAGTTTGTGATTATTGTATTTTGCCTTTCTCCGCCTCTCTTACGATAAAAGGGAAAACAAACAGAAAGTAAAAATATATAATGATGTCAAAAAAAAGTAAAAATATATAACAAATTTAATCATATATTCTAATTAAAGAAAATTACTGAAAACCAAATATGTATCTTACACATAAACGTGCATTCGCATAATTAAGGATATATGCTATAACTATATATATTTTTTATAAAATTAGGAATGCGCATATATTCTAAGATCCATGCTTTTCAGTTTTCACAATTTACATATTTTATTTTAGAGTTGTCCATGATATATACACAGAGGGTCCATTTTAATAATATTCATTTGAATATCATTTCTTTTTTTTTAGTATCATGCCATGTTGTTTTAAAAGGAAATAGATGATTGGTTGTGAGTCTTCTGACGAGTCCGTTGATGTAAAATTTTAGATCCTTGATGTTTAGGCTGTACCATGTAAATAAGCAAAAATAAAGGTTTGAGAGAGAAGGAATACGAAAAAAAAAGTACTGCAAAACTTTTTATAATAACTCTTTTTAACGAATTCTAATCTAATGATGCCAATGTTTGCATAACTAACGTTAATTGACTCATCAAACTCCGAATAAATTACATGGTATACACCACACGAATAAGTGGGGAGGAGATGGACTGACATTAGTAGAGCTCCCACGACCTTATGTAATGGTTTTTTATCATTTTATAACCAAATCACCAACTCATTTTACACAAACAAAATTTTAGTCAATTGAGCTACAAAATGGCAGAATGATTGATTATTTTTTCATAAACTCATTAGGGTCACAAATCCTGCCAAGCAGTATGACATTCCGCCAAATAATTCCAAACAGTACAATACGATTGATTGTATTGATTAACTGATAAATTATGTCAAGCAGTATATATGATATTATGTTAATTAAATCCCCATTACAAAACGGTTTTATATTATTGGTTAACTGGAGACTTGGATGAGTCACAAGGTCAAAGATCTTAATGAACAGTGAGGACATGAACGTTTAAACTGGGTCCAGCTTGGTCCCAAGCTACAGGTACTCAACAATTACACAAGAGGTTGGACCATTATTGATATTTCTTTTATTTTATATTTGTTTTTGCTACATCCTTTTCTAACTCTAAACTATAAACTACACTGAATTTATTCACTCATTTCAAATAAAAAGTATTTGTAGTTTTGTATAGGGCTGGACATTTTATCCATTAAATTTGATTCGATTCGTTATTCGTTTCGATTCGATCCGAAAATTCCGAATATCCGTAAACTTTTGAAGTAAAACAAATACTAAAATTCAATATCCGTTAAAATCGAAGCAAATCACAAATACTAAAATTTTGGGAAGCCGATATCCGATCCGATCTGGCAATATATAAATACATGTATATCTTGATTATATTTAAAGTTTTAAATGTATAAAATTTTATAATTATTATTCTAACATATGATTTGAAAAATTCTATTCACATTATTACTTATATAAAAGCATTACATAAAAGGAAGAAAAAAAATTATGACAATTATAAAAAATTTTCTTAAATTTTGTGTTATTATAATTGTTAACTAAGTTTAAAATTTTACAAAATATATAGTAGATTCACTACTTTTTTAATTTTTATCTTTTATATCATGCAAAAAATATTTTACAAAAAAAAGTTGTATCAAATTTTTAAGATTATTTGTATTAATCCAAACAAATGAGATATCCGTAAGTATTCGTAAATATCCGCAAATATCTATTTATTTTCTGGATATCCGTTTTTCCGAATATCCGTATTTTACCGAAGCAAAGCAAATCGAAAAATTAGATATCCATGACATACGAAAAAAATCACAAGTACATTCAAAAACCCGAATATCCGATCCGTATCGGTACCTAAGTTTTGTATTCATAAATGCGAAACGGTGCCGTAAAAGGCGTGTGAAGGAGACTGCGTCTCCCACTTCTCGCGACCCTACGGTCTCCAGTCAACCCTGCACCGTCTTTGTTGCACGTGCTTCTCTCTCCTTCACACGTGCTTCCCAGCTCATCTCCTTGTTCTTCTTTTGTGTCTCTTATTAATTGATTTATATTTTTTCTTACCGAAACATTAAATATGTCCAAATTAAAATATGAATTATTCCCAAAATTCCTAACAATTACTGCCACTGTCGGATGGGTTCCAAGGTTTCTTTTGTTTTCCAACATTGTGGTTTTCATTTTTGTTTTCGAGTTTTAATGTGACAAAGATGAAAGAAGAGGAGGTTTGTGCATGCACGTAAATGTAAGCATGTTTATCTTGTAATTACTATAATCCAATAAAGTGGTTCAAACAAAGGCTCTGATATTAAATCAATCATGCATTACGAGAAACATTAGTTGTCGTTTTTATACGAAAAGAAATTCCGGTCAAAAGATTTTGATATTGAATGTGAAACACACATGTGAGAGCTTTTGGCATGCCTATATGTTAGATGGACTAATTTGATTTAACCCAAAAGTCTAAATAAAAACCCTATTTTAAGAAGTTAGAGCCAATTACGGAATGGTCCAAATCTACTTACACTGCCAGCTAGTTATAACCACATA
Organism: Brassica juncea; assembly: GCA_018703725.1. Classification (NCBI taxonomy): domain Eukaryota; kingdom Viridiplantae; phylum Streptophyta; class Magnoliopsida; order Brassicales; family Brassicaceae; genus Brassica; species Brassica juncea. The sequence continues at coordinate 4,926,680 of CM031941.1, forward strand.
TATTAGGGCATGTAATGGGATACAAGTATGCAAGGCCATTGCGATACTCAATTATTATTGATAAAGCAATAGAAGACACACACCCTTTAACAAATACTAGATTTTTACCCGCGCTCGAGCGCGGAATTTTACTTTATTATAGATCATTTTTGTAATACTTAGATTATAAGTATTTTGAATTTAAAAATAACATAATTATAAGTGTTAGTTTTATATCAGACATTAATATTTTATGCTTTGTTGTGAAATATGTGTGTTTACTGCTCATACAAAATATTCAAATTACTTATTTTGTTTTTGTTTTAAAGCAATATATGCTTAATGCTTATAAGTAGTAACACCTTTGATTATAGATTTAGGTCCTTTTTTTACAACACCTAGCTTGGTAACTAACACCTTTCATTATAAATCTCGATTCTTTTATACAACATCTAGCTTCATCTATTAATTGTAGACCATTTTAAAGAATCCAAACGATTATCTTCAAAGATATTAAACTTATTTCATAATCATTAGAATGTTATTTTACATGGTAGGTTTTTGGTAGGGCTGGACAAAAAATCTGAAAATCTGAACCAAATCTGATCTGAAAAGGTAGCACTAAACCCGAACCAAGATTGGTTAAATATCTGAATGAATTCAAAAATTTGGTATCTAAGGAACTGGAACCGATATTTTGGGTAATAAAATATATACAAATCATTTTTTCCTAAATATTTTAGCTATTTTTAGATTTAGTATAAAAATATCTAAAATGTATAAGATATTTTAATTTTTTTCTAAAATATTTGAAACTATATTCAAATAGTCAAAAGTAAATATTTAAAATAGCTAAACAATATTCAAAACAACAAAAATACTTAAGATATACATTTATTCTCCATCCAAATATTCAAGCCAAACCAATTTATATGTTAAGTTTAGATATTTTTGGCATACACTATTCAAACTTATATGTTATATATTATTTTTATTTATAGATTTTGAGAAATTTAAATTATATATTAATTTAAAATTTTTAAAAGTAATTTAAATGAGTTATCCAAGCCCGAACCCGAACCCATAAAAATCTGAACCAAAATTTCTAATACCCAAATGGGCTAAAATTTTTAACCCTGGAATTCCGCATAGATTCGAACCGAACCCGAATAAGTACTCGAACGCCTGCCCCTAGTTTTTGGTGTTTTTGTGATTAGAAATGATCACAAGTAGTATCTATATATACAAAGTTTTGGATATCTTAAGTATTTTTGTTGTTTTGAATATTGTTTAGCTATTTTAAATATTTACTTTTGACTATTTGAATATATTCAAGCCAAACCAATTTATATGTTAAGTTTAGATATTTTTGGCATACACTATTCAAACTTATATGTTATATATTATTTTTATTTATAGATTTTGAGAAATTTAAATTATATATTAATTTAAAATTTTTAAAAGTAATTTAAATGAGTTATCCAAGCCCGAACCCGAACCCATAAAAATCTGAACCAAAATTTCTAATACCCGAATGGGGCTAAAATTTTGAACCCTGGAATCCCGCATAGATCCGAACCGAACCCGAATAAGTACTCGAACGCCTGCCCCTAGTTTTTGGTGTTTTTGTGATTAGAAATGATCACAAGTAGTATCTATATATACAAAGTTTTGGTTAGGTTTGATCTTTCGTTTAAGGATCCCTAAAAGAATGGAGAGTATTTCTTAATTTACACTTATCAACAAAAATCATATTTAATTTTAAATAAATTTTAAGTGATTTTAAAAATTATACTTTATTATTAATTTTCAGAAACCATTTTATATTATAAAATATGATTTCGATTTGTTTTGTTTCAATTCAGTGATTTTTAATATAATTTAGTTTTTTATTGCATTGATAATCTAATTACAGAAGTAAAGAGTATAAGGCATATTGATGTTCTTTGTATGATGCTGATGTTTGCAAGAGATGAGAGTCAACCAAATTAGAAGAAAAAAGTATAAAAGTTGCCGAATATCATTTATACGGTCCAATAAGAGTTATTGTGTAGATATATAATCTAACTATATTTAACACTCGATTACATTTAAAATAATTAGTGCAGTGTGTTGGTTTACTTATTAGAGATTAGATGTTGGTTTAATTGAAGTTAGCCGGCTTCATTTGTAATAGCAGCGTGTTATGTAAATATTAGATTATATTGTAAGGTCCATAAATTATGCATTTATCTAACAAACTTGAAAGAGTCCAAAAGTTAATGACAACTTTTATGGTAGATAAATTTAGGACTCCATTTTAATAGAGTAGATAAAACGAAGATGGAATTCTATGATATAAGTATACTTATTAGTGCGTATCGTAAATTTAATATACATATGAAGCTAAACTAAGGGAGACTTTCATTGGAGAAGATGTAGATAAGATCCTGAATGCACAAATGCAAAATTGGATCTACTTGAATGGCTTTTATAATGAAGATGGAATCTACACTGTAAAGTTAGGTTACTGGTTAGGAACTCATCAACAACATTCAGAAACAATAACATAGATACCAGTTGTGTTATACCAGACAATATGTTGATCAAACAGAGTATTTTTTGAAGACAAAAGTTCCCCCTACGTTAAAGCATCTTCAATACCGAATGCTTTCAAAGGGTCTCACCACAGGAAGTAATTTAAAACGAAGACACATCACCCGAGATTCGATTTCTAAAATTTTTGACAAGCTGAGGAGAATGAGGAGCACATCTTCTTTGAATGAAATTATGAAAAATCAGTTTTGAGAGCTTCTGCGATTTCTAATTCTATTATTAATAGTACAACTACAAGTCTGAAGAAAAAATAAAATGTTAGTACAAAGATGACACTACAATTAAGTAATACAGAAGGTAAACCGAGAGACAAACAAGTACAAGTAAATACCAAATTTTTATTAGAAATCACCTTGTACACTCCATTATAAGATCTGTTTAGTCAGCTTTTATACAGTCTGTTAACACTCTAACAACTGCTACTGAAAGATTCCTAAGGTACCCGCTTGTGTCTCTCTTCTGTCAAGTACTTCAGCCACTGTTTCAACACGACCCAGAGATATGCATTCTTTGGACCAAAACGTCACCATTCTCCCCCTGCTTGATTGCATACTAAGCTAAAACACAGATGCTTAGATGTCAAGCCTTACAGATCCAACCGTCTGCTTCTCCATGCGTAATCATGATACAGCCCCTGCTGCAGCGGAATAGATTACAAGTACTGCATCATGCTCTGACGCACCTGTCGAACTACCTTTCGACCAACTTCTGTTGAGGACCTGGCTTCCTTCATGTCTCGTCTCCTTGACCATGAGCCCTTCCTCATCCACACCGAGTGCACGCTGCACTCGTTGCTATTGTCTTGGAGTGATTTCACTATCACCCTCCTGAAGATCATCTCGCATCATTTCCTGACGCACTTTGATCTCATTTTATTTTGTGTTATGGACAACTCCGTGTCCTAGCTCCAGACTTGATGCTTTTTGACCTTCTTTAAGATCACTCCTAATAGAGTCGCATCCTTCTTCTGTTGTCTCCTCCTTGATCTCATCAAGTAAGCCACTCTTGGCTAAGAACACCTCTCCAACCCTCTTGGGCTTAATGAACATCTTGCTCACCCTCTTGGCCATGTTTCTGCTTTTCTCACGAGCAATACACTCCACCTTCTTGTGTCCAACCTTCCCACAGAACTAACATCACATCCGATGTTGCTTCTTGTTTGGCCTGACACAGTTGCTGATGCACCGATCAGTCTCCTTCCTTGTACCAGCTGCATAACCATGCTTCAGAACCTCCTATCTGATCTTCATGTTGTTGCACTGATGTACCACTTTCGGCTTGTTACTCACAGCTACACGCTGTAGCACTTCCTGTCGTACTCCTTGTCGCACATCCCGACGTACTTCCTGACAAGCTTCTTTGGCTCCACTTTTTGATGTGCTCCCTCGCACAAAGTGTGACAGCCCCTTCTGGTGTACTTCCTTAGTACTCTCAGCTCCTCGAAATCCCAGACTCCAGTTCACCTGGGCTGGTTGTCCCATCGAGAGTATCTTATCCAACTCCCTGGATCCACTGTTGAGCATCCTAATCTGTTTGTGATTGTCAGCCAAATCACGTTCCAGCATCCTTGCTCTCTCTTTTTCCTTAGTAGCAAATTCCCTTAGCTTGTTATTTTCCTGCTCAAGAGACTCATTCTTCTCATTCACAGCCGCAAGTTCTTCACGGATTTCTTCAATCAGCTTGTTTTGCTTCTGAGCCAACTCTACCAATCTCAGATTCCGATCTTCAACTTTTAACCACTTGTTGTTCTGCACATGATACTCCTCACAATCTGTACCAACATATGTAGCTGAGGATTCACTAGATCCCTCCTTACGTGCACCAAATGCAACCATATCTTTAACACTTTTCCATCATCTTCAGGCTCTGGATCATCAGACGACTGCAATGGAATGCTTTTACCCTTTTTTGTGTTTGGACTTTCACGCCGTGTGTTTCCAACACCTCTACACTCGGAGCACTTGAGCTCCCTTTGTTGTGCAACAGGACAGTCAGCCCTTATATGACCAACTCCTTCACACTCGTAACACTTGAGACCATGTCTTCTTTTACTACTGTCACGACCACCTCCCTGGCGACCATACTGATTCCTCCCACCTGAGGAATTCATCATCTTACTAAGATGCCTAGCCAACATACCCATGACATCTTCAGTATTCAGAGATCCATCACCATCTTTGACAGCTACAAGCGCTATTCTCCTGATGCACCAGCTGATGTTGTTTCCATCTCTTCTGCCTTCAGCATACCCACAAGCTTGTCAAACTTGAGCTCATCCGTGTTTGCAGTCATATTCAGGACCGCCTTGTGAGCTCCAAACCTCGCTGGAAGACAGCGTAGCAACTTCTTTACCAGCTTCTTCTCCTTGTACTTCTTTCCAAGTACACATGCTTCATGCGCCATAGAACTGAGTTTGGCACTGAAGCTCGCCACAAAATCCTTATCCGACCACTTGAGGTTCTCAAAGATGATCCAGACGTGTCCTCTTAACACTGTCATCTCTTTCAAACGAATTCAGCAGGATCTCCCACACCTCTTTAGCTGAAGTACTCCCCTGAATTAGCTGAAACTGCTCTACTTCAACAGCTCCAAAAATTTCTGATAATGCCTTTGCATTAAACTTTGATGCATTGCGCTCTGCCTCGGACCAATCATCTTTTGGCTTAGGCTTTTTCCCATCTGCTGTGGCTATGGTAGGCTCCTCCCAAACAATCTCCACAGCTGTCCACGCATCTTCGTTAATTTCTCGAATCAACTGCTTCATGCGAGCCTTCCAATGACCATAATGGTCTGCATTTAACATGATTTCCTTCTACACAGAAACAACCGTGTCCATCTTCACTTCTAGGATCACACCAGTAACTTAGGTGACCAGACTAATAACATTGTTAGTGCAAAGATGACACGACAATTAAGTAATACATAATGTAAACTGAGAGACAAACAAGTACACGCAAACACCAAACTTTTATTAGAAATCGCCTTTTACACTCTATTACAAGATCTGCATCAGCTTTTACACAGTCTGTTAACACCCTAACAACTGCCACTGAAAGATTTCTAAGCTATCCGCTTGTGTCTCTCTTCCGTCAAGTACTTCAGCCACTGCTTCAGCACGACCCAGAACACTTCCAAGAGACTCTCTCCCTCTCTCTGTATAAGATCAGCCTCTGTGTCTATGTGTCTCTAGAGACGACCCCATAGCTATCTTATATTATTCTCCACGTTCCCGAAATCCTAGTCTCCAAGGCAACAATATGGACATCTTCCATAACAATAAGTGTAACTTTCCTTTTCTTGGAATGCACTTATTCCACTTTCCTTTAGTCATAAACTTGCTTCCCAAGTTTATTCCTCTTTCCCTTTTCTTCAAGATACACCCTTGCTCTCCAAGTCTACACGACTCCAGCTCAGCATCTTGACTCCACATGGGCTTCACCATTCAACAAGACGTCTGCCTCAACAACTACATCAACGACTACTTCAGGGTAGACATCTTGCATCTTCATGGAAAAGTGTCTTCGTTGTAGTACACACACGTATGGCACATTTTCAAGACTTACCTTCTTGGATATTAAGATTGTGGAAAATTATTATTATCCTTATTTTTCAATAAAATAACGTCGGTTGGAGAATATGCTGATTTAAGCAAAGAAGGATGAAAAGGAATAGCAGAGTAACAATTTTCATCAAGAGATACAACAAGAAGGAATCAAAATACAAATCATAACATTTTATGGAATAGACCACCGGAGGGACACATTAAATGTAATTTTGACGCTTCCTTTGTGAACCTAGATACACCAAGCAAAGCGGGATGGTTTATAAGAGATATCAAGGAGCTTGCCAAGGAGTGGGAAGATTGGTGAAGAATGCATTAGAGAGTGAGTTCCAAGCATAATGGTTTAGCAACATACATGGAGCCGAGGTTTTAGAAGAATCATAACAGAAGGAGACTGTGAGAAGATGATGGATATAATGAACAATCAATTTCTACATTTTGATTCGTATAATTGGAAACTAGACGTGCTATGGTGGAAGGAAAAATTTGAAGATGTTAGGTTCTCATGGATTAACCGAGATGCAAACAGAGTGGCAGACAAGTTAGCAAAGCAAAGAATCTTGAATGATAAATCTTGTATGTTTTACCATTATGTTCCTTACATGATTATTCATGAACTTCATAAGGATTATGTAAACTCACAATAAAATTTATAAAAATCTAGTGTAAAAAAAGAAACTAGTGTCCCAGCCCACTACTTAACTTTTGAGCAAAAAAGTTCGATCGACGTCATCTTATGACAAAGATGCGTTGATGCGTTTTCGTATTATTCATGGAGATGAGAAAACCTACAGTGCGGTGTGAACATTTTTAAGGGTCTAAGGACATCTTCAACCCCACTCAATTTTTACTCCAAAATGGAGTGAAATAGAATATGGAGTAAGAAATGCTCCAACTCAACTCCATATCACTCCATAATTACTCTATTATAGAGTGAGATGTGGAGTTGGGTTGGAGCAATTTTACTTCATTTTCTCTTTTACTCTAGTTTGGAGGAAAAAATAGAGTTTTACATTGGAAATGCTCTAAGCAATTCTTTTACAATACCTAAGAAATATTTTTTGGTCAACAATAACTTTTTTTTAAACGGTCTCTTCATAAAAAATCTGGCATGTTTACAAACAACTAAAATGATAGATATTATTAATGTGTTAATAACTGACGTTTATAAGATGAGTCCAAACTAAAATGTAGAAAAAAATATATATAACTAATCAAACTCCAAATATATGTATGCAGTAATGCAGATATTTATAACAGTCACCTAGTAATGAATTATATAAAGTAAAAATTCTATAAAAATACTTCACCTTTTTGATACCCAAACTTTTTCGCTACTCAGTTTAATATTCAAATTATTTTGCTACCCAGTTTTATTTCTAAACAAATTATTTTACTAATTTTAATACACTTACTTTTAAAAATGTGCTCATTTTAATAACCAAAGTATATTCATTTTAATAATAAATTTCAAATAAAACTTATAAATTCTCTAAAATAAAAAAAATCTTAAATTTTTATTTGATATTTTAAGAATAAAAGTGACTAAATTTTGGATAATTTTAAATTTTATATTATTATTTTTAGTTTTAGTTTACAATTTAGTTTGTTTTCCGAAGTTTTAAACTAAGTTATTTATTTTTTTCATGAATATGTTTTTCTAAATTTTTAAAATATCATAAAAGTTTAGTTTCTTTTATTCTTAAGACTTTAAAAAATAAATTTTAAATATTTATTTTTGAAGTTTAGAGATTTTTTTAAAAATTTCATTTGAGACTTATTAGTATTTTTGACTAAAATTAACATAGTTTGGGTATTAAAATGAGTATATCTCTAAAAGTTAATGTATTAATAAATAATTATTTTGTATATTAAATTGGGTAGAAAAAAGTTTTAGATATTAAAAAGATTAACGAAATTTAGTTAGGTTATTTTTTTCAAAGTTTTTCCATATATAAATATTGGGCCCTAAATCTTATTAAAATCTAATGGGCCTAAGGCTCTTGCCATTTTCCACAATGGGTGAGCATGTCTCTGCCTATAGGTAGTGAAAAGAAAATCGTATAAAGTTTATACAAGGTTTGGAAAATGACACAAAAGCTTCCTTTAAACTTTATACGATTTTTTTTTGATCAAAAAGTTTGTCCTTTCGAAAAAATGGAAAAGTGTATCTCGTTGTATTGAATACCTCTGTCAAATTGTCGTTTGGAAATTTGTAGAAAACATAATTAAGGATTGGCTATATGACTATTATGTAGAGAGGTAGATACAAGATCTAACAATACTAAAAGGAGAATATGGTGAGTTTTTAAGCTGTCCACATCATCATGGAAATCAGCCTATCACCATCCATTAAATTTCCACGTCAAAAATAATCCAGTCTTCACAAATTAAAACTAGGTCATGCCTATGGGCTCATTTTAATTCTACCTATACTATCAGGCCCAATTATTACCAACTAATCACCGACCTAAACTGCTTCGTAAATTTAACCCCGACTATCGTTGTTGTCTCTTGGACCACTTCGTCGTCTTTGTTTCAGATTCATGCAAATCACCGTTTCTTCTCTATATTTATCACATCCCCACTCTCAATCATTCAAAGCTAAACTTAATTCCTTTCTTTAGCTCAGATGATTTCGTTCCACCTTCCTCTTTCCCTCCAACTATATAATCACTTCTTGAAATCGTTCATCCAAACCAAATCTTCCTGGCCATTCCCAAAATCGCTAAACATATCCAACCGGCTTCAAAATCTGTGAATCAGATGTACTTGGGGAGGTTACTTTTTTGGAATTCAAACCCGAGAGATGGATTTTACAATCATTTCACAATCGTAAGCTCTCACTTCTTTTGGCTCGCTTTGTCTTCTTAAAAACTCTTTATCGGCGGCACTGAGGCTATTTCGTCTGGTGCCGGAGAGCTTGAAGCGCGGCGTGAAGGGCGACGTGTTACAACATGGGACTTTTGTTCCGTCGGGATCGTCTGTGATTGTTTGGATTTCAAACTGAAGAGATTGTCTTTGCAATCGTACGCTCTCCGTATACGTAATTATGGGCCAACACATTCAGACTACGATACGAACACAAACACAAACACAAACACAAACACAAAGCTCAAGCAAAAGCTCAGCGTTGGAGTTTCAGCTCTGGGGATTCAACAGCAACTAAAGTAAGAATCCAAATTTGTCCTTTTGATCCTCAAGCTCCTCTGTTCAGCCCTCCAGTCAATTTCTTTCACTTTTTAAATCTTTGCCTAATGTTCATTAGTGTGATCATAAACAACTCGATTGCATATATCTTCTTTTCCAGGTTGTGCTGTCACTTGGATTTCTATTTCATGAAGCACATAAGGTAGTATATAAAACTATAAAAGGAAGCATGAATACACTTTGCCAATATTCTCTGTGTCTTTGGATTAATCTATAATCTTGTGACGCAGATACAAAAGCTTCTTAGGATCTCCATGGCGAATTCATGAAGGTAACCTGAAACAATTCTCTAACTCTTGCAAGTGGATGCCAGAATAATGTCGTAGTTTGGTAAAATTCCAGATTGTGTTTTCAGTTTTGTACAGAAGATAAGAACACATGTTCGTTATGGGAAGCAGTTATCACAGGACAACTTTAGTTATCCAATTTTCATCAAGTAATATAATATTATTGATAATTAGTTGTGTATTTCATGTCTTTTTATTAGTGTGGTTGACGATGAATATGAAGGCTATCACAAAAGATACCTCAATTTCAGGTATTTTAAATATGGGACTCTCTGTTCCTCTAATATGTGAAAATGTATTGAAGTTTAAAGTCTTCTTCTTCTGACAATACTCTAATTCGATTTTTTGGTGTATAGATACATTGCTTAAAGGGCTTATTCGGGAGCTTCCAGTCACCAACAAGTATGTGAAGGCAAATGTATAGGATTTGGAGAGGCAGAGGACCACGACCTTGAAGATCTGAAGAAACAGCTTGAAGCTCTTATGATGATCACATCAAAGGTACAATAACCGCGGAACATCAAGGCAGTGACGGTACAATTTTCCCTGCGCATGTTCAAAACCCAACTCTGTAGCCATCTCCGTACACCGGTTTAATCATAACTGTGATTTGATTGAAAAGCAGAGTCTGGTGTTAATTAGCTGATACAAAAGACTACCATGCATACACCTGAGAGGGTCACGTGGTCTACGTTTTAAACAAACGTTTGAGTTGTTCCGTTCAGTGCCAAAGGCTTCTGTCCATTCCAAGTCAAGTAGGTACCCATATGAATCCGGCTCCTGTGTTTAGAATCAAGAAACAAATTTCTTGCGCGTCATTGTTTTTGGCATGTTATGATAAAGTAGATGAGAAAAGAGTTGACGGGGTCGCTTATGGTTCCGGTTCCAAGGAGATCACCAGGCCTTAAAGATGGAACAATAAATGGTATGGTGTGCTGGCTGCTGCGTTATGGTCGAATAACTGTCATAGATTCACGAATAATTTAAGAGTTGGACGCAAATTGGTTAATCATACTAATAAATTATTTTTTGTAGGAGAGTATGATCTAAAGGAAACTCACAAGTTTTGGAAGTTGCTTTTTTTTTTTTCCTTTTTATTACAGAAGAATCAGCTTTGCCACAAGGTAAGTTGAACCTATGAGAGGAAACATTGATGTTTACTTCGGCATAATCCACCATAAGTTGTTTTTGATGTCAAAAAGGTTTTACTCCCTGGATAAAAATTGAACGCTACCTTCAAGGAGATATCATAATTTGCAGGTTTTCTCTTAGCTAGATATGGCATTGTAGATGAATCATGCAACAAGCATAACTTAAATCAGAGAATCAATGATTGCGTGACACACAAACAATGTGACACCTAAGTACCAACTTGCTTAGGAGGCTAGAAGCTTGACAATAGAAAGGTTCAAGCACATTTAAGGTAACAACAAAAGGATAAGTCCCATCACAATCTAAATGTCATCCACCACAGTTATTTTTCTCAAGTACTCCAACTAGAACAGAAGTTTTTGAAAGCTAAAGATCTAACTTGAAAAATAAATAATTCCTCACAAAAATCTTTCCAAGGAAAGGCCCAAGAATCGCATACTCCAAGCCAGAACATCCATTGGACAAGGAAAAAGGTTACACTCTATTTAGTGATACATTGATTATTCAAAATGAACCATCAACATATATAATCCCAATTCCTTATAAACAGAGGCTTGAATTTTACACTAAAATCAAATAATACCTGACTAACTTTTGTTGTTATCCGCTACGCCCAGATTATTACTATTCAAATTTTACTAATGTTTTTGTTGTGTAAATATCAAATATTCTGTAGAATCTTCTTGTGTTCATATGCCTATGGTCCAAAAATAAATCTCTCAGGAAAACTAAACAACAAAAACATACATTACATTTTAGATTTCTTCATGTTAGTGTCATACATGCTTTTCTTATGATTTCTTTTTTTTTTTGCTTCTCTAAATAAAACCACAAACCCTTCAAATCAATATATATGATTTATTTCTCATTCTTTTTTTGATATATTCAAAAATCTTGGCCTCCAAAATTTTGTCCAGATAGTAAACTTATATGAAGGTTGTGTGGTAAATATAGCTGTGGGCCAAAGAAGACCATAACAAAACACTAATAAAGGGACAAGAGGATCTCTACCTATTTTCAAGGCTCAAACTTCGTAAGTTTTTAGGACAAATTTATTAAATGATATCATATACTCACTCCGTTTTTTAATATAAATCGTTGTAAATCTATGCACATAAATTAAGAAAACTATTAATTTCTTATATTTTCAAAACAAAAATATCATTAATTATTTACCTAACCACAAATCAACCAATAAAAATAGAAGATATATCGTTATTGGTTATACAACATTAACTATTAATAAATTTTACATAGAAAACCGAAAATGTCATATAATTTGGAACAAAAAAATTTCTCTAAAACGACTTATATTAAAAAACGGAGGTAGTATTTATGTAAAAGTAAAATTTCATAAAAATACTCCAACTAAATTTTCTTAAGCTTATTAATACCTAAACTTTTTCAAGTACCCAGTTTAATAACCCATCTGATTATTTTGCTCATTTTAATACACAAACATTTAAAACTGTGTCTATTTTAATACCTGAATTTTATCTATTTTAATAAAAATACTAATAAGTTTCAAATGAAATTTAAAAAAAAATCTGTAAAATTTACTAAAATATCTCAGAAAATTCAAATTTTATTTTGTGCTTGAGAAATAAATGTATCTAAATTTTATATAATCTTAAATGTTGTAATAAAAGTTTAAGTTTTAAATACTGAATTTAGTTCGTTTCTGGAATAAATAAAAACAAATTTATTTTCTTTTTTTTCAAATTTAAATTTTAAAAAATTTTGTCCATAGTTTATTTACAATCTTTCCTAAATATTAAAATAAAATTAGAATTTTTTTTATATTTTGTCTTACATTTTGAAGATTTTTTAAATTTCTTTTGAAACTTATTATTATTTTTATTAAAATAAATAGAGTTTGGGTATTAAAAAGGATAAAAATTTGTGTAGTAAAATGAGCAAAATAATTAAATGGGATATTAACTGGGCAGCAAAAATTTTTAGATATTAAAAATTTAAATGAAATTTTGTTGGAGTAATTTTGTAGTATTTTTTCTTTATATAAACTTAAAAAGAAAGTATATAAACATATTATCCGTCCGTAGCGCGGACACGAACCTAGTAAGAGTAAAAGGAGAAAAACATAAATATTGGAAGAAGATTACATCTTAGAGGCTACTAAAACATGGTAAGGTTATTACATCTGCATATACATTTTAATTTATAATTTAAATTCATACGTAGGTTTGTTTTTAGTGTCCACCACCAGGACTAGGACCAGAGTCGTCTCTGACTCGTCCAAAGGTCTTGTATCTCTTGGCTCGATGATGACCAACCCCTGGGCTTGGTCCGGACTGTTTCACCGGGGCTAGCCAAGAAACATCTTGTACAGATGACTCGATTGGTTTAAGCTTAGACGTTACGCTTCCATTGTACACAGGTGAATCTCTTAACTGGGTCAAAGCTGTCGAACCATACTTGACCGGTCGTCCTTCAGTGGGTAGTAACACTGATCCCACCATAATTATCAGAACAAAGACCAATACTACGTAGTGCTTGGTGCGGTTCTTAGCCATCACCATGATTTATGTAGTCGTAACACGAGTATATTAATCTCTATATGTATTTAATATGATAGTCGTGATAAAGTTTGGCATAGGGGTTTGGAGTATATATAATGTATAAGAAAGATGAGTGTGAGGGAATAATATCAGTGGATGTCTAATTTTTGTTTTTTTTTGGAACTGTTGATTTGCCGCCACCTCCATAAATTTCAACCAGGAGAGATCATATTCACGTAAACTAAAAGTACACATTGAGTTTGACTACAACTACAAGAGATAATTGACATTATACAGTGACGTTGATGGTTAGAGTACCTCCAGTCCTTAAGAGCCTCTCTTAGAGTTCTCAACATGAGTCAACAATATAAAACTACTAGATTTAATAGAATTAAGTTAGATAAAAAATTTGGACGTTTTAAAAAATCCAGTTATGAAAACTTTCTTGGTCCAGAGGTTTAATCCTTGGTTTTATATTTTTCTCTGAATTTCTAAATGAATTATGCTGAATATTGTAGAAAAAATTTACAAAATATTTTCGGTACGACGCAAAAAGAATGGCGATGAAGTCAAACATGAATCCTCGTAAAAGAGATAGAATTATCTGTTGTGGTATTGTTTATGTAATGGTTTTTTAATAGTTTATAATAGAACTTTTAACCAGTATTAAAAAATCTGACTAATAATAAGTGAACAAGTGGGCTTTAGAATATAATTCTCCCAGTTTCTCTTTTAAGAAATTGGTTTCACCCTCTTTTTTTTCCATTTTTTTTTTCCTTTTAATAGCTTACATATTATTCTTAGACATTCATGGAAATAGGTTCAACAATTTATACATACAGAACAAGAAAGGGATTTAAATATGTTCAAAAAATTAGATATACAATTCTTTTGAAACCAATTAATGGAAAGTTTCAAATGTATAACTATTTATATATATACACATATACATTTTAAGATTAATTAGATTATATTTTGGCTAGGACACAATTTCTGAACTTACTAAATTTTGTGGAATTGGTTTCTATTGTTCATTAATCATTCCGCAAAAAAGTATCAATTAGACACTTCATACATAGATTAATAAATGATTGAAATGCATTTATATTATTATTGATCATACATATCTAACTAATAGTATTTAAAATAATAAAATTATTTATAAGATCAATCCATTTTGTAATCTATATTATTAAAACTGAAGTACAAAATAGAATTAGCCATATTTTCAACATATTTATAACATTTCCCCCCTTATTTTCACTTATCCTAACTACATTATTAGTTATTTTTTCCATTTTTTACACTACCATAATAATTTGTTAGATTTTACAAGCTATTAATAAATAATTAATTAATCAGTTACACATATCAATACTTTGTCATAATAACCAAATCATGGATTAAGCCGATTTAGTCCGAAAGGAAGTCAAATTCATATGATTGATTTATTTATGGGTTAGTTCGATTTGAATAACAAATTCAATTAGATTGATTTGTTTTTTTTTGTTTGCATGTTTGCTCTTTATAGAAAGTCAAAATAATCATTATTTTATTTTTTTTCTCTAACAAATTAAATAAAACTTAATCTCAATCCAACATTTTTATTAACCAAATCATTTATTATAAAAATATCTAAATTTTAATAAATCTCAATTGTAAAAATTACTAACAGAATATTTTCTATTTTCAATTTTGAAATATCAGAATCTTTAATAACTTTACCTAATATTTCTAATATATTTGATAATCCTACTTATGTAAAGAAGCACCGCTTTAAATCTCACATTTAATCATGATATTACATTTTTTACTTAATGTACATCATAATTATGCAGAAACCACAATGAGGAACCAGATTTTTTCACTCAAATACAAGGCTGGACACAAGTATGCTGGGCTGTTACAGAGATGGTTCTTCCGCACATTATAGCTTAGCCTCTTTTGTTAATTTTTGTTTTCGTTCCTGAGTATAGCGAGTAGAGTAAAGTAACCACACCATTTTTCTGTAAATGCTAGCTCTATAAGGATGAACTAGATTTTGACCAGTCCTTGAAAGGGCGGGTATTATTTTTCACTTTTATGAAAAATATTATTTGTTTATAATTATTGAATGTATTTATCTTAGTAAAATTTTCTTTATAATAAATTCGACACATAGAGTCTCTCTGGCGGAATATGTGTTTTTCTGACTTTTTTTATTCGCTCTCCAATCAACATGTTTATTTGGCTTGTTGTTAAAATAAATGTTTTTAGAACGAAATTGTACAATACTTTATATTGATATTTTGTTTAAACAATGTGATATATTTCTATATTAATTAAATATTTACATTGTAATTTAAATTTTTATACAAATCAACATATTTGTGTAGTTTGCTGTTAAAAGAAATGATTTTGAATCCAAATATACAGTACTTTTATATCGATTTTCTTTACATGCAGCCATTATTTTTGGTTCAAATATCTGATTCAATTTCAAATACATTCTTTATTTGAATATTTTTAGTTTCCTATACATCAGAACAAAATTCATACAGATCCGGGGGATCTAACTTGAAACTCACACATAAATTTATATCCAAACATGGCCTAATTTCAAAACCCAAAAAATCTATACCCAAAAGAAATGACAAGTACCTAAATGGGTATCCAAATGTCTATGCCTAACGGATTCCGTAAACAAATAAAAATTTTTTTTTATGTGTTTGGCTAAATTAAGTGAAATAGAAAATTTTATTCAGTAATATTTGTAAAATATTAATAATGATCAATATATGAATTTTGATTTGTTTAGATAAGTTTTGGAATTTTAATTAATTAATTTAAATTAATTTTAAATGCAGTGGTAGAATCTGTAAATAAAAAAATACAAAAAGGAAGTACCTAAAAAGAAATTTCAAAACCCAAAAAATATATACCTGAAGGAAATGACCCGTACCTAAATGGATACCCGAATGTCTATGCCTAACTGATTTCGTAAACAAATAAAAAAAATATTTTTATGTGTTTGGCTAAATGAAGTTAAATAGAAAATTTTTTATTTACTAATATTTTTACAATATTAATAATGATCAATATATGAATATCAATTTGCTTAGATAAGTTTTGGAATTGTAATTAATTAATTTAAATTGATTTTAAATGCAATTTTAGAATCTGTAAATAAAAAGAAACACAAAAAGGAAATACCTAAAAAGAAATTTCAATACCCAAAAAATCTTTACCCGAAAGAAACAACTCGTACCTAAATGGATACCCGAATATCTATGCCTAACTGATTCTGTAAACAAATTAAAAAAAAATACTTTTATGTGTTTGGCTAAATTAAGTGAAATAGAAAAAAATTTATTTAGTAATAATTTTACAATATTAATAATGATCAATATATGAATATCAATTTGCTTAGATAAGTTTGAAATCGTAATTAATTAATTTAAATTGATTTTAAATGCATTGGTAGAATCTGTAAATAAAAAGAATTACAAAAAAGAAATACCTAATTTATTATAAATGCAATGACTAAATGTGTAAATAAAAGAAAGTAAATATACTGCTATCCATGTTTCCAAACAATTCTCATTTAATATTGTTATCCATGTTTTCAAACAAACCTTCTTTTTAAACTGCAATTCATGTCTCTAAACACTCTAATTTTGTACTTGAGTTTTAATAATATAGATAAATTTAAAATTTCATCAAAAAAAGATTATGCAGAAACCATATCAATATTAGATGTTAGTTCTAGGCCTGAGACGGATCCGGATATCCGGGATATTTGGGGTACCCGGATCCGGATCCGTATCCGTCGGATTCGTGATTTCAGTATTCAGATTAGGATCAGTGCTTTCCGGATATCTGGGATTCGGATATCCGTCTAGATATCATGATACCCGCGAGTATCCGGATTAGGATCCGGATCCGTCAAAATAATTAAAAAATAATAAAAATATTTTTTAAAATACAAAAAATCTAAAAATATTACATAAATTAAATAGTTTTACAAAATTTATGAATATAATATTATGAAAATTAAAATGTAATATTATAAGACTAGCTTTATGTATAAATATCAATAAATAAACTATAATTATTAATAATATTCTATATTTAATATATTAAAAAAAAACGGGTCCGGATCCGGACCCGGATTCGACGGATCCCTTATTTTACTATCCGGATCCGGATCTGGATCCAGGCACCCCGGATACCCGATTTTCGGAGCGGATCCGGATCTGATCTCGGATCGGATCCGGATCTCGGATAATAATTCCCAGCCCTAGTTAGTTCTAGCTTAAAAATCAAATAATTAAAACATATATTGCTTATGTTTATTATTGTTTTAATACTATTTACAAGCCATAGTCCATAAAAATAATATTTAAACCAAAAGAGTAAACTATTTTAAGTTATATATTTTCTCTCCTATTGTATATTAGATCAAATATTAATTCATATAATCATGAATTAAAATTTTTAAACATCCACATATTTTGAAATTTTAGATATTAAAAATTATATTTATGATGTATTAAATATAATATCAAGATTTAGTTATCCATTTTATTAATATACATAAATATACTAATTGATGAACTAATTTATAAATAAAAACATCAGAACTAGTTAATGTAGTTAAAAATATTATTTGACAAAATGTTATAATATATCATTTTATTAGTTTAATATCCAATTACAATATGAGAAACTAAGAAATTACATAAAATTAAAAAAACCGCCTATTATCATAAATTTTATATACTACAAATGAATAAACACCCATACAAACGCATGTTTGTGGAACCATTACATTTTTATGCTGTAAAAAAAATTCATATGTATATTCTATTGAAACAAACACCACTACACGGTTCAAACTCTTGTTAATATTTAATATTAAACTTAAAGTAAGTATAAATTTTATTGAAATTCTAAAATCATATTTTGTATAAACAACGGCAAAATAACACTCTTTGTAAAACATATGAAGTATGATTTTATTTGTATAAACCAGATAACTAAGAGTTTTTAAACCAAAATTGTTGACTGGTTCTTAAATATAACAAGGCAATCTCTCTTCATAGTATATACAGATATGTAGAACTTTTTATAGTTTTAGATATTTTATCTTATTTGTAATAAGTTTTGATATAACTTCATTCTTTTTATAAGGACAAACTCATAAGTAATCTATTCTTTTTATAAGGACATCCTAATCCCTCTACGGATGTTCGCAGCCAAAATTGTTGTTCCAATTTCGATGTTAAGTATTTAGATTTATGATTGAGGAATTAGGACCAAGGGGCCGCGTAGATTTGTCCCTGGGAAGAAGCGTTGTGTTCAGCCGTATAGCCAAAGACGTTGTTGGTAAAGGACCAGACCATGGAACCTTTTTTTTTTTTACGATTGTCCTCAAAATGACACCGAATTCTGGTTCGGGCTTTACGGGGAGGCGTAGTTGGTTGAGGGCCAAAGAGCGTTTGCCGAGACTGATAGGCCAAGTACAGCGGAGTTTTCCGTGTTATGGCTGATGGTTGTTAAAAACGAGTTTCCACTTTGGGTTAAGTTATATGATGAATGTTTCGTATACTGTTTCCTTTAGTCGTATAAAATTGTTTCCATTTTATCCAAGGAAGATGAATTTTAAGAGGCTTGACGCAGAAAACTTGCGGATTTGGTTGCGAGGTAGTTTCCTGCTCGGATGTAACCGAGGGAAGTGAAAGGTAGAAGTCAACAATCTTCATGGAGCTTCATTTTCATTATACGAAAAATTATCTATAAAAGTTCTCCGTAAGACCCGTTATGTTTATTTCTGAAAGGCACTTCGTATGACTTGATTTGTCTGTACGGAGGATTTTTCATGAAAATATTGTGAGAGGGGCTTCTCATAGAAGTAACTGGAGAGTGTTTTTCGTAAATCACTCGTGAAATTTGCGAAGTTGTTACTTAGTAACACAGGTCTTGTTTTTCCGTAGGCTGTTTCGTATAAAATATTTTTGTTATACGAAAAATAATGGGTGGCCAGTTTTACGAAGATAGGAAATCAAAAATTTCAAAGTTGCGATGTTTCCACGGATTACACAGGACGCGTTTCTGCTTTGATTTCGATCTCTGGCGAGATTTCCTTGGAATCACTCATGGAGTTTTACCGAAGGTTATTTTGTTATAAACCAGTCGTGAGAACGATTTTTCGATTCTTTTCCGTGACTCACTAGGTTCAACGGACTCTGAAAGCAATGCTTTGGTGCTTAAAGATTTCTCGTATAATTTTTGACTTTTATACGAAAAATCGTTTTATTTAGTCGACAAGGTCTTCCAGACTTTGGCCAATCATCGATTTTTAGTTTGATATTGGTACAAGTTTTCTTTGCGTATGATCGCGATAAGAAAAGCTGCATAGTCCTCATGATGGTGTAGATATGTTGCTAGGGTTTAGAAGAATCCTAGATTGTCGTTTGCCTTTGTGGGACGATTTTAATGAGGCATTGGAATGCCTAAGTGTTTTTTTTCTGCTTGTTGTTGCGAGAGTTTGCATTGTCAGGAGCATTTTCCTGATGCTGAGGCAAAAAGGTTTTTTTTTTTACGAAAGAAAACGGTAGAACCGATATTTTGAAAGGTTGTGTACGCTTTTTCTTTCGAGGATTGGGATGATTGACAATCTGGGTTGGTTTAAAGATGACGCCAGGATTGCGACTTGCTGGTTTTCAGGTTGACGACTTGAAATATGTCGGCTTTTTTATGAAAATTACTAGAAACGCATCGATTTTAAGATGATGTTCGTGTCTCTAGTTCTTTCTTTCTTTAGGAATCTAGCTAAGTAGGCATGGTGATCGTTTCTTGATTTTTCGAGAGTTTAGATCGGTTAGCAAGATCCGCTTGAACAGTTTAGAGAACAATAGATCGAGATAGAAAAAATCGCCAAAGACTTAGAGGTTGATTGTTTCCAGATTCTAAATTAGTTTCTGATTTTTGATTTTCAAAAAACTACTTTTTATCCAATCATGATTTTGGCAAAATAGATTTCCTATTTTTAAGGGAAACTGGTTTTTGCTTGTTTTTACCACTTTTTTCTTAAAAACCAAAATCCCTATTCTAGTGGATTCTTCCTAGTAAAAGTTACGACCAAAAACAAAAAAAAAAGATGATTTTTTTTCTTTTTCTGTTATCTAATTTTAGCTAAATAATGAATTATATAAGATGTAGAGCATACTACACTACAAACACACAAAGCAAAGCAAACGTAAACCTTAAATAATGCACCACCCAAGTCTCCAGTTTTAACAAACCTGCTGATCATACACATTTGGTTTCAAACCCTATTATTCTCTACATCCAATCGAGAAGGTATTTTTCTCCCTGAAAATAATTTTTTTGTAGTTATCTATTTATGAATATATACAATATAGTTATGGTTAATTTTATTTTTAAAATTATGGATCTACACATTTTACTTACTGTTTTAACGGTACGGTTTCTGTATATATATTATATCTACAAGTTTATTATATACATTATGGTTATATATATATATGAAAAATTTGTGTTTACATAGAGATACTAAGTTTCCTAAACTTTATGGAAATCCCCAAGGATTTTTAGTTCTTTGTACCTTTCTACGAAAATTTCAAGTCGGACATACCTTAGTTTTCTCGAAGATTCAGATTTGCCTCTTCTCCGTTTAGCTTGCTCATTTCCCTATCCTCTTCTCGTGTCTGTACATTCTTTTCGATATTGATGTTTGTCCTTTAAAACTTGGCATTTATCTTCCGAACTTGACATTTATTCTCTCCTGCAAAAAAGAGGTAGACTTTCATAATATCATTGGGCTCGATTTCGTCTAAAATCGTAAGTGGGTTTTTAGTCGTGCTTTGGACCTTTTCGGCTGTTTTTCGACTTAAAAGTTTTTACGATTTCTTCGAAAGAGTACCTTTGATACGACGTCAATTTTTATAAAAAGGTTCAAATTGCTCGTATAGTCGAGGCGGCTAAGGTGTTAAGTTAATTCTTGCTGTTTTATACGATCAATTTGAATATATACGAGAAAACAAGTCTTTGCGGTTTTTATTGTAAAGTTCCAGTGGTAACTCCAATCGAAACGAAACAATAGACGTTTCGATCGAGATTCGAAGGAGAACGCAAAGAAAGAGGCAAGGGCGAGTAAGATGCTCAAGAGGGCGAGTAGGATGACCAAGAGGGCGAGTATGAGCAAGCTGAGGAGATTAGGCGAGTC
This sequence comes from Brassica juncea, assembly GCA_018703725.1. Classification (NCBI taxonomy): domain Eukaryota; kingdom Viridiplantae; phylum Streptophyta; class Magnoliopsida; order Brassicales; family Brassicaceae; genus Brassica; species Brassica juncea. Next base: position 4,948,214 of record CM031941.1, read on the forward strand.
TTACTTGTTTTCGTCGTAAAATCTCAACGAAAACTCCGTTTGAGACGAAAAGAAAAGCGTTCCGATCGAAATTTGAAATAGAACACAAAGGAGGAGCCCTTGGGGCTGGTCTAACTCGCCATTTTTGCGAGTTGGATTGTGTGTATGATCCAACTTGTTTTTATCGTAAAATCTCAACGGAAACTCCGATTGAGACGAAACAAAAAGCGTTTCGATCGGGATTCAAAAGAGAACGCAAAGCAGTGACCCTTGGGGCTGGTACAACTCGCAAAATTGGCGAGTTGTACTGTGTGTATGATCCAACTCGCCAAAATGGCGAGTTGGATTGTGTGTATGATCCAACTCGCCATTTTGGCGAGTTGGATGGTGCGTTCAACTCCAGTCTTGATGGTACGTTGATGCGATCATTTCGTAAACGCTGTCAATTTTATTCTAGAAAACTCGCATTGTATATATTGACTTTTTCACTTTGCGAAAGATGTTCCAAAAAAATTGTTGAGTTTAATTTTATGAAAGTTGTTTCGGAAAATGTTGTCAAACTTTAATTTTACGAAAGTTGTTCCGTAAAGATTTAGACGACAAACATGGACAATTCGCGGAATATATTACTATCGAAGCGACACTTGAATTTTAACGAAATCTTTGGTTTCAGAAAAGTTTTTAGTGGTGAGTGATACGATCTCACATTTTGCTTTGTTTAATCCTCATCAACCGTTTTAGATTTCGAGCGGCTTTACAAAAGTCAACTTTGTATCTCCAAAATTTATCCGTAAGAAGTACAGCCGTGGGGGATTGTCAACCCGATTTGTTGGGCTTCTTTTTCCGTGACTAATCTGAAAGTTATACGGAAGAAGAACAGCGGGAGTAGTGTAACTGATTTGCTGTGCTTCCTTTTTCCGCGAGTAATCTAGGTTTTCGCGTAGTTTCGACGAGAGCAAGTATTATTTTTCGGAAAAGTTTTTCTGAATCGAATCATTGCAGGTCAAGATTTCTCCAACTCTTTAACGAGATAAAATTTTCAGGGTTTGATAGATTTTGTCGTTTCCCTTTTTGTTTAGACAGAGAAATCGCAGACTCGTTTGGGTGCTCTTTTGTGGCGAAAATTTGCAACTAGGTTTTCTATTTTGTCGAGTACTGCGGCGTTTGCGTAAGCGTTGGCCGTAGGAGCTTTCAGTGCTGCGAGTTTGCCTATCGTTTTGATCAAGCGCTTTGCGGCTGTGAGTAAGAGTAATCGGACCCCCCCCCCCCTCCTTCTAGCGCCAAACTGTGGGAACCGAAATTCACACCGTAGATTTCCGTAAATTAAGGAAAGTCAATAAAACCTAACTTTTCCTGAGGTCCCGGATCCTCTACGAGAGCCAACGACAAGTGACCAAACAGATGCAAAAATAGGAAGAGATAACAAAACAAATTTATAGAAAAAGTAGATCTTATTTCGAATCCAAGTAAGAGCGTTGCGATTATCACAAAAGGTTATTAAAACTATGGTCGCAAGAGATTTCGGCCAGTTCAACCCATCTGAAATCCTAGACCTAGTTGAGACGCAACTTGATAACAAAGACGAAAAAGATACAGAAAAGGTTTAAAGATTTAAGACTGGACCTTATGAAAGGCTGCCTACGAACCCCTTTCGAGGATCAAGCCGAACGTAGTTCAGTTTGAAAGAATTGAACAAGAGATCGAACTGCCTGGGCGAGTTCGTCTAGTATGAGCACAAGTCATAGAAACAGGCATGTCGAGAATAATGCCTAGGGTTTCTAAGTGCAGAGTTCTAGAGTCTAAAAAAGTCCCCCTTTATCTTTAACTTTAGCTTCCCTTATATATACCTTCTAGGTCGGTTCCCCGCATCTTTTTTTGCCACTAGGTCGAGTTTATCATTTTATGAAAATATTCCTTTTTCTTCTCGATCTTAATCATTTTCTTGGAAACTTAACATTTATCTTTCGATTTCGCGAGATTTGCCTCCTTCTACAAGTAAGATATACCGTCATAGCATTGGTGGTTTGATTTAGAATGAAATCGTAAGTGGGTTTTGGGCCGTGTCCTAGGCCTCTTCGGGTCGTTTCCTTACTTAAACGTTTTTACGATCTCTTCAAAAGAGCACTTCTTGATGCGACGTCGATTCGACAAGGAAGTCCATACTTCTCGTATAGTTTAGACGATTGTGTTGTTAGGTGAACCGTCGTCGTTTACATGATAACTATGGACTCCTTTCGGGAATACAAATCTTCGCGGTTCTCATAATGCTCCAATAGTAACTCCGATCGAGACGGAACGAGGATCAAGCAGAACGTAGTTCAGTTTGAAAGAATTGAACAAGAGATCGAACTGCCTGGGCGAGTTCGTCTAGTATGAGCGCAAGTCATAGAAACAGGCATGTCGAGAATAATGCCTAGGGTTTCTAAGTGCAGAGTTCTAGAGTCTAAAAAAGTCCCCCTTTATCTTTAACTTTAGCTCCCCTTATATATGCCTTCTAGGTCGGTTCCCCGCATCTTTTTTTTGCCACTAGGTCGAGTTTATCATTTTATGAAAATATTCCTTTTTCTTCTCGATCTTAATCATTATCTTGGAAACTTAACATTTATCTTTCGATTTCGCGAGATTTGCCTCCTTCTACAAGTAAGATATACCGTCATAGCATTGGTGGTTTGATTTAGAATGAAATCGTAAGTGGGTTTTGGGCCGTGTCCTAGGCTTCTTCGGGTCGTTTCCTTACTTAAACGTTTTTACGATCTCTTCAAAAGAGCACTTCTTGATGCGACGTCGATTCGACAAGGAAGTCCATACTTCTCGTATAGTTTAGACGATTGTGTTGTTAGGTGAACCGTCGTCGTTTACATGATAACTATGGACTCCTTTCGGGAATACAAATCTTCGCGGTTCTCATAATGCTCCAATAGTAACTCCGATTGAGACGGAACGAGGATCAAGCCGAACGTAGTTCAGTTTGAAAGAATTGAACAAGAGATCGAACTGCCTGGGCGAGTTCGTCTAGTATGAGCGCAAGTCATAGAAACAGGCATGTCGAGAATAATGCCTAGGATTTCTAAGTGCAGAGTTCTAGAGTCTAAAAAAGTCCCCCTTTATCTTTAACTTTAGCTCCCCTTATATATACCTTCTAGGTCGGTTCCCCGCATCTTTTTTTGCCACTAGGTCGAGTTTATCATTTTATGAAAATATTCCTTTTTCTTCTCGATCTTAATCATTATCTTGGAAACTTAACATTTATCTTTCGATTTCGCGAGATTTGCCTCCTTCTACAAGTAAGATATACCGTCATAGCATTGGTGGTTTGATTTCGAATGAAATCGTAAGTGGGTTTTGGGCCGTGTCCTAGGCCTCTTCGGGTCATTTCCTTACTTAAACGTTTTTACGATCTCTTCAAAAGAGCACTTCTTGATGCGACGTCGATTCGACAAGGAAGTCCATACTTCTCGTATAGTTTAGACGATTGTGTTGTTAGGTGAACCGTCGTCGTTTACATGATAACTATGGACTCCTTTCGGGAATACAAATCTTCGCGGTTCTCATAAGGCTCCAATAGTAACTCCGATCGAGACGGAACGAGGGATTGGTCCGTCGAGGTTCAACGGAAGGCATAAGATTTAGTCAAACTCGCCGAAAGGACGAGTCGGAGACAGGGTTCTTGATCCTACTCGCCATTTGAGCGAGGAAGACGTGCGTGCATGATCCTGCTCGCATTTGGGCAAGCAGGACTTATCCTACTCGCCAAAATGGCGAGAAGGACGTGTGTGCATGATCCTGCTCGCCATTTTGGCGAGCAGGCCATTTCTTGGTCTTCTCGACAGCTTCTTCTCGCGAGGCAAACCAACCACTCTTCAGTAAAACTGGCATAACTTCTGATCAAACCGTTCGATTGTCTCCAAACCGGTGGTATTGGAAAGCTAACTCAAAGCTCTATCTTGTGTCAAAAGATCAGAGCAATCACACCATGGGAAGGTCTCCATACATATCTTAACATCTGACGTGTCTGTGCAGTTCTGCACGAAAACCATTGTGCTTGGTCCAACTCGCTATTTTGGCGAGTTGGGAGTGTTCCAATTCCCCAAAATGGCGAGTTGGCCATGCTTCTCGGTACAACTCGCCATTTTGGCGTGTTGGGGCTTGTCCTACTCGTCAAAATGGCGAGTTGGGGCTTGTCCTACTCGTCAAAATGGCGAGTTGGCTGGCTTGCTTGGCCTGATTCGCTCGTCTGGTGAACATGTCGGTGTGTTCGGACAATTGAACCTTCTTACTCGTTTTGTTATCCGAGACTTAGAGTAATTTTTCTCGAGGTCTTATTTTCTAATTTCTTCTCGGAATTGATTGAAACTCGATTTAGGTTTCTCGCGCTCTTTTTATCTCTTTTCTTCAAAGAGAACATTTTCCAATGACTTTCAGGCATTGATTCTGTCGTGACTGATTTTGACCCCAACAGCCATCACATAAAGTTACACTGTTCAGTGTTCACAATAATATTGCATTCATTGTATCGTTGTCGAGACTTTGGGAGCATCGAGACTTTGCGCTTGAAACCTCACACTTGTAACTATTGTAATTGTTGAAATACTGAAATTTTGTAAATGAACTAAAATCATGATTTTTTTAGTTCAAAATTCAAATAGTCAAATAGCTTTAGATGAGATTTGTACATGAACCTACCTTACTTGAGGTACACAGGTTTTTCAGGTAAGACTCCATTATGTTCAAATCAAAAGTTATCTTTCAGTATTTTATGATTGTAAGTCACAAATACAACAAGGCTGGTCCAAAAGTAACAAAGGTTGAAAACGATTTTAAAATTTGTATGTAACTCATCTCTCATTCGTTTAGTTATATATATTCTAATGATGTCAACTCTAAAATCAAAATCACTATAATATTATTTGAGAAGTCAGTTTATTACGTGTCGTGTTCACGTTAATTCTCACGATGGTTGATTACGGAGATACCCTTAATGAATTTAAAATATTATATTTAGTTAGTAGTATTAAATTTGTTTTCCTTTTTATTTGGTAGTGCTGTATAATTAAATCTTTATTTAGTTTCCTTTTTTAATTTTTCCAATAACATATATAATAAAAAGGAAATATTTACAATTTTAAAAAACAAAAATTTTAATAATATTTATATATAATTTGATTTCATAGAAAAGGAAAGTTAACAAAAGTAATCTTGATATTAATAAAATAATAGATAAAAACATATTATTTTATAATATTGTTTTATTAATTTTTATACATATAAATTATGGTTAACTCAAAACATATTATGTTATTTTGAATCTCATGCATATAAATTATGGTTACCTCAAAACATATTAACTAAATTTAACAATTTATTTCTATTGTATAATATATATGCATGAGATTCAATATTATCTTTACATTCTGTTATGTAATTTTTAGTCAATTCATATTTTAATTTATTTTGTTTATTTGACTCTCAGAAAAGAAACTATGTTATACAGACTTTCACAAAAATATATTTAAGAGAATAACCAACCTAATTTAAAATATAAAAATTATCAAAATATTAATATAATTAAAGAAACAAAATATTATGGTTGAATTTAAAGACGTAAATACAACTCAAATATATTTTATTAATATAAATTATACATATAAATTATAAAAATATTTAACTTGCAAGTATAAATTAATTTATTATAATATATTTATTTTAAAAATATTTATATCCATGCATAAGCACGGGAGAATCACCTAGTAATTAACTATATTAAATATTTAAAATTTCATGTTTGAAGGTGATTTTATTCAAAAATAAACTTCAAACTTAACTTCAAAAGTATTTATATTTTATACTATGATCTTTTTTTGATGCAATGTTAAATTTATTGACATTAGAAAAAGAATAGTTATTTACAAACTTATAATTAGATCCAATCTTTCAGAAACTCCTATCCTTAACCAATGTGGGCGCTAAACCAACGCTGCATTAAGCCTTCAAATCCTCTTTTCTCGTGGTATCGTGTCGAGAGAATCCACTGCCTAATGGTTTTATCAGTCAGCTTTGCAAGCTGATGTGCAGGTCTTGTTTTCTGAGATTGTCGTTTCGTTCTCGCCAAATGTAATAAATAGTAACCTGGAAAGCTAATCTCAAGAGGATAAAAGTGAGCCTGTCATGCACCGTACTAAGAATCCTAGACATAATCTCCGCCCAGTCAGCTGATGGAGCTGGCCTTAGTAATGATCCAATAACCTGCAACCAAAAACCGTAGGTGTATGACAAGCAAAATATAAATGGTCTCGCGATTCCTCCGGCTCTCCACACAGCGTGCATCCTTGCCTTATCCCCCATTCTCTCATTCTAACTCCAGTAGAGAGACGATCTTTGACTGCCAACCAGGTTATAAAGGTAAAACGAGGGACTCCTTACTTGAACCAGATCAAGTTGAACCAAGGAACCTTGGTGTGCCTGGTACGAATAATATCCCAAGTGCTGTACGCTGAGAACTCCTTCTTATAATCATCTTCACCCTTTTTCCACAAAACTGCATCATCTTCATTATGCAACAAAGTTACAGGAAACTTCTTTACCTGCAAGAGTGTGATTTGAATTCTTCTATCCCTTGTGTTCCGAAACTGCCATTGATTATCTACCAAGACATCAGCTATCTTTGCATTCCGAATAATACCCAGCTTTTTTGTTCCTCTTTCTCCAATCACCTCAATCAACCGCTCAATAGGGTGCCATAAATCAGTCCATAACCCAACAGAGGTCCCACTGTGAATTTCCATACGAAGGAACTGCTTTGTAATGGGCCGCAAATGTAGAAGCTTCTTCCATATCCATGAACCCATTCCTCCTTCTCTAGCATCCCAAAAGAAGTCTCCCCTTAAGATAACTTGCTTTACCCACGCAACTCACATCGAGGCTGAGCAATTGAACAAGCGCCATATCATTTTCAGAGCAAATACCTCCAAGACATCTTTAATTTTTCGAACCCCTAGACTTCCTTCTTGCTTCCTTTTGCAGACTTCTTCCCAAAACTTTGGACTTTGATGTTATGTTTGGTGATCCACTCCAGAGGAACGCCGAACACATACTTTCAATCTCATCAATGCAACTTTGAGGGAGGCGAAATGCAGAACACCAAAAGTTGGTGATGCTAGCAATAACTGAATTGATCAACTGCAACCTGCCTGCAAAAGAGAGTGCTTTACTAGTACAGGAAAGAAATCTTGCACGAATTTTCGCAATCAGGGGCTCGTAATCATTGCGAGTCATGGTTTTGGTTGTGAGAGGAAGCCCAAGATATTTTATGGGCAGAGCTGAGACAGTAAGACCACACTCTGTTTCTTCAATCTCAAGAGCTTGCTTACCCCTCCCTGCTGCAAAAACCGATGCTTTGGCCACATTTATACATAGCCCCGACATCTGAGCAAATTCCTGAAACACATCTAAAGTTCCCTTAAGCGAGCCAGGCGATCCATCAGTGAACACGACAATATCATCTGCGAAGCTTAAATGTGAGAGACCGATTCCACTGCACATAGGATGATACCCGATACTTCTGTCTATCATTGCTTTATTTAACAGCTTAGAGATAACGTTGCTTACAATGACACATAAGTATGGAGACAATGAGCATCCTTGGCGAATCCCTCGCGAGCTAGAGAAAAAACCTTTCGACTCCCCATTAACAGAAACTGAGAAAGCTGCAGTACTGATGCAATTCATGATCCAAGTAACAAACAGGTCTGGGATGCGCATTACTCGAAGAACAGCTTCAATAAAGGACCAATGCACTGTATCAAAGCTTTAGAGATGTCCAACTTGATAGTTGAGCGGGAAGAGACTAGCGGTTTGTGATAATCCTTCACCAATTCTGTTGTCAAAAGCACATTTTCCAGGAACAACCTGCCTTGGACAAATGCGCACTGGTTCACCTCAATGGCCTTTAGGAGCAAACCCTTTAGACGATGGGCCATAATCTTAGAAATGACTTTGTAGACCACATTGCAGCAAGCAATTGGTCTAAAGTCACTCATTTTCTCTGCACTCGCTGTCTTCGGAACTAGTGAAAGGAGAGTAGCATTCATACTTTGAGGCATGAAGCTAAACAGGAAAAAAGACTGAACAGCCATCACAAGATTCTTCCACACAACTGTCCAGGAAACCTTATAAAATTCCATGGGATAGCCATCTTGGCCAGGAGCTTTAATTTAAATCCATAAAACTTTTACAAATAAGTAGCACCGATGTAAAAAATATCATAGCAATATTAACTAACAAAATGTTACACTAAAATATAAAAATTTTACATAGAAATACATAATTAAAAAATTAATTACAAGAAAAATACCACATTATTCCATGAAACTATTTCCTTACTGCTTCCATATATGATCAATTAGTACATTTCAAAATAAAAAATGATGCTTTATTTTTAATTTGTAGACTAGAGTTTGACCCGCGCTTTCAAATCGCGGAATAGTTTTTTTTGTTATACTTTTATGTAATGTCTTATACGTTTGTTTAATGTCCGAGATTAGTTTCAATCTTAAAAGTTTGCATTTTGATGATTATAATTGTGACATTAGATATTTATAAGTTCATGTTTAGCCTCCATATGTTTTTTGTTATGTGGTATTAATGTTTTAAAGCCAGATTATGATACGTGATTTATATTTATTCATTCGATCGTTAATATTTAAAATCGAGAGTTTAGATAAAACAATGAATATTGCTAAAAGTTAAATTGTTGAATGTTTTGTATGAGTTAATATTGCTAAAAATTAAATTAAACTAATGCCGATTTGTTATATCCAAACACGATCCGTACTTACAAATTTATCATAATGGGACCTAGTAGGTTATATAAATTAGAACCAAAATTCAAAATACTTAACCCGTATTCCAGCAGGTACCTGAATGGTCAACATAAATTAAAGTATATTTTACTAGAGTAGGCCCGCGCTTCGTGCGGAATTTTATATTCGTTGATTTAATTGTGTTGATATTTGTTTTTTTGTGTTAAGAGTTTGGTTATACATTATTTGTTACTTATTATCTCTCTGAAGTTTTGTTTATATAAGTATTAGAAGATCAAGCGTCAAATTTCTTGTTAGCTAAATTTCTATATAGCTAGTTATGGTTGTTTGAAATGTAAATCTTTGTTTACATAACATATTAGGAGACTAAAAACCGGTTCTTAGCTTTTTTTAGTTAAAAGTTAAGAGACGGTTCTTAGTTTTTTTAGTTAAAAGTTAAGATACGGTTTCTTATATTCCGTTAAAAACCCCACCCTAAGAACCTCCCATTAATCATGCTCTAAGGGTTAAAGTGTATGAAGCAATGTTAGATCTTATTTTTTTCCAAACTAATTTTTGAAATATTTGTATTGATTATATAATAATTATTACTTATAGTATTCCATGATTTCCAAAAAAGAAATCTGTGATTCACTCTTTTTCTTAACAAAAGCTTTAATAAAATATAAAAATATCGTTAATAGACCTTTTAATAAAATTTTGTATTTGTTTTCAAAACTTATTTTTCAGTAAATAATTTATTTTAACTAAATTTACCCCATTCTTAGGTTATATTCTCAATTCTAAATAACATGTATTGTTTTGTTATATTTTGTTATTTTGTATGTTTCCAAACTGATTTTTGTTTATTTTTAATTATGTATTATTTTTGGTCATATTTTGATTATTATTATTTAGTTCTTTAAATTAATTAGTCCTTTTCAGATCAAATAAAATTCAGTGAGTTAATGATTTTTACTTTTATTTCCTCTATTTAATTTGACACTCTATGTATTTTGGATTATTTCAATTTATTTGATGATTAAAATTTTAATTAAATTCAAGTCATTTAAATAATTTTCAATTTATTATATATATATTAATTTATTTTGTTTAAAGTTTGATTTGATTATGTATTTTGGATTATTTTATGTATTTACATTCAATTTATTTGATGATTAAAGTTTTAACTTATTTTTCTAATAATATTCTAAGGTTAAATTTGGTAACAGAAATGAAGAAAATTTTGTAACATTTTTTTTTTCCATTTTGTTACCTTAAATTTGATGAACCATAAAAAATATAATTTTATTTATTTTTAAGAATTGTTTATTTGTTGTCGAAATTTTTGTATTTTTAATTATATTATGTAATTGTTGCTAAATTAACATATATTGTTAGAATGATGAGTCGAAAACAAAACTAATAATTACAAAAGATTTATAGGTTATTAAATGTTTGATTAAATAAATTTGATTTAAACACTAAAATGATTAAAAAATATGGTTTAAAAAATTTGTATTGATGTGTTAAAACCTAGTGCAATTTAGGCTAAAAAGAGAGTAAACTATTTTCATATGATAAAAATCACATATCAATTCTTACAAAAGATTCCAAAACGTCATTACCAGTTTTCAGTTATTTACTTTCCAAAGATTCCAAATTTTAATCAAAACCCACCAATTTTATAACTCCTTTATTAACGTAATTAATGTCATAACGAGGAATGAATAAACTATATTTTATAATAATAGATGTTTTCTTCAATTAGTTTTATATTTGATAAATATTTTATCTATTTATTGGAGTAACCCGTAAAAGGAACCATAGCCACTCGACATGTCCCAACAAAATCTCAGCTTGCTGATATCTTCACAAAAGCACTTGGGAGTCATGAGTTTGAATCTTTTTTGGGCAAGTTAGGCATTTGTAATCTCCATGCTCCAGCTTGAGGGGGGTGTAAACGGATATATTCCATATCTTAGGAATATATTCACTTATCTTGATTGTATATTTAGTTTGCCTTTTCTGATGTAACTTTCCTAAGTTGTAGGAACTAGGCACTTGTATATATATGGTCGATTGACCTAGAGCTAATAACAAGAAAACCTTTTGTACCATATAGTTTTCTTGACATGTTCAAGCTTCGGTAGTGATAACAGTTTGAGTTTGTATTATTCTAGTATTCAGTTCTGTATTTGTCTTTTTGTAGTAAAACCATTGAAAATTTAATGAAATATTTCTTTAATCATTGGATGTCTTTTTACACCATTCACGGTCGTGTTCGTCTATTTCTTCTGATTATGTGTTTGAACAGAAAGCATCTGCATCTCCAGTTGCAAAACGTTTCTCATCTGTCTGCTAATTAATGATCTCTCTCTGGCGCATCTTCATGCTAGAACAGCATCCTTTATTAATTCAATCATATATTGTGCTTTGACGATGTTATACCACGGCCTTCTGCATCCTAATCCAATAAAACAAGAGTCTGTTGTTGCTGAAAACACTTCATATCCTTTGGCAGGGAACAGGTAAGCCTGATTAGTTCTTTAACACATGAAGTGGTCCCTTTGCTTGTTGTGTGATGCTCCAATTGTGTAGACATGCCCAACTGAGTAATGTGATATAGAGTATCTTGATAAAGTACAAAGATTACTTGTAGCTTACAAAAAATCTGCTCATTGTTCAGGATGATCAAAACTTAGGAAACTTTAAATCCCTTTTACAATCCTCACTCACAACTGATTCAAAGAAACAGAGTCATCCTCTTTTTAGCTTAGTCAATATACAGAGTTTTGTAATAACCAAAATAACCGCCACGATGTAATCAATGATTTTTCTTTTTCTTTATCTTCAACTCGTTTCCTAGCAGCTTCTATAGCCTTCAACGCAGGTTTCTCTTCTGCAGACACTTTCTTCGGTCCAGCTTTCTAAGAAGATACAGTCTTCTTAATCTTAATAAGAGCTACTTTAGTTTCTTTATCTGATGAAGTTTTAACCGCATCGTATGCCTCGTCTTGTGTCACCCAATGACATGTTTTATTAACAGTGTAAGCCAACACTAAGAAATAGAAGCAGACAAAACTTGATAACTGTTACATACTCAGAGAGTCACTGTAATAGAATCCAGGCTTCAGACCTTCGGTGTGGTTGTAATAATCTGTCACAACAATATCAATAACCGCTTAACAAAGTCTTTGGCTTCAGAGGACAAGAAGGGCCAAGGTGCTTCATCAAAACTCGGGTCAGCTTTAAGAACCGCTCGCTGGAGGGAAGACTGCTTTTGCCTTAACTTAAATCAAAATCCAAAATGGTCAGTTTCCAAGGCTGAGAGACAGTCCATTACTATACCCGCAACAAATGTACATTTTTCTCTTTGTATAAACTGCTTATAATAATCAACAAGGTTAAAAAAAACAGAGAACCACAAACAGATCTCTACGGTTTCACATATTCCCAAACAACACTCACGTCGCTGTTACATAGGCTAGAAAAATTTCAAGACCAGATGTAGATTTCTCCAACCTCATTTCCAGCAAACCAAAACAATGACCAAACTTTTCTATCTTCATTTCTCTTAGGCAATAGGACTGTAAAGTTATCAATATACAAAATCAAGCTATTAGAAGCCTTTACCCACATCGTTATATATATTTTCTTATATATTTAGAGGTTGTCTTAAGTGTCCATTAATTGTTGTAATCAATGGACTAGTTCGACTTAATCCCTACATGAATATCCAACAACAATTTTCAACTATTTCTGACTTTTGCATCCATCACTGAGTAATAAACTCATCCAATCTGTCACAAGAATATTTGTCTTTTTGGTAGTCCAAAATCATATGTTTTTTTTTTCAATGACATATTTTCTTTAATCAATGGATAACTTTTTACAAAAAAACTTTTTACACTTCTCACTGTCGTGCATGTTTGTCTATTTCTTCTGATTATGTGTTTGGACAGGGGTTAACTCGAGCAACAACAAAACCAAAAATCTCTTTAAGTCCAATGAGGGTTTAGTATCCTGTGGATTTGAATTTCGCATATCTTGCTGTCACAGTCTCTATCAACATTTGAGATTGTCTTAAACTTGAATATTATCCTCAGTTTCTTAAAGTTTATTTTGCCTCCTCAAAGTCTAGAGCTTGAATAAGTAATTTGTCAAATCGTTTGGATCAGTTACTAATATGCAGTGCTTTGATAGTTTTTAAACTTTATTTATACAATGCTAATAAATTTGTTTACAATAGAGAAATTAACTCATTAGCTGATTAAAACTTAGAAGTCAATTAAGTCCTTTTGCAAACTGTGTAATATGACAATGGGAGAATCAGATGTTGCTTGGTTTGTTATTCAACGAACGCAATTCTCACAATTTCAATTATATGAAAAGGAATGGCAGCTTATTATGACCACAGTATGTTGTTAAGTCTATATAACAAACAGATCCAAAGCTAAGCAAGAAACCGTGAACTTAACAGCTAAACAATAAAACTTGCTAATGAGATACAAAGACCAATAAAACTTTCTCGTTGTTCTTGTACTCTTTGTATTTTGGCAGCCCTCTTCTCACGCATATCAGTGAGCTTCTTGAAGACACATTCTCAGTGATCTTTTCCAGGCTCATCATCTTACAGAACCTGTTCCCTTGGCTTATCCAATACTACAAAAAAAACCACAAAAAGAGATAACTAAATCTAAGAGAGAAACCTAACATGGATTTCGAAAAAGACCTAACATTTGCTGTAAAAAGGTTTCGTAATTCGAATAGATTCGTAAAACGTATAAATCATAAATAACTAAACCGAGTGGTCTAGCTTTAAGCTGTCACAGAATCTTGGTTTGCCTCAGTTATGGCTGTCGATGGGGGACCAGGTTATTATGAAGCCAAGTTTAATCAGAAAATCCAGACTCTGGAGCCAAGCATGTAGGAACAGAGATTAAAAAAAAAACCCTAAATTCTCTAATCGAAACCCTAAAGAAGAAGAATCGAAAAGAAAGAAGAAGACAAGGGGCTGATCATGCAAATTTGGGGGAAAGAAAAAGGATCAGTTGTGTAATTAATTTATTTCAATCACCCGAACCGAACTTGGTACGAGTAAATAAATTAGGTTTTAATCGAACCGGTCTGGTTTTGATGTTACTTAAAAAAAAGGAAATATTACAAGTTAATCCAACTTTAATTACTGGTTAGTTTAAAAAAAGGAAATAGTCTAAATAATTAATTTTTAACTACTGATTAGCGGATAAGTTAATGACAACAACGTAACCTATTTATATCATCGACCTGATAGATCGAGGGAGTGTTTACTTTGCTATCTTTTTAATCTAAAGCTTTTTTACGCTTGTCTAATCTCTGTTCTTCGCTCTCTAATTTTTGAAAAAACTAGGGTTTCGTTTTTCTTAGTGAAGAAGAAAAGAGATGGTGAAAAGGGGAGGAACGAAGAGGAAGGCTGTCATGAGGAAGATCACTGATAAAAGCTCAAAGGCTGTAACTTTCTCGAAGCGAAGGGATGGTCTCTTCAGTAAGGCCGCACAGCTCTGTATTCTCGGAGATGCTCAAATCGCTATATTGGCAACTCCTTCTTCTTCCAATTCCAACGTCTCTTTCTTCTCCTTCGGACACTCTTCCGTAGATTCGGTGGTCTCTGCGTATCTCTCCGGACAGAGGCCAGTTCCTGTTCCCGAAGAAAGCAAAGAGATGAGGGAGGACATAGGAATATGCATGGCTAGGAAGGAACTAGGTCTAGGTTATTGGTGGGATGACGATAAGCTTGCGACTAAGAGCCCCCAAGAAATCATGCAAGCGATGGAGTCCATGAAGATACTCTTGAGGGATGCAGAGCGGTTGCTTGACGGGGACGCCTTTGGTTTTGATCAGAGACAAGGTAAAACCCTAATCGATGTTCATGAGAAGAAGGAAGACGACAGCGATGTTGTTCTGCACCACCACAACGGAATTGGTAAAATCCCAATCGATGTTGATGATGATGATGATGATGATGATTCGCTACCTCAAACCCTAATCACTACAGAGTGGAGTGACATGGATCTTGACCTACTCCTCAGTGATGATTTACTTGACGAGAAAACTAAAGAAGAAGAAGATGAACATCATCATCATCATAATGAGGCGGTTTCTGAAAATTATAGCAGCAACAGCAACTATCTGTTATCACCTGCTGCAGGAAGAGGATTGAATGATGGTAATGATCAAAACCTGCTCGATCTTGATATTGCTGATCTCGATTTGGATACAATTTATGAAGGTTTGGCCAACCTAGATGATGACCTTGTGGCTTCTTGTTTCATGTGATGATGATTATGAGTCAATGATTCGTAGGTACTGACTGTTGAGTTTGTATGTAATTTGAGAAGAGTCCGGTAATGATAAGAGTTTGAGTTTGTATTATTCTAGTATTCAGTTTTTGTATTTTGTAGTCCAAAACCATTGAAAATGTAATGAAATCTTTCTCTAATCAACAGATGCCTTTTATACAAATAAAATAGTCAATGTTGTGTGGGTATTTGAGACTAATATGATTTTTATTACAACTCTTTGTACAGTTTCTCTTGTAGGAAACTTTAAATCCCTTCTACAATCCTCACTAGTGAACCAAACGATCAGAGATTAACCCCAACTTTATGTTCCTCTGTAACTCGGAAAACATGTCAGCTTTAAGAGGCACATCTTGGCAAAGAAAGCAAGCAAAGGCTTAACTTACAGATGCGAGTTCTTCAATGACGTGAAGAAGCAAAGGCTTAACTTACAAGAAAGTAAGTTGGATTAGTGTGTTTTGTCTTAATGGAACCTTACATGCAGTTTTATTAGTATGGTCCAGGTCAAAACTTAGTTTTCGATTATGTTTGTTTTTCTTGATTGGCAAATCTAATGCATGTCGCCTTGGTCCACTTGTAATCTCTCTGAACTTTATCCAATCTCTGAAACAATGTCCTCTGTTTCTTAGGAGTACTTGTTTATATAATGAAGCTAGCTGAAGCCTTTGACCGCGTCATTATATATTTTCTTATAGTTCCATTTATCTGATAAAGTTTTAACCGCAGCGTATGCCTCATCTTGTGTCACCCAATGTCTCAGTATCACTAGCCCCCACAGGAAGAAAGAAATTGTAAACTTGGTTATTATTATTGAGTCAATGTAATAGACTCTAGACTTTGAGTCATACATAGTGCAGACCATTGGTCCGGTTGTAATAGTAGCCCGAAGCACGCTCAAGCTGTCCAATCTGTCACAACATTGGTTCTTCACTTGTACCATCCACTGTGTAATTGGTTCTTTCTTTTCCCCATTGTTTGGCAGCATCTTTCCCCATTGAAGACAACCAAATCAGTACACTCTCTTTGTATATTCCCTTCCTTAGAAACAAGCTTGAACTGAGTAAAATGATGGTAGCTTGAAACATAAACACTGCCAAATAACTTCACTCAGGTTCAGAACAAGGTGAAATGTGAGTTAATGGTCTGCAGCAAGACAATGTCTCTGTCTTTAATAATATGATATTCCAATTTCCAAGTCTGTAGCAACACTGTTTTGTAACATCTTGAATATGAGCTTAAGAGAGAACCACATGAATGAGTAGTGGGCTTCATCTCTTACATCTAAAATTGCTTCACACCCCCAAAGGTCTTGTGTCTCCATCGGTGCTATATAGAAGAGTAGTCTTTCCTCATGAATCTTCTCAAAACAGTTCTGTATTCCTTCACTTTCAAGCCACTCTCAAGAACCTGCATTGCCTTGTCTCCTCTGAGCAAGCAATGTTTTCGTTACGTCGCTGGTTACAAACAAGACCAAGCTCAGGGGTTTGACCTGACCACTGAGCTGTTCCAACAACCTACACAATTGCCAAATTTCAATGATTCTTGGCAACCTTCGTAGATAACTGAGTACTGATAACAAAAACGAACCTTGGAGGCACGAGTGTGACGATAGATGTTAAGAACCTAGCTTAGTATCCCTCATAGGGTTCGTGAGCTTCTTCTCCGACGCCTACATCACGCGAAACAGAATATATTAAAAATCCTAAAAAAAAGTATAAATTAAGCAACGATGCAAAAAGCTTTGTCAATCTTGATTTACCTCAGAAGAGAGCTTCTTCAGCAAGTTATTACATGACTGAAAGAACAGCTTTTTTTTTGCTTTAAGAGAACGAAACCCAAATTTTATCAGACCATCCAGAGTGTTAACGTAATGGGGGAGGAAGATGATGATGAACAGTAACTCGTATTGATTCAATCCAATGTTATTACACAAAGAATCGACTCTCACTTGCCAAAGGGATATATGTAGAAACACTCTAGAGCAAAGATGAGGCATCCATGGTGATTTTCCTAGAAAATACAGAGAACAGAGATGAAGAAGAGTAACAAACTTTTCTTGACTATTTTCGATGATTCCAACTTCCTGTTTCCTCAGGCTATATAATAGCATCCTCTTGATGACGTGGCTCAGTTGATACTCTTCAACTCATTTCCTATAGCAAATCCTCCCTCTTTGAAAAACCTTGATCACAAGGTTTTAGACAAGAGTCTTCTTCCTTCTCTCAGTGCTTATGAGATGCTGTTGCAGCTCCCACGGTAAGGAATCAACTCTTGAGAAACCCATGATCTTCCTCACTGTTATCATACGCCTACTCTATCTTCCACCTGAGCAAATCCAGCGTAATCACAGCAAAAGAAATACTGGTCTTGTATCTCCAATGATGCCATATAGAAGAAGAATCAGTTCTGAAAGCAAACAACATAATTATCCCAGCGCCAATATACTGCCCATGCTCATTCTTACTCTGCCTTCCCGAGAAGTTATCACTAGATGCACAAGAATATTTCCTCTTATATGATGAAACAAACAGCTTCTTTACTTGCATCGTTTTATATTCACCATAGTTTCTGTCAACATCCCGGAAAGAAACAATGTAATGGCTTGGAAGCTTTAGCTCTCCATCATACATGCGATCAATCCTGAAACCGAACTTGATAACTGCACCACCCTCCATGAGCGGCAAGTACCACTGTTTAAAATGGAACCACCAAACACTCTTAAGCAGTATGTGGAGTTCTTCTCGTGAATCAGTAGCACAATGGAGTATTCTTAATGAAAATCTGAAGCAGACGTCGAAGGAAATGTTCACAACAGAGAGAAGCCAAATGATGTTCATGAAAGCATGAGGCGTTTGCAGAGGGACACCACTGATACACCAACAAAGCAGTAAAGACTTCCAGTGAACCAAGACCATATCTCGATCTTGTTCTTCCAACGATGCCATACGCCATTGCTTGGAATCACACAGTCAACGCAAAACCAGGCTCGTTGGACTATGCAATTCCCCTCGTGAACTTCCTGTTGTATAGGCCAAAACTTCTCTCCCAAGAAACAGAGAAAGCCAACCTTAGTAAACCATATCATAGGCTCCAATGAGTGAACAAGTATGATCAGCTCATTCTCAATCCCATGTACGCACACAGAACTTTTTTATTGTAACTCTGTTTTATTTCTGCTACATCTCTCCAGAAGGCCTTGATATTGTGTCAAAAAGTGTGAAGCAACGACCTCAGTTTGTACAGGAACCATGACTGTTGCTGATCACAAGTGCTCTATCCATTCCAGTGACCCTGAAAAACCCACGAACTCGCCTCTGCTTGGGAGACAAACAACTCTTCCCGGGTCAAAAGGTAAGTTTTTAACCTCACTAACACATCTCTGTATCATCCAACCCATGTACATGACGTGTCTCCAATCCAGTCCACATAGCTAGCTTAGTCAAGACACCACCAGTTTCTCACACTCTGCTTCTTTTCTCATGTGATGATGATGTCCATTAGGTACCAATTAGTTCGTATGTAATTCGAGGAGAGTCCTGTTTGATCTTGGATCAGTTTTAAGAGAAAACTGATGCAACTCAAACAGGTTCAGCTTCGGTAATGATAAGAGTTTGTATTATTCTTTAGTTCAATATTTGTCCTTTTTTGTAGTCCAAAATCAAAAGATTTTTCTTTAATGAAATCCTTTTTAATCTTTTTTTTTTGGGTCATTCCTGGATATAACCGACTCAACAGAATTTAAAACACTCTCAGCTACACTTGTCACTACAAATCATGCAGAACAACAAGCGCACTCGTCTTTTATTTATTTACTAAAGTAACTGCAAAGTCTATGAGAACATTAGTGTCTGCTCTACCAACATACTCCAATTTTCAGAACAACCTCCAAGCATATGAATGCCTTTTCAGTTACCCAAAAAAAAAGAGAATATTAGTGCCTTTTAACTTTTGCGGATCCCATTACCTTTGGGAACAAAGAGACACAAAGTTAAAATCTCTTTTTGAAAGTTAAGAGAAGGTTTCATGTTTTTGAATTCCTTTTTCTTTCTCTTGACCTCACATAGAGAGTGAGAGTCACTGTAGTTACTATTTTATTACAACTTATCGAACGAATCAGAGTAAAGATTTTGAAATCCTCTTTTTTTTTCGCTTTGTCAGTGTTGGATTCATTATCTTCACCGTGGAGTTTTCACCGAGGGTCGAACAGAGACTCCATGTAAGATCCACAGAGTTTTTGGAATAACCGCCATAATGTGATCAATCATCACTCTGATCAAAGCATCAAGCAATGGTTTCATCAAAAGGGTCTGTTGTAGAGAACAACGGTTTTTCTCTACTTTCAACTCGTTTCCTAGCAGATTTTCTAGCCTTCATCGCAGCTTTCTCTTCTACAGCCACTTTACTTTTCCATCTCCATGTCAGCATCCATATACTGATGAAGCTTATAAATATATCCCCATTGAAAATAAGCTGCCCTCAAGCTTATAATTTGAAAACTGATGTTAGAACTCCATTGACTGTAGCCAAGTGTTCTCATGACGAATGCAGGTTCCAACATCATCAAATCTCGAACAAGATGTTGGAACAGAGACATGGAAGCTAATTCATTCTTCAAAGAATTCATAAATCAACCATCCAATGTGTGATTGGTTCTGTCTTTCCCCACTGTTCAGTCTGTTTGCCAGCATCTTTCTTGAGAAGATCAGACTTGATAACAACCAAATCAGTACTCTCTTGTAGGGTATATTCCCTTCCTTGAAAAAAAGCCCATGAAACATAACCACTGTCAAATAACTTCACTCAGTTCCAGAACAAGGTTAAGTGAGTAAATGGTCTGCAGCAAGACAATGTCTCTGTCTTAAATAATATGACATTCCAATTTCCAAGTCTGTTAGCAACACTCTTTTCACTCTTAGCTCTGATGATACAATCTTGAATCTGAGCTTGAGAGAGAGAACAAGATGAATGAGTAGTGTCCATAAAGCTGTTTCATCTCTTACATCTAAAACTGCTTGCACCATACCTATTCCGTATTTGAGTTAGAATCGTCTTCCAACCTATAAAAAACAAGATAAGATTTTGCCAATACTGACAGCTCCATAACTCTGTATAATATGCTTTAAGATAAACGAAAAATCGGAGAGACATCATCAACCAGTGTCTGATACAGAGTATGACCCCATCACAACCCTTACTTGATTCCAAGACCAGTGACCTCAACAGCCAAGTCCAAAGCAGCCAGTGTCACTACAGTGCCTTCTCAAAACAGTTGTGTATTCCTTCACTTTCAAGCCACTCTCACGAAGTTGTATTGCCTTGTCTCTTCTCAGCAAGCAATGTTTTCGTTACGTCTAATACAGAAAGATTACACAGTGTAACATCGCTGGTTACAGACAAGACCAAGCTCAGGGGTTTGACCTGACCACTGAGCTGTTCCAACAACCTACACAATTACCAAATTTCAATGATTCTTCGCAACCTTCGTAGCTAGCTACTGATAACAAAAACGAACCTTGGAGGCACGAGTGTGACGATCACCAATAGAGATGTTAAGAACCTAGCTTAGTATCCCTCATAGGGTTCGAAAGCTTCTTCTCCGACGCCTACATCACGCGTAACTGAATATATTAAAAATCCTTTAAAAAAATTGTGAGGATTAGAACCGATTCGCCAAGCTTGATACTACTCGAAACTAAGGAGCACACGAGCGAATGTTGACCCGGTGTTCACCGCACTACTCCGTTAACTAGGAGTAGCCGCTATACTTCACCGGAGCTGGGATTGAACCAGCAACTCACTATATCAACGGATGAACTCACAACTCGAGCCACCGTCTCTACAACTCGATCGCCTTGCTCTCCCTCTCTGTTATCTCTCTGATCACTGATCTAACAAAATCCTTATCAGCTCAGATCAATTGCTCTAACTGACTAACCGCTAATCTCTTTTAACCAAGAGGAGCTAACCGTCACACGTGTACAAGCCACACGCGTGTTTCCTAACCAGAGAGAGAAAGCCCGGTTCAATACAATTACACACTTAATCAATTGAACCTAAACCGAACCAAGACTTGACTATAACCAACAAAACTCCTCCTTAGACAAGTCTTCCTATCATCACAAGCTCCGACAATAGCAATGCTCCCAATCTTGAACATAAAACTTTGAGAATCATAAACCTGATCCTTGAGATGCTTCAACCAGCTTCTCCTGGAACTCTTCAATAAGCTCCTCCTGGAACTCTTAACCGAGCTCCTCCTTGAATCCTTGACCGGACTCAAGACTAAGCCACTCTTCAGTCTTTTGTAATTCGAAGCACCCTCAATGCTTCCTTCATTTTGAAAATTGGCAATACCTTCGTAAAGATATCTGCAGGGTTATTAGCTGTAGCAATTTTCAACACCTGCACCTCTCCTACTTTTATCAAATCTCTGATAAAATGATACTTAGTCGCCATGTGTTTAGTACGCTCGTGATAAACAGTATTCTTTGACAAAGCAATAGCACTTTGACTGTCACAGAATATCTCCACTGAGTCTTGAGGAAAACCCAACTCTTCTGCAAAACGTTTCAGCCATACTCCTTCTTTAACAGCTTCAGATAAGGCTATGTATTCGGCTTCTGTGGTGGACAACGCTACCACCTTCTGCAAAGACGACCTCCAGCTGACTGGATTACCACCTGCTGTAAACACCATTCCTGTAGTTGACTTAGCATTGTCTAAGTTACCACCATAGTCTGAATCGCAGTATCCCCTTACCACAAACTCTCCCTTGTTTTTAAAACTCAAGTTTGTGTCCACTGAGCCCTTTATATATCTTAACGCCCACTTCACAGCCTGCCAATGTTCCTTCACTGGCTTTGACATAAACCTACTGATTATCCCAACGACATGAGCTAAGTCTGGACGAGTTCCAACCATTGCATATATTATACTTCCAACTGCATTCTGATATGGAACTTTCTTCATGTACTCCTCCTGAGACTGAAACTCTTTATCGCTAGCAGCTTGTAAACTGAAGTGAGCTCCCAATGGAGTAGCTACTTCTTTACACTGGTCCATGTCAAACTTAGCTAACACTTTCCACAAGTAATCCTCTTGTGAAATGCTCAACTTCCTGTTAGCTCGGTCTCGTGTTATTTCCATACCTAATATCTTCTTTGCATTTTCCAAGTCCTTCATCTCAAACTCTTCACTTAGCACTGTCTTGAGCTTTTGAACTTCAGCTTTGTTGACTGAGGCAATAAGAATGTCGTCCACATAAAGAAGCATATAGACGTATTCTTCTTGCTTGTTCTTCTGAAAATACACACATGAATCATATTCACTCCGTGTGTATCCTTTTGACCTCACGAAATCATCAAACCGCTTATTCCATTGCCGAGGACTTTGTTTTAAACCATATAGCGATCTCTTGAGTTTACAAACTCTGTCTGGATATCTCTTATCCACAAACCCTTCTGGCTGCTCCATTACTATAAACTCATCCAAATTCCCATGTAAAAACATTTTTACATCCATTTGCTGTAGCTCCATGTCAAAATGAGTGACCGCTGATAGAATAAATCGAATCGAAACATGCTTGACTACAGGTGCAAATATCTCCTGGTAGTCTACACCCTCCTTCTGTGAGTACCTTTTGGCAACCAACCTAGCTTTATGTCTCGGTGGTTCTACTCCAGCAATGCCCGCCTTCTTCTTAAAAATCCATCTGCAGTCTATTGTCTTCTGTCCTTTTGGCCTTTCTATGAGATCCCATGTCTCATTAGCCTCCAACGAAGACATCTCATCTTGCGCTGCTTCAGTCCACTTATCACTATCAGGATCCATCATAGCTTCTTTCCACGAGTTGGGCTCTGGCAATGTGTCTTCGGTCATCAAACAAACTAATCCAGCAAACTGATCTTCTCCATCAGTAACATCACACTCGTAGTCCATTAATCTTGGAGGTGGCCTTGTAGATCTTCTTACTCTGTCTCTAGCCAGTTGATAATCACTGGTATCAATGCTCTCCTCGGCTGTTCCATCACCTTCTAACTGTGAGGATCCTTCAAGCTCTGCCATTTCTTGATCATCTGCTTTAAGTTGCTTTAAATCAACTAACACAGTGTTAGTTCCTGTAGACACTTCCTGAGCTTTGTCTTCCTGCACCTCCTTGTACACTTGTTCCTCTTTGAACACCACGTTTCGGCTGATTACCACCTTCTGTTCCTCCAGAAGCCAAGCTTTATAACCTTTAACCCCGTCTGGATAACCCGTGAACACTCCTCTCTTTGCCCTTGGTAGCAACTTCCCTTCTGTGGAATGAACATATGCTATACTCCCAAATCTTTTAAGATTGCTGAGATCAAGAGTAGCCGATGTCCACATCTCTTCAGGTATTCTAAAATCCACAGCTGAAGATGGTGAACGGTTTATCAGGTACACTGCTGTAGCTGCAGCTTCAGCCCAAAACTTTACCTCTAAACCACTCTCACTCAACATACATCTGACTTTATTCATAATAGTCCTGTTGAGTCTCTCGGCGACGCCATTTTGCTGTGGCGTGTACGTGCATGTTCTGTGTCTCACTATCCCATTTTCCTTACAGAATTCATCAAATTGACGGTTGCAGAACTCCAAGCCGTTATCCGTTCTCAACCTCTTGACCTTTCTTTCACTCTGTGTCTCAACCATTCTTTTCCAAGTGACAAAACTCTGAAAAGCTTCATCTTTGAATCTCAGGAAATACAGCCACACTTTTCTTGTGAAATCATCTGTGAACGAGATGAAGTACTGACTTCTGTTGAGACTAAATGGAACGTTTGGTGAGCCCCATATATCTGAGTGAACATAGTCGAGCTTTTCTTTAGTAACATGCTTTGCCTGACTAAAGCTGACCTTATGCGTCTTTCCAATAACACAGGCTTCGCAAAACTTTAAGCCTTCTACTTTATCTTTTCCAAAATAGCCACCCTTCTTCAGTGCTTCCATTCCCTTTTGCCCTAAGTGACCAAGGCGACTGTGCCACAGACTCGTGTCATCGAGAGTCATATCTACTCCTTTAGCTGAGCTTGTTTCTCCTTCGCAAGTTGATATCACCTTGGCCTTTTCCTGCAAGATGTACAGAGATTGCCTTCTTTCTCCCTTCATAAAAACCGTACATCCCTTAATGACCTTGAGTACACCATTTGCTCCTTTGAACACGCAGCCTTTCTCTTCAAGAGTCCCCATTGATATCAGGTTCCTTGATATATCAGGCATGAACCTGACATCACTGAGCAAAAATGTTGTGCCATCTTTATTCTGAAACCTGACTGCTCCAATCCCTTTCACTTCAGCGACTGTATTGATGGCCATACGAACTCTCCCACTCGTTGATTCTTTCAAATCAATGAAGACATCTCTCCTTGGTTTCATGTGAAAAGAACAACCGGTATCTAACACCCACTCATCCCTGTCTGTAGCCACAGAATTGGCTTCTGCTACAAGGAGACCAACCAAGTCCTTCGCATCATCTTTCGCAAGAGAAGCTTCACCTCTATCTTGATCATGCTTGCCTTTGTTCTTTTCAAGCCATTTATGACATTGACGCTTGAAATGTCCTTCCTTTCCACAAGACCAGCACAGGCGCTTACCTTCCTTGCTTTTAGACCTCGATCTGTTCCTGTCTTTACTTGCAAAAGCATTTCTATTCCTACTATCCGTCCTGCCTCTAACATAGTTTCCTTCCCCATTCAACTTAGCAGTAGATGAGTCCTTATACTCCAGTTCTTTAGACCTAGCAGCACTAGCAATCTCATCTACTCTAATAGCCTCTCTACTATACTTTAAAGTTTCCTTGAGAGAATCATACCTGCTCGGTAAAGCGTTGAGTAGCAGAATAGCCTGCACTTCCTCGGGGATCTCTATGTTGAGATTGTTCAGATCCGTGACTAGTTTGAGGAAATCATCAACGTTCTGATCAATCGTCTTTGAATCTTGCATCCGGAATGAGTAAACCTTGAGCTGAGCATGTACTCTGTTCGGTAGAGTCTTCGCCATGTACAACTTATCAAGTAGTCCCCAAGCTTCTAGTGCCGTGTTGCACTTGTCTAGCTTTCTGAGTACATGATCTCCAACACTCATAAAGATTATGTTTAGAGCCTTCTCGTCACGCTCTAGCCTCGCCGTCTCTTCAAGATCTCTCTTCTTCTTTGTTTCTTCATCGTCGTCGTCGTCTGTCTTCGTTGTCACTAAAGCTTGTGACGGAGGAGACAAGACGTCTTTCAAGCCTTGGACGCTGAGATTCGCTAGCATCCGTTTCTTCCAGATCCTGAAGTCTCCTGTGCCGTCGAACATCGAGATCTGAATCTGCATCTTCATCTTGTGAGTCGCCATCACAAGATCCACCTTCTTGTCGATCTGACTTTCGATTTGAGAAATCGAATCACCAGAGGGAGACTACCGATCTTGATCTGCGAACCTTCGTCTTGATCTTCCTAACCACAGCTCTGATACCAATTTGTGAGGATTAGAACCGATTCGCCAAGCTTGATACTACTCGAAACTAAGGAGCACACGAGCGAATGTTGACCCGGTGTTCACCGCACTACTCCGTTAACTAGGAGTAGCCGCTATACTTCACCGGAGCTGGGATTGAACCAGCAACTCACTATATCAACGGATGAACTCACAACTCGAGCCACCGTCTCTACAACTCGATCGCCTTGCTCTCCCTCTCTGTTATCTCTCTGATCACTGATCTAACAAAATCCTTATCAGCTCAGATCAATTGCTCTAACTGACTAACGGCTAATCTCTTTTAACCAAGAGGAGCTAACCGTCACACGTGTACAAGCCACACGCGTGTTTCCTAACCAGAGAGAGAAAGTCCGGTTCAATACAATTACACACTTAATCAATTGAACCTAAACCGAATCAAGACTTGACTATAACCAACAAAAATAAAAACCAAGCAAAGATGCAAAAGCTATGTCAATCTTGATTTACCTCTCAGCAAAGTTATTACATGAACTAAAAGATTTTGCTTTAAAAGAACGAAAGCCAAGTTTAAGCAGACGATCCAGAGCCAATCATAAATTATGTAAGAACAGAGATTAAAAACCCTAATTCCCTAATTGAAACCCTAGAGAGCATAAACGAAAAGAAAGAAGAGACAAAGAAAGGGAAATATTGTCCGCTAATCCATGTTTAATTACTGGTTAGTATGAAAAAGGAAATAGTATAAGTTAATTAATTTTTAATTACTGATTAGCGGGTAAATTAATAACAACAACGTAACCTATATATACATGCCAGATAGATCGAGAGAGTGCTCACTTTACTATCTTTTTGTTCTAAAGTTCTTCGCTCTCTAATTTTTGAAAACTAGGGTTTCGTTTTTCTTCGTAAAAAAGAAAAGAGATGGTGAAAAGGGGAGGAACGAAGAGGAAGGCTGACATGAGGAAGATCATGGATAAAAGCTCAAAGGCTGTAACTTTCTCGAAGCGAAGGGATGGTCTCTTCAGTAAGGCCGCACAGCTCTGTGTTCTCGGAGACGCTCAAATCGCTATATTGGCAACTCCTTCTTCTTCCTATTCCAACGTCTCTTTCTTCTCCTTCGGACACTCCTCGGTTGATTCGGTGGTCTCTGCGTATCTCTCCGGACAGAGGCCAGTTCCTGTTCCCGAAGAAAGCAAAGAGATGAGGGAGGATATAGGAATATGCATGGTTAGGAAGGAACTAGGTCTAGGTTATTGGTGGGATGACGATAAGCTTGCGAGTAAGAGCCCCCAAGAAATCATGCAAGCCATGGAGTCCATGAAGATACTCTTGAGGGATGCAGAGCGGTTGCTTGGGGATGAAGCTGTTGATTCTGATCAGAGACAACGCTCGCTTGTCGTAGATGAGAAACAACATCACGGAATGGATAAAACTCTAATCGATGTTGATGATGATGATTCGCTACCTCAAACCCTAATCACCACAGAATGGAGTGACATGGATCTTGACCTACTCCTCGGTGATGATTTACATGACGAGAAAACTGAAAAAGCAGAAGATGAACATCATCATATCGAGTCGGTTTCTGAAAATCATTGCAGCAACCAGAACGCTATGTTTGATCTTGATTTCGCTAATGATGATTTGGATGCAATTTTTGAAGGTTTGGCCAACCTCGATGATGAGTTTGTGGCTTCTTTTCTCATGTGATGATGATATAAGTCTATCACTAGGTACTAACTAGTTCGTATGTAATTTGAGGAGAGTCATGTTTGATCTTGGATCAGTTCTTTTTTCTTTTTTTTCTTAGATAAGAGAAAACTGATGCAACTCAAACAGGTTCGGCTTCGGTAATGATAAGAGTTTGTATTATTCTTTAGTTCAATATTTGTCCTTTTTTGTAGTCCAAAATCATATGATTCTTTCTTCAATGAAATTTTTCTTTAATCAATGGATGCCTTTTGTATATTTTCTCCTGGATATGTGTTTGTACATAACCAACGCAACAGAGCACAAAAATACCCTCTGCTACACTTGTCACTATTAAACATGAAGAACAATAAACACACTCGTCTTTTTTTATATAGTAAAGTAACTGCAAAGTCTATTAAAGCATTATAGTGTCAAAGAGACCCAAAGTCAAAATCTTTTTTCGAAGTTTAGAGAATGTTTCATGTTTAAATTCCCTCTTTTTCTTTTTTTCTCTCGACTTCACATAGAGAGAGTGTGAGAGTCACTGTGGTTACTATTTAATTATTACAATAACTTTTCGTAGACTTTCTCACTCCTGATCCAAAGAATCAGAGTAAAGATCTTGAAATCCTCTTTTTCCTTTTGCGCTTTGTCAGTGTTGGTTTTCATTATCTTCACCGTGGAGTTTTCACCGAGGGTCGAACAGAGACTCCATGTAAGAGTTTAGCAAACCCAAAGAAGCTCAGTTTCCCATCTGTGTGTCTTATCCAATCATGTAGAACCGAATGCACTGTTATAGCTGGTCCAACCCCAAGTTCCTGCATACTCAAAAAACATGTTGTCAGCTTTAAGAGGAACTTGGCAAAGAAAGCAAAACACTGCTTTAACCTACAGAAGCGAGTTCTTCAATGACGATAGCTCTGTTTCCATTCTTCTCAAACAGCTCATAAGCATGACGAATGCTCTCTTCCCAACAATCAAGCGACTCATGCTGATGAACGTTTATGGCCGCTGCACAAAACTCTTCAAAGTCCATTCCTCTGTGTTGAAGTCCATTTAGCTGTAAGAACATGACAAGTCATTGATAGAGAGGCATTACAACCAAACTGTTTATACTAGTAACTACTAAACGTTTCTTACCAAAGCAAGAAACTCTGGGATTCGAGACTCCTTCATTTCTTCTGTTGCATTCCTTGAAAGTGCCTGTCCAAACAAATGCAACAGGGATTAGATAGATTACTACACCGTGTCTGTACCGATCAAAAGAGAAGTTTAACCAACCGATCTAATGGTTTCCAAAGTGATGAGGCCATCTCTGTTTGGTGAGAGGAGAGAAAATTGAGTTTTCAGGTAAATAATCTCATCAGTGATTAGCGTCTTGGACAATGCCTGTAGAAAGAAAAGACACAATAGTGAGAAACTAGTCTTCAGTCAGTGTTCTCAAAGTGCTTAAAACATACCCTCAAAGCAGCTTTGCGCAATGAAGAAGATCGCAAGTAGGCCTTTATCTGCCTAAAGATCAGGATATCAAACGGTATATTCATATCCGCATCATAACCACGGATCCAAGGATGCACTGTTAAAAAGTTAAAAAAAAAAAAAAAAGGAACTGTGACTACCAAAAGAGAAAAGACATGTTCTATAAAGAGCTGTGAGGTTGAAAAAAGTAACTGACTCAAGGCTTGGGAAGCTGACATTCTTCTCCGGGGATCCTTAAACAATAACCGCTTGACAAAGTCTTTAGCTTCAGAGGACAAGAAGGGCCAAGGAGCTTCATCAAAACTAGGGTCAGCTTTAAGAACCGCTCTGAAGATTCCAGATTCTGTTCTTGCCCAAAAAGGACGGCTACCACATAGTAGAATGTATGCTATGACTCCAATGCTCCACACATCTGCTTCTGTTGTGTATGATCTGTGTAGAACTTCAGGAGCTACGTAGTATGCACTTCCAACTATATCGTTGAGTCTCTCATCTTTCAAAACAAAGAACACCGATTAAAACACAACTTCTGAGTTTACTAACCATAATTAAAATAAACTGTGACAAACCTGGTTTGACAAAATCTGATAAGCCAAAGTCTATGGCTTTAAGCTGAGAGTTCTCCTCCTTGGTAGCGTACAAGAAGTTCTGATGATCAAAGCAAACATTAAAGAGATAATCTTCTATCTGGTTCACACAAAAACTGTGCCTCACCTCTGGTTTAAGATCTCTATGAACAACTCCTTGGAGATGACAGAAAGCTACAACCTTGAGGATTTGTATAATCACTGGTTTTGCATCATCCTCTGAGTACTTCCCTCCCCTACAGAAAAAAACAATATGGAACTTCAGAACCAATGTCTTTGTTTTCTAAAGCTTTTAAACTTTAAATAGCACACACCTTGCTAGTATTCTGTCAAGTAGTTCACCACCTTCACATAGCCTGCAAAATTCAAGTTACTTTAAATCAAACTGATTCAAACAAACATCAGGCAAGGGAACTTTTCTTACTCCATGGCAATGTAGACGTTAGCATTGTCCTCAAATGCATCATAGAACTGTACTAGATTCTTATGTCCAGATAAAGCCTGTAGAATCTTCACTTCCCTTCTTACATCTTCTATAGCTATTGCACTTGTCATCTATAACCCACAATGAATTCAAACACATTATGTTTTGGAGTATGCAATCATCAAAAATAGTTTATTGTTTACCTTAGATTTGGGGATGATCTTAACAGCAACCACTTGACCTCTGAGCTCACCTTTCTTGAACTTAGCAGAGCAAGTATACCCAAAATGCCCTCGTCCGATCTCATCGCCTAACTCCACTCTGCTGTGGAAATCCTTCGCAAAGCCGAACCTTTTGTCCAGCCCCACTTCCTCTCCCTCCTCCTCCTCCTGCGGCGGAGCCTCCGTCGCTCGCTGCGTCTCCGCCGATAAAGCAGCCTCCTTTTTCCCCTTCCTCCGCCGTAGCGCCGCCCGTATGTGTTTCGCCGGAGACGGAGGGTTGAACGCGCGCCGTAATTGACGGAGCGGCGTGCTCGTCACGCTCTTGCTCTCTCCTCCTCCGGTGACGTCACGGCTCTTGTTGCGGCGGTGGCGAGCGGGGCTGGGGGTGTAGAAGGGGAAGAAAGGAGAGGCCTTTGCGGCGGAAGGGGTGGAATTGTCAATTAGGGGGTAGTCGTTGCCGGGGAAGAAAGGGTTATCAGGTCTGCCGGAGGTGGAGGGTTTGGAGGTGCAGCCACCCATAATCTCCGGCAAAAGAAAGAAGAAGAAAAGGAAGTAGCTTTATGTAAGAAACAGAGTAATGCCACAAACGTTTTTGGTTTTTAGAGAAGAGAGAGAGAGAGCTATAGATCACATTAGGGGTGGGCGCAAGGCGAGTACTTGCATTTTTATGTATACTTGATACTCGCCTTGCCTTGAACGAGTAATGAATTTTTCGACTTGGTACTTGCCTTGTCGAAAACGAATACTTATTATATCGAGTACTTATCCCAAAACATGTTACTTGCAAATTACTTGCCTTATTCGATTACTTACTACTTGCAAATACTTATGAATTATTTGGATATATTTTCAAATTTCTAAAAATTATTTAATAGATAATATTCTATCAGAGAAGGTTATGAAATTTCGTTTTGTTTACTCGACTTGGTAAAAACACGAGAGTTATTTTAAATAAAATATTTGCACCTAATATAAAAAGAAAAAAAAATATATAACACATATATCTCGATATGAAAATACTGTTTACTTCTTACAACATAGAAATATCAGTTTAGGACTTTAGTTTTTATGGTTTAATTATCATTTTTTCAGTCGTAAAACAAGTAACGAGTAATATCAAGAAGAGTCGTTAACTTTTTTGTAACACTTGTTAGTTACCTTGTACTTACAAGTAGCAAAACTCAACAACTTGATACTTAACTTGGCAACGACGAGTACTTGAAAAAATGAGGCGAAGACGGGTCAAGTAACGGGTATAAGGCAAGTAACGAGTATTCGTGTCCATCCCTAATACTAGGTTATTGATATGCTGCAAATTAAACAAGTATTTATGTTACAAATATCAAGTATTATATTACAAGTATCAAGTAACGGGTAACAAGTAACAAGTAACAAGGCAAATACCTAAAAATAAAATGATACTTGGTACTTGCCTTGTACTTGCGAGTAATGAAATTTGATGACTTATTACTTGCCTTGATAACGTCAAGTACTTGAATTTGCGAGGCAAGTACGGGTCGAATAACGAGTACAAGGCGGGTATCAAGTAATAGTGCCCAGCCCTAGATCACATGAGATGAGAGAATCAGATGAATTGAAACTGTTAGAAGAAAATTGAATTTTGAATCTGAAAATGGGGGTAGTGATGAGATCATTTTTCTGCCACGTATTTATTGTCTTGATTTATTACATTTTTTAAAAAAATTTCGATCTGTTTAATTTATTATTTTATTTTAATAAGGTCATTTTTTCAACGGCAGTGAGATCATTTTTTGGGGGTGCATGTTTTGGTTAAATTCAATTGAATGCAGTAGCAGAACCTTTTAAAAAAGCAAAATTATAGATAACAGTTGGTGAGTATGATTAAGTATGTAACATTGTAGATATACTCCTACATTTTGGCATACTACTACTGAATATTGTATTCTTTTGTGGGTGCCTAGGAAGAGATTAATACAGATTTGGAACCTAAAATATCATAAATTCATAATGAATTGTAAACAATGTTATTGGACAAAAATAAACATGTTTAGTGAGTTGTTACTTTTATAAAAGAAATTTTGATAAATGTTGATATATAAATTTTACTTTTGAGTCAATAACAAGCAATTCTAATGTTGAGATATTCACCATCAGGTTAGAAATCAGAACTCAAATCTTTTCAATGGGATTGACCTTGGTTCAAGATCTCACAATTACATATATACACACACATATATATAATATTAAGCTCGTAAGCATTAAAAATATTTGCGCTAGCTACTTTCTTAAACATAATTTAACATTGATTAAACTTGCAATGACTATATATCATTTTTAGTTCTTTTGGCAGCTACCTTTTTAGTTTATAGGTCTAATTAAGTTCGGTATTTTTTAGTTTATATTTTTCTGGATGTGTGTTTTTGCTTGTAATCTAACAAGATGATGTGTGTAACCTAACCACTAGATGATGTGTATATGTCATAATAGATTGAAAACATTTTAAGATCACCTTAACTGATGTATTTTTCTTTGGAATTATATATATGTACATGATGAATATATTTTTCATTTTCCCACTAACTCTCGTCTTGATAATCTCTTGAAGTCGTTGGAGAAAATTAAATGATTTTTAAATTAATGTTCTCCAACCAGTAATCAACAAGCAATACCTAAAAAGTTGGTTGCTTCCATTTGGATTTGATAGAAATTCTTTTTTTTTTTTGTAAGTACTATTTTATTTATTATCTGGACCTCCTCTAAGGGAGATAAAAGTTACAAAGTCTCCAAAACGCAAAGAAGTAGACAGATGACGACATAATTTAGAAGACCCGAGAGCAAGGTAAAGCATTTGAACCTAAGGCTGAAAAAGACGAAACCAATGCTGAAGATGTGTTCCTGTTGCATTTCGAGATGCAATCACGCTAGCAGAAGCAGACTTTTCCTGTTGGTCTAAACCATATACTTTTGCTCTCATGAGTAGAAACATGTCCTTTATAATAAGAGAGACTGGCCTTGAAACTGAAGTGTGGTATCTTCCATTTCTCTCCTTCCAAATGAGATAAACTGATGCTTGGAAAAGGAGCTTACATATTGTCCTGATACGATGATTGGAAGAACAAGTTTTAACCCACATCATGACATCTTCAAACATGCTAGGAGGTGCAAGACCAGAGTAGGCAAAGACTGTAGTCCACAGCTCCCTTGAGAATTGGCAAGTGAAAAAAATGTGGTCTCTAGTTTCATCGGAGGAAGCACAAAGCAGACAAGCTGTTGGTATATTCATACCCCAGCTCTGAAGTCGAACTCGTGTAGGCATCCTGTTACGAGCAGAAACCCACGCAATGAAGGAGTGTTTTGGTATATTACCTTTAAACCAAATAGCATCATGCCACTGAGTAGGAGGCGGTGAAGGGTGGAGAGTTTCCCAAGTTCTAGACGAACAGAAAACCGATGGAGGGGACCCTGGTGTGCTCCTCCACATGAACTCATCTTCATAATCTGACTCAATCTCCTCGGATAAAGGGGGAAGACTAGCTCTAAGAAGCAGTAAAGCTGCATTCCTTCCTCGCGGAGGTACCCAAGCTCCAGCTGCAACTGCTTGATTAACTGTTAAATCCAGGCCTATACCAGAACTCAAAGGACCAGTCGGACCTATGACGTTAAGAAGTGGACCTAAACCCGTCCAGTCATCATGCCAGAACAGAGCTGTTTTTCCAGACCTGACTTTACAAGTTATGAAAGGTCTAGCAATCTCACGAAGATCCATTAGACGCCTCCAAATCCAAGAACCTGTGACATGAAAGTCCGCAGTCCAGAAAACCCGGTTGATAGAAATTCATGTCATCATTAATGCTTAATTGCTTCTTTTTAACTCATAGAAACGTATTTCTCTGATAGATATATGCAATCAATTCTGATTAAATTTAACATTTTACCAAAATCAATTCTGAAATTAAAGTAAAGATACTTTTTTTTTTGCTTAAAAAGTAAAGATACTTGAAATGTGATTTGTTTGAATTCGGGCTAACATATTTCATCATTTCTTTTTCAACTATATATTTTTATCACTAGGAGTTTGAATAGTAACATGCTAAACAATTGTGATGTATTCATAATAGTAACAAAATATGTAAATATATAAATATAAGTATAAGTATATGTATACTATTAACTATAGTGCGGTTTGTTACCATTGAAATAAGTTTTTTTCTTTTTCTTTTTCTTTTTCCATTGAATTAAGTTCTTCGTTTCTTTTTAAAACAAGTTGTATTTAGTTAAGAATTTTATCAATTTTGAAAACTCCAACTATGTCTAAGGTGTTCTATTTTCCTTTTCACGTTTAGATGTTTGGTTGGTGTGAAAAGATAGTATATATATACGCGTAATCCTTCGATTCTTTTTTTTTTTTTTTTGAAACACAGCTCATATATATTTAGAAACCGCACTATAGTTAATATTTATTGAAACACAGCTCATATATATTTAGAAACCAAACATCTATATTTTTTATAGTTCATCATTTCACGTTTAGATGTTTGGTTGGTGTTTTGAAGGATTACGCGTAAACCATCATTACGCGTAATCCTTCGATTCTTATTCTAAATAAATATATATAATAAATCGGAAAAGAAAAGGATTCCCCAAGTATATGGATAACTATGAGTCTAGGACTATGGCGGTATGACCATTAGACAGAACCAAATCGAAGACAATATGCATTTCGAGAACTAATTAAAGACTATTTCACGTGTTTACAAAAAGTGAGGGAGTTTGATTTTTAGGATACAACACGTACTAGAAAAATACAAAGACAAATACATATTCTTTTTTTTGTAACAAGACAAATACAGTCCATTACACACAAACACACATACAACTCCAAGTATTTTTTTGTCTATGTGATCCATCATAGATACAAAAGACTGATTTTACACCATATATGAACATACTTTATTTATTGACATTGGTCTATATGATTATGTTCATATTTTTAAAGCTAGATTAATTAGTTCTACATATGTTATGGATTGATTTGGATTGAGCGTTTACGTTCAAAGTGGTCCATATAACTTAACCTGGAAATCCACACTTTGCTCTAATCACTCCATCACTTCCGGTCATAACTCCAATATTCCCCATTTTAACCATTGAAACCGCGAAATCCCTCGAGAACAAGTATGGATTCTCGCTATACGACTTCACCAAGGCAGCGGCGTTAGAATCCGACATAAGGATTTGATCGGAATCGAGCAGTCCAACGTTGTTCATGAGGTTCACATAGTAAGCATTGTCGAACTTGACAACACTAGCTGCGTCAAGAGCAGCAAGGTTAGAGTTCGATGAGTCCACATTAGGACATGTGTCCGTTAGCTTTGAGAGAAGATCTGAGGAGGCAGCTAGGTTTGGGTCAGGCTGTCCTGAGCCCTTGAAGTTGAAGAGCCTGTGCTTGAACACGAAACATTGTGCAAATCCTATAGTATGCGCTCCTACACGTATATCATCAGATAAAATCATATTACAAAATAGTGCAAGTCTGAAAGAATGATGCATATGCCAAATGATGAACTATAATAAATTAATAATGATGGTTTACTTCAAAACATATAATATTCATTAGGTTTTACTTTTTTTTTTTAATTTCTAGAATATATTGATATGTGAGTATTTAATTTGGTTGATTTTGCAAAAATAAAAAATAGTATTCATCTCTTATAAATAAAAGCCTTTGCTTTAGTTATCTACTTTTAACCTAAACGAGATGGGCTTAGCTAGATTTGACATTCTTATTGTTATATATTGGAAGTTGATAATTAACCAAACCTGAGAGGACAACAACATCTTTGAAGTCAAGTCCAAGGGTCACGAACTTGGCCGTTATATTCTCCAACGGCTCAAACGGTGAGGGCAAATTTGTATTCGCCGCTTGCTCACTCGCCGTCAACGAGTCCCTTCTCCCTAACGGCACCGGCCAAAACGGTCCTCCAGTCTGCATAGTATAAGAAGCCATATGATTACCGTAAATGAAATCCATAATACATATAGCATGTATAATTTGATACGATACTAGCGGGTTCAAGATCACACGTACGAGAACAACGGCTTCTCTAGCTGCAAGAGCAACTATATCGGCGCATGAAACAGTTAAGGGACAAGCACTTTCAATAACAGTTTTGATATCTTCTATGACGTCGAAACCACGAACCGAATTTCTGTTTGGCAAAGCGTTCTTCTCTCCTTTGAAATCCTCTGAATCATCTAAAAGGATTGAGCCATCACAACCCTACAACACAATTTGATTATGTATTTTGCACAATCACAGAAAAAATAATATAATACACTTATATAGAGTCTTGAGTAACTAGCCATTTAGTCTAATGGTTTTCACTTTAACGTGTATTATGTATATAAATAATTTGAATGGCCAGCCTTTTAGTTTCTCAGGTTTCACTAAGCGCCTTATTTATGTTCTTATACATATAGTCATATTTGTTCCAAAAAAAAAAAAACGTATAGTCATGTATAGAGTATGACTGATATATGATCCACAGCCTATATATGTGTGAACATGAAAAGAAAACGTGGCGTAACTTACATTGACAAAACAATCGTGGAAGTGGAGACGGAGAAGAGATGCAGCAATTCGAGAATCATCTTTAAAAGCTTGCCAAACTCCGGACTTGACCATCATCTGTAGACGAGGACAAGACCGGTCATAGAATCGATAGTCGAGATTACTAAACATACCGTATCCGCGAGAACCGTGACCATTGTTATAACCACCATTATAACCATTGTTGTAACCACTATTATAACCATTGTTATAACCATTTTTAGGACCATCGTTATATCCCGAAGAAAACGAGGAGACGACGTCGTTGCAGAAAAGGCTTAAGATTGCTAGGTGGGTAATAAAGCAATACGAAAAGATTTTACGATCCATGATGATGAAATAAATGATTGATGAGTAGATTGATTGTGTATTGCTATGGTGATTTTTAGCTTGTATTTATACACCAAAACAAGGTGTATTTTTTTGTTTTTAATATAAAAGCTTTAAGGGTGCGCCTCGGAGATGCATGCACAAATTAGGAGAGTGGGAGTGCCACTATAAAAAAGATAATACAGTGGG
Source organism: Brassica juncea (assembly GCA_018703725.1). Lineage (NCBI taxonomy): Eukaryota > Viridiplantae > Streptophyta > Magnoliopsida > Brassicales > Brassicaceae > Brassica > Brassica juncea. Next base: position 4,985,310 of record CM031941.1, read on the forward strand.
ATAAATTTTAAGTTTTTGTAATATTTGGTTCTTGTCAGGTAGTTCACTCACTTGTCAGATACACTTTATTTTTTTTTGCCGTTTTAACATGTGATTTCATATCGAGTTAAGATGTCATATCATACTGTCATACACACTTTCAGTTATATTCTTAGGTTTTGAATAGTGGGATTTTTTTTTTTGTAACAATGAATAGTGGGAACTTCAGTGCAAACAATAATCTAAACTAATCATATAATGCCCCACTTATTTTCTTAATTGATAACGTTGGGGGCATTACGTCTGTTCAACGCAGCCAATGTTTATTTTCTTCGTTTTATAAATATATCGCTTTTCTTATACAAAAATATACATTGGCAATCAGATGAACCGACTACGTTCGCCTGTGAGTTTCCCCACGTCAGGTTGATGATCGCAAGTGAGATCTCATAACAAAAAGACTGCAAAATACGCTTTAAGTTAATCTCTCTTTTTTTTAATTGAAACGAGAGCTATAATTTGTCTTGACGATATAACACTTTTTCTTGTAACTGCTGATGCATGAGTACGAAAATATTCGAACTCTATATTTAAATATTCGTTAAAACACAATGACATTTATAATTAACACACACTGTCGAAACCTCAATCAACTTCAACACACGTTTAGGTTATTACGGTCGTTTCGGTTTGTTTTGTTAATCGCTCTCTCTCAATCTAGCTTAACGCGGAAATAACAAGTAAGCAAAGAGAAGAAAAGACACAGAGTAATTTAACCAGTTCAGAGCCTCGATATGAGCTACTCTTACGTCTGGGTCAGAAGATTCCGGCATTCCACTATATGTGTTCAACCTCACCACCGAGCTTAGACACAATCACGTTTTAGCTCAATGGTGCAAGGAGAAGAGAAACGATACAAAGTTGTTCTTTCAAGTCAATCCGACTTTGAGCTTATATATTGCTCCTTGGGTAACTCCTAACTCTAATAAGATACATCTCTTTCCTTTTATCCAATAGAAATATTTCCTATTCTTCATGTCTTTTAGTTTTGGACCAATCATATTTAACAAACTCCACCTTGAGTCAACAACTGAAAACATCTTCATAGTGATTGCACTTCGAATCCTTACACTGGCAATGACGAAGCTATCTTCAGGCTTCAGTCACCTTCAACAGCTCCATCGCGCTGTTGAACTTGTTAACCGGTACGACTTTTGTCAAAACGTCAGCCGGATTTCTCGAGGTTGGAATCTTCAGCACCTCCACCTCTTTACAAGCAATCCAATCTCTGATAAAGTGGTACTTGGTAGCAACGTGCTTCGTCCTCTCATGAAAGACTCTGTTCTTTGCTAAACAAATCGCACTCTACGAATCGCACCATATAGAAACACACTTCTGCTCATACCCGAGCTCTTTCAGTAACCCCTTAATCCAAATACTCTCTTTCACAGCTTCTGATAAGGCAATGTACTCAGCTTCAATTGTCGATAGAGCCACCACAGGCTGCAATGTCGACCTCCAGCTCACAGTGTTTCCTCATACCTTGAAAACATACCCAGAAATTGATCTACTCTTGTCCAAATCTCCAGCATAATCAGAATCACAGAAACCTTGAACTGAAAACTCCTTTTCCTTTGTAAAAGTTAGACTTAACTGAGATGCTCCTTTGATGTATCTCAACAACCACTTCACGGCTTCCCAATGCAGTTCTCCAGGTCTACTCATAAACCTACTAACCAAACCCACTCCATATGCTAGATCAGGTCGTGATCCAACCATATCATACATGATGCTTCCAAGAACACTTGAGTAAGGAAACCTGTTTGCGTCTAACCCCTCAAAATCATCTTCCACAGAACACAACTTGAAGTGTGCTCCAATAGATGTATTCACCTTCTTTGATTCTGCCATATTGAAGTTTCGTAGAACCTTCTGCAAATATTCTTACTGAGACAGCTTCAATATACCATTCTTCCTGTCTCTGAATATATCGATACCAAGAATTCTTCTAGCATTCCCCAAATCCTTCATCTCAAATTCTGAGCTTAACAATCCTTTTAGCATTGTAATCTCATGCATCTCCTTGGCTGCTAATAACATGTCATCCACATACAGTAGAAGGTACACAAAGTTGCCCTTAGAGACCTCCTTCACGTAGACACACTGATCTTGCTCACTTCTCACAACACCTTGATCCAACATAAACTTGTCAAACCTTTTATTCCACTGTCTTGGAGATTGTTTCAATCCATATAAGGATTTCTTGAGCAAACACACCTTCTCAGGTCCACCTACTTCAAAACCTTCAGGCTGAGTCATATATATGTCCTCTTCCAAGTTTCCATGAAGAAAGGCTGTTTTAACATCCACCTGTTCAAGCTCCAATCAGCATGAACAACTAGCGACATCATGATTCGAATTGAGATATGCTTCACTACAGGTGAGAATACTTCTTGATAATCAATACCTTCACGTTGAGCATACCCTTTTGCTACTACTCTGGCCTTATGCCTTCTCGGCTCAACCCCTGGTATCCCTGGTTTCAACTTGAATATCCTTTTACACCCAATAACCTTACATCCTTCAGGTTTGTCAACCACCACCCACGTTTCATTCTTGTCTAGAAAACTTCATCTCTTCACCAGCAGCGGCCTTCTAGAGCTTTTTATCTTTACAACTCATAGCCTCATAATAGTCTCTAGGTTCCTCAGCCTCTACTAACTCTTCAGCTGCAGCAAGGGCGATTGCCACTTCAGACTCTTCTGTGAAGTTCAGGGGAGGAGTGATGTCCGTGTATCTTGCTGGTGGGATAATAGTTCTCCTCTGTCTATCCCTTGCAAGTTAGTAATTCGTCAAACCACCACTTGAGTTTTTTGTTTCAACTTCACTATTTTCTGTTTCTGTTTCAGAGTCAAAATCAGCTTGAACAGAATCAGGTTCTCCACCTGCTTCAGAACTCCTTGAGTTTGATGTTGTAGGCTCTCCATCTTCACGTGGTATTTCCGTGATAACCTTAGCTTTTCCACTCTCTAAGTTCTCCTTATCCTCTGTTTCAGTGGACTCTTTGGTCGTTCCCAACATGTCTTTGTACATCACATGTTCTTTGAACAAAGCATTACGGCTTATCACACACTTCTTCTGATCCAATAACCAGACCTTGTAACCTTTCACACATGGTGGGTATCCTATGAATACTCCCTTCAACGCCCTTGGCTTCAACTTTCCTTAATCAACATGTACATAAACAATCGATCCAAACGTCCTTAGATGTTTGTATCCAGGCTTCTTCTTCAGCCAAATTTCTTCAGGAATGTTGTTGTCAATCGCAGACGACGGTGTTCTATTGATCAGGTAAGCTGCTGTAGCTGCAGCTTCCGCCCAGAAGCTTTCACTCAAACCAGATTGGTTTAACATGCATCGAACCTTGTCCATAATTGTTCGATTCATACGCTCTGCAACGCCATTCTGCTGTGGCATATAACTACACGTCCTGTGCCTCTGAATTCCATTCTTCTTGCAGAATGTGTCGAGCTCCATGTTACAGAACTCAAGACCATTGTCTGTTCTAAGACACTTGACCTTCTGATTCACTTGATTCTCAACTGTGGGAACCGAAATTCGCACTGTCAATTTTTGATGAACAAATATGGAGGAAAACCGAGTTAACCCGATCTTCCTTGAAGGTCCGAATTCTCTGCGTAATCACTTTAGAATCGATAAAAGATAAGTAGCAAGATAAAAATGAATGGTCGCTCGGAGGCGTCTTATTAGTTGAAAAGTATGAATACAAGATTTCTCCGAGAGGAGTAGAGATATGCTAACTATCGGAACAACAGAACAAGAAGCGGCCAAGACGTCCTAAGCCTTGTCGTACTAGTCTAACCATCTAAGTCCTACGTTCTCTAAGCTAACAGGAGTTCTCCAAGTCTAAAATCTCGGATCCTCTTCTCTTCTGCTCCAGTCCTCCATATATAGTCGCTTTAGGTCGGTGGCCCGTTTAACCTTCCGCCTTTGGGCCCAAGTTTATCTCTTTTGGAAATATTCCATTTTCCGTCGATCTTCGTAGTTATCCTCGAGTATTGACATTTATTCGCGGAAACTTAGCATTTATCCTACTTCCATTAGTTAGGATAAATCGTCATAGCTCCTATCGGGCTTGGATCTTCAAAATCGTAAGTGAGTCCGTGGACACGCTTCAAGCCCTTGAACGTTCATACGATTTCTCTGAAAGATTATCTTTTCCGCAAAATAAATCGTATAACCTAAAGAATCGATGTTCAAGTCGATCGTCCTTGTTTTACACGATACACTTTGCGGAAGAACCAACCTTCCTAGCTCTAGTCGTAAAACTTCGAGGATAACTCCAATCGAGTCTAACCGAGGAACATTAGGTCCGTAGCTAAGGTGCTACGACTTCACGGAAGCCACGATATTCGAACTCTATATTTAAATATTCGTTAAAACACAATGACATTTATAATTAACACACACTATCGAAACCTCAATCAACTTCAACACACGTTTAGGTTATTATGTTCGTTTCGGTTTGTTTTGTTAATCGCTCTCTCTCAATCTAACTTAACGCGGAAATAATAAGCAAGCAAAGAGAAGAAAGGACACCGAGCAATTTAACCAGTTCAGAATCTCGATATGAGCTACTCCTACGTCTGGGCCAGAAGATTCTGGCAATCCACAATAAGTGTTCAACCTCACCATCGAGCTTAGACACAATCACGTTTTAGCTCAATGGTGCAAGGAGAAGAGAAAAGATACAATGTTGTTCTTTGAAGTCAATCCGACTTTAAGCTTATATATTGCTCCTAGGGTAACTCCTAACCATAATAGGATACATCTCTTTTCTTTTATCCAATAGGAATATTTCCTATTCTTCAGGTTTTTCAATTTTGGACCAATCATATCCAACACACACACATGCCCTTTAGATTAGAGAAGAGCCGAGGAGGCAGCTTGGTACGGATCTAGCTAGAGGCTCTAAGCTAGTCTTTAAAGACGAGTGGCTCAAACCTGAGGGGATAACCCCATCTTTGAGGTTGAGTCAAAGAAACATGAATTTGACACTTGTATTCTCCAACGGCTCAAATGGTGATAACATATATAGTTATATTTGTTCCTTGGACTGTCCACAAGTGTGGTGGTCTGGCCCAAAATGGCAAATAGGTATGACATATATATGGCAACTCAAAGTCATGTGTACTAAAGAAATTATGAATCAATCTACTTATAACCAATGGCCGATCTAGGATAACTTTTAACCGAAAACATTATACTCCTTTTGCCTTAGATGGGACACTTTTTAGAAACTGAAATTATTATTTAGAAAATCAAGATTTTAAGTCAATTAATTACGTTTGAAAAAAATAGACAGGGCACATGATCCCCCGTTCGGTCCCTCGCTAATTATCTTCAATTTATTTTAGATTAACATGGTATCAGAATCTAATTGACGCAGTTCAATCGATCCATAATACATCTAATCCAAAGTTGGTTTATCAATCATTGTGCAAACATTTCAAAATTAATATTCTAGAATCATCTCGACAGAAAATATTAAAATTTTATTCCACATTCACTTCTTTTTTTTAATTCACCTTTCACATCTACTTACCACCAATTAATTTTAGGTTAGATTTCATCCGTATCACCGTACCTTAAGTTGCTTAAAATATGAAGCAGATCTAAAAATCCATTTTTATGTTTGTTACTAAAGATCCAAAATTCCAATTTTTAGCTTTTACTGATAATAGATAAAAAAAATCTAGATTTAAAATACATTTTGCTATTAGAAGGTCCAAATTCCAGGTTTTTATAATCTTTGCTGTGAATGTCGTAATTTTTTAAGGCTCTTGGTTTTCTTTAGACCTGCGGTCCGCAAGGACACCAGCCAAAATGGCCCTTCTGTCTGCATGGCATGATCTGAAGCAATAGCTAACATTTGACCGATTGATAATATAAAATTTTGGTAATTGACATTTGACCAATCAATAATATAGTTTTGGTAATTTAGATGTTTATATAATCTCTAATTTATGTTATATTTGTGACATTTAAGTCACACTTGCTCTCGTCATAAAACAAAAGAAAAGAAAAAAACTACCCTTGTTTATACAATTCTCAAGGGGAAAATTTCTTAAAAATACACAGACTGAATTTCTTTTGCTAAAATAATACACGAACTTTTTAGGCTTCCCGAAAAATACACAAACTAATTTTAGTTGTTCATAAAATAAATGAACTTTTGAATTTTGGAGGTTTCACACCTTGATTTTAACGACGTTAACTCTGATTAACGGAACATTAAGACGCCGTTAGACGACGTTAACTCTGATTCGAAAGTTCATGTATTTTATGGACAACCAAAATTAGTCTGTGTATTTTTCGGGAAACCTAAAAAGTTCGTGTATTTTTTAAGCAAAGAAAATTTAGTATGTGTATTTTTAAGGAATTTTTCAGATATACTAAGGTGACAAAGACTTTGCATTTTTTTTGTTTGACCGAAAAAATTATTTGGGTTCATGTTGAAGCCGGTTTTTCTGGGTTGGTTCAGATCTATAATTAAAATACGTGTAAAATATATGTAATTTTTGGATCTAAATCATGTGATAGAGGATATGTTTTTTTGGGTCTTTGGATCAGGTTTAGGTCGGTTCTTTTTGGATCCAAGTCTTTCGGATCTACGATATTTGAACCTAATAAGTACTTTTAATTTTTGGATCCGTATCAGATCCTGATATTTAGCCTCTGAATAGGATACGAAATATCCAAACTCCATCAAATTTAGTCGAAATCTATCATACAAAATATCTAAATTTTCGGTTTGGTTTTGGACCTGATATTTCCGGGTCAGCTCTGGTTCAAGTTTTTGAATCCGGCTAAAATGCCTAGACCTAAACTGCTAAACCTGATTATAATAAATCTTGAATAAAAGAAATATGATGTTGCAAAAAAAAGGAAAAATTCCTTAAAAATACATATACTAAATTTTCTTTGCTTGAAAAATACACGAACTTTTTAGGTTTCCCGAAAAATACACAGACTAATTTTGATTGTCCATAAAATACATGAACTTTCGAATCAGAGTTAACGTCGTCTAACGGCGTCTTAATTTTCCGTTAATCAGAATTAACGTCGTTAAACTCAATGTGTGAAACCTCAAAAATTCAAAAGTTCATGTATTTTATGAACAACCAAAATTAGTCCGTGTATTTTTCGGGAAGCCTAAAAAGTTCGTGTATTATTTCAGCAAAAGAAATTCAGTCCGTGTATTTTTAAGGAATTTTCCCATTCTCAAGACATGAATATGTAATATTTATTGTTAAAGAAAGTATATGTAATATATATATATATATATATATATATATATAAAGGAGTTGTGCCTCTTGACTCTTCTCACATCGTGCCACGTCATCTATAGAGCGAAAAAAAAGATATGTGTCCTTGATAAATTTACCTTGGAAACTTCGACACACTCTCCCCGTAAAAGTTATTCTGTTCATCTCACATGCCACACAAATCTGGCAACGTTACGAAATCAGGTTGAATCGAATCATCGTCTTTAACAAAACCATTAACTATCTCATTTAATCTCTCCCACTACGTTTCATCCCTTTCCTCATCTCCATTCGACGCGCTCTCCCCGTAATAGTTATTCTGTTCATCTCACATGCCACACAAATCTGGCAAGGTTACGAAATCAGGTTGAATCGAATCATCGTCTTTAACAAAACCATTAACTCTCTCATTTAATCTCTCCCACTACGTTTGATTTTAATCATCCCTTTCCTCATCTCCATTCGACGCGCTCTCCCCATAAAAATTATTCTATTCATCTCACATGCCACACAAATCTGGCAACGTTACGAAATCAGGTTGAATCGAATCATCGTCTTTAACAAAACCATTAACTCTCTCATTTAGTCTCTCCCACTATGTTTGATTTTAATCATCCCTTTCCTCACCTCCATTGTTCATCCCTAATTTCTTCAACAATAAATAGAGAAGCAAAATACTCAGAATCTCACAGCTTCACCAGATTCAACTATACTACTTCCTTACACACAACCTTCAACAATGGTTTGACGGTTGATTACAGGCGGAATGATTATGTTATCAACTCAGCCAAAAACTTCAACGGAACAGTGGATCATGACAGGAAAGCCTAGATATCCTCTCTTAAAAAAAATCTTGAGACGTTGGTCTGAATTGAAGGGTCGTCTTCCCCTTTAAAAAGGTAAGTCCTACCATGTTTCTTGACTACATAGTGTTATCTGATTTATATTTGTAGAACTCACTACTTGCTTCTCTAATACTGATTTGGTTTTAAATTCAGATAAAAACTGTTGACTTCCCAAGCAACAGAACTTGCTTTCCCTTTTCCTCTATGTCGTCATCTACTGAGAAATCAGTTTCGTTCCACCTTCAGACTTTGAGTCTTCTCGGTGAGTTTGTTTGAATTTGCTACTTTTGCATATTTTATGTTAATCAATTCCATAGATCTCAGTATTAATTTTAGGTCACTTTGACTTTTCCTGCAAAAAAGTGCATGCGAACTTTGAAGACACTTGCGTAGCTGCATATATCTGTTTCAAGCCAGATAGTTCAGCTGTATATATTTGAATCTTTCTAGAACTGGGTAACCAAAATTGTTTTGTTAGTTATTTATGATTTAGTCACTTAATGTCCAGTATCTCTGTTTCATACACATTACCCATTCGGTTACTTAATCCCCTAATTGACGGTTGATTTTTGAGGTTGAGGATATGAGTTCACGCACAAAACTCTAAATGAGATTACGGAGAGAAAGTTTGGAAACACCGACACGCCAGAAAACCAAAACAAGAGAAAACACTATTAGATGGAGTAAGCTTCTTATAGCACACCAGATACAGAAAAGGTTCCCAAAAGATGCATACAAGGGTAATACCAAAATAGGGTGTCTAATGGGGAATGCAGAAAAAGTGATATAGCAGAAGCTTTATAAAATAGAACTAGAGATCCGTTGATTCTAAGAATAGCCGGAAAACTAGAATAATACAAAGATCTTATTTAGTCTAAGAATGCCTAAGATCAATGTCTTCTTAAATTCGTTGAGATCTCTATAGTCTACCGAAAACAAGGAACAAAAGAGAAAACTCTTTAACTTTATTAATAATCAATCAACTGTATACAAACTTAAAAGCCTAGACGGCTATATATAATAAAACCGTAAAACCCTGAAATAATAAAGATAATTATCTAAAAAACAATAAAATAAATAGGGAGAATTGCCAAGTGTGACTCAAAACTTGGAGTCAAACCCAAAAGAATACCCCAACTTGGGTCAAAGGCAAAAGTAACCTAAAAGGCTATTGAAATTACAACTATCCCCTTGTGAACAAACAAAAAACGGTATTTTTTTACGTTTCTACCCCTCGAAAGTCGTCTGGACAGTTATTCTTAAACATAATTTAAAATTTTTGTAAAAAATATTTTGATAAGTGAAAAATGGGAATTATGTAATTAACATATGTATTAAGAGATATAAATTAAGATATAACAAATTTCAATTGTTTTCAGCATAGATGAGTGAAAGTAGTGAGTCATGATATTCTTTAGTTTAACTTTCATCAACATATGTTGTAGTATTGTATATGTTCTTAGGGTTAGATTTCGGAAAGCATTAAAACCGTTTTTGAAAAATTTAAAAATTACATAAGCGTGTTCATTTCTGTGTATAGTAAACACTATTGAAGTATAATTTGATTTTATAACGTGGTTAGTTAGTTAATTTAGTCATTTTAGTTTAGGGGTTCATTTTAGGGTCTGGGACGACTTAATATTTAGTCTTCTGTAAACAGACGACTAAATATTTAGTCTTCTGATGTACATTATGAGCCAGAATAAGTCGTCTAAACCGGACCAAACCTTAAATTTTACCAACGTACTTTTAAAGCTAACCGGATTATTTACGGATTATTTACCCAATATATAAGGTGATTTTTTTTTGTTCATTTTTCGCGAAATTTAGAAACCCTAACCTAACAGTTCTCTCTCACCGGCGATATCAAAGGCGATTTGAATTCCCACTATTTCCGAACAAACCATCGTCCTCAACGTCGGCTATCTATCTCACTTCATTCTCACCGTTCTCGCCGCCGCTTCCTCTAAACCCTAGCGCCGCCGCTTCCTCTAAACCCTAGCGCCGCCGCTTCCACTATTTCCGAACAAACCGTCGCCCTCAACGTCGGCTATCTATCTAACTTCATTCTCACCGTTCTCGCCGACGCTTCTTCTAACCCTAGCGCCGCCGCTTCCTCTAAACCCTAGCGCCGCCGCTTCCACTATTTCCGAACAAACCGTCGCCCTCTCCACCGTGCTCACCAACACTATCTCACCGCCGCTTCCTCTAAACACTAGCGCAGCCGCTTCTTCTAAACCCTAGCGCCGCCGCTTCTTCTCTGTAAACCGTAGCGCCGTTTCTCTGTAAACCCTAACGCCGGTAAGTCATCAATCTCGAGGAAAAGATGAACATAAAACGTTGTCTCTATCAATTTACTCATTCTCACCGTTTCACGTTTATTTTTTCAGATCTATAACCGCAATGACGAGTACTCCTTCTGCTACTAATCAGGTCCGCTTAATTTTTCTACTGGAAGACTTGTAATTTAAGTCGTCTGGAAAGTCTTCCAACTGGACGACTTAGTAGACGACCTAAATATAAGTCGTCCAGTTGGACGACTTTCCGGACGACTTAAATCTAAGTCGTCTACTAAGTCGTCCAGTTGGACGACTTTCCAGACGACTTATATCTAAGTCGTCTACTAAGTCGTCTACTAAGTCGTCTGGAGTTACAATTAAGGCGTGATTGATTTAGCTTGTGTTCTGACTTTTCTGTGTGTTCTTGTTAGATTTAGCTTGTTTAGCTTATCTCTATTGTTGTCTTTGATTATTTTGCAGACAAAAAGGATGGATATTCCAGAACTCCCCCGTAGGTTATACACATTAGGGGAAGAGCCAGAAGCCCACAATAGCATTTCGTATCATACGGATAATAACAAGTTGCATACTGCTCTTAGGGAAGCTCTTACTGATGAAGAATTTGAAGAGCTCAAGGAGTTGAGTTTGGGAGTTTTCATCAAGTTCAAGGAGCAGGGATTTGGTTGGGCTTCAAGGCTGGTTCACTACATGCTCAGTTTCAAGCTGGACATTAAGAAGAAGTATGAGATGTGGTCTCTCGTTGGTCCAGAACCTTTGAGGTTTTCACTGTTAGAGTTTGAAAACCTCACTGGTCTAAACTGCGAGTACATCGAGGACCTTGAGACACCAAAATGTGAAGTTACCAAAGAGATGGTTTCTTTCTGGGCGATGCTGGGAGTTCATCTGGAAGCTGGGCCAACTACTGATCAGATAATAGCAGCACTGAAGAGATGCGAGGATTGGTCCACGGAAGATCGCAAGCGGCTCGCGTACCTTTCCATCTTCACTGGATTCATTGAAGGGAGAAAGTTTTCAACCGCTACACGATCTAGTCTGGCAAGGCTAGTGATGGATTTAGAACGGTTTGAGAATTATCCATGGGGGAGAGTCGCGTTTAAGGTGCTGATGGACTCTTTGTGGAACAAAGATATTACTGGCTGTTACACCGTGGATGTGTTTATACAAGTTCTTCAGGTCTGGGTGTACACAGCTATGCCGGAATTGGGTGCTAGTATTGGTGGTCCCAGAGGAAACAGTCCGTCTCCACCGATACTGGCTTACGGGGGCAGCAGAGGCCGTAGATCAATGAAAGAAGCTATCTTGAGACAGGTATCTACTTAATTAAGTCGTCTGGAAGGTCTTCCAGCTGGACGACTTAGTAGACTACTATATATAAGTCGTCTGGAAGGTCTTCCAGCTGGACGACCTTCCAGCTGGACGACTTAGTAGACGACTATATATAAGTCGCCTGGAAGGTCTTCCAGCTGGACGACTTTCCAGACGACTTATAATTAAGTCGTCTATTTAGTCTTTTTTTCAAATATCTAACTCGATTCTTCTATTTACTGCAGACCCGCGTGATCAACTTTGTTGAGAAGGACATTAGTGAAATGTGGCCAAAATGGGACTCTGAGGTTGATGACGTGCCCGCGGAGAACATCATTAAAGTCATGTATGATCGGAGACCGTGGAAGTGGACCAAGGATTGCTGGGAAGTCACTGGTAATAAGAAAACCAAAGAGATAGAGATGGTTGTGGTGGAGGAGGAGGAAGACAATCCAAGACCTCTGAAGAAAGCTCGTAAAGGGGCTCCTAAAGAGGCTCCTAAAGAGGCTCCTACAGAGGCTGCTAAAGAGGCTCGTAAAGAGGCTCCTACAGAGGCTAGTGAAGAGGCTAGAGAAGAGGCTAGTTGGGTGACTAGAGAGGAGTTGGAAAATATGTTCAAGGACGTAGTTGACAGCATGAAAGAAGGGGTAGTTGACTGCATGAAAGAAGGTTTTAGGAAGTGCATCAAGGAGATTAGGAAGTTGTCCGATAGGGTGGAAGCTGTGGAGAAGAAGGTTGGTGTCACCAATCAGGCTACCCCTCAAGCCAAACAAACCGGGGTTAGTAACAAACAGCCTACACCTCTAACCAATCAGACAACCCCTCAAGAGAAACAGCCTACTCCTCAAGAGAAACAGCCTACTCCTCAAACCAAACAGCCTACTCAAAAGAAACAGCCTACTCCTCAACAGAAACAGCCTACTCCTCAAACCAAAAAACCTACCCCTCAAGTCAAACAATCCGAGGTTAGTATCAAATCCTCTCCCAACAAGAATTAAGTCGTCCAGGGTTAACTAGTTTTCCAGACGACTTAAATGTAAGTTGTCTGGACGACTAGTTGACCCTGGACGACTTAAATGTAAGTTGTCTGGACGACTAGTTGACCATGGACGACTTAAAATTAAGTCGTCCATGGTCAACTAGACGTCCAGACAACTTTTATTTAAGTCGTCCCAGGGTTAACTAGTGTGCAACTTTTATTGCAGAGAGAAATTCGCGATGAGGCGAACGCGGGAAATAAGATCTTGCCGGATAAAGCAGATGGTGTCTCCTCCAAAGAGATTGTTGCTGTCACTTCCACTGACCAACCGAGCGTCGCTTCCACCGATCAACAACCGAGCGTCGCTTCCACCGATCAACAACCGAGTGTCGCTTCCACCGATCAACAACCGAGCATCGCTTCCACCGTACAACAACCGAGCGTCGCTTCCACCGTACAACAACCGAGCGTCGCTTCCACCGTACAAGAACCGAGCCTGGTTGTATTGGACAAAATAGCTCCCACTGCTTCTGTGCGTGCAAGGAGTGAACGAGCGAAGAAACCTTCTTCTACGCAGATATCTCCTTATACGGCAGAGAAAAATAAAGATAAAGTGGCAGCCTATAATCCATTTCAGCCAGTAAACAGACCTAAGTTGAAGGAACTCGCTGGCTGGTTGAAAACTGATCCGTAAGTGATTGCTTTACCCATAATAGCTTGATTTAGTCTACCAAAACTGATTATTTCTGATCCGTAAGTGATTGCTTTTTTGTTTGCAGTCATTATTTCACTAAGCATGATGAAAAACCACGTACATCACGAACTTGGTGGTATCACATCCTCCGGACTGCCAGAGAATGGCTGGAAGACTGCGTAAGTCTTCTGCTTATCTTGTATCTTTGTCGTCTGGACTTAAATATTGGTCGTCTGGAAAGTCGTCTACAAAGTCGTCCAAGTAGACGACTTTCGAGACGACTTATCTTTAAGTCGTCTGGTAAATATAAGTCGTCTGGAAAGTCGTCTACAAAGTCGTCCAAGTAGACTACTTTCCAGACGACTTATATTTACCAGACGACTTAAAGATAAGTCGTCTGGAAAGTCGTCTACAAAGTCGTCCAAGTAGACGACTTACTGATAAGTCGTCTGGAAAGTCGTCCACGTAGACGACTTTCCAGACGACTTATATTTAAGTCGTCTGGTATCTTCTAAATTGTATTATTTTATATGCAGCATATAGATGCTTGGATTAATGTGCTGAGGCAGAGGTATCAGGAGAACCCACAAGCTTTCAGGAGCGAGCGAATGTGCTTCCTGGATCACAACTTTTCCCAGTCTTGGAGAGACCAGTATGAGTTCTTCAAATTATCCGTACCCGATCACAAAGGTTTAGGAAGAGCTCTACCTGGTGGGGCGTGGAATTTTTATGACGGATCAATACCTTCATTTTGCCAATCAAAGAAGGTGTGGGGGGAGGACATTGATGATATCTATGCGCCAGTGAACTTGAAGAACGCTCATTGGGTTGCTACTTGGATATCAATCCCTAAGAGGCACATAGTCGTCTGGGACAACATACCTTCAACTACGGCAGCAAAAGCATGGGATGAGATAATGCAGCCTTTTCTCGAGATGGTCCCTTATCTGCTTGTTGAGTGCGCTGCCACCGACGAAATACGGGTCAAATACGGGTTAGAGCCATACACATATGAGAGACAAGATGTACCCACGGCCAACAATGGTGATTGTGGCGTGTACGCTCTAAAGTACATTGAATGTCATGCTCTTGGGGTCCCCTTTAACTCTAAAGACTTTGCTAGGGCCAACGCGAAGAATATGAGGGATAAAATGGCGGTGGATATATGGACGGAGCTTCTTGATCAGCATTTGAAAGAAAATGTGGATGGTGATATGTTCGTGGGCATGTATGATTAGATTCGTGGGCATGTATGTTATTGTAGTGTTTATCAAGCAATGTATTGTTATGTTGTGGCTGAATCAGATTAGTGTAAAAGATATTACATTTAAACTTTTAAAGCTTTTATCATTTTGACTAAGCTTTTAAAGCATGGGATGAGATAAAGCTTTTATGATTTTGGTTAGTTTGTTCAAACAAAACCTTACCGAATTAAACTAACGAAAATTCGGTCTACAAATATTAGAAAATAAAGTCGTCTGGAAGGTCTTCCAGCTGGACGACTTACAAATAAGTCGTCTGGAAGGTCTTCCAGCTTGCCTGTTACAGACGACTTATTTGTAAGTCGTCTACTTGGACGACTTTGTAGACGACTTTATTTTCTAATATTTGTAGACGACTTTAAATTCTTTTTAATATATTAATTTCGATTAGTAATTTGAAAAGTTTATTAGGAATGTGAAAAGAGATGACTCTTCGATCACATCTTCTTCTATATAAACTGTATAGTTAACAGATTTCATCTCTTACTATCATCTCTCTTCTTCTCCAATTTAGTCTCTCCCAAAATTAGCTAAGTAAGTAGATCTATCCTTTTTCTTTGTATCCGTTTTATGTAAATTTTGTTTAGATCTATCCGTTCGATGTAAATTTTCTTTATTTAGATCTAGCCGATACCGAAATGGTTTATAACCCATATTGATCTTGCTAGGGTTCTAATAATTTCGATCTATTAACATCCAGATCAAAATCTCAGTATGGCATTCAACAAAGACCTTAAACTCAAGGCTCCCATGGTTGAAGATTATGGTTCTTCTCTAGAAGAGGCATTCAACAAGGGAGTTGAGGCGACCACTGAGCATTACCGAGCCAAGCTCTTTATGTACAAGCAACTAAATGATGCCATCGCCAAGAAACATGTTGAAGAGCTTGAAGTCTCGCGCATACAAGGTAAGCTGGAACTCATGAATGAACTTTTCAAGAAGAACCCATTTAGCAAAGAGAAGCGGCTAGATTTCGATTGGTACAAGTTGAATGAGCCACAGATGTTTGATTAACGTCTTTGCTTTCTTAATCTCTTCAAGTTTAAAACATTTAATGTTTTTTATATTATGGTTATGTCTTTTGAAACATATTTTCTGGTTTTTCAAACCAGTTTTCCTTTGATCTTGGTTTTATATTATGTGATTCTTATTGTCACAGCTTATAATTGTCTTTCATGTTTTGGTGAGATGAATATGAATTATAAGTCGTCCAGAACAATTATAAGTCGTCCAGAACAATTATAAGTCGTCCAGAACAATTATAAGTCGTCCAGAACAATTATAAGTCGTCCAGAACAATTATAAGTCGTCCAGAACAATTATAAGTCGTCCAGAACAATTATAAATAAAATAGAAGGTAGTCTAAAAATAAAATACACTGGACGACTTAGTAGAAGGTCGTCTAAAAATAAAATACACTGGACGACTTAGTAGAAGGTCGTCTAAAAATAAAATACACTGGACGACTTAGTAGAAGGTCGTCTAAATATAAAATACGCTGGAGGACTTAGTAGAAGGTCTTCTGGACGACTTACTTGAAGGTTATCTGGTAGACGAAACACTGGACGACTTATATATAAGTCGTCTGGACGGGTAATCAAGACTGGACGACTTAAATTTAGGTCGTCTGGACAACTAATCAACTGGTTGTGTACATTGTGGTTTCGTATGGCCAGTTTCCTTGCAGTTTGAGCATCTCCTTGCCCTGTGTTTCTTCCTGGGTTTGTGTCCTCTCATCCTAGATAGCTCCAACTAAGATTGCCATCTTGAATTCTTCTGTCTCCCCGGACCACGCTTTACGTCTGGAGGAAAGCATTCTCGTTCCTCAATATGTTGTGACACGATAGGATATATATTCTCTGAGTATCCTGCATACAAATAATTCTTTGAGTACACTGGACATACAAGTGTGGAGATATGCAAACGAATATGTGTTCCAGCAGCTATAGCATGAGAGCAAGGTATTTTCTCCACTCCATAGACACCACAATCACACTTTGCATGTTCCAAATCAACCACACAGTCCATTTTGCCACCTTTGACAAAGAATCGCCATCCATCAATTGGTTGGACCGTCATCGTATCCGCTATCTCTGTTCGAACAGCAAGCAAGTATTCAACACCCCGGCAATGTTGAGTTGTGAGACTCAATGCATCTTGTCTCCTTTTCCAATACCATTTTCCTAACTTCTGCCTTATGAACTCCAGCAGGAACGGAATCGGAAATCCTCTTGCTCGTTTCAGTGCGGAATTAATAGATTCAGCGATGTTGCTTGTTTTTATGTTGTACCTGTTCCCCTTACAATAAACCCTTGACCATAGGCTGGCGTCGGCATTCTCCAAATACGTTGCAAGTTCCGGGTTTGCACTCCGTATCTCAGCCATGTACCGGTCAAAATCGTAAACCGTGTGAGCATAAGCAGCCCCTTTCACCAAGTACATGAGATGTTTTCCTTTAAACTTTTTGACAATGTTATCTTGAAGGTGATAATAACATATTCCTCGAGTTGCCCAAGGAAACACCTTATCACACGCACTTTTAATGGCCGCGTGCCGGTCGGAGACTATCACCAGAGGCTTGTCATGAGATATACAACTAGCCAATTTTGTGAAAAACCATTCCCAAGAAGGTTCATCTTCAGCATCCACGATCCCAAAAGCCAATGGGAATATCTGAAAATTGCCATCTTGTGCGGCTGCAACTAACATAACACCTCCATACTTTCCACTTAGGTGAGTTTCATCCACCACAATGACCCTTCTCTGATACTTAAAACCTTTTATAGAAGCTCCAAAATAGAGAAATAGATACTTAAATCTTTTCATAGAATCAAGTTCTATAGCCGTGATAGAATCAGGATTTGCAATGGAGATTTGCTCGAGATATGATGCCAGACGCGAATACCCTTCTTCTGCTGATCCTCTCACCAATGTTTGTGCATATAACAGTGCTCTGTATGAAGTGGTGTAATCAAGCTCCATGCCAAACATGTTCCTCATTGCATCAGTGATATGCTGCGGAGTTATCCCATCAATGATTCCAACACGATCAATGAAAAGACTACCAACATACTTCGGAGTACAGTGTCTCCGCTGAGCGATTCGGTCTCCCACTGAGCATAAATGTTTTTCCACATACTTTGTTACCCAAAACGTGTTTGTCCCATGTTTCACACTCGCTCTGATCTTCCATCCACAACCGCTAACCCGACATGTTGCCACAAGGAGAGTTTTCGTTGATTTGTATATTCTGAAAGAAAACCTACCCCTCACTGCTGCCAACCGCAGCTCTGAAAGCAGTGCATCCTTGCTAACAAAACTCTGGTTGACATAGATACTGGTACCATCCGATTTTCCTCCTTCAATAGCATTTGTCTTAGCATATGTCTTTTCGATTTCTTCAAAACAAATATTATCATCATCTTCCTCGTCCTCATCTTGAACCTTTCCATAAAGACTGTAATCCCCACCATTCTGATCCGTTTCACCAACAATAGAGTTATCAGCATCCTCCTCCCCATTTTCCTCCTCCCCATCTTGATTTTCATCTTCAACAAACTCATTATCACCAACATCTTCTTCCCATTCATCAGCTTCATCATTATCACCAACATCTTCTTCCCATTCACCAGCTTCATCATCACCAACATCTTCTTCCCATTCACCAGCTTCATCATTATACCTTTTCTCTGAAACCGTTTCCACCTTGTTGCGGCTTGATACACAAAGACATACTCTATGCGTTTTGAGTATCTCGAGCAAGTTTCGAACTTGTCTATCACTTGTAACATGAATGGGAGGACTGTCTGGAGCCATCATCATTTCTGCTGGTAATGAGTAGCTAATCTCCACAGTCACTGTTCTCATGTCCAGGTTATAATCTTCTTGAGCCATTGCAACAAGTTCAGCATGTGTTGAATCTTCATTCAATAAAAACAATTTTGCTCCTTTGAGATCATCAACCACAAAATCCCAACGGCAATCTCTCAACAACCATTCTCCATAAACTGCATGTAACTGACAAATCATCTGCAAATATTCAAAATAAAACACATTAGTAAATATACAGAAAATGTAGAAGTTCAATAAACATTGCCGCAGACGACTTCGAAATAAGTCGTCCAGAAGACTTAAAGGTAAGTCGTCTAAAGAGGTCACTTTTGCAATTTAAAATTAAATTGGACGACTTAATTCTAAGTCGTCCGGCTTTGTTTGTTAAAAAAAAACTCCAGACGACTTATATATAAGTCGTCTACGAGAAACGGGCTAGTTTTGCATTTGACCGACTCGTGTCAGATCTTTGACTATTTCTAGACGACTTATAATTCAGTCGTCTCTGAGAAAGTTAAAATTTCAATATTTTATTCAAACTAGACGACTTACGTGTAAGTCGTCTTAGGTTAGTTTTGTAATTTAAAAATAAAACTTGAAATTTAACTTTCTCCAGACGACTTAATTGAAAGTCGTCCAGTTAGACGACCTAAGTTAAGGTCGTCCGGGATAAGCAAGGTTTGACCAGAAAATTGGGAAAATTTCTGGACGACTTTGCTTTCCCCGGACGACTTTAAATTAAGTCTTCTGTCAGGACGACTTTATATTATGTCGTCTGGTAAAAGTTAAACGATGAAGTTTTATTTTTCAATTACAAAACTAAACTAAGACGACTTACACGTAAGTCGTCTAGTTTAATAAAATATTGAAATTTTAACTTTCCCAGAGACGACTGAATTATAAGTCGTCCAGAAATAGTCAAAGATCTGACACGATTCGGTCAAATGCAAAACTAGCCCGTTTCTCGTAGACGACTTATATATAAGTCGTCTGGAGTTTATTTTTTTAACAAACAAAGCCGGACGACTTAGTTTAAGTCGTCCGTTTGACCAGATGACTTATCAGTAAGTCTTCTACATACAGATGACTTACTAGTAAGTCTTCTACGCGAACAGATCTTGAAAAAAAATCAAATTTGTACCTTAAACTAGGTGAGATGACTTCGTTTGCACACAGGGTCTTCTCCAACCACCCAGAACCTCAAACGAAAGCAACCGTAAGTCAAAACGAAAGAAATATGGCTCTGTCAACCATAAAATATTTTGAATCAAAAGCTTGAGTTTTTTGGATGAATATGGAGAGAAAGGGAAAGAAATGTTGTTTTTAGTTCATAACAATTGAAACAGAGAGAGTGTAAAGAGATTTACGTGCATTAAAGGGCATTAAAAGCTCCAAACAGTTAGTACAAGGTTGTTGAACTATTCATGGTAGTGGCACTGTTGTAAATAATTGAAGAAGATGAGGTTGAGACAGTAAAGAAGCCATTTTCGAAAAAAAAAATTAATGGCATTTTCGTAGATAAAATGCAGGTGTGGGGTGAAAATCTCAAAAAAAAATGAGTCAAAAGAAAAGGTTAGTTTTCTGTTTGACTCCAAGTTTTGAGTTACTTTTGCAAAAAGCCCAAATAAATAACAAGATATTTAATAATATCAAATATCTATCTGAATCATTCTCTCCGGGTTGGAAAAGATTCGTCCTCGAATCTTAACAGTGATCTTTTATGTCAAAGCTTTCCAGACTTAAAATCTTCATGAGAATTTTTAACTTTTTACGACTCTTCCATAGATAATATTCTTCAAATAAAAGAACATAAATCATTGGCACCATTATCTTAATCTTCAAATCAATCGTAGCAAAACACATCACAAGAAATTGAAATTTTGTCTTCACGTGCTTATTACTATAAGAAGACAAAACCTCCACTATCTCCATGCTTCTCACAAACATGCTTTCTTTTATAGGGTTGAATTGGCTGCACACTTGGACGTTGTCTCTTAATATCACGGTTTGACCCTGATTCACGATCACGTCCCTTGATAATTGATCATTGACGAAGTTTATGTTATCTTCCATGTAGATATCATAAACTGGATCACCAATAATATCTATGTACCTGATTTTTTCGCTTTCAACAAATAAATTCTCCATGATTCCAGAATCGAGTTTTGATTAAGAAACCAAAACACAAGCTCTGATACTAACTGATGTAGCGGAAACTTTATAAAATAGAACTAGAGATCCGTTGATTCTAAGAATACCCGGAAAACTAGAATAATACAAAGATCTTATTTAGTTTAAGAATGTCTAAGATCAATATCTTCTTAAATTCGTTGAGATCTCTATAGATCTACCGAAAACAAGGAACAAAAGAGAAAACTCTTCAACTTTATTAATCAAATCATACTGTAACATTTTCTAAGTTCTAAATCTTAGAGAGCTATGCCGACAACTTGCAGATGGGATAACGAAATGGAAGTCATATAATTCATGTTTCCTTGATCATGTTAGCTATTGAAATCATATTCTCTATAATCTTGAAAAGTTCCTAATTATCTTAATTGCATATATGTTGAATATGTAAAGCCAATGAACTGTATTAGAAATGGTGAATACGTAAAAAAAAGCAACCATATGAAAGGAATTCTAACTCTCTATTCCATAAAAAAACTAAAGCAACCACTAGAAAGAACTTCTAACTCTATAAAGCATCAATATTGCAGTGATGTCTTTAACCATCATCCAAATTCGTATATTTTCACATAGGTTTCTCTCTTCCTCTTTTTTAATACAAAAGTTATGCGCTCTCTTTCAGTTATTTAGAAAACTCACCATAAATAGAGAACTAAAAAATTGATTAAACTAACTTTA
This sequence comes from Brassica juncea, assembly GCA_018703725.1. Classification (NCBI taxonomy): domain Eukaryota; kingdom Viridiplantae; phylum Streptophyta; class Magnoliopsida; order Brassicales; family Brassicaceae; genus Brassica; species Brassica juncea. The sequence continues at coordinate 5,006,722 of CM031941.1, forward strand.
AAATCGACACTAAATACTGAGTTCATCATACCATCTACATATTCGCCCAACAAGCATCCTCTTTCACCAGCAAGATGTATTTTTTCCATTTCTTAATGAACTAAATGGAGGATGATGAACTCATACATACATCGCAAGTAGATGGCCTCTGGATTACCAGAATCGTAGCACCTAATCTTGAATGTTCTAACCGCATTCACCTCCTTTATCCATTCATTCATGAAAATGAGATTTGCAGATTTATAAAAGTAATCTTCTCTGCCAATTTCATTAAACCCACGAAAAGCAACTCTTGCACTACCAAAGTCACGAATACTGTTTGTTGCTACCTGGGAGAGAATCTGATGAAGGATGGAATTGGAGAGAGAAGCCAAATTCAAGTTCTCCATGTGTTCTACTAAATTGTAACGAATGGACAAAAGTAAATGGTTATTATTCTAATACATATACCGTTAATTTATTTGGAGAAGTTGATAAACCTTTTAATTTAATTGTGATTTGATGGACGCCTCGAAGAAATACAACTTTTCACTCAACAGTCACTGCACGTAGAGATAATCATCATTACACTTGACTGTCTCTTCTGTCAACTAAAACTCCAAATCGTCTCCTTCTCTTCCTTTACATATATTCATTTTGCTATATCTAATCGCATTTCTCTGGGAAAAAAAACTACAAAAACAACCAGATTACAAAGAAACCACACATATTCTCTCCGTTTCCTAAGAATATGTCACACTACAATAAGCTTGCTGAAGTCGTATATGACAATAGACTTACTGCTTGACGTTTCAAAGTTAAGATACTCAGGATCCACTCCACATTGGCTTCCTATGTTGAAAGTAATCAACGCAACTGGAGTTATATCATAGCAGATGAAGATGTAAGTGTATAATAACCATCTCTTAGTTATATAATAAAATTTAATAAATCACATTAGGAAATTGATAAATTAACTTTGTTTGACGAGGGAACCAAGACCGAGATGAAGATTTATGCACCAAGTGAAGAGAGATATAGAGGGCTACAGAAACAAGAGGGAAATTGGGTGGAAATATTTCTGGTAGAAGTTGACCGTGCCTATCCATGTTTTAAAGCAACAAATTCTCCATTCGTACTCACTGTTACGCCTTTAACTGGAATCCGCCTCATAGATCCTCTTAACAATCGTCATTACATGGAATTCAAGTGAATCCATCAAATTCCTCGCATCATACCCCGAAACTATCCCATAGGTATTGATGCTAACTACAAAAATATATTTTAGATATTGTATATTTAATTTTTAGATGGATCGAAATCACTTCACTTGTAGATACAATGGGAGTGATTTTCAACGCTATATTCTATTCGAGGATCCTGGAAGGCCAAAGGTGGTTTTTTCGTTAGGGACAACTTGTAAGTACAAAGTAAACAATGTTCACGGTAAATTTTTAACATTTGTGTAATTTTACACACATTGTTGTCTTGATAATAATTAGAGTCAGATATAATTTGTGGATGGTACAAAGTAAAATATAATCACAGCGAAATGTTTTCATCATTGTAATTAACACAAATTGTTTAATTAAGTGAGAGTCAGATAAAATGTGTGGCAAGTGGCGATCATGCTTGGGCCTTCAGGGATGGATTTGAAAATAAGATGGGTCGTGGAGAGGTGATCGTGGTCCTGAAGATGTAGAGGGTTTGGAGCCTAAGTAGTAAGTATATTATATAATGTCTTTTGTTTTATATGTGTAAGTTTTGAATTTTTTTTCTTAAACTCACTTCTACAGCTTATTGTGATCACGATGATCTATGGCTTGAGACCGAGGGTGGATTATCTGACTTCCGGTTCAATCCGGATATGCTGGAAGTTGAGGAGTTCAGGCAATCTCTGCTCAACAGTGACCCTTATGTTCAGAGACATGAGACTATAAGGCCTTTCTAATTCTAGATGCTCTCTAAATGTTGTTTTTTTTGTTTATGTTTTATTTGAACACTTTATAATGTTTGTAAAATATGTTAAATTTTAATCTTAATATTTTAAGCACTCAAGTTAAGAAAAAAGATTTTAAACACTCATCAACACAAACAAAATATGATAGAAAGAGAGACATAGAATGAGAAAAATATGAGTTCACAACTGACATGCAAAGAAAGACAGTTAGAAATTATATAGTTGTAAATATGTAATCATCAACTTAACAATAATGTTAATGCCCGCACAAGTGTGCGGGCGGTCCACCTAGTATCTACATACAACTAGTGTCAAAATGAGCTAGCTCGCTCAACTCAGCTCAGCTCATAGTGAGCTCGTGTCTTTCATGAGCTAGCTCAGCTCAGCTCATTTATTATATGAGCTTCAATATGTAAACTCGACTTCAGATCATCTAGATCATGAGTTAAATGAGCTAACTCGTGATCAAGTATAAAAAATATTATAAAAATAATCAAAAATAAAATATAGATTAATTTTTATAATATAATTTAAATATTAAAAAACCAAAATATTAATATTAAACTCTGAATAAAACCAACACCTAATAATATATTATATCAAAGCTAAATCAATGATCTAAAATTCTATTTCACATAAGAGTCTTGAGATGATTCATCTTCAAACTCTTCATCTATTCAAATCATCATGATATATATTCCGCAAGAGTGTCTTAGGAATATTTTATATTTTAATTCTATTATATGATATGAGAATTGATATCAATATTTTTTTACATTTTTGTATATTTAAAACCTTTTAGTTTTACGTTTTAATATTAGAAGATAAATATGATTAGCATAGAAACTATCTTTTCTTAAATAAGAAATATTGAAGTCATTCACACACACATATATATATAATATTTATATATTAAATATAAAAATGACCAAGCTCATGAGTTACCTCATGTTCATTTAAGATCGTTCATATAACTCGTGATCTAATTTACGCTCGATCATTAAGCTCTTTTATTAAATGAGCTTAAAAATGGTGATCATGCTCATGAATTATTAAACTTAACTGAGCCAGCTCATGAGCTATAACTCGTTTTGACACCCCTATAACTGAAGCCATTAACTCCAGGAAAAAAAATCCTAGAACTATTAAATTTTATAATTATAATGATTTTTTTTAAATACAGTAATTTGGAGAGTACATTACATTTATTTTTTTTGACAATTGTAAAAAAAAAATTGAGTACAAACAGGAAACAAAGTCTTAAAAAAATCGTCCTCTTGCTTCTAACCAAGAATCAATCCCAAGAGGTGGTTAGTGTTCCTTACATTAATATACACACCATAAGCATATTTTTAATAAATTACATCGCCTATATTCATATTATCGTAAGTGTAAAACATAAATAATAAGTTATAAAAAATAAAGTATTTTCACTTCAGTATAAAAATTTTAGTAATAACACTTTAAAAATAATAATTATTTTTATTACTGAACATTTTTCAAAATAGGAAATTAAAAATTTTTAGATAATATGAACATGATGTGATACTGAAATAAATCAAATTTAATATAAAATAAAAATATAATCATGATGCATTTTAATCTGTCCTACTATAAATATCATATAAATAAAATAACAGAGAATTTGTTAAAACTAACCTACAACTTGATTTTAACTCCAAAGCTATACCCAAACTTGAATCAAATGCAAAACTAACCTAAAAGCCTTATGAAGTTACAGTCCAGTTCCTTGTGACCAAACAAAAAAACATAAGCCATTTTTACGAATATATCCCCAGTAAGTCGTCTGAGATGTTGGAAGTCGTCCAGACGAATGAATCTTAAAAAGAATTTATAAATTTTGTAAAAAATATTTTGATGAGTAAAAAATTAAAATCATGTAATTATAAACAGTTTTAAGTGATAAAAATTAAGATATGATAAAATTGATTTGTTTTCAACATAGATGAGTAGAAGTAGTGAATCATGATATTATTTGGTTTAGGGGTTTGGCAAACATATGTTGTAGTATTGTATGTATTCTTAGGGTTAGATTTTGAAAAGCTGAAATGTTTTTTTCAAAAATTAAATTTTACCTCTGTGTGTTTATTTCTGTGTATAGTAAACACTTTTCAAGTTTAAATTGATTTTATGAAGTGTTTAATTAGATAATTAAGTTTAGGGGTTATGTTTAGGGTTCAGACGATTTATATTTCAGTCGTCTGGTGAATAATTTAAACCAGACGACTTACAAGTAAGTTGTCCTAATATTCCCGCCTAAAATTTAAGAAATTTTATTTTCCTGCTTAAATAATTTAAACAAGACTACTTACTTGTAAGTCTTCTAGACTACTTATATTTCAGTCGTCTGGTGAATAGTTTAATCCAGACGACTTACAAGTAATTCGTCCTAATATTCCCGCCTAAAATTTAAGAAAATTTTATTTTTCCGCTTAAATAATTTAAACCATACGACTTACTTGTAAGTCGTCTAGACGACTTACAAATAAGTCGTCTGAATCGAAAATATTTAACGTAATTAGATTTTTTGTCTCCCTATATAAAGAAAAATTTACACATTCTCTCTCCTCCTCTCAAATGTCTGCAACAAAAATGAAATGTTCATCTTTCTAGAACTCTCCATCCTCTCTATAATCTCTTTGAACTTATAAACACCAAACTTTATAACAAGCTCTTGTTTTTGTCTCATGTCTTTCTCACTAATTTATCTTGTTTTTGCAGGTTTTTCATCACATGGTTCCACTCATTTAAAGGTAGATCTATTAATTTTAGATATGTATTTTTATATGTTTTATAAAGGTAGATTTATCTAATCTTCCACTCATTTTCTTTGTTTTTAAGCCATTTGAACGTTTTTTTGGATATGCAGGTTTTTCAGATCTGGATTTGGATATGCAGGTTTTTCAGATCTGGAAAACTTCTAGGATGACTTACTTTTCAGTCGTCTAAACTATAATGCGCTAGACGACTTACCTGTTAGTCGTCTGGATGACTTACTTTTCAGTCGTCTGGATGACTTACTTTTCAGTCGTCTAAACTATAATGCGCTAGACGACTTACCTGTTAGTCGTCTGGACGACTTACCTGTTAGTTGTCTGGACGACTTCCAGAAAGTCGTCTGGACTTCCAGGAAGTTTTCTGACGCTGTCTTCTTTTATATCAAGTGGAGTCCAAGCTTGTCTTTGTAGAGGAAGTGGTATTTTTTTCATTTGGTAATTTTTTGTTGCATAAAGTTCTTACCTTTTTCCCAAACTAAAAGTCTCCAAACCCACTCTAATCTCTTTGACTTGAAAACACCAAACTTTATATGAATTTTTCAGTTTTGTCTCATGTTTTTCTCACTAATCTATCGTTTTTTGCAGGTTTTTAATCAGATGGTTATCATCTTCCATTTGGATATGTACTTTGTGTGTTCTATAAAAGTATATATCTAATCTTCCACTCATTTTCTGTGTGTTTTAAGCCATTTGAATTTTTTTGATATGCAGGTTTTTCAGATCTGGGCTTGAAATGCAGGTTTTTCAGATCTGGAAGACTTCTGGGACGACTTACTTTTCAGTCGTCTAAACTATAATGCGCTGGACGACTTCCAGGAAGTCGTCTGGACTTCCTGGAAGTCGTCTGGAAGTTGTCTGAACTTCCTGAAAGACTTCTTGGAAGTCGTCTGGACTTCCTGTAAGTCGTCTGGAAGTTGTCTGGACTTCCTGGGAGTTTTCTGACGCTGTCTTCTTTCATATCAAGTGGAGTCCAAGCTTGTTTTTGTAGAGGAATGATCTATTATAGTTTTGTGTGTGGTATGTTTTGTGATTTGCATGTGTACTCCTTTAGTTGTGCTAACAATATGTTTACACATTTACAAATCAATGAAATAATATACTTCAATAGCCTTTTCTCATCTTTTGATCTCCCATATGCAAAAATAAACTCCAATGGCCTTCTGCTCATCTTAATAAACAAGAATGTTGGTAGCCTCGTATTGATACAACTTTTTAAGAAGCATTTTAACCCTTCTTCCAACAAATCATCATTGGTGTCAAAGCATATTACATGTTTTACAAGTTTGTGTTGAAAAACTTAGTCAAATTTAGTAAAACTAAGGGAGAAAACATATTTTGAAAATATGAGATTTACATATCTTGAAGTTATTTAACACTCTTAAAAATACAAGTTATTCAATGAACATTTTTATTACTCTATCCAACCAAGAAAACTTAGTAAAATTCACAGAAGATCAAACATTACACAAATTCAAAAACTAACACATAAGATACTAAACCACAAAACTTGATATTCAAAAGTCAAATAAAACACATTAGCAAACATAGAACAAAGAAAACAATTAAAGATAGACGAGGACGACTTCAATCTAAGTCATCCAGACGACTAAAATTTAAGTCGTCTGGTCAATGCAGAGGTTATTTTTGCAATTGACTTTGAAATCAGTTATTTGAGATGACTGAAAAATAAGTCGTCTGCTTTTGTTTGGTTAAAAAAAAATCTCCAAAAAACGTAGACGACTTACATTTCAGTCGTCATAAGTTAGTTTTGCATTTGACTGGATTATTTTAGAAGTTTGACTTTTTTGGACGACTTACATTTCAGTCGTCTGTCGGAAAATTGAAATATCAATATTTTATTAAAACTCGACGACTTACAATTCAATCGCCATAGGTTAGTTTTGCAATTGTGAAAAAACTTCAATATTTAATTATATCCAGACGACTTACATGTAAGTCGTCCAGGATTTACGAGGTTTGACCAGAATCTCGGAATAAAATCCTAGACGACTGAATTGTAAGTCGTCTGGAGGACGACTAAATTGTAAGTCGTATGGAGGACGACTAAATTGTAAGTCGTCTGGATATAATTAAATATTGAAATTTTTTTTCACAATTGCAAAACTAACCTATGACGACTGAATTGTAAGTCGTCGAGTTTTAATAAAATATTGATATTTCAATTTTTTACGAGACGACTGAAATGTAAGTCGTACGCGAAAGTCAAACTTCCGAAAAAATCCAGTCAAATGTAAAACTAACCTATGACGACTGAAATGTAAGTCGTCTAGATTCTTCGAAGATTTTTTTGTAACCAAAATAAAGCAGACGACTTATATTTCAGTCATCTCAGAAAACAAATTTTATAGTCAATTGCAAAAATAGCCTCTGCATCGACCAGACGACTTCCAGGTAAGTCGTCTACAGCCAGACGACTTACAATTCAGTCGTCTACAGCCAGACGACTGACAGTTCAGTTGTCTGGACGAACATATATGGAAAAAATCTCGATTTTATACCTTAAATTGGTGAGATATCTTCCTTAGCACACATAAGGCTTCTCCAAGCACACAGAATCTCAAACGAAAGTAACCCGCCCAAAATCGTTATTTTCAATGACTCTATGAACCATAAAAATGTAGAATCAAAATCTTGGTTTTTTTAGCTCAATGTGGAGAGAAAGTGAGAGAGATGTGTTTAGTTCATAAGAATGGAGAAAGAAGGGTAAATCGATTTTGGAAGCATTAAGAGCTTCAAATTGGTTGTTCATGGTGGTTGGGGTATTGATGACAATGACAATCTTGTAATTACTTGAAGATGATGAGAGTTAGAGAGTAAAAATGTCATTTTTGAAAAAAAAAAAAATTAATGGCATTTTCGTGAATTATATGAACTTGTGGGGTGAATAGGAAAAAATCAATTTCTAAAAAAAAAGGAAGTTACTTTTGTGTTTGACTTCAAATTCTAGATCAAATCTGCAAAAAACCCAAAAATAATTCATAATTTTGAGCGGCAGTTTTCTACTTGGTCATCTACAAAATACAATTAATATCTGTGCATATAAGATTGAATTATAATGTTTGTGAAAACTGTGTTCTGTTAATTTTTTTGCTAAAATGCCACGAAATTTTTTAAATTCCTTAATATATATATATATGAATAGTTAAATAACATATTTTAAGTTATTGAAGAGATAGATCATCAACTCTATATCGCCAAAACTAAAATATACCAGATCCTTATTACACGAAAAAGTGAAAATCTCATCAAAAAACATACCTCTTTTTATGTCATCAAAATCAAGTAGGAAAATTAACATGAGAAAATAAAAGAAAACACCAAATTGAAAAAAAATCATAAGAACAATAAATAGGACTTCATTTATTAAATGTGTAAATCTCATCAAAAACATACTTCTTTATTTAGGTCACCAAAATTAAGTAGAGAAATTAACATGAGAAAATGATAAAATACCAAATTCAAAAATTCATAAGAATAAAAATATAGTAGTTTATTTTGTGAAATTGCCTTCTAGCGTTTTATCAAACCAAAATCAATGAATATATAACCTGACATGATATAAGTGAGAGAAAAATAAAATAAAATTACATATATTAAAATGAAGCAAATATATCGATAACTTTACATCTCCAAAACTAAAACAACACATAACCTCATCAAAACAATATTACAAACCGTATTAACACATTTAGTTAAAAGCAATGAAAATAAACTTGAATAAAGATGAGCATCAGAAAAATAATGATTCATAGATAATATATAACCAAACCTTTAAATTATAAACAAATGATAAGCATAATATAAAAATAAAATAAATTTTCCGTGCGAAGCGCGAACCAATCCCTAGTATTTTATAATAAAGTAAAATTATCCATTATTTGACAACAAGAGGATTGCAACAGATTCCACTACCCATCTTGGAATCTTACTCGAAAGTATACTCGAAGACTTGAGAACCGAATTCTTTGCTTCCATTGGTTGGCCTGAGATGATAACTTTCCAATTTCCACAACCAAAGTGGATTTCTGACATTTTGTGAACTACTTGGGGCATATCCAGATTAGTGCATCTCATTTTATCAACTAGAGTCATCTCCACACTTATATTAAAGACTAATTTATTGACTAGGATAAGTTAACGTGGAATTCTTTGTTTAAGTAGTTACCAATAGATTAATATAATTTTATATCATGATTGAAGTTAGATTTTGTAAGAATATGGACTTTTGTAAATCATGGAGTCAATTATTGATTTTTAGCGTAATGTAGATAGAACTAATGTAGTCGATCATGTCTATTAGAGAAATAGCTATCCATTATAAACATAACTAGATTTTGACCCGCGATTTAAAAGCGCGGGATATTATACATTGTAAACATTTAATAAAAATTCATCAAATGCTTTGTTAAGAATGATAAAATAGTAGATTGACCTTATTTAAATCCGTCTCATTTTTGGCAAACACATTTACTTCTCGACCGTTTGAACTCATTTACTTTTAAGTTCTCAATAATTTTATCCATTTAAATTCATGTAATTGTATTGGTCATCTATTTAGACCGGTTTAGGTTTATTTTGAGTGACTAAAATCATTTAATTTTAACAAATTATATTTGTATTTTATTTTTCTTAAAAAATGTTTAATTCATTTCTAAAAATTGAAAACAATGTTTAGATTTATTATTTTTTTAAAAAAATGGAAAATTAAATCAATGTGATTCATGTATAAAAATCTTAGTATCCACGGTTGTCATGCGGCGGATTGCTTTTGTGAGAATCCGGCGAGCTCCAGCTAAGGATGACGATCGGATATGTGAGATGTCGGCGGCGGATTGCTTTTGTGATGGAAGCGAGGATTGCTTTTGTGATGGAAGCGAGGACATTGGGATGAGCCAAGTCAGGCATATTCGCCACGATTGCGATAGAGTGGCTCGAAGAGAAAAAGGAATTGGATTTGGACAGGAATTGAAGCTGCAATGATGCCAATCAGAGAACTCGGTGCAGATATTCTCACCATCCAAGCAAATAAAGTATTATACCAACCTCTTCTAAACTCTTAGTCTTTCAGATTAATTTTGAAGTCTCTTTTGAGTTGAAAAGGTTTGTTTGATGAATGGATGTGTAAATGTTTATAGGTGAGACCACTAAGATATCATGATTTTCGGAAATCAATGGCAGTAATCAGACCAAGCTTGAGTAAAAGCAAATGGGAAGAGCTCGAGCGTTGGAACTCGGAGTTTGGCTCTAATTGAGTTTCTTCTTTGTAAGTAAGTGGTAAAGAGTGTTGTCGTTACTCTTGTAAATGTTCAGAGTTGTGTTCCCAAAGAAAAAGAAAAAAAGTCAAACGATCAAAAGTTTCATTTATATGGCTCTGTTTTGATTATTGTTGCTTTCTTGTCTCTGTTTATAATTTCAATGTCTTGAATCTCTTTGTTCAGTGATCAGACTCTGAGATTGCATTGATGTTCTTTGATACTGCTTTCTTAAAGTTTGGAACTTTGTTCTGTTTGGATTGGATATAATATAGGAATATTATGTTTCTGTTTGGTTTTACATTGTACAAAGATGTCTCTCATCATAACATTGACTATTTATAGTCTTGTAGCTTTACTAAAGCTTCTGATTTTTCACGCTTCTCTTTTGTAGCATGACTATGGTTGTTTCTTTATTATGGTAGGTTTCTTATTGGAGCTCAAGCCCATAGGACCACCGAAGCTGGAAAACTCTAGGCTCACAGTCAAAGATCTTATGTTACCAGCTTCCTCCCAATAGAACTTGCCTGCTATAAGGAAACATTTGCCCAGTTATGAGGAACATATTCTGAAAATCATTCCAAGTGAAGAAGGAATGAGCGATGAACTGGTGTGGCTAAAAAAAAACAGGAATCTACACAACAAAAACAGGTTACGCCTTAGCAAAGCTCAACTTTGTTGCTGAGCCAAATGACAAGTTTGATTGGAAAAAAGGATCTGGCTTGTAAGCACTTCACCGAAGTTAAAGCACCATATGTGGCATTGACGTTGAGCCAAACTGCAGAAGGTGTGGAGCTTTGGAGGCATTTTCTCCTACAGTGTCTGTTTGCCACTAGAGTGTGGAACAATCTACCTGCTCTCCAGTCTCCACCCACCAACGTATTTCTCCAGGATGCCTAATTCCATCGCCTCTTTGCTTAACGATTGTCATAAGATGACCAATTTGCCTCCCACGGGTTTAGGAAATGTTCCTCTGTTTCCTTGGGTCCTTTGGACTCTATGAACTAACAGAAATAAGCTCATGTTTGAATATAAAGAGTTTGCAGTGGAGGAGACGATCCGTTAAGTCTTACAGGATGCTAGAGCTTGGAAAGGAGGTAATGATGAACTGTTGATCAATAAAGTGCCACACAATGTGGATCATCTTAAGTCCGCTAGGACTTATGCTAGTCAGACTCTTGCCTCTGTTTTTCAGGTCAACAAACTTGGCGTGTTGCATCTGATGCTGCATGGGACACGACCAACGGATGCTGTGGCCTGGGTTGGCACCTTCACGACGCTGCTGTGGTGCCGGCAGGCGACTTCTCTTCAGAACGCCGTCACACACCCTCTGCCCTTATAGCAGATGCTTTGGCGTTGAAAGCTGCGGTCTCCACTGCAGTTCTTCGGGGCATATCATCTCTACAAGTCTTCTCAGACTCGAAAATGCTCATCAACCTCATGGTGGAAAAAGAGAACCATCTACAAATCCAAAGAATATTGTTTGATATCCATCAGCTTTGCTCTACGTTTACTTTTGTATCTTTTCAATTTGTGCGGCGAGCCGAAAACTCTAAGGTGGTAGCCAACTTATAAATATATATAAATGATTTATAAGACTTTATAAACAGTTTTAAATCTTTTTAAATGATTTTATATACTTTTATTAGAGTTTTTAAATATATTTTATAAAGTTTGTCAATATTTTGTATTACTTTATAAGGTTTTCAAGAGTTTTATGATGTTTTATAAATTTTCCCTAAGTTCTCTTAAGTCCATATAAACGATTTTATAAATAATTTTATGAGCAGTTATAAATGGTTATATAAAATCAGATGATGTTATGATCCTTATAAAAGATTATAAGCTCTTACAATTTTCACCTAAAGCATTTTTAAACTCTTATAAATAGTTTTTATAAGGATTTCTAAACCTTATAAACAAGTTTATAGTTTTGGAAAAAGTTTTCACAAACCCTTATAAATGATTTATAAGCCTGTTATAAGACTTCATAAAATAATTACCTTTTGAAATTCTAAAAATTCCTATAGATGATTTTATAAACCCTTATAAATAATTTTAAATATTCTTATAAATGATTTATTGACCCTTATAAAAAGTTTCTATATATTCATATAAATGATGTTTAAGACTTTATAAGCGAATTAACTTTATAAATTTTTACAGATATTTATAAATGTTTTATAAAACCTTATAAATATTTTATATATTCTTATAACTGATTTTATAAGGGTTTATAAATCATTTATAGGAATATATATAAACTATTGATAAAGGTTTATAAATGATTTCTAAATCTTTATAAATGATTTATAAACTGTTATAAATATTTTTATAAGCTCTTATAATATTTTTATAAACCCTTATAAACATATTCATAAAATTTTATAAATATATTTATAAAACCTTATAAATTATTTATAAGTTCTTATAAATGGTTATATAAACCCTTATAAGAGGTTTCGAACATGCAAGATAATATAGATTAGCTATCTATTTTGTTGGGAGATAGAAAGTGCAATACCACCACTTCTGCTTCTTATTCACGACATTTGTTTTGTCTTACAAGACACTTGGGTGATTTTGCACCCTTTTCTTTTGATCCTAATATGTTTGATTTATATATGTTTATAAGAGTCTATATATCATTTATAAAATTATATAAACTATTTATAATTTTATAAGTCATTTATAAGAGATTATAAAATGGTGTAGTTCTTGGAGTAGGCGATGCAAATTTTTCTTTTTCTAATATTAAACACTTGAAGGAGAAATTGATTGACGATGATGGAATGGATACAGCTTTTGTAAGGATTTATAAACTTTTATAAAAGATTAATAAAATCTTCTAAATGATTTATAAACTCTTATAAATTGTGTTATGGAGATTATTAAACTCATAATTATTTTGTATAAACACTTGTAAGTAGATTTATAAACCCTTATGAATAGATTTATAAACATTTTATAAACTCTTAGAAATGGTTTCATAAAGTCTTATAAATAGTATTATAAACCCTTGTAAATAGTTTTATACATATTTATAAGTGTTTTATAAACTTTTTAGATGGTTCATACAAGATTTTATGAACTCCTATAAAATTTATAAATAGTTCATAAAAAGTTTTATAAACTCTTATAAATGGTTTATATCATAGAAAAATACATAGACAGATTGAAAGACTAATGAAACCAAATATGGTATTTCTTGGCACAAGTAATGAATATTTTGGTTTTCCTGAATATTGAAGACTTGAAGAAGGAATGGATTGATGGAAGAATGTATAAACAGGTGAAACTGCATAAGGGAAGCTAACTCGTGATAACTTATCCTCCAAAATGCTCTGATAAGAAACAAAAAAGAAGCTAATGGTGAGTGCAAAGAAGAGCACATAGTAAAAAGAAGGGTTTGAGCTTTGTACCTCAGAGTAAATCGTTCTAGGATAGCTCATGTACATGCTCAACGCTTAGTTTCTCTAAGATTGCTCCAGAGACATGCTCAGTTAAGCTCTTCGATTCAAACTATCAACACAAATTCATGTGCTATCATCACATATTGTGATAACAGATTCAAAACTCATCCTTTTGTGTTCCACTGACAACGACCCCCCCCCCCTCTCCAAAATCTCATCATTTCTCAATCTGATGCTGGAGTTGTATCAACATTTCATTTCATGTGTATTCATATTTTCCTGCAAAGCCATATAACACAGTATTTATGCATAATTCTCTCAATCATATGAACCATGGCAGGTCTGTCCACCCTTTGAAAACAATGATTTATAAACTCTTCTAACTGATTTATAAATTGATTTATAATCTCTTATTAATTGTGTTTTAAAGATTATTAAATTCTTACAATCTTTTGAATAAAATCTTAGAAATAGATTTATAAACTCGTACAAATAGATTTATAAACCTTGTAGATTAATTTATAAACACTTATAAATAAATGTATAAACTCTTATAAATAGCTTATAAGTTCTTGTAAATAGTTTTATAAACCCTTTTAAATAGTTTTATAAACCTTTATAAATAGTTATATAAATATTTATATGTGTTTTATAAATTTTATAGATGGTTGATACAAGGTTTTATAAGCTCTTATAAAATTCATAAATGGTTTTATAAACTCTTATAAATAATATATATACAAAATTATTTCATATATCCATATGTTTGGTTTTATAAACCTTTATAAACATACATGAATAGTTTTATCCTGAGAACCAGACTGAAGGTTAATGAACTGAGAGACCAGTAGCTTCGAGATTCCACTTATAGCTGCCTCCACCTCATCTGGTTCCTTTTGACCCTCTCAGCCCACAGTACTCGCCTGCTGCAACTTGCGTCTTCTTCGACGTAGCAAGAACCTTCTCCAAATCCAACTGTGACAATGGCCTAGGTACCTGACAAACAAAATGATAGCAACTCACAACATCAAAACTCTTGCAAATTAAAATCTTATAAATTATTTACATACCTTTATAAACCCTTAAAAATAATTTTACTAACTCTTATAAATTATTTAATAATCCTTTATAAATGGTTATAGACTCTTATAATTGATTTATAGACTGAATTGATTACTAAACCTGTGAATACATATATAAACCTTATAAATTATATACATATCCCTTATAAATTATTTATAAACATTTATAATTTTGGTACTAAACATTTATAAATAGTTTATATACTTTATAAATTGTTTTATAAGCATTTATAAATGGTTTATAGACTCTTGCAAATAATTTGTAAGATTTTATAAAAGGCTTATAAATTGTTTTAATAAAAGTTTACAAATGATTTATAAACTCTTATCTGTCTGGAACTTCCATGTATCAAAACATCAACAAGTTTTAAAATCTTCAACCATATATATACTCTGATTATGCATATGGACTACATTGTACAAAAGAAAGTACCTGCGGTTGATTGGAAAAACTCTTCTAGATCTTTACCTTGCTCTGCACAAAACAAGCAGAAAATAGAGTTTTAGTTTCTGCATATTGTCAAATCAGGAGTCCTCATGAGTTTTTTTCTTAAGGTCATTACCTTATTCATATTACAAAGCTTGTAGAATCAACTCAAGCTTATCGAAATCAGCTTGTAGTATCAACTCAAGCTTATCGAAATCTTTAACAACTTTGGCTTCTGGTTCGCGTTTGCTTCATATTCTCTCCATAGCTCAGCTATTTCGTCAGCTGCAATCACAATATGCATTCATAAAAATTAGAAGCGTTATGCAAACAAGCACAAGATCTTAAACGTAGTTTCAGGATGAGAGAAGAGAGCCCAACCTCTTTCTCCTCCACCCAAGATCTTGCACATGTGTTCAAGTGCTTCACTTTCTCTTCGATTTTTCTCTTCTTTAGAGACCCCACAAGAAGGTGCAATGTCTCCTACAATGGTTGTTCAACAACATTGATCGAATTTGATATCTTTTAATGGAAAAAGGGGATTAGACTATATCTATAAGTGAAAGTACTAACCTTCTGCAATGTCATGAACAATTGCCATTTTCATGCACCTGAAAGAAAGACAGCATGGAAAGTTCAAATTAATTATTTTTCTTTCAGAAGCTATAAACTTGAAGATAGATAGGGAAGCAACAAAGAAACCTTACTTGTCTCTGTTTACACCGGGGATAACTGAAGAGATAAGCGCCATAAGACCCATCCGATACATGTGATCCGCTATTGATTCTGGATTTTTCACATCTCTCTTTTACCCCATCCAGCTCTTGGAGTTGTCTATTTTAAAACAAACATTACTTGAAATCATTACCATAAGATTGATGAAGCAGGAAACCAAAACCCCCTAAGGAACCGGAAAAAACTTTCACATCTATTAGAACATGAGTAATCACAAAGCAACCAGATAGCTTAAGATCATTTCATTTCCCAGACGATTTGTAGATTCCAATACAGAGTTGTCAGAAGAGGTTTTATAAATTATTTAATAAATCCTTATAAACGATTTCAGTACTCAAGTCTCAATTCCTAGAATCTTTAATTAACTCGTAAACTCAATTTCTAAATCTCAAAACACACAATCACATTGCATACTCATCTCTAATCAATTGTTTACACTTTTCAGATTGATGAATATTATGAATCTCAATGTTGCAACAAATCTCCCTAAACCGAAATAGATTCCAATGGAAAAAATCCAGATTCTACAATCTATTCAAACCTGTGAAGTGATCAAAGATGATCTGATGCCAGAAGTTTTGACGATGGTTCTCGATGGATCTCAACGGTAAGAGAGACGATCAATCCAACGGAAAGAGAGACGATGGATCCGACGGAGAAAGAGACTATGGATCTCGGCAGAGAGAGAGGAAGGATCACGACGGGAGAGAAGAAGGCGATAATGGGTTGGATATAAGGTAAGGTTAGTTTAGTTTTTTACACATTAATGAATGTGGTATTTATGAAAATGTTCTTTGGTTGGTGATATAGTTGAATAGTGGTATTAAGAAAAGTGTATAAGTAAAATTTCCCCATAAACAAACGCCATTTAAATATATTAGAGCAGAGATAAGTCAAAATCAGCCTTCTTCATCGAAAGAGTTTTGGGAAAAGAGGTTAGTTTTTTTTTGTTTCTTAATCACAATTCACAGTCCCTGTGTAACTCATAATGCTGTATTAGAGAGATATATATTTCATTTTGTTAGTCTATTAATAATCATTTTAAAAGATTTGTAGAACATAAATCTTCTTGGTAAAGAGAATAAAGTACTATGTTTACTCTGTGCTCATGAATAAGAAGTACTATGTTTACTCTGCTTTTGCTCTCTCTAACTCGTGTTTACTTTGTTTGAGCTCAGTTGAGTCATTTTTCTGCTTCTAGGACTCCAAATCAATACCAAAGTGGCAATTATTATATCTCTGTAAGGCGTTTACTGGTTCTTGAGAGATGGCTTTGTGTTAAACTTGTGGGGTTAGTTGTAGGATTGAAATTCAAGTGAAGCGTCGAGTAAGATAAACAAAAATACACTTATCATCCTGAAAATGTGAAACAATCCGCGTAGTTGAATACATTCAGCCGAGTTGCATCAGTCTCCAATTAAAAGGATAAGAACATATGACCTGTGAAAAAATATGTTTGCCATAATACGTTGAATGCTCTTGTGTTTCTTCATTGTAAGCAGTATTGATACCCATCACTTCACCAAACAACGGAAGGGGCTGAGGAAGTCAAACAATGTTCCAGAAAGTTTCGACTAAAAGGTTGATGTCTCTTGTTCCTCTTCGTCAGGCACTGATTAGAATAGTCTCGTAGACCTGGCTGCATCAATATTGAAACTCAGATATTTTTAGTAACAAATCTCTCACATCATTTTCAATGGAAGGTGAGAAACAATGGCTTAAAAAGAAGACATACAAAGCAACGAATAAAGATCATCAATGATAAAGCATAAAATATCACCAATACAACTTTCAATCATAGTAGCAAGTATTCTCTCAAACATGATCCAAAACAATCAACTTTACATAATATTCATTATAATATTATCAAAGAACTTTCATTTAACAATGCCTAATTGGAAACTCAATTCTATCGCCATTTTCAGTAACAAATTTAGCTCTATTTTCAAAAGAATAGCGTCTTGTAAAGACTGGGTTAGAAAGAAAGGCATACTAAGCCAAAGCGCAACAAACAAGTTCACCACTACAAGTCTGCAACTTCCAATCCGATAGAAACTATTCTTTCACTCATGATCCAGAGCACAACAATATGATCAAAGAACTTGCATTTCTGATTTTTTTTTATCAATACCATAACTGAAAACTCAACAAAATACAGAACTGACTGATGATAAATCAAAGAACTTGTCTTTAGGATATTTTAATCAATGCCTAATTGATAACTCAATCAAAATAAAAAATTGATTCTCTCAAGACATACCAGTTTAAGGCAAGAAGGGAAAGTGATTTTGCAGGACTTATCCTATGTGATCTCTCTCCACTCTTCGGTACGCAGGCGCAAGGGACAACGTCTCTACACTGAGTCCAATGGTCCTCGGTGTCCTCCACGCGGCATATGGTTTATCTTAACAACTCAGGGAGCATCACTGACCAAGATGACCGGGTAATGCTTGACGATGGAGGAAGCATCGACAAAGGAGGGACTGTGACAAAGCTATTTGTGAGGTGGAGCCAAGTTTCGATCTGGAAATATAGACAGAAAGGAAGAATAGAGAAAGCCTTATTACCATAGTCTGCCTATAATGCCAGACTTGAGGTCAGAGAAAATAAGCTGCTGATTCCCGATTTCCAGATTAAACTCTGAACGTTTTCAGGTTCAATGATCTCGTACGAACAAAAAGATGACCATCAACCCAAACGCACGGTCTATATATATGCTCCATCAGAGAGCTCGAAGAGAAATTAAAGAGTCTTTGATGAGTATGTAGTGGGCATCTTTGATTGAAAGCCATAACTACATAGGTTTCTCTGAAACATCAATTGGAAGGGGAAGTGGAAGAAGCATTCGAGAAATCGTCTCCAGTGCCCCTGGATTAATTTTTTAAAGCTATGATCTCCTTGTTATAACTCTTTTTCCATTTATAATTATTTTAAATTGAAAAATTAGTGAAATACTAAAAAACCAGCAGATTTGACGGTATTTACAAAGAAAACCAGAGTTAAACCCACCCATCCAGTGACCCGTCAGATCTAGATGGGCAAACCAAAAGAACCTAAAATCAAACGCGATTTCTAATCGGTTGCCCCATATCTTAACTTTTGCTCACCTTTCCTCTTAACTTTTTATTGAGAATCTCCAGTTTCTCTCTATCTCTCGCGAAACAAGGAGAACTAGAGGAGCAAACGGAGCAACCGATCTCGTTGGAGCAAACTAACAAAACCACCGCGAAACAAGGAGAAGAGGCAAGGTTCTTGACTATCTCAATTTCATTTTTCGAAGGGTTGTAACCCGTAAATTGGAGAGGCTTGAAGTCGAATCGATTTGGTCTCATTCCGTAATTCTCGTAGCAGGAAGTGAAAATGGCGAAAACACGATGGACTAATAAGAAGAAGAAGAGAACAAAACCACTGAAGGATATAACTTCTCCATTAAAAAAAGTTCCACAAGTTGAGGATGAGATTCCGAAGTTAATTGAGAAAGAGAACGAGATGGAGACAAACCCTGATGAAGAGGAAGAGAACGAGAACGAGGAAAAACGTGTTGTAGATGGAGAGAACGAGAAGGAGCCATTCTTGCTGAGAGCAGTTGATAATCTCACCTTATGTTAAACATTTCCTTGGGGTAGGTTGTCCTTTGATTACATGTTGAAACAAATTTCTAATACTATGAGCCATTTTGATGGGGAGGTGAAAGAAGGTGTGATATGGCCAGTTCCCGGTTTCTGTATTCCAATGGAGGTAAGTCTACATGACTCGTATGCTTTAATGCTGATGGAAAGTATGATATTGACACTTGAGGGGTTTTTTTACATGTGTAGCTCCTAGCATTTGAGGCCATTACGAAATTGGGGGCCAAATTCCGAGAGCCAGTTGAAGACGTAGACCCAAGATGTCCAAGGATATGCCGATCAAAGTTAAAGAGAAGTGAAATGAAGGGATTTCCCCTATCGAAAATAAATAAAGAACTTGGTAATACTAAGGTTAGTTGTCCCATGTATCCGAATATTTTAGACAACATTTTATGTTATGGAAATTTTAATAAGGCATTGACACTGCAGGACATTGTGAACATCTTGGTTGCTACCGATGAGGAAGAGACTCTACTAGGTCGGATAACAGAACCAGCGGACATCAGAGATAAGGATGACGTGATTGTGGAGAGCTGGATGAAGAGGTTGGCTAGTGGATATGTTGTAAGGTTTGAAGATATATTAGAAGAGGATGTCGCTGCCAGAAAAGCCCCTCCCGCGGAGAATGTTGTAAACGAGACAGGAGCTACCAATGAAGATGCAGGGAATATGGTGAAGTTAAATGAACTGGTAGAAATGTTTAAGAGCTTCAAAGAAGATATTGGAGAGCGGATGAAGAGGATTGAGGAAAAGGTTGAAGAGTTTGACATAAGACTCGCTGCCTCGGAAGCTTATGTCCACGAGCAGTTAGATGCTATGAGTGAGGAAAGGGGTGTTAAAAGGACAGGCACCACCATTGATGACAACTCGAAGAGGCCAACGAAGAGGTATAAGAATAAAGAGTGATGCTTATGTTGCTTTGGGTTTGTTCTAAAACTTATATTGCTCTTGGTTTATTCTAAAACTTATGTTGCTTTGGGTATGTACTATAACTTCTTATGCTTTTGTTATGTACTATAACTAAACTCAATATGTTCCTTTTGGTTATTATGAATCAGATTTGCACAATAACTAGGGAGAACTAGTAAAACTAGGTGAAAGTAATACAACTAGGTATTAGTATTACTTTGAAAAATGAACCGGAATAGACCCGACTTCTAACTCTAATAAATGAAATGAACAGAGTAATACCCTCGATAGCTCTCGAGAGAGAGAGCTCGAGAGGAGGCGAAGAGAGCGTCTAGCTCGCGAGAGAAGCGAGAGAGAGAAGTCTCCTCTAGATCTCTCTCTATGCCTCTTCTCGTATCTCCTCTCTATCTCTCTCTCTCTCTATCTCTCTCTCTCTCTCTCTCTCTCTCTCTCTCTCTCTCTCTCTCTCTCTCTCTCTCTCTCTCTCTCTCTCTCTCTCTCTCTCTCTCTCTCTCTCATACCTAAAAAGTGAAGATGGAAGTTGGTTCAGGATCGTCGAGGAGTAGGCAAAATTCTGGTCGGAGATTGTATTTTTGTGGCTTACCGGCGATGATAACGCAAGCTTGGACTGACAAAAACCCAGGGCGACAATTTAATGGCTGTCCACGTTATAAGGTATGAAATATGAATATAGAACTTCTTAAGTAGCAGCTTGTGTGAAAAATAGATTTAAAATGGAATATGTGGCAACTTGGAGACGAATGCAAGTACTTCTCTTGGTTTGATGAAGAGGAAGGTACATCATGGCAAAAAAGAGCTTTGATTGAAGCCCGGGATGAGATCCGGGAGAAGAGTAGAGTGATTGAGCAGTTAAACAAAATCATTGCAGAAATGAGAAGCGATCTGGAGAAGAAACAAATGGTGACACTGGGTGACGAAAATGAAGATGAAATTGTTAGGAAGTTTGAAGAATTCTATGTTTAAGTGTTTTGTAACCTATGCTTAAGTGTTTTGAAACCTATGTTTAAATGTTTTGGAACCTATGGAGATGTTGAATTGTTTTCGAGTAGATGTATTGGAAAATTATGGTATAACCATGGAAACCTATAGTATTACTACAGAAAACCAGTATAACAAGGTGTAACTAGGACATATATTCATCCAAACATAATTCTTAAAACAGTAAAACATGACATAATCCAAACGGAAATTCATCCAAACATTCTTAACAGAACATCGCATAATCCAGAAAATGACATAATCCAAACAACATAAGTCTTAATGCAGAAACACATACAAATCTTAACAAACAAATACTTGTATTAGCCGAAAATTAAAGACAAACAGCTAAGTTCAAACAAAGCTTCTCATATACGAGGAATAAGCTTTTACAGAGCTGCAATCTCCACAGCCATTTCGTCCACCTCCATCCTTAAGCGGCGAGCTTCTTCCTCAACTCCAGTTACCCATTTCACATAGTTGCACTCATTTTTGCATATTGCAGTAAGTAAGTAAGAAAATAAGTGAGAAAATCCATATTACCTTGAACGCGTTGCAAGTGAAGTAGCTGCGGCCTGGTAAGAAATCCTTATCTTTCGTATTAGTTGAAACCTCGTCGACGATTCGTCCCCTGCATGTGCAGGAATTTGGAATCCTGTACTCAGCATCGGCAATAAACTGAACCATGTCGAAGTGTTTCTTCATCTTCTTCATCCCCCTCTTTTCCTGTTTCTCAACCCATGGATCCATTTCAAGAGAATGATGAGAGAATTTTAGGAAATTGTTGAGAGGATGATGAGAGAGAAAGGTTTTAGAGAGATGAGATATGTGTGGTGAATGAGACTCGACCGACAGTGGGGATCTGCTTTTTCTCTCGAAAATCCCCCCTTGACCCGTTATTTTTTAGAAAGCTCGCCGAAATTTGGAAGTGTTTAGAAAATCCCGCCGAAATTTTAACAAGTAGTTCTATCTAAGATAGTAGTTGTACAGAAATTACAAATAGTTGTACATCTGGTGATTTTCAATTATTTTAGTATTACATGTAATTGTATTTTGTTTTCTTAGTTGTACAATGATATATAAGATTTAAGAATACAATTATTGGTGTTTCACATAATTTAGGTGTCTATAAAAGTTGTACAACGAAATCTCTTCTTCAGTAGTCACATATTTAACAAAGTGACTACAAAAGTGTATGTAATATGTTGGGTTGTTCTTTTGATTGTAGAGTATAACATTTTTTATTTTTCTGTTGGATTGTTCTTTTGATTGTTGTTCTTTTGATTGTAGAGTATACCATTTTTTACGTGACCAATAAAGATAGATTTCGTATAATGATGTAACATTGTAAAACTCAAAATCAATTTGAAATTCAATTTCAGAAAGTTATACTAGTATTACACAAACTAAAACACACTTCTCCATAGTTGTACAAAGAAAACAGAGTAAAATTCAAACATTTCGAGTTTCAAATAGCAACCATTGTAGGCTTTGTCTTGGACACCTTTTATTTTGTGTCCTTGGCCGACGCTCCCCTGCTGATGGAAACCTTTTCACTTTTTTTACTTCCTCTCTGCTCAATGCGCTTAGGAGCCATGATCTTCTTTTTCTTTGATGTAATCTAGGACATCCCATTGACTCCTATCTGGAACCACATATTTAGTCCTGTAATATGCCAATGCCCACAGCTCTGTCCAGTAGTATTTAGATATCAAATCTTCTAAATCGAAAACGTGACTGCTTTCACCTTTCTTAGAGTAAAAAATGTAAGCGGCTAATCCATGAATACAAGGATACTTTTCAATGTCAAAGAACCTGCAACTGCAATTTTTGGCTAGTAAATTCACCAAATACGGTTTTCCATCACTGCCCATAACACTGTATTCAAGGTTGAAAGTGTCTCGCTCCGACACAATTAATTTTTCTTGTTCCCCCATGTGTCATGCACAAAGTTCTCCACTAGAGGCACTAGTTTGCACTCACTTGATCCACTAACGGTTTCTTTCCTATGCTCATTAAACCAGTCAGCAGATTTTTTAACGATCGCATCCAGCAAGGGTATTAAAGAGTACTTCCTCACGTCTTTGAACACTCTGTTCATCGACTCCACAACGTTGCTTGTGTCGATGTTGTATCTATCTCCTGGTAACCAACACCTTGCCCATTTTTCCTCTCACTACTTTCCTCCAGATACTTCGCAGCAGATGGATACCGAGTCTTGAAACCAGAATAAGCAGCATCGAATTCAGGCACTGAGTAAATCCGAGCAATGTCCATAAATCTACATTCAACAACATCCTTGTTGACGTTACTTCCACGACCTTTCACATTTTCCGCCAAATGCCATATACAATGCGTATGATGAGCCATCAGAAGCACATTAGCTATGACATTGATGAGGCTTACATTTCTGTCACTCATAAACACCAACTCCGATGAATCTGACACAACACTTTTCAACATCTCAAAAAACCAACTCCAACTGTCCTTATTCTCACCATGTAATACACCAAAGGCTAAAGGATAGTGGTGTCGATTAGGATCCTTGGACGTGGCAAAAACTAGTACACCACCATATCCATTTTTAAGAAATGTGGCATCCACGGTTATCACTTTCCTCATCACTTGAAAACCTTCTATGCTAGCTCCCAGAGCGATGAACAAATACTTGAACTTGTCTGACTCATCCAATTTTTCGCTTGATATTGTCCCATAATTCATCTTCTCCAATAAGTACAAATAATAAAACATCATCTGGTAACTTTCTTCAGGAGTCCCACGCAAAACGTTTACAGCTTTGTTTTACCTCGCAAAGCAGTGGAGTACGATAACTTCACACCGAGTTTGTTCCACGCAAGATCAACGATGCTTTTAGGAGGAGGAGTTTCCATTGTCCTGGATAATCATCATGCAATATAGATGCAACTAGCTGTGGTGTGCTTTTCCTCCTTGAATTGCATTTACTCTGACTTCCACGAGAGCATGTATGCATGTTGGTGTACATTCTTATAGAGAACATTTCAGTTTTTTTAATCTTCAAAGCTCGTAGTCCCCATTTACATCCTTCCTTAGGACATTTTAGCACTAATCGCTCCTTATCCGATGTTACCACGTCGAACCCAAATTTTTTCGAACATGCGCCTCGATCCACCACTTCTTGCACTGCCTTTTTACTAACAAATTCTTGTTGTATTTTCAACCCCAGACCGTCTTCCTATGCGTCCATAAACTAAACCGGTTTGCCAAGAGGAAGAACCTCTACATATCTATTAAAAATTTCTGAGTCTTGTTTACCATTACCCACATTCCCATCAGCATTTTCATTCTCCTTTCCACCAGCATTTTCATCCTCCTTTCCACCAGCACTTTCATCCTCCTTTCCACCAGAATTTTCATCCAAATTTACTTCTTCATCAACTTCTTCCAACATCTCCTCAATCGCCACTATCCCCCCTCGGATTGTTTTTGAACTAGAATGTTGCCACCATATAAAGTTATGGCTTTATTTCCGAAATTATTGTTAGTCAAATGCAACACTTCATAGTTCATACCTAAGGAACTTTGTTGGCCGGCTCTTGAAAGTTGCTCGGGGAGTCCTGACCTTCTGATGATTTCCACATATAATATGCACCTACGGTTCTCTTTATCAAGGGACAATAGATAACCACAAAGGTCTTCATCATCAGATATGATAAATTGTTCCTCACACCCAATCAACAGTGGAATGTAACTCAATTTCAACTTCACAGAAATTTCATCAAACGCAAGCTTCTTGCATATTCGTGCTTTTACCATTGAAAGAGTTATATTGTCCGCTTCATTCTTAAACACTAAACTATACATGTGACCTTCACATCTGAAATGTATGATGACGTTGTTGCTCATTGGATCCTGTCAAACTCATTGAATACCATTTATTATGCATAAAAAAGTGCCAACAAAATTAATTCATAAGCGGAAACTTATTCAGTAATACCAGTATTACCGGTATTAATTTTTAAATCTACATTCAATGTACTATGATTCGAACAATTTAACTAATTTCCTACTAAATTCAAGTCATAATGGACCAACACGCCCCCTGCAACATCTAAATCGATTCCAATTAGGTTTTCAAACTCGAGCTTTGCAATACATACCCGTTTTCAACGTTCTACAGTGGAGGATAGATCAACGTTGGTTAGGGGATTCGATTGGGACCTATACGCGGAAGACGGAAGACCGACCTGGAGGAGCTTCGAGTGGGAGAGGAGAGCCAAATCTCCGGAGAAGTCACGAAGTGAGCTTCTCTAGGTCGCGTCGTCGGGGTGTTTTCTTTTTCACCTCCAGACGCAAAACGAAACGAGGTTGAGACCCCAACTCTACCGCAACCCAAACGCTTTTGTTTTCATATTATTTTCTTATTTTCTTTATTTTATTTTCTTTTTCTGAGGCCAATTTGGTAATTGCAGATGCTTTAATGAAAAGGAATGAAGGATATAAGCTTTGTTCAAAAATGCGGCCGCGTTACCAATTTTGTGGCCGCTTAAACGCTACACGGATGACGAACGTAGTGATTTTGCTTGATTCAGTTGTACTGAACAATAACACGCGTAATTCCCGGTTACAACGTAGAATAAGAAAACGCGGCCATCGAATTACCAAAACTTTGTTTTGTCCAAATCATGGAAACATTAGAAAAACTCAGATTTCGTTAATTTTGGATCGGAAACACGTTAATAGTATGTGTTTTACTATGTAAATGCTAAACCTAATTGATTATGTGAATTTTCAGAGTCTGAGGTCGCAAACAGAAGAAAAAAAAGGTCTGGGAAGAAGACGACCACACAATTACGATTTTGCCACTATTAAATTAAATGGTAAAATAGTTTCAAGACAACTGTTATGGGTATCGATCTCGGCCTAATACCCAGTTTTCAGTGTTGCATTTGCCGTTTTAGCTCTGATGACTCATTGTACACTTATGAAACCGAATTTTCTTATTGATCCCACTTTGTGAATGAACCTTCCCTTGCTTGATTTACAATGCGGCAATAACAACTTTGGCTACTTAAATGTTTTGTTCAAGTATGAAATCATAGATATATACCGATTATATTTTTAAATATTAAGTATAAAACATGGTATTATACATATAGAAGTATAAAAAATTCCTCCCCGCGTACTCCCCGTTTTTTTCGCTTTTTCAGTAAATCGCTAGGAGTTGGTGTGTCGCATGCATAGTGCCTAGCGAGTTTCCAAACAAGGGATTAAGTGATTTAATTTTTTTGTAGAAGGGTGTCTGAGATGATGTTTCGAAGCATTCACAGAAAGGAGGGAGATAGCGAGTATGTATGTTTAGGTTAGTGATATTTGGGTCCTACTACACAATGAAGCCCAATTATAATATTTGTGAGTGTTGGAGTATGCCACGTGGCATTTTCTCCCCTATGAAGAAAAAACCCAACCTTTTTGTACAAGATAAGTTCAACTTTATCAGATGAGAGGTTCTATTCACATTATATTATTATTTTAATGTAATTTTGTTATCTAATTATTATTTTTTTCTTTTAAAAACAATAAGTCAATAATAAATTTCATTTCAAAAATGGTATCTAAATAAATTTTAATAATATCTCAAAATAGATTTCATATCTCTCTCTATTGTTTATAGTTTATTTATTTTGAGATACTCACATCCATCCTTACGATGGATGTGTTCTGAGAGCAACTTTATTGAAGATATTTACAAAGTTATTAAATATCATACCAATTCTCAAATTAATATTTATTTATACATGTACTTCAATTTGAGTTGAGAATCTCATGCTGAGATTTTCAGTGGAAGTACCCTAACTGCAGGATGTTGTACCTAAACTTAAACATGTGAAAGAATCAAGGAATCAAGTATTGTTCCAGTTTATGCTATGTTGTTCAGTCTATTATGATCACTGTATTATGAAACATACTAACAAAATCAACTACATTAAATAGGGGTGGGCGTTCGGGTACTTATTCGTGTTCGGTTCGGATCTATTCGGGTTTCGAGTTTTCAGGGTTAAAGATGCCTATTTGGATATTTATAAATTTTGGTTTGGGTTTGGTTCAGATTATAACCCGTTTAAGTTATTTTTACAAACTTAAAATTCATATATAATTTAAATTTCTCAAAATCTAAAAACAAAAATAATATATAATGTTTAAATTTGAATAATGTATGCTAAAATACCTAAACTTAACATAAAATTAGTTTAGCTTGAATATTTGGATGGAGAATCAAAAGATATTTCAAGTACTTTTGGTGTGTTTGAGTGTTGTTTAGCTATTTTAGATATCTAATTTTGACTATTTGTATATATTTTCGAATATTTTGGAAAACTTCAAAATATTCTATATATTTTGGATATTCTTTTGGATATTAAACCTGAAAATAATTAATATATTTAAGTATACTAAATCTTATTCAGATCTATTCGGGTACCCAAAATATTTCGGTTCGGGTCAATTTTTGTTCCGGTTTTTTTAATACCAAAATTTTGAACCCGTTCGGATCTTTAACCAGTTACGGTTCGGATTCGGTTCTACTTTTTTGGGTACTGTTTGGTTCTCCGGATTCGTAAATTTTGTCCAGCCCTAACATCAACTATAACTAATTACACCATACATCTAGATAATACTATGTATTTTTAAATACACCACAAATATTATTAATTTATCAATCTTATGTAGTTTTTTTTTGTCTGGTTAATTACGTAATTACAAATTATGAGAAACATTACATAGATGATATTACAGCCGACAATACTACCTGTCTTATGAGGATTCACTCTTGACTGCATCACCCTGAGTCGCCCCATGAGATCCATTCCTGACGGTACTCCTTGCGCTATGCTGAAGATCTCTTGTAAGTCTTTTCTCTAATTTTCTGCATAATCCGCCTTCTCCGGAAAATTGAAATCCAGACTTCTTCCTATAGAAATTGCGTCGTCTGGGATTCGAATCCCAGACCTGGGTGTAGAAGCTTTTAAACCTGGGTGTAATATTATGTAGTTAACATTATAATCATATTTTTATTTCCGAAACAGTAGATCAGACGAAGAATCCAGTAACCAGAATTGTATAAATGTTATGACCTGATGATTTATAATTGGTTTAATTGATAATCCTTTTCAATAAAAGAATATTACTGGGGTAGTGCTTCAACTAAACCAACCAAAAAGCCATAGAAGCAAAAGACCCTTATATCCTAGTAGGTCAACAATCTTTGCATATTGTTTGAAAGACAATTCTCTCAAATAGATTTTTTTTAAAAGTTTTTGTCACAAAAGACTTTTATACCCTACTTATATAAATACAAATAAATAAATAATATAAAATTATAGTTCGAATTATATGTTTTCAAATTCGAACTTTTTTACAAACTTTCTTTTCGAATTGTTTTTTAAAAAAAATATATTTTTTTTCAAATTTTCTTTTTGAAATTTGAAAGTACTTTTTGAAACTATTTTTAAAATTTTATTTTCAAAGTTTTTAATATTTATTTTTTATTTTTAAAAATTTTAAACTTTAATCCTAAAACCTCACCCCTTAACTCTAAACCTAAATCTAGATTAGTTAACCCTAATGGTATAAATGTATATTTGCCTCTTTAATGAAAATTTTTGGTCATTTTGATTCTTTAATATTATATTTGTGACAAAAACTTTTTAAGGACTATCCTAGGGTATTTCTCTATTTATTTTTATTTTTTAGAATTTTAAATTTTAATCCCAAAACTTTACCCCGTAACTCTAAACCATATTTCTAGATTTGTTAACCCTATGTGCATAAGTGTATATTTACGTTTTTAATAAAATGTTTTAGTCATTGTGATCCTTGAAAGCTATAATTGTGACAAAAACCTTTTTAGGACTATATTAAAGTATTTCTCTATTTATTTTTTATTTTCTAAAATTTTAAATTTTAATCCCAAAATATCACCCTTTAACTCTAAATCCTAAGTCTAGATTAGTTAAACCTAGAGGTATATGTGTATATTTATCTCTTTAATGAAACATTTTAGTCATTTTGATATTTGAAAACTATATCTGTCACAAAAACATTTTAAGGACTATCTTAAGATATTTCTCTAGTTTGAATCATCCTTACTATATTTCTGTATCTATGTCTCTCTTTCTATATATAAATCTATACCCTTTCTGTGTCCTGTGACAATTATTGTTCTCCTTCGTTTTTGCATCTTCCATGGTACTATCATTACCTGTTGTAGTCGTTGTAAAAGGTAACTGCAAAGGACCATGACGAGAACCCGATTGCAAATGCCTTCTCTTTGATGATTTTCCTCCTTCATCGTACCGGTTTCTTCTTCCCCCTCTTGTGTTGAATTCCACAAGTTAAAACAATAAAACAACTACTGATTGTTTCTCCGGATCCTTATAAGGCTTGCCAGGGTGTAACCGGTATTTGAATAGTGTAGATCCTAAAATATACACTAGGAATTTTGTAGTGTTTGAGGTATTAAATTAGGGAGAAAAAGGATGTAGGTAACGACTTCCTTAGAACACAATAATTTAATCAGATTCCGCTTGACAAAAATGGACTTTTTATTGGATTATGAAGGTTGAATACAAGTAATGAAATGAGAACAAGAACTACACAAACATCGAAGTGAAATCTAAGTCTAAACAATCTCGAAGAGGTCGATCTATTGCTAGTTCTCTCTAAAGGGGTTTTCCGTGTCCTGTTTGCTTTGCTCGATCTTTCTCTTATACTCATTTGACTTCCGCGATCTCGTCCAACTTCTCCCTCGATCTTCGGAGTTCGTTACTCCCTCTTGGGTGTCGATGAGACCAAGTCTTGCTGATTTCTTTGATGGGATTTTGATCGCATTTCGCGGTTCGACTTGGGCTTGAGGATCCCTCTAAGCGACCTCAATTAACCGCGACCTTGCCACGGCGTAAACGGGCTTCGACCTTCTCGCCTAGTGGTGGTTTTTGGGTCCAACAAAATAGGTAATAGATAAAATGGATTACAACACATTTTGTATTAAGTAACTAAACTCAAGATCAGTTGTCTTTTTTACCTCCAGGAACACCGAGCTGTTGCAATGCATCAACAAAACGGCGATGTAACACAGGAGTCCAACACCTTATTTGCTTCTGTAATACTTGTTTCCGAATAAATGGTGGTGGCTGTGCCACAGAGTTAGAGGTAAAGCCATCAACCATCGAGCTCGAAGTTAAACCGAGGCTTAAACCAGTGTCTACCTGAGTTCTCATGATGCCAGCAGTCAGCCACATAGATAAGCCCTTTGAAGCTTTCTTCTCCCTTCTCTGAAACAAGTAAATCAAACGAAAACAATCTCATGCTCAGTCGTGATACTCCTCTTAAACCGTGTTTTGTTTTATCTCAATCTCTAGCTTGTTCTTGATATTCTTGTCTGAGAAGCTTCTGTTTGACATGTGATATTGATAGGTTTTAGCTATCTCGAACTCTTGTAACAAAGTAATATTTCTTAACAATGAAAATGATAATTACAGCTTGAGTATGAACCGATCTAAACTCTCATAGCGAACTCAGATCAAATCCATCAGTCTCATAGCGACTGTGGTGTAAAGACTCATAGCGTCTCTAACAAACAACATCAAGCATACCTCTCACTTCACTCATCTCGACTCATACTAGCTCACTTACAATGAATACTATCTAACTGCAAACCCTCTTCCTCTCTCAGAGTATTTCCTTCCTTTTTTCTCTTTTAAATCTCCAACGGCTCCTGCCACGTCATCTTCCACGGCTATCCCTTTTCCCCTGTTTCTTCGATAGTAAGCCATTTTATACTTATCAGATATTCTCCTTTCCATTGCTGAAACTTCTTCTCCTTGAGAAGATCTGTTTCCATTACCATCTCCTTTTCGCCATTCTTTTACGTCATGTTTATTAAGAGAGATAAAAACTTACAACAGAGGTTGAGTATCCATCTCTGAGCATCTCCTATTTTCCTCATTGAGATACGAAATTGTTGCAAAACTAAACATAACCGTCAAAGAAACGAGTGATCAGCATTCGGCATCCTAATGCAACATAGCTTAGTGGGGAGGAATACAGTCAAGTGTAGAATGGTTTAGAAGTATAAATTTATAAGTTAATATTCGATGAACTAATTACCTTAATAAACTAGTATAAGTTTTTCGTCACAAAATAACTTTTAATCTAATTAACCTTTCGATAAATTAATATTTCGGTAAACTAATAAAAAATTATAGTGAGCAAAAAAAAAATTATAGTGTCATCGGTACTAATTTCTGTAGATTTAATTTTACTTTTTTTGTTTTTGTTTTCGTGCAATACTAAAGTACTTTTTATTCAAGTGATAGCACGTAATTGATTATTATTTATTAACCGGAAATCAGATGAAGAGCTGGACATGGGGACATCGAATCTACTGTGTTCTCAATAATACATAGGAGGCAGTGCCTCCGAGGCACCAAACCACATTTTCTTCTCATATCAGTTCACATCAAAAATCTGAAGTAAACTAAGCATACAACTGTTGGAGAATAAATACTTGTCAATTAAGATCGTTCATGATACATGGGAAAGAAACAAACAACGCCAAGGAGAACAAGCAATTAAGAAACCTCAACTTAATGTGTCGACTCAACCTTGCTTCGATAGAATCGATCAAGGGCTTTGAGCAAAATCAATAAACTTCCACCAGAGATATTCTACGACGTTATTAAAAGCACGAGCGTGGTCGAACACGGCGCCTCTTCCGACACCAAAGCCAAGTCCTACACCGATTCCACATCCAGTTCCAAACCCGACCCCAAACTGCAGTTTAGGAAGTCCTGGTCCGTATCCTCCGGTAAGACCGGCGCCAAAACCAACTCCACAACCAGCACCGAGCCCTAAGGCCGGACCAACGTTACCTAGATCCTCGAAAAGCTTCCACACCAATCCCTTATCGTCATCTCTCTTCTTCCTCCAGTTGCCCATCGTCCTCTCTCTTTTTTTTTTTTGTTTATTTTAAAGCAAACTGTAGTATGATCTGAATGGAGGAGCCTAGAGAGGGTTTAAAGAAATCATATCGATTCATTCGTGATTCTTCAATGCGCCGCGGTACACTTTCTCGCTTTATTAATTATAAAATAATAATAACAAGAACGTTGCACATGGATGAACAAATATAATAGTAGTATCCGTGCTTTATTAGTTTACCATGTCCACTTTCAGTTCCCACTTGCTAGTTTGGTGTGGGTTTTTGCCTTCCTGTGTTATACACAATTATCCTTTTTATTCAAGATGATGGAAGTTGTGAAGAATGAAATATGAGATTCAGATTCAAGGGCATGCCCATGGATTTATATATGATTTTGGAAAGTAAATAAAGAATGTCTTTTCTTCCTCAAATTTTAATGATGATGTTGAAAATAATGTCTGTGTCTGTAAGACTCTAACCCAAGAAGAAGGTCTCGGAGAACCGTTAAGAGGAAAACCAAGCACGAGGAGCTCACGTGCTCATCTAACGGTATTGAAGGACAAAGGCATAATTAACCTTAGTCTGCAAGTGATGGCTTTTGTCTTCTGCCTTCGTACGAAAAAGCAGAGGAGAACAGAGGAGAGAAGGGGAGCGTGTAACAACTGGCACAGCTCTATATAAGCTGACAATATCTGAGACATTAGAGTTAAGAGAGAAAGAAGAAAAGCAAGAGAGCAGCCGCAAGATAAGTGTGTTGTTCTGTCTCTAAGGGTTAAGTGTAACCAAAGCTTTCTAGTGGATTTCCGAACAAACCTCGGCCAGACGTAGCGTCCTCACACTGAGGCGTGAACTAGATAAATTTGTGTGTGTCCTTTCTTTACTTGCTTAACGAAATACACACGAGTGAACAAATAAGTGGGGTGAGTGAAATCATTTTACATCGAGCACAAAACAGAGCATAGAACCGATCTTTTTCTCAACAACTGGCATCAGAGCCAGGTTACTGGCTGGGAAGGAGGAAAGGTTGAAGCTTTGCAAAGATTGAAGCTTTTCTGTAAAAGCTTTGCCCTTTACTGAAGCTTCTGACAAACCGGAAGAGAAGATTATCAAAGCTAAAGCTCTCAAGGAAAAGAGACGGAAATCTAGATCTACGATCATACTAAGTCTGGGAGATCACGTTCTCAGGAAAGTCATAAAGGAACCGACTGCAGCTGGTATGATAAAGATGCTAGATAAGTTGTTCATGGCTAAGTCTTTACCCAACAGAATATATCTCAAGCAGAGGCTGTACGGGTACAAGATGTTTGAAAGCATGACGATGGAGGAAAACGTAAACGACTTCTTCAAACTGATTTCTGATCTGGAGAACTGAAGGTTACAGTTCCAGATGAAGATCAAGCCATCGTCTTGTTATGTCTCTACCGAAGCAGTTTGATCAGTTAAAGGAAACATTGAAGTATGGCAAGCCAACGCTGGTTTTGGATGAAATCACTGGAGCTATAAGGTCGAAAAGTCTTGAGCTTGGAGCAAGTGTTAAACTGAGCAAGAGTAGCTCAGAGGCTTTTTATGTTCAAGAAAGAGGCAGATCAGACAGAAGAGGTAGGAGCTCAGACAGAGGGAAAAATCAGAACAGGTCTCAGTCAAGAGAAAAGAAGACTTGCTGGATTTGTGGGAAAGACGGTCATTACAAGAATCAGTGTTTTTTCTGGAAAGAAAGAAACAAGAATCTTAATAGCTCAGAGAAGGGAGAAACATCAAATGTCATGGAACAAGTCATTGATGCGGCTGGGTTGAACGTAGAAGAAGAATCAAACGCTGTAAGCGAAGGTCAAGAAGACGAGTGGATCATGAACACAGGGTGCTCATTTCACATGACGCCAAGGAGAGACTGGTTCGTCGAGTTTGATGATTCAAAAACAGGAAGAGTGAAGATGGCAAATCAAACCTATTCTGAAATCAAAGGTATAGACAGTGTAAGAATTCAGAATGAAGATCTCTCTACGGTTCTGATCTAAAACGTAAGATATGTTCCAAGCATGACGAGGAACTTGATCTCAATGGGAACTCTTGGAGATCAATGATGCTGGTTTCAGTCAAAGAATGGTTCTCTGAAAGTTATCAAGGGCTGTTTAACATTGTTAAAGGGAAAGAAGGTTGGAACTCTATACATCTTGCAAGGAAAGGTGATGGCAGGAAGTGCTAATGCTGTAGTGAGATCCAAGAATGAGTTGAAGTTGTGGCACAGTCGTCTCTGTCACATGAGCAAGAAGAATACTGATCTACTGATCAAGAAAGGATGCTTACAAGCAGAAAAGTTGAAAGGATTCGAATTTTGCGAAGACTGTGTGTATGGGAAAGCTTATAAAGTGAGTTTTGGGACTGCTTTGCACGTCACAAAGGAGAAACTTGACTACATACATTCAGATCTTTGGGGAGCACCTTCAGTACCAAATTCAATAGGAAATTGTCAATACTTCATGACGTTTATTGATGACTTCACAAGAAAGGTCCGGATTTATTTCTGGAGAAACAAAGGATGAAGCTTTCAGAACCTTTGTTGAATGGAAAACAATGGTGGAGAATCAATCAAACAGAAAGGTAAAGAAGTTGAGGACTGACAATGGTCTTGAGTTCTGCAATCAGGAGTTTGATGGTTTCTGCAAACAAGGAGTTGTAAGACACAGAACGTGTGCTTACACCCCACAGCAAAACGGGGTTGCTGAACGCATGAACAGAACAATAATGGAGAAGGTTAGAAGCATGCTCAGTGAGTCTGGTCTTGAAAAGAAATTCTGCGCGGCTTCGACTGCTGTGTACATGATCAACAGAACTCCGGCGTCTGCTATTGAGTTTGAAATACCAGGGAAAGCTTGGTCAGGGGTTTTACCTGATCTGAGTGGTCTAAGAAGTTTTGGATGCATTACCTACGTGCATACAAGTCAAGGAAAGCTCAATCCGAGAGCTAAGAAAGGCGTGTTTCTGGGGTATCCAACTGGAGTAAAGGGTTACAAAGTATGGCCGATAGAAGACAGGAAGGTGGTAATAAGCAAGGATGTTGTGTTTAATGAAGAAGTAATGTTCAAAGACTCCACGGAAAATAAGCAAGGTGAAGAAAGATCAACCAAGGAACCTGAAGTTACAATCATCACTACTCCGGTTGTAACTACAGAAAAAAGTATGTTGATCAAGGTGGAGCTATTGAGCAAGATAACATTAACCAAGAGGGAATGTTCCCTACACAGGAACAAATCTCCGAGTCTGAAGATGATTCAGAAGAAGATTATATGCCACCTAGTCTTGAAGATTATCAGTTGGCTAGAGACAGACAGAGAAGGATTACAAGACCTCCTAAGAGATATGATGAGTTAGGAGAGCTTGGATTCGCGTACAATTTAACATAAGATGGTGGAGCTCTCGAGCCACAGAGTTACAGTGAAGCAACGGCAAGCTTAGAGAGTGAACTCTGGAGAGAATAAACAGATGAAGAGATGGTATCACTGAGAAAGAACCACACTTGGGATCTAGTTGACAGGCCAGAAAAGAAAAGAGTTATTGGCTGCAAGTGGGTGTTCAAACGGAAGATCGGAATTCCAGGAATTGAGAGACCAAGACACAAGTCAAGGCTTGTAGCAAAGGGTTATTCTCAAAGGGAAGACATTCAAGAAATCTTTTCACCTGTTGTTAAGCATGTTACTATACGTCTAATGCTATCTGCTGTTGCTCATTTCAATCTAGAATTGGAGCAGATGGACGTCAAGACAGCTTTCCTGCACGGAAGCTTGGACGAAGAGATATACATGAGTCAACCTGAAGGCTATGTGGATGAGAAGGCACCAGAGAAGGTCTGTCTGCTAAGAAAGTCGCTGTATGGTCTGAGACAATCACCAAGGCAATGGAACCAGAGATTTGATACGTTCATGAGGTCATCAGGGTACTCAAGAAGCTTGAAAGATAGCTGCATGTACTTCAAGATGAACAAGGAAGAGGAGAGAACCTTTCTTCTGTTGTACGTCGATGATATGTTAATCATATCAAAGAACAAAGACACAGTAAAAGAGTTGAAGGAGAGTCTCAGTTCCACTTTCGAAATGAAAGATCTTGGTCAAACTAAGAGGATCTTAGGAATGGAGATTCAAAGAAACAGAGATCAGGGTTTGCTAGAGCTGTCTCAGAAGGAGTATCTGCAGAAGGTATTGAGGTCCTTCAAAATGGAGAACTGAAAATCTGTGAAAACGCTGCTTGGTGCTCATATGAGACTTAAGTCTGTTACTGACAAAGAAAGAGAAGAAGAAGCTGATCAGATGAAGTCTATTCCCTATGCAAATGCCGTTGGTAGCATCATGTATTCCATGATAGGATCAAGACCTGATTTAGCTTATCTGGTTGGGATGATAAGCAGGTTTATGGGGAAGCCACTTATGAATCACTGGCAGGCTGTGAAGTGGGTTCTCAGGTATATAAGGGGATCACTTGATACGAGATTGCAGTACAAGAGAGAAGGAGATTTCAGAGTAACTAGTTATTGCGACTCAGATTACTCAGCAGATCTTGATAAGAGGAGATCAATTACTGGCTACACATTCACGGTTGGAGGAAATGTGATAAGCTGGAAGTCAAGTTTACAACCTGTGGTCGCACTGTCAACTATGGAGGCTGAGTATATTGCTTTGACAGAAGCAGCAAAGGAAGCTGTTTGGTTAAAAGAGTTGATGAACGAGTTGGGTTTCAAACAAGATGCAGTGGAGATTCACAGCGACTCTCAAAGTGCAATAGCGCTGGCAAAAAATGTTGTTCATCACGAAAGAACGAAGCATATACAGAGAAGGTTTCATTACATCAGAGACACAATCACTGATAGAGAAACAAAGGTGTTGAAGATATCAACAGTTCACAACCCGGCGGACATGCTTACTAAAGTATTGCCTGTGAACAAGTTCCTAAGCGCACTGGAGAAGCTCAGGGTTACCAGTAACTGATAAGAGTATCAGGAACCGAGGCGGAAATCAAGTAACACTAGAAAGAAGAAGATAAAAGAAAGCAGTACAGTCGACACTACAGCAAGGTGGAGTTTTGTTGAGGATAATGCCTAAGTGTCTGTAAGACTCTAACCCAAGAAGAAGGTCTCGGAGAACCGTTAAGAGGAAAACCAAGCACGAGAAGCTCACGTGCTCATCTAACGGTATTGAAGGACAAAGGCGTAATTAACCTTAGTCTGCAAGTGATGCTTTTGTCTTCTACCTCCGTACGAAAAAGCAGAGGAGAACAGAGGAGAGAATGGGAGCGTGTCACAACTGGCACAACTCTATATAAGCCGACAATATCTGAGTCATTAGGGTTAAGAGAGGAAGAAGAGAAGCAAGAGAGCAGCCGCAAGATAAGTGTGTTGTTCTGTCTCTAAGGGTTAAGTGTAACCAAAGCTTTCTAGTGAATTTCCGAGCAAACCTCGGCCAGACGTAGCGTCCTCACACTGAGGCGTGAACTGGATAAATTTATGTGTCCTTTCTTTACTTGCTTAACAAAATACACACAAGTGAACAAATAAGTAAGGTGAGTGAAATCGTTTTACATCGAGCACAAAACATAGCAAAGAATTGATCTTTTTCTCAACAGATGAGAGTTCAAATGTTTGTGTAGAAAGCGATATTAGATCGATCAAACTCAGAATAAGTGCACATTGCGATCAAACTCAGATAAGAATATCAGATGATGCCTCCTCCAAGAGGTACTTGAATTGTAATGTAAATGATACTTCCTGGACATATGTGGAATTAGGATGGATAGTCCAAGATGATATGCATGGTCCCATGGTAGCAAAAGCTTACCCTATATCTCAGTATCTTGCCTTGATGCATAAGAAACTTCTCTTTTTCTGAAATGTTTTGTTTGGATAATCTTTGGTTTAGCTCTAAAGTGCCTCTTGGATTCTCATTGAGCATTTGGGAGATCAACAAGCTTGGACAAATAAAGCTAAAGTGCTCCAGAAAATGAATCATTGGAGAAAGGAGGTCTTCAAGACACCTAAATTCAATTTCAAAAGGAGACAAGCAAAGTTTTCCCAACTATAAGACTCTTTGTTTATCATGTAATCGTTTATGTTTTTAATTGAGTATTTTTTTCAGAAAAAAAGGAGACAAGCAACCTGTGTGCTGACTTATTAGACAACTTCTTCTTTCTTTTTCTGTTAAGCACTTCTAGATTGTACTATCCTATCCTCCCTCCCTTCTTGGTTCATACCATTTATAGAGAGGAACAAAACCTATCCATGTTTTAAAAATTTCAGAATTAAATAACTTGTTAAAATTTGGGCCCAACAATAAAGCCCATCAAAATGTTCCCTCTCAGAACTCAAAAGTAACAATAGCAAAAACCCTTGTTCGTCTCACCGCTTCCCCTGGAATCTTCAGCAACTACAACTTCCGGCGAGATATTACTTGTTAAAGTATCAGAAACCGAGAACCAACTTCGTAATCTTGAATCAGATAAAGATGTCGGGAAAGACCGAAGTGGAAGCGAAGAGAGTATTCATAGGAGCAGGATGCAACAGAGTGGTCAACAACGTCTCTTGGGGAGCTTCTGGTCTTCTTTCCTTCGGTGCCCAAAACGCCGTTGCTATTTTCTGCCCCAACGTCTCTCTCTCTCTCTCTTTCTCTCTCTTTATCTCATCTTTCTAAAGATTAGTTAACCACCCTTCAAAAGTTGATTCTTTTTGTTTTCTTTCAGACTGCCCAGATTCTTACAACGCTTCCAGGCCACAAAGCTTCTGTGAATTGCACTCATTGGTTACCCAGTTCCAAGTTTGCTTTCAAAGGTACCTGCTTTCTCGGTTTCTTGCTTACTTGATGAACCAGTGGGTTTAGAGTTTTTACTATGTAGATATGCATAGGCATTGCAAAGGAAGAGACTTTTGATGTTGGAGGCTTTATTTATCAAACCTGAGTGTGCTCCTTTTATCAAATAGAGAGCTTAGACTATAGAATTTGTGAGTTACTAGCTATCATTAGTAAACAAACTTACAGTAAATTGTGAAGTCATAGGCATTCAGATTTCTATTTATAGTCTCTGTTACCGGTTTGGTGGTTTAGTTGCTGTGGAAGGTTAGACTTTTTCTAAACTATATAACTATAGATTTTGGAGAAAACATCCAATGAACTGTATGATTTGTTTGCAGCCAAGCATTTGGACCGGCATTATCTTCTCTCAGGTGATACAGATGGTATCATCATCCTTTGGGAACTTTCTACTGTCAATAACAATGTAAAAACACCCTTCACTGAGTTTCTCTACGGTTTCTCTATTATATCTTATCCTTATAATGTCTCCTGTTTGGTTTAAACGATAGTGGAGACATGTACTACAACTACCACAGTCTCACAAGAAAGGTGTGGCTTGCATCACTGCGTATATGGTTTCTGAAACCGATCCAATGTTTGCTTCTGCTTCTTCGGATGGAGTTGTGAACATCTGGAATGTTTCTTTTCCGTCTCAGCCTAGCGGTAAGCACTTGGTTCTTACTTAAAACTCCCTCAACCTGCAGTTGATTGATTAAAATTTTTCGTCATTCTTGTACTTTTGCTGCAGACGAGTGTAAGGTTCTGTGTTTGGACACTCTTTCTGTTGACTCAAAAGCAATAGTGACGCTTTCATTAGCTGAGTTGCCTCAAAGCCCTGGACGATTTCTCCTCGCTATGGGCGGATTGGACAACAAAATAAAACTTTACTGTGGAGAAAGAACCGGAAAGGTACTTTCATTTTTGTGCCAATATATTCTCAGTTTTACAGTTTCTTATCATTTTGTTTTTGTTCATCTGTTTCAGTTTACTTCGGTTTGTGAGCTTAAAGGCCACACTGACTGGATCCGGAGTTTGGACTTCTCACTACCGTTTGAAACCACCAGTAGTATCATGCTTGTGAGTTCTTCACAGGACAAAGTCATTCGGATCTGGAAGCTTGTGTTACTCGGTGATGTTGGCTCATGGCAAAGAGAGATCAGTCTAGCTTCTTACATAGAAGGTCCAGTTTTCGTCTCAGGGAATTTCACATATCAGATCTCAGTCGAATCTGTTCTCATTGGACATGAAGATTGGGTCTATTCCGTGGAGTGGCAGCCTCCAGTCACTGACCACCAGCCGCTGAGCATTTTATCAGCTTCAATGGACAAAACTATGATGATTTGGCGACCTGAGAAGAAAACAGGTGTTTGGGTGAACGTTGTCTGTGTAGGAGAGCTTAGTCACTGTGCTCTTGGTTTCTATGGCGGCCACTGGAGTCCAGATGGTGCGTCCATTCTTGCTCATGGATACGGCGGATCTTTTCATCTCTGGAGAGATGTTAGCTGCAGCAAAGAGTCTGAGAATTGGCAGATGCAGAAAGTCCCTTCAGGTCATTTTGCTGCTGTGACTGACATCACTTGGGCTAGAACTGGAGAGTACTTGCTATCCGTGAGCCATGATCAGGTCAGGATTTTAGAGGTGTTGAAGCGATTCATTATGTCAAAATCTCTGCTTCATTATGCAAATTTTTTGATTATTTTTTTCAGACGACTCGTGTGTTCTCATCATGGAAGAGTGAAGCAGAGGATGAGCATTGGCATGAACTGGCTCGTCCTCAGGTTCATGGTCACGACATTAATTGTGTGGCTATGGTCCAAGGTAAAGGCAACCACCGTTTTGTAAGTGGAGCTGAGGAGAAAGTGGTGAGAGTTTTTGAGGCTCCTCTATCTTTCTTGAAGACACTGAACCACACTTGTGCCGGAGGAGAAGGAAGCTTCCCTGAGGATTTACAAGCAGATGTGCAGGTCCTTGGCGCGAACATGTCTGCTCTTGGTTTATCACAGAAACCTATCTACTTACATTGTGAGTGAACTATTTCTAGCTTTTTACCAAATGCATTCTTGAGATTAATAGTTTGTTTTTTCTCCCTTTTTTGCAGCTTCTAATGAACCGATGGAGAGAAATGGCGGAGGAGAAGGTTTGGATACATTTGAAACGGTTCCAGAGGCTGCTCCAACAGAGTTGAAGGAGCCTCCAATAGAAGATCAGCTTGCGTTTCATACTTTATGGCCTGAATCTCATAAACTCTATGGTCATGGTAATGAACTCTTTTCTCTCTGCTCTGACCACAACGGAACCCTTGTTGCTTCATCCTGTAAGGTAAGCTCCCCCAAGATATGTTTGCACTTGTTCTATCTCTTCTATTCATATTTGACCGAGCATGAAAGACAAACTTGTTCAGGCTCAGTCTGCAGCCATGGCGGAGATATGGCTGTGGGAAGTTGGGACATGGAAAGCTGTTGGTGGTTTGCAATCTCACAGCTTGACAGTGACACACTTGGAGTTCTCTTATGACGACACTCTGCTCTTGTCTGTCTCCAGAGATCGCCACTTCTCAGTGTTTTCTATCCGAAGAACAGGTAAAACCTCGGTTTAGTCTTGAGTGTCACTATAGTCATCATCTAATTCTATATAGTTTCTTCCTTGATCATCTCTATTCAGACAATGGCGAGGTTAGTCACAAACTCATGGCAAAGGTTGAAGCACACAAGAGGATCATCTGGGCATGTTCATGGAACCCAATGGGCCACCAGTTTGCAACTTCATCAAGAGACAAGACTGTGAAGATCTGGTCCATCGAGAAAGACGCTCGTATCAAACAGGTTCTTGCCTTGCCTCAGTTTGGGAGCAGTGTCACTGCCGTGGCTTGGACGGGACTAGACCACGAGGATAAGAGCGGTTGCTTAGCGGTTGGGATGGAGACTGGACTGATAGAGCTCTGGAAAATATATATTAAAGACACTGAGGAAGAAGGTACAACAGCAACTGCAGCTCTTGCTCTGAGGCTGGAACCGTTCATGTGTCATGTCTCAGCTGTAAACCGGTTAGCATGGAGACCAACTGAAAAGTCTGCCACTAACCAGAGCATGCTAAGGTTAACATCTTGTGGGGATGATAACTGTGTCAGAGTTTTTGACTTCAAGTTTTGAGTGAGAACACAAAACACCTGGGTAGTGTGTTAAGATCTTCACCAAAACTCACTTTCTTTCCCTTTAGTCACTGTATTATTTATTCAAAATTTTGGGTGCTAAAAGTTGAAACACATGTATCAAGATGAATCTTTTTTTTCCATAGCAGTAAGTTGTCTGTATAAGAAAAAAAGAGAGGACTTCACTTTTCTTAGCTGTTTCAAGCTCTGGTCAGTTTTGTCTGTTGGGAATGTAATCAGCGAGAGACGACAAAGGAAGATATTAGCCTAGTGCTTTATTGATGGCTTGCCTGTCAACCGCAATGCAGACGAAAGCTGCCACATGATGATGAATGAATCTAATAAAATTAATCGAGTTGTATAAATATTAGTGAGAGAACATTAACATAAAACACCTCGAAGTCTTCTAAGATTATTACCAAAACTCTCTTTCTCTAAGCATCACTGCACTGTTTATGCAAATAGCTATGTTGAAACAGTCTACCACATCACTTTTTCTTCATTGCATTAAGTTTAAAACATCTCTGGTCAGGTCCAGTTTTGTGCCAAGAGTGAACAAATGCTTACGCAAGCGACTAAATCATTGATGAGATTATATGTATATACAAAAGTAGATGGTTTGATTTTTCACCTTGAAACAAACAGGAATCAAACTAAATCTTATGGTTATAACAGGAAGCCAGGAGAAGCAAACACATCCATGGACAAAAAGTTTTGAATAATTCGGCTGATAGCCAAAAAAGGTTTGTGAACAGATAATCCATCTACCGGGATGGGCAAAGCCGGCTCTAGGTCAAGCCTATGAACATAAGCCCACAAATTTATAAAACAAAAAAAAGTTTTAACTCCTAAATTATTATATTATTTTTTAATTCGTTTCCGGCCCTCCAAAATCTTAGGACCGACCTTGAGGGTAGATAGGCGATTGATCATATAAGTGGCAGTTGCAGATGCATACGATCAGTATGTTTTAGATGTTTTAGGCATCGTGGTGTGTTTCACCAATATGCTTTTCTTATGGAGATGCTATTGTTATAATTGGTTGGTCGATAATTTTATTTTTTAGTATTTAATAAAAATAATTAATATCACTTGCCAAAACATCTAAACAATAATGCAAATAACTATTTATGAAAACTAAATGAAACGTTTATAGAAAGAGTCTATAATATTTCAACGATTTAT
The DNA here is from genome assembly GCA_018703725.1 of Brassica juncea. Taxonomy (NCBI): domain Eukaryota; kingdom Viridiplantae; phylum Streptophyta; class Magnoliopsida; order Brassicales; family Brassicaceae; genus Brassica; species Brassica juncea. The sequence goes on from CM031941.1 coordinate 5,050,049, forward strand.
TTTTATCAATTATGTATTTATAAACTATATAAAGCATTTTACTATAATTTTTAATAGAAATCAATATAGTGGGTTTATATTCTTATGTAAATATTCTAGAGTTATATTATATAGGTCTAACAATTAAAATTGTAAATAATATTTTATATTCATTTATATAAATTATAAAAATTGAATATTAAACTGATGTGGCATATATGAAATTGTTATTGTGTATCAATATCATAGGAAAATAGAGAAAAGCTTAATACCAATTTTTTTGTTAACATAGATTTCTTTTTTTTCATGAGTCTATTTTTGTTGATGATTAAAAAAAGAATTTTTTTTGGTCAACATAGAATTTTTCTGGTCAATATAGACTTCTTTTTTGGTCAACATAGATTTCTTTCTTTTTTTGGTCAACATAAACTTATTTTCTGGTCAATATAGATTTATTTCTTAATTATTTGGTCAATATGTATTTCTTTTTTCTTTGTGTTTATTTAGAGTAAAATATGGTTTCCTTTTAAAGTGGTATATTCTTATTTTATTTTCCATTATACTGCTGATAATCAAAAATATATAATGTTATGCAGTTGATTTGTTTCCTCAAAACCCACCAGCAGACACTAATTATAAAATATTGCTTGGTTTTTCTATCCATTTGGAAAAATGAAATCGTGATGAAGTATAACATATATAGTTTTTTTTTATATAAAATAAGTGGTTCCCCCGAAGATCATGAAGCAAATAATACAAACTATGACATCGTCACCAACTCCCATTTTTCACATATAATCAACAACTATATACGGGCTCGGCCTAAACATATTTAGGCCATGTACACAACTATTTTTTTTAAGATTCTTTCTTATACTAAAACAAAATTTAAGGCATTTTTTGTATAAAATAAAAACTTCAAGACCTGAAAATATGAAGAAAAATTATAACAAAAGGTTGGGACCCTGTGCAAAAGCACATTCCGCACACACGTCCATCTGACTATATATAGAACTACACAAAACCTTGTGCATATTATGCACCAAATCCAAAATGGTGTCAGTACTTTCTATGTTTGTGGCTCTAACTATTATTTCCATGAATTTAAAGATCTTTCAAGCCACATCTAATGTCACTTTGCATGAGCAATCCATTTTTGATCACTACAAGAAATGGATGATTCAATTTTCTAGAGTTTACAATGATGACTTCGAGAAAGAGATGAGGTTCAAAGTGTTCAAGAAAAACTTGAAATTTATCGAGAACTTCAATAATATGGGGAATCAAAGCTATAAACTTGGTGTCAACGACTTCACCGACATGACTAAAGAAGAGTTTCTGGCCACCTATACTGGTGGTCTCCGGGACATTAACATTAACGTAACTTCACTACCCAAAGTGGTTCATCAAACCATTTAATCTAGGAAATTGAACTTTAGTGAACTTAATTTTGTCAGAGACTTGAGAAACGAAGGAGCTGTAACGCCTGTCAAAAATCAAGGATCATGTGGTAAGCTTGCTGTGATTATTTATTATAAACAGTCTTTATACGCACTGAACTGGAAATTGTACAATGTAGCACACTGCTAGATCGGTCGTTTATGTCATAAGATAAAATAATACATTCCGCATTCAAAACATAATCCCCAAGTTAGGGTTATCATTTTATGTAATTTGGTTCATCAAAATGAAGTAATACATATCTATGTGCAGGATGTTGTTGGGCATTCTCATCTGTAGCAGCGGTGGAGGGTTTAGCAATAATTTCTGGCCAAAACCTCGTATCACTGTCGGCACAAGAACTTGTAGACTGCCATAATGGTTGTAAGCCAGGAACGTTTACTCATGCTTTCGAATACATGATAAATAATGGTGGCATTACTTCAGATGTGGAATACCCTTACCAAGCGGAACAAGGGCAGTGCCTTTCCAACATCATACCTGCCATAAAGATAAAAGGATACGAATGGGTCCCAAAAAAACAACGAGACTGCATTACTGGAGGCTGTATTGAGACAGCCCATCTCGGTGACCATTGATCCGAGTATGGACAGTTTCATGCATTACAAAGAGGGAGTGTTTGATGAGAAAGACTGTGGAATCGGACAAAATCATGAAGTGGCGCTCGTTGGGTATGGGGTAACGGAGGACGGGATCAAGTACTGGTTGGCTAAAAACTCTTGGGGTGAGAGTTGGGGTGAGGAAGGTTACATGAGAATCCGTAGAATGGTGGAGTGGCCTGAAGGAATGTGTGGTGTGGCTCAGTATGCTTCTTATCCCGTACTTTGATAATTAATACTGAAGTGACATTATTAGCCTGGTTATGGATTATTGACATGTGATCTAAATCTACATCGTAAGTTAAGTGTGACTTTAAATATTGTAATGCAGTACATCTTATGCTTGTTTTATATGTATTGCCTTCCCTTTTGAGATAAAATAATATCGTTTTGTCATCTTAATTTTGTTTCATAAGATATATTGTTTGTAATACAAATTCTGAAAAGAAATTCAGAATTTTACCTCTATTTCTTTGTTTTGTTAGTAACAAATATGGTATTTTTGGGACATTCAATAAAATTAGAATACTACAAAAAAAATTAGCATGGTTGTTGCGCACTATATGAAGATTAATCCATTAAGTAAGAAAATATAACAAGAAAATAAAGCAAGCATAAAGATATAAATTAGAAATGAGCAGGTCTAAAAGAGAGAAAAATATCTAAATGATCTTGAAAATAAGAGGTTTTTGAAAATATGACTCAAACTTCAAGTTAAATACAAAAGTAACCCATACTATTCATGAAAAGTGTCATTTGTTTTTTTTTTCTTTCGAAAATGCTTGTTTTGGTCAATCATATTCATTTTCCTCTTTTATTTACAATATTGTCATTTTCATCAATACACCAACCACCATTAACAACCAATTTCAATCTCTAAATGCACCTAAAATCAACATCTTCATATCCTCATTTCTTAAACAAACAAACCATTTCTCTTTCACTTTCTCTCTCATTTCATTCCAAAATCTCAACTTTATATTTTAAAATTTATAAACTTATTAGAGTTACTCAAGTTTATATGAATCTTGGTTAAGAACGAGTGAGCAACTTTCATTAGGAATTTATGTTTGTTTGGAGAAGCTAAATATGAATCTCACCGGATCTAAAAATGATATTTGAATTTTTCAGATCTGTTTCGCGAAAAAGATCTGTTTCGCGAAAAAGATCTGTTTCTACAGAAGTCTTCTGGTCAATGCATATGTTTTTTGTGTATATTTTTATAGAGAAGTCTTCTAACTTTTATATGTTAACAAATCAAAAACCGAGAAGTCTTCTCGGATAAACATGTTAGTTTTGCAACTGACAGAAGTTTGTTAGAAATTTGAATTTTTTTTGAAGACTTTCAGAGAAGTATTCTTGGAGAAGACTTCTCAGGAAATCTTCTTTATTGTTACATGAAGTCTTCTCACTGTCATAGGAAGTATGCGTTAGTTAGTTTTGTAATTGATAATTAATAGTAAAACATTTAATATTAATTAGAAGACTTCTTTAGAACTCTTCTCGAGTTTTAATTTGTGTTTCTGGTCACGAAAAAGACTTCTATAGAAGTTTTCCGTCAGAAGTCTTCTCTGAAAAAGTCAAATATGGTCAATTACAAAAGTAACCTATGCAAACTTCTTGCGGCAGTAAAAAGACTACATGTGACTATAAGAAGACTTATATAGTAGTCTTCTAAGAAAAAGGAAAATATCTACAAAAATTTGCTCAATTGGAAAACCAGCCTGTTTATTAGAGTAGACTTCTTTAGAAGAAGTCTTTTCTGGTATTTTGAGAAATTTTCAAATACAAAATTACAAAAGAAAACTTTTCAAGAAGTCTGCTATAGAGTAGACTTCTTAAGAAGTTTTCCTTTGTAATTTGCAATTGCAAAATTGACCTAATTGGAATACTTATTAAGACTTGTCTTCTCGTTTTATTTTGTTAACAAAGAAAAGTTAGAAGTCAAATGGCAGACTACATCAATGATATGTATGTTTTCTCCAATCTTTTTCTCTATTTTTTTTTTTTTTGCTTTGAAAAGGAATATTCTAAAAAAATTTCTTTTTTTGTTGTACAATTAACACTTTTTACTTATCCACTTTCTTTCCAAGCTATTGTATAACCTACCTATGTATAGTTCATTATCAATAGAATAAGACACACCAATTCATCTTTCTCTCTTCTCTACTTACAACACGTTATCAGCACGAATCTATAATCGATTAAATTAAAAAGCTTTAGCAAACGATTTCATTTTGTCCTAGATACAAAGTTTCTTTGTTTTCGTTCGAGGACATCATCGTTGAAATTTCGTTTGTTAATACTGTTTCTTCATTGTCCTCTAACGTCAACGTTTCGTTTTAACTGAGATAAGTTATTCTATCATGCTTTTAATTTTGATACATCGAGTATTGTTTTGTTACTGTTCTTATCTTTTAAGAAAGCATGTTTGATCTAATTATACTCTTGGTGAGGTTTATTTTACCAATATGATTGATTGTTTTGGAATTCATTATCGTTTAGTTGATATAATTTGACGAGACATGGTATTAGATTCAGTTCGTGTTCTTATTAATTTATATTATTATTTGTGAATGATTTAGAAATCTGTTATATATCTGTATTGCTAAATGTAATAAATGGAAAGATACAGTTACAAAACTAAAGTAAAGTATAATAATTGTAGTTTTGATATTGAATAGGTTGGTTAATTTATCCTTAACATTGCTTCATATAAGATCCCAATCATTACATATTTGATAGTTTTATATTGTTTCATATAAAATCTCAATGAATTAGTTTGGTTTAATTCTAAAGACAATAAAATAAAAGGGACATTGAGCTTGCTTGTTTTGTTATTTATTGTCGTGTATTTATTGGTTTGATAATTTATTAGTTTAAATTGGTTTATGTTTGGTTTTATTTGGTTGTATATGTTGGTTTGGTGTGGGTTGCTTAAACATCGTTTGATTTCCATTTAACATACTTTTTGATTTTAAATTTAGGTTACCATGTTACGGTTATCTACCTTGGAATATTTAAGCGATGTCATCTTCGATGCCCAACACTAATTTTAGTGGAGACACCTTGCCATTTATCTCTGCAGAGCCAGAAAGGTTAGTTTTGTTAAACCCAGTGGTTAGTATTGAATACAATAATCAGGAGTAGAAATATGTAATACATTCCTCGGAAATTTGCCAAAACTAAACCAAAACTTGATTTTAACCCCAAAGCTATACCCAAACTTGAATCAAATGCAAAACTAACCCAAAAGATCTTATGAAATTACAGCCCAGCCCCTTGTGACCAAACAAAAAAACCAGAACACGTTTTTACGAATATAGCTTCAGTAAGTTGTCTGAGTCTTCTGAAATACTGTAAGTCGTCCAAACGACTGAAATATAAGTTGTCTGGTACCAGTTTATCTTAAAAATAATTTATAAATTTTGTAAAAAATATTTTGATGAGTGAAAAATTAAAATCATGTAATTATAAACAGTTTTAAGTGATATAAATTAAGATATGATAAAATTGATTTGTTTTCAACATAGATGAGTGGAAGTAGTGAATCATGATATTCTTTAGTTTAGGGGTTTGGTAAACATATGTTGTATTATTGTATGTATTCTTAGGGTTAGATTTTGGAAAGCTGAAATGTTTTTTTGAAAAATTAAATTTTATCTATATGTGTTTATTTCTGTTTAAACACTTTTCAAGTTTATTTTGATTTTATGAAGTGTTTAATTAGTTAAATAAGTTTAGGGGTTATGTTTAGGGGTTGGACGACTTATATTTCAGTCGTCTAGGGGTTGGACGACTTATATTTCAGTCGTCTGGTGAATAAATTTACCCAGACGACTTACAAGTAAGTCGTCCACATCGTACCGAAACTTTAATTTTATCAATGTACGTTTTAACCTAACCGGATTTTACCGGACATATAAAAACTATTTTTTTTCACTTTTTCACAACTTCACGAAACCCTAGCGTTGTTTCTCTCCAAGGACGATTTTGAAGGCGACAACAAGATTTCGTCCGTCGTCATCGTGTTCCGTCATTCTCACCGCCGGTAATCTCTCTGATTACGACGAATCTCGTTTCTCCTTCATGCCGTAGCGTATTTTCGTAGTTTAAACTGACCATCCGCTTCCTTTTTTTTCAGATCTGAATTTTCGTTTCGTTTTACTCTGCCGCCGGTATGTTATTTCTCATGTCATAGGTGTTTAGCCGCCGTAAAACCCTAAAAATTGTAGTTTTAGTTCTTCTTATTCCTTCGATTTGCAGATCTGTAACCTCTTGCGACCATATCTTCTCCGACCATATCTTCTCCGACAATATCTTCTCCGACTGTAAGTCATCCGTCTTTTCTTTAAAGAGTACGCAGATGACTTCTAGGAAGTCGTCCGAGTAGTCTTCTCACTTCCTGGAAGTCTTCTACGAAGTCTTACTCTCTGGACGACTTACAGAGACGACTTACATGTAAGTCGTCCAGAGAGTAAGACTTCGTAGAAGACTTCCTGGAAGTCTTCCGAGTAGTCTTCTCACTTTTTGGAAGTCTTCTACGAAGTCTTACTCTCTAGACGACTTACTGATACGTGCTCAAATTACCCTAAAGCAACTTTACTCTCATCAAAAGAGGTCAAGCTGTAGTACTTAGGAATCGAATTCACAGGGAGCTAGAGAACACACTAGATCTTATTGTAACAAAGCTAGGTCAAAGATTTCAAAGCAGTAAATAACAAGTAAACTTAGAATTGGTGAGCAAGACAATTACTCAAATGATTGATTTGGTGTTTAAACAATTATGGTGAAGGTGTTAGACTAGGATTACTATTTAGGTTATCATGATTATAATAGTATGAATCCTTATATGAGATGCTTGCATAATATTAAAGAACCCTACTATAACAATAACTTTAACTGTCGTCCTAGGTTATCTAATACTAGAACCGATGAAACTCCCATTTGGCGAGACATAGGAAGGTGTCGATCAACCTGCTGTTGCACGTATCGATCGACAGTACCTCGCGTCAATCGATCGATGACTCTATAGGAGTATCGATCGATACGCTCCTAGTAAGCTTTAAGCACGATAGCTGATTAACGGTTCGCTTAAAGAGTTTGCCAAATCAGCTGTCGCTTGTTTTTAGCAAATTTCTAAGCTCAAAGAAGATAAATCCAAGGATAATATCCACTGTTATCATGTATAGGTTAGCTACTCCTATACAAGCATTAAGAACAATCTTCTAAGATGAATATCACATGCTCAAGTATTCATATTTGGGGATAATCCCTCAAAACCTATTTGAATCCTAGATCTAACAATGGTGTTTACTCAGACATGACCAAGCAAAACATCATAACAATAAAATAAAACTGCATAGATAGGATAGATAGAAAATAAAGGTGTTCAAGAAAGCTCTCAATTGTAACTCTCTCTCACCAAACAATAGAAAAGAAACTCTCAAGAAGCAAAAGATCTATAACTACGAAATTTTTGAAAAGACTTTCTGAAAACTGTAAATTCTCTAAAACTCTTGCTTCTGCCAAAACACTTAGGCAAAGCATAAATACTTAAAATTAGGTTAAAAATTGTCTGGGGTATCTTGGTAAATTGGATGAAGTCTTGGGCTTCAAGTCGGCTGTGACCAAACTGGGCTTCTCTGTGTTGAATATCGATCGATTACACTGAAGGTGTATCGATCGACGCGTCTCTCTCCATGTCGACCTTGAGTGGTCGATATGGTCATCTCGGGACAAATCTCTAAAATACTCCAAAATGCTCCAAAAACATCATATTTTCTCCAATTGCTCCTGAACATGTAAATATGCATTCTAGACTCCAAAATAGGTTAAATGTATCCTAAATGCATCCTAAATTTATCATATACCATGGCTAAAATCAGGTCAAATTCGTGGTATATCAACTCCCCCAGACTTAACGTTTTGCTTGTCCTCAAGCAAACACAACTGGTTGTCTCTCTGGAAAAGTTTTGAAGACAGCAAGGACTCAAAAATTTAAAATCTCTGTCATATATTCCTAGTAGTGCAAGCCAAGTCAAGATCATTCTAACTACAAAAGCACATTATACCATATCCTAGTATAGCAACCAATTTCTCGTAGTCAACAACTTAACCAATCCTGTCTGATATTCTCCTCTACTAACCTCATTTCTTGCATAAAATAAAAGTGTAGGCTTTACCTTGGGAGTATCGATCAAAGGACACATGGGTTCTTACTTAAACAAGTTTCTGAACACACAGGTAGTCTTCTCTGATCCCTTTCTTCCCTCTTTCTCTCTTCTCTGAATCCTTATAGTTTCAATTTCAATGAACATTGATGATGATGCAGTCCATCTTGTTCATCTCATTGACTTTTTTTTTTATATATCTCTTTTTTTTTATAAAGTGTAGCGAATAATGGGGTCACAGGAGACAGTATCCCTCGTTTCCATAATGTGTGATCATTCCTTTCAGAATTAGAATAATGGGGTCACAGGAGACACTCTTATCCCTCTGCATCTTCCAGGAATTCATCTCAATCTTTTATATCTAGGATGCTTGAAGAGAGAGAGAGAGAAGGAAACCAGAAACATATAGACTTTTACCTTCCAGACTTGCAGGAGGAACCCGATCCAATGTATACCAAGCCCCAAGACAAGCAGGTAATGTCAGTATTAGGTTGGAGGTCAGCTTTGGTTTCTTCAAACATTCTTAGCAGGTACGAACATAGTAGACAGGCTGATCCACTTTAGTATCTTAGTTCTTCTGCAATCAATGAATCTAAGACTGTTCTAGAAAGTGGTTAAATGACAAGTAATAAACTAGATAAAATCATTGTCCCTTTCTTGACTCAATGAAAAATCTTAAATAAGACTCAAAATAATAGATAAATAATAGATAATCACTAATAATCCCCCCAGACTTAAATTACATTGTCTCCAGTGTAAAACAGTCGGAGTTGATAGAAAACTATAGTATAAAGGCGAAATTTAACAAGTTAGAACGTTATATCTGACCGATACCATATCGATCGATGAAGATGAAAGCGTGTCGATCGTGGTGGATGTAGGGCTGTCGATCGATGTCGAGTTGGTCGCGTCGGTCGATAGAGATGGTAAACGTCTACTCGGATCTTTTTTTTTTTAAATTAAAAACGAAAATAAATGCTAGTAATGCATAAAATAAATGAGATTACCTAATAGTGGGTTGCCTCCCACTCAGTGCTTTGTTATAGTCATTTAGCTTGACTTTGGACGTTGAATGGCTTATTTGGTGTGGAAGAAGTTGTTTCCTGGTGTGCAAACATCCTCTTGTTCTGTGGACTGAGTTGTAGTGAGGCTTCGTGTGGCATCATCTGACCTGGTCCATCTCTTTTTCATATCCTCTAACTCATCTTTCAACAAGTGCAGCCTCCTTTCAAAGTTCTCAATGTTGAACTGCTGCTTTTCAAGCTGATCATAAGCATTCCTTGATGGCTCTGACAGTTATGTATTGAAGGTAGTACACCCAATGTGTCCGTTATGGTTGCCTGTCGGACTGGTGGTGTATCACGATCGATCGATGCTGTAGCATTGATGTCGGTTGATATCATAGTGCCCTCGACGATCGATGCATGTGTTAGCATATCGGTCGATGTGAAGGGTGAAGGGCAAGTTGCAAGTTGTCTCTGAATAGCCTTGATCTCCTTGTCTATCCCTTCTGTCCTTGATTGAAGAGTAGCAATGCTGCTGTCGAAAGGGAAATATATGTCATCAAACTTCCTGTAGTATTCATTCTCTGAATGATCTAGGGCTTTATAGATCTCAGCTAGCATCTTGTCAAATTCTCTCTTGGTGTAAGTAGCTCTTCTTCGAGTGGCTGGGTAATCTGTTGTGTCTGACCAGCTTCTCTTTTTACTCCGATAAGTATCATAAGCTCTAGTTCCATACTTTGGTTTGTAGTGGAATTCTGTATTCCATCCATCGTGCGTGCTTCTCATCATATCGATCGATGTGGTGTTGTTCATGTCGATCGATTGTTGCCTCTTCTGCTTGTTGCGGAGTAGATGCATTCTTCTTTGCTATCCAGTTGAGGTTGGTGGTGAGGTGGCACTGGAACATGTCAAGACTCTTCTGTATAGCTTTTTCTTCCCATCTGTTGTCTGCCTTGATGATGTTGAGTAGCTCTGTTTTCATGGAAGTGTATTGTTTCTGAAGATCGATATAGATCTATCGACGTGCCGTCATCATTGTCGATCGATTGTTGCTGGTTCTCTGCTGGTGCTTGATCAGGATCGATCGATGTGCTGGTAGGCATGTCGGTCGATGGAGATGTCTCTTGTTGAAAATCAAGCTGATTCTGAATCGTGCCCATCTCCTGCTGTAAAGCATCCATTCGTGGTTCGAGTGCATTCATATCATCACTCATTGGATAGTAGGAACTACCAAATCGTTCTTCATAAGAACACAAATTCTCTTCCGGTCTTGTAAAGCGCGTATCGATCGATTGCTTGACGTTGGTGTCGATCGATCTAGGGTAAGCTGCATCGGTCGATGGTATCCATCGGTCATCGGTCGATGTCAAAGGGTTCCAGGACTTCCATGCTGAAGTTTCTTGTGGTTGCTTCCTCATATTGGTGATATCATCTGCAAGCTCCTTCATGATCTTGGTCAACCATGTAATCTTATCATTGAGTCGATGGTAGACACTATCAAGTTTGCACTTGAAATCATTCATTGAATCGTACTGAATGGTGTAGATATCATTGAGCTTCTCATCCATCTCTGTTCTGCTGTAAGGGTCTGGATCTGGAGGTGTAGCTTGAGTGAATAGGTTGCCTTGTCCATTGGCCATGGCAAGAATATCTGTGATGTCTTCCTTGGATACTTGTAGGAGGCGTCCATCCATAGATCTTGCATTGCCTTATGGATCTCTGAAAATACCAAACTCATCAGGGGTTAGATATCCATAACCTAACTTATCATTATGTAAATCGAATGGTAAGGGTTGAGTATCGATCGATGCATTAGAATGCTCGTCGATCGATGTCGTGGTGTGTGCTGGTGAAGATTGCAGCTGGATTCTTCTCCATATGGCTGAGGGTTGGAAGGTTGCTGATGCATCTTGTCTGCTTCTAGGGTTTGTGAATCTGTTTCTACCCCGTGGCTTCTTTTATAGTAGTAATCATCAACCAAATTTCCAAATTTGAGATTTCCATTTTTCTCAAAGTCGGTTTCACTCATATCGATCGATGCGTCATATGACGTATGTCGATCGATTCTTCTTCTTTCTGCCCTCTTCTTAGACCGGTATCGATCGATGCTGATGGTTTAGGGTCGATCGATTCGTGTAGCATGGTTCCATATGTTCTGGATCCATCTCTAGTAAGAACTCCTTGGTGGTCTATAGCTGGTTCTTCCTTGCGGTTCTCATTGAAATCTTTCACATATTGGGAAGGTGTAGTAGCTTCTAGGGCAAATATCGGATAGCAGTAAGCTGGCCAGTCGTCTCGCGTCTTGGAAACTGTCGTATCGATCGATGTGTAGTAACTGGTGTCGATCGATTTCCCTGTGTCTGATCTTGGAATCGGTTTGAGACTGGTGTCATCTTTGTAGGCTGATGGTCTTGTTGGAATGAACCCATATGGGACATAGTGGATGGGTACTGCATCTCGATTAATGAAAGAGTACTCAATCTCTCTTTCTTCCCAATAGTCTTCATCATACTCATTATCTCTTGTATCCACTGGAGGGTGGTATAGCTCAGCTTCTCTGCGGATATATGAATATGGTATTTTCCTGTTGTAGTCCTCATCATACTCTTCTTCTCTGCGATTGAATGAGTATCCAGTATTTCTTTCTCTTATGTAGTCCTCATCATACTCATCATCTTGAGTCTCTACTGCGTATGTAGGCTGGTAGTAGTCTGATTCCCAACTCCCATCTAAGTAATCGCCTGGAAAGTGATCAACTTCGTACATAGGTGTACTATCAATCGATGTGGAGTGAAAACTGTTGCTTGTATCGATCGATGTGATGACTGGACGGTCGATCGATGTCGTATCAGTTGAAACAATTGATGTGTCGGTATTGGTGCCGATCGACTTCAAGTACTCTGTCTCATACTCCTCTACACAGTAGCATGTTGCTACGAGTTTTGCTTCATTTGGAGGCTGGTTGCAGGACATCTTTGGCTTGACAACTCTGACCGGATCATAGTAAATCTCTGGGTTGATGAGTGTCAAACACATCTGGCTTGTTTGCAAATTGCAGACGGCTCCCACAGTAGCTAGGAATTCTCTTCCAAGTAGTAAAGAAGAATTCCAATTTAACTTGATATCTAGGACATGAAAGTCAACTGGAACTAGGGTATTACCAATCTGTACCTAAAGATCTCTGATGATTCCCAATGAACTTCTTCTAGAACAATCTACAAAGTAGAATGATTCTTTGGAAGGTTTCACCTTCAGACCTAATTGGTCTGCCATAACCTTTGGTAGGATGTTGACTGATGCTCCTGTATCACATACTGCATGTGAGAATTCAATACCTGTTGGGGTCAAAATCGGTCACGACGGAATCAATGATTGAAAGTCTCTGGAAAGTATTTCTTGAAACAAAAATTCTCGGATAAATTTGAAAAGAAGTTATACGAGATTTTCTCAAATTAGAATATCCACTCTCTAGTGAGGTCGAAAACGGTTATCTCGAAATCAACGGCTAGGATTATTTTTTACTTATGGGTTCTTTGTGAAACACTTCTTGAAAGTAAGATCGGAAGACTACGGGCGTGCGCGTACGAGAATCCCCGGAAAGATCGGTTCGCTCGCCCAAGGACATCAAGATTCGATCACCACAAAAACCCTAAACACAAAAGAATCTGCCTCGAAACTTCGAAGAGGTCTTTCTCTCAAACCGTGAGGAACCAGAAAACGATCAAGATATCAAATCAAAGCCCTCGCCGAGATCTTCAGCCTGGCGCGGGCGGCACCCCGGCCTGGCGCCGGCGGCACGTGCCACGCGGGCCGGCCTGGCGCCGGCGGCACCCCGGCCTGGCGCCGGTCGACGGCCCTCGTCCTGGTCTCGGTCCCATCGTGTTTGGTTTGATCCCATCTTGGCTTGTTTGGGTTCTTTGTGAAACACTTCTTGAAAGTAAGATCGGAAGACTACGGGCGTGCGCGTACGAGAATCCCCAGAAAGATCGGTCCACTCGCCCAAGGACATCAAGATTCGATCACCACAAAAACCCTTAACACAAAAGAATCTGCCTCGAAACTTCGAAGAGGTCGTTCTCTCAAACCGTGAGGAACCAGAAAACGATCAAGATATCAAATCGAAGCCCTCGCCGAGATCTTCAGCCTGGAGCCGGCGGCACCCCAACCTGGCGCCGGCGGCACCCGTCATGCGGGCCGGCCTGGCGCCGGCAGCACCCGTCACGCGGGCCGGCCTGGCGCCGGCGGCACCCGTTACGCGGGCCGGCCTGGCGCCGGCGGCACCCGTTACGCGGGCCGGCCTGGCGCCGGTCGACGGCCCTCGTCCTGGTCTCAGTCCCATCGTGTTTGGTTTGATCCCATCTTGGCTTGTTTAGATCAATCATCGTGAGCTTGGGACGATCACGGCAACGGAATAAACATCCTTCGACTCGATTGGAATCGTCCTCGATGTTTTACGACAAAAACTAGAAGGATTGGATTTCTCGTAGAAGATATCATATAAAACACGGTCGATTAACTTGAACATCGATCCTTTAGGCTATACGGTTTATCTTGCGAGAAAAATAGTCTTTCCGAGAAATCGTATTAGACGTTCAACGACTTAAGACAAGTCCACGGACTTACTTACGATTTTAAGAATTCAGGCCCAATCAGGCTATGACGGTTTATCCGATTTTCCGAACATCGGATAAACATCAAGTCACCGAAAACTCGAGGATAATTACGAAGATCGACGAAAATGGAATACTTCCTGAAGAGATAAGCTTGGGCCCAAAGGCGAGGTCCACCATCTTAAGGCAAACCGACCTAGGAGTGAGTATATAAGGAGAGCAAGAGCAGAGGAGAGGAAGATCCGAAAATCCTAGAATCTAGACTTAGAGAACTCCTGCTAGCTTAGAGAACTTAGAACTTAAGCGGTTAGGCCAGCAAGGCAGCACTTAGAACGTCTGGCCGCCTCTTGTTCTAGTTTTATCTTCTCCGCAAGACCCCTGTTCCTCTCGGAAGGATCTAACTATACTTTTAATCAGAGCTCCGCACATAGAAACCCTAGGCATGATCTTCGACTTGCCCGTTTCTATGACCAACGCTCGTACTAGACGAACCAGGCCCTAGAACGTCTGGCCGCCTCCTGCTCGCAAATCTCCGCTCCTCTCGGAAGGATCGGACAATTCTTTTACTTCAAAGCTCCGCACATAGAAACCCTAGGTATTATCTTCGACATGCCTGTTTCTCTGACAAACGCTCATACTAGATCGAACCCGCCCAGACGGTTCGATCTCTTGTTCAATTCTTTCTAAACTGAACTACGTCCGACTTGATCCTCGAAAGGGGTATGTAGGCAGCCTTTCTTAAGGTCCAGTCTCAAATCTTAACAAATCTTTTTCCGCATTTATTCAGTCACTTGTCGTTGGCTGTCGCAGAGAATCCGGACCTTCAAGGAAAGTCGGGTTAACTTGGCTTTCCTCCGCAATCTTATTCATTAAAATTGACGGTGTGAATTTCGGTTCCCACAGTTTGGCGCTAGAAGGAGGGGGGGGGACGGATTACTCTTACTCATACGGCCGCAAAGTGCTTGATCGAACCGATGTCCGAAAATATGAAAGAAAAAGTTGCAGTTTGCGTCAACGATGGTAAAACAACTCCAGCAGCGACTGTTCCTACGGCCAACGCTTACGCAAACGCCACGGTGCTCGAGCAAATCAAAAACCTAGCCGCGGCTTTCCGCCACAGGAAGAGCACGAAAACGAGCTCGCAATTTCTCTATCTAAACAGAAAGGGCAACGATAAAATCTATCAAACCCCAAAAATTCATCTTGTTACCAAGTTAGAGAAATCGCAACGAGCAAGGTTTCTACGAAAAACGTTTCTTTCGAGAACCTCTCGGAAAAATAAAACTTATTCTCCTCGAAACCTTGGGGAAACCCTATATTACTCGCGGAACAGAAGCACGGCAAATCGGTTCACCGATTCCCACTGCCATACTTCTTACAAACAACTCTCGAGGAATAAACGGGAAAACGAAAGGAGGTCGGAGCTTAATCTTACTAGGACGACTTGCCATATGGTAAGATCAGTCTTCCCAGTCCGCCTCAGTAGGAGCCCACTTTGTTCTCCTTTGTGTCTAGGTCAAAATGGCTTTCGTTTCATCTCAATCGGAGTTTCCGTTGAGATTTTACGAAGAGAACAAAGTCACTGTCCCGGCCACCTCGCCGTGGGCAAGGACAAACATTACCGAGGCCACCTCACCCTCCGACATGGCTACCTCGCCACAGGGCGAACTCACCTTCGTTATCTTTTGAGTTTA
The DNA here is from genome assembly GCA_018703725.1 of Brassica juncea. Taxonomy (NCBI): domain Eukaryota; kingdom Viridiplantae; phylum Streptophyta; class Magnoliopsida; order Brassicales; family Brassicaceae; genus Brassica; species Brassica juncea. The sequence goes on from CM031941.1 coordinate 5,065,569, forward strand.
GATCAAAGTGGCTTTCGTTTCGTCTTAATCGGAGTTTCCGTTGAGATTTTACGAAGGGAACAAAATCACTCTCCCGGCCACCTCGCCCGTGGACGAGAACAACCATCACCAAGGTCACCTCGCCCATGGCCACCTCGCCTGTGGAAACCTCACTTTTCTCTCCTTTGAGTCTAGGTCAAGATGGTTTTCGTTTCGTCTCAATCGGAGCTTCCGTTGAGATTTTACGAAGAAAACAATGTCGCTGTCTCGACCACCTCGCCCATGAGAAGGATCTCTCTGTCCCGTCATAGGATGAGACCGGTCCTGTCTCAGTACCATGCATCTTTGCCTGAGTTTTCGTAACTCGATCTTTGAGTCTGTGAGCCCCGGGGATCGACGAAGGCGAGCAACAGCAGCATCGGCGGCAAGGGTCCTGGCGCCCATCCGTGCAGTCGTTTCGTGATCTCGGGCAACGGCAACATCTAGGTCCCTTAAACCCATGTTCGGATTGTTCGAGAAACACGACGATTCTTCCGCAAAGCCTTCACGATTGTTTAAAAGGTTCATCTTTTAAACGTCTAAAGTCCGAAGCCTCATTGCTCAAACCCTTGAAGACGGAAAGTCTATGAGTCCAAGTCCATCTCAATCCCGATACTCGAGGAGTCTCGTTGGATTAGAAACGATTATCTCGAAATCTGCGGCTAAAGATCCTCCCAAACTCAAAGATTTTCCGCACGAACGACTAACGAGGGAAAGATCGACAACGGAAAAACCACAGACGGCAAGACGGCCTGGCACCGGCGGCACGCGTCACGTGAGCCGGCCTGGCGCCGGCGGCACCCCGGCCTGGCGCCGGCGGCACGCGTCACGCGGGCTGGCCTGGCGCCGGCGGCACCCCGGCCTGGCGCCGGCGGCACCCGTCACGCGGGCTGGCCTGGCGCCGGCGGCACCCCGGCCTGGCACTGGCGGCACCCGTCACGCGGGCCCTGGCGCCGGCGGCACCCCGGCCTGGCGCCGGCGGCACCCCGGCCTGGCGCCGGTCGACGGCCCTCGTCCTGGTCTCGGTCCCATCGTGATCGGTCTGATCCCATCTTGGCTTGTTTGGATCAATCTTTGTGAGTTTGGTACGATCACGGTTATTCTAAACACCTATCGTCTCGACTATACGAGGAAATGGGATTCCTTCGGAAATGCCGAAACCTTCAAAAGACTATTTTCTCGAAAAATTTTGTAAAGGTTTTAATTCTTCGAAGGACAGGAACAAAAACGTCTTGAAAAACTGCCGTAGAATTTAGGGAACTTAGGACCTAGGTGGATAGTCTAGCAAGCTAAGTCTTAGGCAAAATTTCCAGTCTTGTTCCATCGTTCCTTGATTGTCCAGGCAGAACATGCAAACCGATCTAGTCTCTCGAAAAACCGAGAAACGATCGCCACGCGTTCTAAAAGCATACTCATCCCGCTTCCTACAAGAAATAAAACACGTACACAAGCCTTCGGAAGAACGGCTAACCCGTTTTCTTTCGTAAAAAGAAAAGGGAAGTAGGTACGTATACTATACCCGTATAATCCCATCTTCGAAAACTTTTTACTTCAGCATCAAGACAACTCTTTTGACAAAGCAAACTCTCGCAGCAATAAGATTCGTCTAAAAAAACGCTAACGGCATAGCCCAACCGTTACAAAAATAGTCTTGAAAACTCTACGTCGTCTCTCGTCGCAAACTCGCGACTAGAAACGTGTACCAACGTCAGACTAATAGCATGACGGTGAACTACGAAAATAACGAAATTACCTTCGGTAAAACTCCATAAGTAGTTCGAAGCAGCTTTCGTCCAAAGGTCGAAATCATAGCGGAAACATCTCCCGTGTAATCCGCGGAAACATCGCTACTTTAACAATCTGCGATTTTCTATCTCCATGAAACCGGTCATCCATTACTTTCGTATAACAAGAACATTTTAAAACAAAACAGCCTATGGAAAAAACATGATCGGTCTCATGCAAAACGATTTCGCAGTACGCAAAAGTGAATGAGGAAAACATAATCCGTGGTCGCGAATATCGCAAGTAATTTGTGAGAAACGCTCTCCGGTTACCTTTGCGAAAACCCCCTTACATCACTTTTACGAAAAATCCTCTGTATGGTCGAGTCAATTCATACAAAGCAACTTTCGTAAAATAAACATAATGGGTCCAACGGGTAACTGACAGTTTTCGCTCCACAAGGTTTCTGGCTCCTGCTTTCACTCCCTGCGGTTACGTCCGAGCAGGGAATAATCACGCAGACGAACCCGCACGTGTCCTGCGTCGATCCCTTAAACTTTGTCCCCCTCGGATAAAATGAAACGATTTTCATGCAACAAAAAAAATTTTATACGAACCATTCATCGTATAACTGAGACCTAAAGTGGAAGATCGTTTCTAAAAGCCATCAGCCATAACTCAGAAAACTTCGCTATGCTTGGCATGTCTATCTCGGCAAACGCTATTTGGCCCTCGGCCAACTACGCCCTTCCGTAAAGCCCGGACCTGAATTCGGCATCCCCATTAAGGACAATCGTAAACTAACATGACCTTAATAAGGGTCATGGTCTGATCATTTACCAAACAACTTCCTTGGCGATACGGCTGAATCTAGCTTCCATGCCAATCCAAAGCTACTGAGCGACCACCGCTCCAATCACTTAACGGCTAAAAACAACAATCCACGATTTGTTCATAGAACGCCAAGTGACTATTACGCAAGAAATTTGTCGCATAACCCAGAATCGGAAATCATACGATAAACTCTCCATACCAAAACTCAGTCCTAACAACCATATGGTTAACGGAAGATTTAAACTCATCGTCAATCGATTAAGTTCTATACGCCCCGTAAACACGGCATGAAAAGAAACACTTGTGACAAGGCTCCAAGAGTTATACGAGTCATCCTTAATATATACAAACAAATCCCGGAAGGCCAACACTTCACGAAGCACTGTGAATGTAGACGCTTCTCCCTGGGTCGAACTTACGCGACCTCTTGGTCCTGCGTCTAAACCGAAACAACAGTTTCTGGCTGCGAACATTCGCAAAACATCTCCAAAGCCCGCGAACATTTCAACCACGAAATGCGGCACAAGGGAAACTCGACCTTCAGCACTGCGAGACATCGCTAACGCTCGAAGGACATTCTTTTCCTCAAAACGTTCCAGACGAAATCCTCGTCTCTAGAACTCAAAACATACAAACACACCTCTAAACGGTAACATGGCTCTAAACTGGCATCATTTCGTTGTTGCTGATCACAACAAACGAACTCTAACGTCCTAAACAGACAAATAGCCGCCCTTCAAGGGGTAGGCTCTCTTCCATCCGACAAGGATAAACATAGCGCGCTATACAAGAAATCCAAATTTTGGTTTAGCTCTTCGTAAAAGAAGTAGCTCGACTCACGCCCAGACAAATCATATAAGCCGACAACAATTCGCGGATTTTAAACGGTACGAGTCAGGTTAAAATCGCAAACAGGCAAAACGAAAGCCGATTTATCATCGCAAAGCCTCAGTCCGAGAGTAAACCTAGGTCTTGCCCTAAACCCAGCCACGCTGGATCTTGACATCTCACAGACATAGTATGGTATACGAGATCCAAAAATTTGTCTCTTCACTTAAGCCTATTCGTTTCACGAACTTTCCGCGTAAATCGGTAAACCGCGGAAAATCTCGCTTTATGCAAACAATAGGTACGGTGATCATCAGGGAACTAGGAATGAGACGACAACTCACACCCTCTTTATCATACTTCGAAAAAACTGAAGTTCATAAATAATCGAAAAACAAATACATCAACAGCATCATGCTCGAAAGTCTCTCATGACACATAACCAGACCATATAAGTCTCGCTGGAAAACAGATCACAAGGGTCTTAAACTCCAAAACGAACTACGGAAGGCTTGATCCCTACAACAAGGGTACGTAGACAGCCTTCGAAAGGCGCAGCCCCAATCTAACCACTTTCAACGGAGCCTTTCAACCATTAATTCCGCCTATCTTACCTGACATGTCTTATCGCTCGCAAGAACATCACGAAGGTTCTAACGAGCTGGGGGGCTAACTGTTGGGGTCAAAATCGGTCACGACGGAATCAATGATTGAAAGTCTCTGGAAAGTATTTCTTGAAACAAAAATTCTCGGATAATTTTGAAAAGAAGTTATACGAGATTTTCTCAAATTAGAATATCCACTCTCTGGTGAGGTCGAAAACGGTTATCTCGAAATCAACGGCTAGGATTATTTTTTACTTATGGGTTCTTTGTGAAACACTTCTTGAAAGTAAGATCGGAAGACTACGGGCGTGCGCGTACGAGAATCCCCGGAAAGATCAGTCCGCTCGCCCAAGGACATCAAGATTCGATCACCACAAAAACCCTAAACACAAAAGAATCTGCCTCGAAACTTCGAAGAGGTCGTTCTATCAAACCGTGAGGAACCAGAAAACGATCAAGATATCAAATCGAAGCCCTCGCCGAGATCTTCAGCCTGGCGCTGGCAGCACGCGCCACGCGGGCCGGCCTGGCGCCGGCGGCACCCCGGCCTGGCGCCGGCGGCACCCGTCACGCGGGCCGGCCTGGCGCCGGCGGCACCCCGGCCTGGCGCCGGCGGCACCCCGGCCTGGCGCCGGCGGCACCCCGGCCTGGCGCCGGCGGCACCCCGGCCTGGCGCCGGCGGCACCCGTCACGCGGGCCGGCCTGGCGCCGGCGGCACCCGTTACGCGGGCCGGCCTGGCGCCGGTCGACGGCCCTCGTCCTGGTCTCGGTCCCATCGTGTTTGGTTTGATCCCATCTTGGCTTGTTTAGATCAATCATCGTGAGCTTGGGACGATCACGGCAACGGAATAGATATCCTTCGACTCGATTGGAATCGTCCTCGATGTTTTACGACAAAAACTAGAAGGATTGGATTTCTCGTAGAAGATATCATATAAAACACGGTCGATTAACTTGAACATCGATCCTTTAGGCTATACGGTTTATCTTGCGAGAAAAATAGTCTTTCCGAGAAATCGTATTAGACGTTCAACGACTTAAGACAAGTCCACGGACTTACTTACGATTTTAAGAATTCAGGCCCAATCAGGCTATGACGGTTTATCCGATTTTCCGAACATCGGATAAACATCAAGTCACCGAAAACTCGAGGATAATTACGAAGATCGACGAAAATGGAATACTTCCTGAAGAGATAAGCTTGGGCCCAAAGGCGAGGTCCACCATCTTAAGGCAAACCGACCTAGGAGTGAGTATATAAGGAGAGCAAGAGCAGAGGAGAGGAAGATCCGAAAATCCTAGAATCTAGACTTAGAGAACTCCTGCTAGCTTAGAGAACTTAGAACTTAAGCGGTTAGGCCAGCGAGGCAGCACTTAGAACGTCTGGCCGCCTCTTGTTCTAGTTTTATCTTCTCCGCAAGACCCCTGTTCCTCTCGGAAGGATCTAACTATACTTTTACTCAGAGCTCCGCACATAGAAACCCTAGGCATGATCTTCGACTTGCCCGTTTCTATGACCAACGCTCGTACTAGACGAACCAGGCCCTAGAACGTCTGGCCGCCTCCTGCTCGCAAATCTCCGCTCCTCTCGGAAGGATCGGACAATTCTTTTTCTTCAAAGCTCCGCACATAGAAACCCTAGGCATTATCTTCGACATGCCTGTTTCTCTGACAAACGCTCATACTAGATCGAACCCGCCCAGACGGTTCGATCTCTTGTTCAATTCTTTCTAAACTGAACTACGTCCGACTTGATCCTCGAAAGGGGTATGTAGGCAGCCTTTCTTAAGGTCCAGTCTCAAATCTTAACAAATCTTTTTCCGCATTTATTCAGTCACTTGTCGTTGGCTGTCGCAGAGAATCCGGACCTTCAAGGAAAGTCGGGTTAACTTGGCTTTCCTCCGCAATCTTATTCATTAAAATTGACGGTGTGAATTTCGGTTCCCACAATACCTTGTACTAGGCATGAAATAATGAACTCTCCAGGGCCACTCTTCTTCTTCACATCCTCTCTGATTTGATTGAACATCTTTTCAATATCAGCTTCTGTTACTCTGGTTTCTCTGAAGAACATCCACAATCTGTGTGTGAAGTATGCCTCCTCAAAGGGTCTCTCTGCTAGAATACTAAGAACTATTTTCTTGAAGTTTTCCAACTCCTTTGCATTAGCTTCTCTTTTAAAGTGCTAAGAAATCTTCTCTTTCCTTTTTCTTAGGGTTCTCTTTGCACTTTCCTTTTCTATCTCCATAGGCTCTGATGTATCTTCAGCTTCTTCTTGTGGGTTGTCTGTAGGTTTGGGTCGGCCTCTGAGTGCATAGAGTTGGGTTGCATCTATCCTTGGTAGTTGCACTCGCTGTTTGATGGTTGTATATCGATCGATTTCTGAAGTAGCAGGTCGATCGATTTCTGGTTGGCTTGGGCGATCGATGTCATCCTCGTGAGATCGATCGATGAAAGGGTGGAGTGGGTTTGGGTGCCTTGCTGCGAACTCTGCGTGCGTCATAATCCGGACTGGTCTGTTCATAGCTGTAGACTCTGTCAATCGATGTGGAATTTCAAACATCGATCGATAATCATCTTCCCATGTCGATCAATGATCATCGTCTGGCGTCTGGCGTCGGTCGACACCAGTGAGAACTGCCGATACTCTTGGAGCTCTCAACTTCAAAGTCTTCTTCTTGGGGTACCTCATGCTCGTCCACTTGCCAGAAATCATCTACTGTGATGGCATTGATGTAGTGCCTGATGAGATCTTCCTCTCTCCCTTTTATTAAGGCTTCTTGCCTCTTAATAGCTTCTGCTGTTTGGATCACCTGTGTCTCTAGCTTCTTCACATGGGTGCTCAAGGTGTCAAACTTCACATCCAGACTATTATAAGCAGCATCTATCTTTCCATTAAAATTCACAGTAAGCCTCTGCTGACCCTCTAGGGCTGAATCAAGCATTGCTTCAATCTTGCTTTTCTGTGTAGGTGGTGGTGGATTATGGTAGAAAGAATTGTTTAGATTCTTGTTGTTGCTGTAGTTGCTGTTGCCGAAGTGTTTCTGATATTGTGAATTTTGATTGTAGTTGCTTCTCTGACTGTTGCCATAGAAGTTCCTGTTTCCATTCTGATTTCCAAGCCTCTGAAATCCTCCTTTGTAATTCACTTCTTCTTCATATCTCTCCTCATCAGTTTCTATAGCTTCTATATCTTCTGCAAAGCTAACCTGCTTCCTTAGAAGCTTGTTGACACTGTCCAATTTGGCTCTCACATCGTCCAACTGCTCCTTCCCAAGGACATTAGCCGATTTTCTTCTCTCATAATCAGTGTTCTTGGTGTTGTTGCTAGTTGTCAAGTTTTCAATAAGTCTCACAGCCTCTCTTGGATTCCTAGTGGTGAAGTTTCCTTCACTAGCTGTGTCTAGTGCTGTCTGATAGGCCAGATCTAAACCTCTGAAGAAAGTGTTGAGTAGCTGCACTTCATTGAATCCGTGGTGTGGACAATCTCTCTGATAAGACTTGTAACGAACCCAACAATGTCTGAAAGGTTCTGTAGGCTCTTGCATGAATGTGGCAATCTTGCTTCTCAACTCTTCTGCGCATGCCTCATCAAAGAAATTAATCAAGAAAACAATCTTGATATCCTCCCAGGATGTAAGAGATCCTGGTGGTAGTTGCTTAAGCCATTGCAAAGCTTCTCCAGTAAGAGAGTATTTGAAAAGCTTGCAAAGTAGGTAGTCAGCTGGGACTCCATTGGCTTTGATAGCAGATATAAGATCTCGTACCTCTCTAGATGGTCCATAGGATGCTCATTGGATGCTCCACTGTAGGGTGTCTGTCCTACAAGTGTGTAGTATTGAGGCTTAACCTCAAAATCAGTCCTCTGTATGTCTGGAGGACGGATAGCAGATCTGTTGGCGTAGTATCGATCTGGACGGTTGTAATCAGCCATTGATCTGTTTTTGTTGGCTTCTTCTGCAGCTCGGGCATTGGCTGCAGCAGCCTCAGCTTCTGGATCAGGGATTTCAGCCCCCTGATTAATTCTCTGACCTGCTGTATTACACATGTGACCTTCTTGGTCACGCAGGTTACCTTCATTGTCTTGCATGAGTATCAGTGTCGCGACCATGTTCTGCGGCTCGGTATCGATCGATAAGCGGATAGTGGCATCGGTCGATGTCGGATAAAAGATGTTGGTTGACGGGTACTGAAAAGTATCGGTCGATGTGGATGAACGAGTATCGGTCGATGTCAGATGAATGAGATCGGTCGATGTCGGTGAACGGTTATCGGTCGACGGTGTTTGAGTCTCGGTAGACGGTTGTTGATGAATATCGGTCGATGCACAAGCTGGTGTATCGATCGATGCGGAACGAATCTGTTGCGGATTGAACGTTCCAAAACAGCTGGATCAGTAGACAAAAGTTCCTTGTTCTTTTTGCTTCTGGTTATGCTGGGCATGCACCTGAAAAGAAAAGAAAATTTTTATCAGTAACAAGTAGTAGAGTAAAAGAAAACCTAGAATTAAATAAAATCTAATGGCGATCAAAGCTCCCCGGCAACGGTGCCAAATTTGATACGTGCTCAAATTACCCTAGAGCAACTTTACTCTCATCAAAAGAGGTGAATCTGTAGTACTTAGGGATTGAATCCACAGGGAGCTAGGGAACACACTAGATCTTATTGTAACAAAGCTAGGTCAAAGATTTCAAATCAGTAAATAGCAAGTAAACTTAGAATTGGTTAGCAAGACAATTACTCAAATGATTGATTTGGTGTTTAAACAATTATGGTGAAGGTGTTAGACTAGGATTACTATTCAGGTTATCAAGATTATAATACAGTATAACCTCTATAAATTAATACTCGATAAATTAATATACACTAAAAATTTCTATAAATTAATATAATTTTATAATCCCAAATTTAGTTTTTGGTTCAATTAATATCTCGATAAATTAATATCTCTATAAATTAATAAAAAAATATAATTTTGGTGTAGTCCCAACTTATTAATTTATAGAGGTTTCACTGTAGTATGAATGCTTATATGAGATACTTGCATGATATTAAAGAAACCAGCTATAACAATAACTTTAACTGTCGTCCTAGGTTATCTAATACTAGAACCGATGAAACTCCCATTTGGCGAGACATAGGAAGGCGTCGATCAACCTGCTGTTGCACGTATCGATCGACAGTGCCTTGCGTCAATCGATCGATGACTCTATAGGAGTATCGATCGGTACGCTTCTAGTAAGCTTTAAGCACGATGGCTGATTAACAGTTCGCTTAAGGAGTTTGCCAAATCAGCTGTCGCTTGTTTCCAGCAAATTTCTAAGCTCAAAGAAGATAAATCCAAGGTAAATATCCACTGTTATCACGTATAGGTTAGCTACTCCTATACAACCATTAAGAGCAATCTTCTAAGATGAATATCACATGCTCAAGTATTCATATTTGGGGCTAATCCCTCAAAACCTATTTGAATCCTAGATCTAACAAAGGTGTTTACTCAAACATGGCCAAGCAAAACATCATAACAATAAAATAAAACTGCATAGATAGGACAGATAGAAAATAAAGGTGTTCAAGAAAGATCTCAATTGTAACTATCTCTCTCACCAAACAATAGAAAAGAAACTCTCAAAAGACTTTCTCTGAAAGAAATTCTCAAGAACCAAAAGACCTCGAACTATGAAACTTTTGAAAAGACTTTTTGAAAACTGTAAACTCTCTAAAACTCTTGCTTCTGCCAAAACACTTAGGCAAAGCATAAATACTTAAAATTAGCTTAAAACTCGTCAGGGGTATCTTGGTAAACTGGATGAAGTCTTGGGCTTCAAGTCGGCTGTAACCAAACTGGGCTTCTGTGTGTTGAATATCGATCGATTACACTGAAGGTGTATCGATCGACGCGTCTCTCATCTCGGGATAAATCTCTAAAATGCTCCAAAATGCTCCAAAAACATCATCTTTTCTCCAATTGCTCCTGAACTTGTAAATATGCATTCTAGACTCCAAAACAGGTTCAATGTATCCTAAATCTATCATATACCATGATAAAAATCAGGTCAAATTCATGGTATATCACTTACAGAGACGACTTACATGTAAGTTGTTCAGAGAGTATGACTTCGTAAAAGATTTCCTGGAAGTCTTCTACGAAGTCTTCCAGTATAGTATTTAGAATAGTGCGCTACCTATGTGTTTGAGATGCTTGTTTGTGATTGTTTTGCAGGCCGGAAAATGGAATTACCAGAACTCCCGCCGAGGATGTTTACATTAGGAGAAGAGCCCCCTGCAATTAGGAGCATTTCGTATCATTATGATGACTCAAAGTTGTTTAAAGCTCTAAGTGATTGTCTCAATGATGACGAATATGAGCAGCTGAAGGAGTCGAGGTTGGGAGTGTTCATCAAGTTCAAGGAGCTTAACTTTAGGTTGGGCTTCAAGGCTGGTACATTTTATTCTCTGTTTCCAGCTGGACATCAAGAAGAAGTTTGAGCTCTGAAGTTTTGTCGTTTCACAACCGGTGAGGTTTTTACTGATAGAGTTCGAACACATCACTGGTATGAACTGCGATTACATCAAGGACCTGAAAAATCCAAGGTGTGAGGTTACGAAGGAGATGGCTGCTTTCTGGGAGAAGATGGGTGTTGATCTCGATGCTGGGCTAAGTATTGAACAGATAGCAGAAGCATTTTACGAATGCCATGAGTGGTCTCGGGATGATCGCATGCGGCTGGAATACCTTGCCATCTACGCAGGATACATTGAAGGAAAAAAGTTCTCAACCGCTACACGGGCTAGTCTTGCAAGGGTAGTGATGGATTTAGAAAAATTTGAGAATTATCCATGGGGGAGAGTAGCGTTTAAGTTGCTGATGGATTCTGTGAAGGGAAAAGACTTGATGCAAACAGGTTACACTGTTGATGGGTTTATACAAGTTCTCCAGGTGTGGGCGTACTATGCTATGCAAGAATTGGGTGCTAATTTACGGGTCTCCCATACTACCAAACAGACCGTCTCCACTGTTGCTTGCTTACAAGGGTGGCAAAGGACATAGATGTTTTAAAGAGGCTATCAACAGACAGGTACTTAAACTTCACTCCCTAAGACTTTCCAGATAAGTCGTCTGCGAAGTCTTTTTGTTGGAAGACGTCCATCTTTGTTAATCCGTCAAATAGCTAAGTTTATATCTTTTATCTACTGCAGATTAACGTGATCATCTTTTTTCAGAAGGACTTTGATGAAATTTTTCCACAATGGGACGGAGATTTAGATGACCCTGCCACGGATAACATAATTAAACTCATGTTTAATGCGAATCCTGGATTGATGTGGACCATGGACTGCTGGCAAGTCACCGGTACTCACAAGGTTGTGAAGAATGAAGTGAGTCCAGTGAAGACGGAAGTGACTCCAGTGAAGTCAGAGAGTGTTGTGAAGGAAGAAAGTAGAAGACCTCGGAAGAAAGCTCGTGTAAATAGTCTTCTGTTTCTGTTGAGGCACCTGCAGAGGGTAGTAAAGTGCCTTCTTTGACTGTTGGTGGGATGACAAAAGAGCAGATTGAAAGTGCCTTCAAAGACATATCTGATGCCATGAGGGATGGGTTTGGGACGTGCCTTAGAGAGATCAAGTTGATGGGGGATAGGTTGGGAGCTGTGGAGAAGAAGGTGGGAATCACCAAAAAAGGGAGTTCATCTAATGATCTTCAAGTTACAACCACTTCAAATCCAGCAAAAGATGTGCATGAACCCAGGGTTAGTACCAAAACTTCTCCCAAAATTGCAGAGAAGAGAGTCACTAGGCAAAGTGTTAGGCAGAGTCAGAACTGATGTGTTTTGTTTCTTGTGTGCACTGATGAACAATTGTATGTCAGAACCTGTGTGGTTTATTTAATGTGTGAATTTGATCTTTGGTTAATAGTTTATAAACACATTTTGTACAACGAAATTGCAGAGTGAAAGTCTGAATGGGGCGAAAGCAGGACGGAATGAAGCCGAAATTGCAGACGACTTACCGAGTTGTGAACCTAGCGTTCTTTTATTGGAAAAACATGTACCCACTGCCGAGGATTTACATCAGGAGGAAGATAGAAGGCAGACAAAGAAGGAAACTGCTATGGTGAATCTCCGTGAAAAAAGTGAGCGAGAAAGGAAACTTGCTCCCACACAGCAAACCCCTTTTAAGGGAAACAACACTTCCAAACTGATCATTCCAAACAAAAAGGTTGGCCGAGGCTACGATCCTTTTGCACCCTATGACAAGAAGAATTTGAAGGAGCTCACTGAATGGCTGAAACAAGATCCGTAAGTTAGAGAATGTCCTATAAAACAGCTATGAGTTATAAATGATTGCTTATTTGCATTTTGTGTTTGCAGTTCTTATAGACTTCCTCTGGATAAAAAACCACGTAGATGTCCAAGTCGGTTTTATCAGGTCCTCTGAACCCCCTTAGAATGGCTGATCGACCATGTAAGTCTTCTGCTATTTTCTTACTCTTATGTCGTCTGTTAAGTCGTCTTCTATAGAATACTACCAGACGACTTACGTATAAGTCGTCTGGAAGTATTCCATAGTAGACGACTTATGTATAAGTCGTCTGTTAAGTCGTCTTCTATAGAATACTACCAGAAGACTTACGTATAAGTCGTCTGGATGTATTCCATAGTAGACGACTTACGTATAAGTTGTCTGATAAGTCGTCTAATATGGAATACTTCCAGACGACTTAACTTTACGTCGCCTAAAAGTATTCCATAGTAGACAACTTAACAGACAACTTATACGTAAGTCATTTACTATGGAATACTTCCAGACGACTTAAAGTTAAGTCGTCTTGAAGTATTCCATAGTAGAAGACGACTTAACAGACAACTTATGTTAAGTCGTCTGGTAGTTCTTCTGACTTGTATTGTTTTATATGCAGCAAATGGATTCTTTTATTAATTTACTGAGGCAACGGTACCAAGACCATCCACAATATTTCAGGAGCGAGAGAATGTGCTTTGTTGATCATTTATTTTCTTGGCAGTGAAGGCCGGCTACCCTGATTTTAAGAGCTCCAAGGGAGATGTCAACGGTTTAGCAAGAAGACTCCCTGGTGGGGCGTGGAATTACCATGCAGGAGAAATACCTACTTTTTGCCAATCTAAAAAGGTTTGGGGGGGGGGGGGGGTGGATGTTGATGATATCTATGCACCTGTGAACTTCAACAACGAGCAATGGTTTGCTATATGGATATCGATCCCTAAGAGGCACATAGTCGTCTGGGACAGCATTATTAAACATATTAGCCCTGCAAAACTCGATGAGGTAATGGAGCCTTTTGTCACAATGATCCCTTATCTGCTTGTTGAGTGTGCTGTCTCTGACGAACAAAAGGTTCAACACACATTGGAGCCATACACATATGCGAGACAAACCTTTGGAGTACCTCAGTGCCGAGCTGGTGATTGTGGCCCTTTCACTCTGAAGTACATTGAATGTCATGCTCTTGGGATGGAATTTCCTACTGCGTTGTGTTCTAGAAACAGGAAGACCATCAGGGAGAAGATGGCGGTGGATGTATTTCAAGAGCTTCCTATGTGCCATGAATGGGAGAACCAAGACAATGATGAGAACCTTGGAACGTATGAGTAGAATATTGGATGCTTGAACTTGATGCTTTTGTTACTTTTGTATGTTAGATTAGGCTACGTTGACAGGGTCAGGATAGGATGATGTTTTTTGTAACCTATCCTCATACCAAACTACAATTCCGTAGGAAATTAGTTTGGTAGTGCAGTAACCTTTCGGATAATGTAATGTTTGACTTATCTATTTAAATTGCATTTTAACAATCAAAATATAACACAGATAACAAAGAGAAGTTCATAACACAGCGTAGATCATAAAACATAAAGTCATCTGGACGACTTACCAGAAGGTCGTCTGGACGACTTACCTGAAGGTCGTCTGGACGACTTACCAGAAGGTCGTCTGGAAGTATTCCATAGTAGACGACTTACGTATAAGTCGTCTGTTAAGTCGTCTACTATGGAATACTTTCAGACGACTTAAAGTTAAGTCATCTGGACGACTTACTAGAAGGTCGTCTACAGAGAAGTTCATAAAACATAAAGTCTACAAAGAAGTTCACAAAACATAAATTCTACAGAGAAGTTCATAAAACATAAAGTCTACAGATAGATAGATAGATTTGAAGAAGAATTCTAGTTAAGTCGTTGGACGACTAACCAGAAGGTCTTCTGGACGACTTACTTGAAGGTCGTCTGGACGACTTACTTGAAGGTCGTCTGGACGACTTACTTGAAGGTCATCTGGACGACTTACTTGAAGGTCTTCCACGTTATTTCTTACATTGTGGACGCTTATGGCCAGTTTCTTTGCAGACTGAGCACCTATAAACCCTGTGTTGCTTCCGGGGTGTGCGTCCTCTCATCCTGGATAGCTCCAACCAAGATTGCCATCTTGATTTCTTCTGTCTTCCCGGACCACGCTTTACTTCCGGAGGAAAGCATGTGCGTGCCTCAACTTGTTGTCCAACACAAGGATATATATTCTGTGAGTATCCTGAAAACAAAGTATCCTTTGAGTAGACCGGCCATACAAGTGTGGAGATATGCAAACCAGCTGCTGTTCCAGCTGTTATAGCAGAGGGCAAGGTATTTTCTCGATTTGATAGACACCACAATCACACTTTTGAAGTTCCAGATCAACATTACAGTCCCTTTTGCCACCTTTTACAAAGAACTTCCATCCATCAATTTGTTGAACTCTCATCGTATCCGCGATCTCCGATCGAACATCAAGCAAGTGTTCAACACCCCGACTATGTTGAGTTGTAAGACTCAAAGCATCTCCTCTCCTTTTCCAAAACCACCCTCCTAGCTTCTTCCTTATGAACTCCAGCAGGAACTGAATAAAAAAAATCCTCTTGCTCGCTTCAATGCAGAATTAATTGATTCGGCGATATTGCTCGTTTTTAAATTGTACCTGTCTCCCTGAGAATGAACCCTTGACCATAGGCTCACATTGGCATCCTCCAGATACTTTGCAAGATCCGGATTTGCACTCCGTATCTCATCCATGTACTGATCAAAATCGTAAAGTGTATGAGCATAAGCAGCACCTTTCACCAAGTACAAGAGATGCTTCCCTTTATACTTTTTGACAATATTCTCTTGAAGGTGATAATAACATATTCCTCGGGTTGTCCAAGGAAACACCTTTTCACACGCTTTTATAATGGAGGAGTGCCTGTCGGAGACTATCACCAGAGGATACTCATCAGATACACAATTCGCCAATTTTGTGAAAAACCATTCCCAAGATTCATCATTTTCACCATCTACGATCCCAAAACCCAATGGTTATATCTGAAAATTACCGTCTTTTGCGGCTGCAACTAACATAGTCCCTTCATACTTCCCACTTAGGTGAGTCCCATCCACCACAATGACCCTTCTCTGATACTTAAACCTCTGATAGAAGCTCCAAAAGAGAGAAATAGATACTTAAATCTATTCAGAGAATCAAGTTCTATAGCAGTGATAGAACCCGAATTTGCTAAGGAGATTTGCTCCAAATATGAAGGCAGTCGCTCATACCCATCTTTCGCTGATCCTCTCACCATTTCTTGCGCATATAAAAATGCTCTGTATGAAGTGGTGTAATCAAGTGTCATGCCAAACATGTTCTTCATTGCATCTTTGATATGCTGCGGATTCAACCCATCAATGATTCCAACATGATCTATGAAAAGTCTACCAATGTACTTCGGAGTACATTGTTTCCTCTAAGCGATTCTGTCTCCGATGGAACATGTATGAGTTTCCACATACTTGGTTACCCAAAACGTTTTTGTCCCATGTTTCACACTTGCTCTGACCTTCCATTGACAACCACTAACACGACATGTTGCCACAAAGAGAGTTTTCGTTGACTTGTATATTCTGAAGGAGAACCTACGCCTCACAGCTGTCAACCGCAACTCTGAAAGCAGTTCATCCCTTCTAGCAAAACTCTGGTTCACATAGATCCTGTCTGGAGATTATCTTTTTCCTTCACAACCATATGCCCCTTTGAAATATTCAAAACAGATTTCATCATCTTCTTCTTCATCCTCGTCTTTAACTTTTCCATACACACTATAATTCTCAGCATCATAAAAAGCTTCAGCGACAGCATGTCAGCATCCTCCTCCCCATAATGATCCTCAGCTTCATCCCCTTCATCAGCTTCATCCCCTTCATCAGCTTCATCCCCCACATCAGCTTTAACCCCTTCCTCTGAAACTGTTCTCATTTTGCTAAATCTTGATACACAAAGATGTACTTCATGAGTTTTAGTTATCTCGAGCAAGTTTCGAACTTGTCTATTACTTGTAACATGAATAGGAGGAAGGTCTGGAGCCATCTGTTGTAATGAGTAGGTTAACTCCACAGACTCTGTGTTCATGTCCAGGTTATAATCTTCTTTAGCCATTGCAACAAGATCAGCATGTGTCGAACCTTCAATCAAAATAACATTCTCGCTCCTTTGAAATGATCAACCACAAAATTCCAACATCCATCTTTCAACAACCATTCTCCATACACTGCATGTAACAGACGCATCATCTAAAAAAGTCAAAATAAAACACATTAGCAAACACATAACAAAGAAAATGAAAGTTTATTAAAGATCGACGCGGACAACTACAAACTAAGTCTTCCAGACGATTAAACATTAAGTCGTCCGGTCAACGCAGAGGTTATTTTTGCAATTGACTTTCAAATGCATTTTTTGAGACGATTGAAATATAAGTCGTCTGCTTTTGTTCGGTTAAAAAAATGTCCAAAAAACCTAGACGACTGAAATGTAAGTCGTCATAAGTTAGTTTTGCATTTGACTGGATCATTTCAGAAATTTGACTTTCTTGGACGACTTACAATTAGGTCGTCTGGTGGAAAATTGTAATATCAATATTTTATTAAAACCAGACGACTTACAAGTAAGTCGTCATAGGTTAGTTTTGCAATTGAAAAATAAAACTTCAATATTTAATATATCCAGACGACTTACATTTCAGCCATCCAGGATTTACGAGGTTTGACCAGAATCTCAGAATAAAATCCTGGACGACTTACATGTAAGTCATCTAGAGGTAAATAAATTTTGAAGTTTTATTTTTCAATTGCAAAACTAACCTACGACGACTTACATGTAAGTCGTCGGGTTTTAATAAAATATTGGTATTACAATTTTCCACCAGACGGCTTAATTGTAAGTCGTCCAGGAAAGTCAAAATTGCGACAAAATCGAGTCAAATGCAAAACTAACCTATGACGACTTACATTTCAGTCGTCTAGGTTCTTTAGAGATTTTTTTTTTAACCAAAGAAAAGCAGACGACTTATATTTCAGTCGTCTCAGAAAACAGATTTTAAAGTCAATTGCAAAAATAACCTCTGCGTTGACCAGACGACTTCCATTTAAGTCTTCTACAGCCCGAAGACTTAACTGGAAGTCGTCTGCGCGAACAGATCTGAAAAAAATCTCGATTTCATACCTTAAATTAATGAGATATCTTCCTTAGCACACATAATGCTTCTCCAAGCACACAGAATCTCAAATGAAAGTGACCAACCAGAATCGTTAGCTTCTATGACTCTATGAACCATAAAAAATGTAGAATCAAAATCTTGGGTTTTTTTTTAGCTGAATGTGGAGAGAAAGTGAGAGAGATATTGTGTTTAATTCATAAGAATGGAGAAAGAAGAAGGATAAATCGAATTTGGAAGCATTAAGAGCTTCAAATTGGTTGTTCATGGTGGTTGGTGTATTGATGACAATGACAATCTTGTAAATACTTGAAGATGATGAGGGTGAGAGAGTGAAAATCGCATTTCTCGAAAAGAAAAAAAAATGATGTCATTTTCGTGAATTAGATGAATTTGTTGGATGAATAGGGCAAAAATAATTTCCAAAAAAAGAAGTTAGTTTTGTGTTTGACTTTAAGTTGGTATATAGTAAGACACTGGTTTAATTAGATAAACTTATTTGCACATATCATATGTTTTTCCTTTAAAAAAATTGATTGAAAAACTATCAATATAAAGATGATTAATAGTACGATAGTAAGAATTAATAAATAGCATGAGTGATATATGAGTATATATTTTCCATACTAAAATACTAATGGTAATGTCTTAATTTATAAAATATAGTCTAATATATTTTCATACTATATTTTATTACCAATGTATATATATGATGTTTTAAATTTAAGGCTTGACCTAAAAAGATTCATAAGTTTGGAGAACAATCCAAAGAAAGGTATAATCATCTGAATGTAATAAACTAAAGTTCATTGTGTATTTTCCATTAAAAGATAACAAGACCTAAAGTTTGTAAATAAATCTCAACTATGTTTGATGTTGAGTTTAAAGAAAATTTTAATGATGCATACATGTTGTCCAGAAGACATATTAAAGAAGTTTATAACTATGTTTTGTCTCATTGAGACTGAGAAAAACAATGAGATATTGATATAAGATGATAAATCACGTCTAATTGATTAATGATCTTTCTCTTGAAGAGAATATGACATTTTATATTGAGGAAGAAAATCCACACAAATAGTATTGTTTAAGAAAGTGAACATAGAAAAGTGGTTATAAACATGAATGTGGATATAAGCAAGGTCAAGATCTAATGAGTTTCTTTTTAGAACTCATACTCTCACCTGAAGTTGAGAAAATAAAGATGGTAATAAAAAAAATATGATTCAATGATCTAAAGATGAAAGAAAATTATTGTGAGTACAATATAAGAGAGTATAAATCTCTCTTAATGTATTATATTCAAGAAGAAGATACATATATGATAGTCTAGAAGAGTACATAATATTATTGCACATAAGAATGCAATTTAAAATTTTAGATATGTTTCTTGCTCATACGATAAAATGGTAATAAGGTTTTCACCAGCCAAAGAAAAATATTGGCATGAATAAAAGAGATGTTGGTGGACAGATCACCCACCATGCATCTTTATAATATTGGTGAATTCAAGTGGTAAACATTTTGAGCAACTTTAATTCGCATCAAGCCAACAAGTAATCACTAGTTCTCCCCATCATTGGTATTGTGTTAGAAACCAACCATTTCCGTCTAAGAATTCTGGATGTGCAATATACATTCCAGTTGCTCCACACTGAGCTTAGTTAAGATGAGTTTTCAAATGAGGCTGGGAATATATGTTGGATATGAATCTCCATTGATACTTAAAAATCTAGAGCCATCCTTGAAGGATATAAGTAAGGCTCGATATGAATGCTAAAACTGAATTAGTATTTTCAACATAAAGAGGAGAAAAATAAAAAGCTGGAAAAGAAAATAAGAAATTATCATTGATCCTCAGACTAAAGAGAAAGTGAATCAGAAGTCCAAAAGATAATTCTATAGCTTAGTAAAGCAGTTGCTAGAAGCAACTAATGACCCTAATACAGTGTGACTAAGTCACATATACCAGCTATAAATGCTCCAAATAAGAATTGATGTTCCAAAAGAACAATATCAAACTGCCAGTCACGCCTGAAGTGTAGTAGACATATTGGTTCCAAAGATAAGAATCCTCTTAAATGAAAAGGAGCATATATTGTAACTGGTCAAAACGAGGAAATAAAATCGAATGATCTCCAGAAGAGATCGCTAAACATGACTGAAAGAAATTCAGGTACCCGACACAATGAAGAGATCTCAATAAGTTATGTCATGTATAGAATGAAATGGAACCGATAAGCAAATTGACGTCGATGATAGTTATGCATGCAAAGTAGCAGTTGATATGATAAATGAGAAAGAGTATCATGAAACAAAGTCTATTGAAAAACGTACACACATAAATGATTGGCCAAATCAGAAAGAAGCAATAGACAAAGATACAAACTCTTGTGAAAGAGAGAAGTATTTGGACCAGTAGTCCATACACTAGAAGGTGTAAAACAAAGCGGGACAGAAATGAGTCGTTGCACCAAAGAAAGATCAATATGGAATTGATTGTGAAGAGACATAGTCTCATTTAGTAGATGCAACTACTTTCAAGTTCCTTATTAGTCTAGCAATGAAAGAAGAACTTGAATTATATGACCCACTGAAAAATGATAATCCCTGAAAGTTAAAATCCATGAAGGATTGATGATATCAAAATTGTGTTCCCGGGAACTCTAACTATTCGATCAAAATATGTTTATGGGATATATGAGATATTAGAAGTTAATCAATACACTCTTTGTATTTATCAAGAGATTATAGATCAATAGAATCATTGATTTGGATATAATCAAAACTCCTGAAGAGTTATAGAAAAATTGTATTTTGGAAGAAAAATCTTGACAATACCATATTGTCTTTATGTATTTCGTCTTGAAGTACCATATTGATACTGTTATTTGAGCAAGTTACTAATCTCTTTCATAACTGAAAGATTTATTTTCATATGACAATAAAGAAAGTCATAACAGTTTCTTTTATTATAAGAGGAAGAATAACTCGTATGTATAAGACAAATGATTAGACGAGTGTATGTAAAGATATTTGGCTTGAAGTCCAAAAAGACCAAGAAATTGTTGTCTATATCAAAAGAAAATTGTGGACCAGAAGTCTATAGACCTTGAATACTCTACTTGAAAGAGTTTATTATGATATACTCATATCTTCAAAAGAGATTTATTTGATTGGAATGCACATCCGGAAGATATTGCTTCCAGAGGAAGAAATATGATAGTATGTGTGGTTGTACTCTTTTTCCTTATCATGGTTTTTATCCCACTGGGATTTTCCATGACAAGGTTTTAACGAGATCACAAAGAACACACAAATGATAGACAATGGGAATACAATAATTCATATGAAAAATTCTATCAATGTTCTATAGTCTTTGAGAT
Source organism: Brassica juncea (assembly GCA_018703725.1). Taxonomy (NCBI): domain Eukaryota; kingdom Viridiplantae; phylum Streptophyta; class Magnoliopsida; order Brassicales; family Brassicaceae; genus Brassica; species Brassica juncea. The sequence goes on from CM031941.1 coordinate 5,086,499, forward strand.
AAAGAGAATCCAAGAAGATGATCAAATCATATGAAGATGGCGAAGTTCGTTCAAGTGAAAAATTTGATTGTTTCATTCACCAAGGCGCTATCCCTGCTACTTTCAAGAAACTCATTCATCTTATCCGAATACATTATCTCAAAGATCTCGACGTATATACACATGAGGGGAAGTCATTACGCGCTGCACTCTTTTTCCCTTAACCTTGATTTTTTCCATTGAGTTTTTCTGGTGAAGTTTTTAATGATGCAGCATTTACGGCGTTCTGAAAGCACATTGGTATAATGGACATCAAGGAGAAGTGTTAAAATATTGTTGATGATATCCATTATGGAAAGTATTAGGTTTACTTGATTATCAAGTCTGCTTGTTCCCCAAATTCCACTTTCTCTCCAAACTATTATCAATGGAATAAGACACACCAATTCATCTTTCTCTCTTCTCTACTTAAAACAGAATGCTATTTTTTCTTTAATATAGAAACAAAAATAACAATCTCTATTCTAAGGAAATAAATAAATGCATGTTCTTGTAAACTTTATTCCTCTGACTAAACTTTAAACGTTTCTAATCAAATGTAAAACGTTTGCTTGCTTTTGTACCTTATGGCTGATAATATACACTGTCATCTTGTTTTATATTTTTGCGGAGTATGGGAGGTTAAAAGATGAGAAAAAGTACACAATAAACATCATGTTTTGTATCTGAAGGCCATTTGCAGTTTCTTATTTCATTGATTTGTAGGGTAAAACACATTGTTAACACATAATACATCTTGGGAAACATCATTACTGATTTTACAAACATAGAAACATACTCTTATTATACTCTTTCTTGCTGGTCTTTAGGCTTGAATGTCTGAGCTTTTGAGCTTCGCTAAGCATGTTAAGACGTATAAGCGAAAAACCATTCTTATCTGAAAAACAAAATCAGCATAAGAAATCCTGCTTTCGCAGTTTATTCATGGACTTGACAAGCTGAGCAATAAAAACTGGTAAACATATCCTAGCTAGGATTGTGATAAAAACAGAAGACCTATATGCCAATTGACATGCTCTCACAGGTTAGTTCGAAGACGTCAACTGTTAAAGTTACTTAACTAAACAAAAACTAAAGTTACTTAAGTATCAAACATTTCATACCATTAATCCCTGGTAACTCCACATCCCTTCTCAAGCCTTTCTATATCTTCACGTTTCTTTTGCAATAACCATAAACAATGAGTTTTGAGTCAACAGAGAATTTTCACAGGTGAAGAAGATGACAAGGACCAGAAAGAAACTGACTTTCTCCCTCAGATGTTGCTTCCTCTCAGCTCTTTCCGCAGCCTTCACTGCTTCTCTCTCGGCTTCATCAACACAATTATGAACATCCGTACTAATTTAATACATCTTAAAAAGTTATACTGACTAGTGGCATGCTCTTTTTTCGCCATCTCTAAAAATAAGACAGTGAAATAAAGAAGAAAAAAGCTTGAAATATCACAACCCACCTTCTTCAGATAAGAGCATATGACTTTTAATAAGGCTTTCCAAAGCCTGAAAGAATAGATTATAGAAATCACAGCCATGTAACAGTTTTCGATTTCTGGTGGTGGCACTTCACGTTTTAACTACTATATACAGTAGTGAAGGAATCTATCTTTCCACATAATGTTTCATAGTAACTAAAAATTACAATAAGTAACTTTTCATATGCTGTATTCATGTCATATAATTAAATTAATAAGATCACACTCTTGCAATCATCAAACTGTAAATGACAGATGATTACAACAAGAAAGACAGGTGGAAAAGCCTGAACTAACCATTACCAAGCTTGAGAACTGTTTTGTAAGGCTCCGTATGCTTTTCCTCTTAAAAGGCATATTGTAGATGATATCTGAAATATTAGAGTATTGGTTTAATGTTGGTTTAGTATTAGAGTTGGACGAGCCCCAACTCGCCATTTTGGCGAGTTGGACGAGTCCCAACACGCCAAAATTGCGAGTTAGACCGAGAAGCACAGCCAACTCGTCATTTTGGCGAGTTGGACCAAGAAACATGGCCAACTCGCCATTTTTATCACTTCCAACTCGCCAAAATAACGAGTTGGGTCAAAAAAAAATTTTTTTTTCAAAAAAAGGAAAAGAGAGGCCAACTCGCCATTCTGTCGAGTTGGATCACTTCCAGCTCGCCACAATGGCGAGTTGGCCCAAGAAGCATGGCCAACTCGCGATTTTGGCGAGTTGGACCAAGCACAATGGTTCTCGTGCAGAACTGCACAGACGCGTCAGATATTTAGATATGGATCGAGACCTTACCGTGGTGCGATTGAGCTAGTCTTTTGACACAAGATAGAAATATGACTAAGCTTTCCAATGCCAGTGGTTTGGATACAATCCAACGGTTAGATCAGATGTTATACCCGTTTTACTGAAGAGTGGTCGGTCTGCCTGGCGAGAAGAATCTGTCGAGAAGACCAAGCAATGGCCTGCCCGCCATTTTGGCGAGTAGGACAAGTCCTGCTCGCCAAAATGGCGAGCAGGATCATGCACACACGTTCAGCTTGCCAATTTAGTGAGTAGGATCAGTCCTGCTCACCAAAATGGCGAGCAGGATCATGCACGCACGCCCTGCTCGCCAAAAATGGCGAGTAGGATCAAGCACCCTGTCCGACTCGTCCATTCAGCGAGTTTGACCAAATCTTATGCCTTCCGTTGAACCTCGGCGGGTCAATTCCTCGTTCTGTCTCGATCGGAGTTACTATTGGAGCCTTACAATAAGAACCGCGAAGATTTGTATTCCCAAAAGGAGTCCATGGTTATCGTGTAAACAACGACGGTTCACTTAACACCTCAATCGTCTAAACTATACGAGAAGTATGGACTTCCACGTCGAACCAACGTTGCATCAAGAAGTGCTCTTTCGAAGAGATCGCAACAACGTTTAAGTCAGAAAACGGCTCGAATAGGCCTAGGACACGGCCCAAAACCCACTTACGATTTCATTCGAAATCAAACCGCCAATGCCATGACGGTCTATCTTACTTGTAGAAGGAGACAAATCTCGTGAAATCGAAAGATAAATGTCACGTTTCCAAGATAATGACGAAGATCGAGAAGAAAAAGTAATATTTTCGTAAAACGATAAACTCGACCTATGAGCCAAAAAAGAAGTGGGGAACTGACCTAGAAGGCATATATAAGGGGAGCTAAAGCTAAAGTTAAAAGAGAACTTTTTTAGACTCTAGAACTCTGCACTTAGAAACCCTAGGCATTATTCTCGACATGCATGTTTCTACGACTTGCACTCATACTAGACGAACTCGTCCAGGCATTTTGATCTCTTGTTCAATTCTTTCTAACTGAACTATGTTCGACTTGATCCTCAAAAGGGGTACGTAGGCAGCCTTTCATAAGGTTCAGTCCAAAATCTTTAAAACCTTTTCTGTATCTTTTTCGTCTTTGTTATCGAGCTGCGTCTCAACTAGGTCTAGGGTTTCAGATGGCTTGAACTGGCCGAGAGCTCTTGCGGCCATAGTTTTCATAAACTTTTGTAATAATCGCAACGCTCTTACTTGGATTCGAAATAAGTTCTACTTTTTCTATAAATTCGTTTTGTTATCTATTTGTATTTTTGCATCTGTTTGGTCACTTGTCGTTGGCTCTCGCAGAGAATCCGGGACCTCAGGGAAAGTTAGGGTTTCTTGACTTTCCTTAATTTACAGAAATCGATAGTGTGAATTTCGGTTCTAACAATTTGGCGCTAGAAGAAGGGGGGAGGGTCAGATTACTCTTACTCACAGCCGCAAAGCGCTTGATCAAAACAATATTTGGATATATGATAGACAAACTCGCAGCACTGAAAGCTCCTACGGCCAACGCTTACGCAAACGCCGCAGTGCTCGACAAAATAGAAAACCTAGTCGCAACTTTTCGCCACAGAAGAGCACCGAAACGAGTCCGCAATTTCTATGTCTAAACAGAAAGGGCAACGATAAAATCTATCAAACCCTGACAATCCCCCACGGCTGTACTTCTTCCGGATAAAATTTGGAGATACAAAGTTGACTTTTGTAAAGCCGCTCGAAATCTAAAACGGTTGACGAGGATTAAACAAAGCGAAACGTGAGATCGTGTCACTCACCGCTAAAACATTTTCTGAAACCTAAGATTTCGTAAAAATTCTTGTGTCGCTACGATAGTAACATATTCCGCAAATTGTCCATGTTTGTCGTCTAAATCTTTACGGAACAATTTCCGTAAAATTAAAGTTCGACAATATTTTCCGAAACAGCTTTCGTAAAATTAAGCTCAACAATGTTTTATGGAACATCGTTTGCAAAGTGAAACAAGTCAATATTTTACGATGCGAGTTTTGTAGAATAAAATTGACAGCATATACGAAATGATCGCATCAACGTACCATCAAGACTGGAGTTGAACGCACCATCCAACTCGCCAAAATGGCGAGTTGGATCATACACACAATCCAACTGGATCATACACACAGTCCAACTCGCCAGAATGGCGAGTTGGACCAGCCTCAAGGGCTACTCCTTTGCGCTCTCTTTTGAATCCCGATCGAAAAGCTTTTCGTTTCGTCTCTATCGGAGTTTCCGTTGAGATTTTACGATAAAAACAAGTTGGATCATACACGCAATCCAACTCGCCATTTTGGCGAGTTGGATCAGCCCCAAGGGCTCATCCTTTGTGTTCTCTTCCAAATCTTGATCGAAACGCTTTTCGTTTCGTCTCAAACAGAGTTTCCGTTGAGATTTTACGACGAAAACAAGTAAGACTCGATTAAACTCCTCGGTTTGCTCCTACTCGCCCTCTTGGGCATCCTACTCGCTCTCTTGAGCATATTACTCGCCCTTGCCTCTTTCTTTGCGTTCTCCTTCGAATCTCGATCGAAACATCTATTGTTTCGTCTTAATTGGAGTTACCACTGGAACTTTACAATAAAAACCGCAAAGACTTGTTTTCTCGTATGTATTTAAATTGATCGTATAAAACAGCAACGGTTAACTTAACACCTTAGCTGCCTCGACTATACGAGCAATATGAACCTTTTTATAAAAATTTACGTCGTATCAAAGGTACTCTTTCGAAGAAATCGTAAAAACAGTTTAAGTCGAAAAATAGCTGAAAAGGTCTAAAGCACGACTAAAAACCCACTTACGATTTTAGAAAAAATCAAGCCCAATGATATTATGACGGTCTACCTCTTATTTCAAGGAGAGAATAAAATTCAAGTTCGGAATATAAATGTCAAGTTTCAAAGGACAAACACCAATATCGAAAAGGGCGTACAGACACGAGAAGAGGAAGGGGAAATGAGCAAGCAAAACGGAGAAGAGGCAAATCCGAATCTTCGAGAAAACTAAGGTATGTCCGGCTTGGAATTTTCGTAGGAAGGTACAAAGAACTAAGAACCCTTGGGGATTTCCATAAACTTTAGGAATCTTAGAATCTAGGTGGATAGTCTACCGAACTACAGGAAATGTGCGTAGTATTAACGGACGGAAAACGCTATGCGGCCAAAATCATAGCGCTTCCTTCACCGCTCTGACAGCGCCCGTTATAAAAGGTCTGGTCCTTTTAATAGCGGTTTTTCTTTGTGCTATAATTAAGCGTACAACAGTAGCGCGTTTATTTACGCAATTGTTAATATTTATAATAACGTTGTACAAATGTTACTAAAACCTAATAATTTGATTTTCCCAGTAGCAAAGATATCAAATGTTTTGTGTTATTAATTAGTTTTTAAATTATCCAAAAATTTATTAATAATAATTATGAATTGATTTTTTTATTGTAATATTAAATTCGAATATTTGTAATAAAAACAATTTAAATTATTAA